>CP125976.1:134806682-135406682 GCA_030063025.1 Avena longiglumis
CATTGACAATCGTGAACTGGAGGATAGACCCAACGATGATCATAAGCGTAAGCGACATGACCCGGATGATGACTACCCATAGCTTGATCGACCATGGAACATAGAACAACTATATCCTTTTTACACTTAGCATATTTTTTATTTGCTATGTACCACTTATATGATCAATGAAATAAAGCTCTTTGGTTCACTCATATTCCTGAGTTTTTTACCTTCTTTAGTGTTCATTTTTGGATCGTATAAAACCTTTATGCGCAAGTTTTGCATTTTCACTTGTGAAAATTCTTCCTACGGGCGTTATCTTAAGTTTTCTAGTCTACACGTTCTTTGTTGTTTTTATGTGGATTCTGGAGTAGTGACTTTCGGCACTCAAAGTCGGAAATTTTGTGCTTAGGTTTTTGACGGTGCCATTGGGTATCATCACCTGAGCGTATGGGTCCGACTATGAGTCTTCCGACTCACGAAAAGTCAAGCATAAAAACCAAAGTAATGGATAAGCCAATACTTGCTTAAAAAATATATACATGCTGGAACTAAGTACTTGAGTAGCATGAAACATATAGCTATTGTTTTCCGCCTTAAGATTAAAACAATAGTTTTTCCGCATACATACATCCAGAGGAAACAAATATTACAAAGTGTTCTTTATTCCTCTGTCGCAGGAGACTTTGAGGTAACATTGTCGACGGCAGGAGAGTCATCCTGATCATCAACAAAGTCATTGGTCTTGAGGGACTTGGAGGAGTTGGGCTGGTCGCCATCAATGATCTCGAGAGGCACAAAGGAATTTAGATCGACCAACTCGGCGACCCTGGTGTCATACCCGGCAAGCGATGCCCAGATAGCTTTGTGATCAATCTTCTGGCCGTCATCGTCTATGTCGGGCAGACACAAGGTCACTGTGTCAATGTCGGCATTCTCGTAGTGGGACTTGAATATCACCAGCGACATTCTTGCACCAGCCTGGGTACATGAAGCTTTCTAGCTTAGGATACGCTTGGGGGCTTGGCACAGAATCTCTGAGTGCTTCATGACGAAATCCACCGCCTTGATGTTGATATTCAGGGTCTTGGCAATTTTCTTGGCTTGCTTGATGGCAGTACTGATGAAGTTGTCGGCAAGGACCATGCATTCCTTTGGTAGAGGAGGTGTATTGGTTAAACCAATAGGAGCTACATTTCCGGCAAAGCAATGGATTACATGAGTTCAATAACACAAAAAAATCAGAGTACCTGGCTTACAGAATTACAAGATAGAGATTGCTTACCAAAGATGCTCGCCTCAGCTTGTTGGAGCGTCTCCGCCATGGAGTCCCGTTCTTGTCGGAGGACCTTGTAAGCCTCAAGGTTGTGTTTATTCTGATCTTCGGCATCTTTCTTCTGCTCCTTGAGGATAGCAATTTCCTCCTCCAGCCGGTCGATCTCCGTGTTGGCAGACTCTTGCACGTCTTTCATAGACTCTTCATGCATCTTCAGGGTGTTAGCCCTCTCCTGCTTTAGGATCTTGTTCTCGCTATCCAGCAGTTTTATGTGCTTGGATTGATCGACAATGTCCTTTGCCTTGGCAATAGTTTCTGCATTCCGACGAAATGACCACACACGATGAGTAGTCGTAGGTTAATGGTGCAAGACCAAGATTGTGTGCGAAATTGAAAAGAAAAATAGACTCTTGCTCTTGGTGAGTTGATCCTTCAAGAAGGAAGTTTTACCCTTTTTAGCTTCCAAATCAGCGCGCATCTTCTGGAACTTCTCGTTGGTGACACCTCTCCGAGCATTCTCGTTCTACGAAAAATATCAAAGTTACTTAGTCTACTTGGAGCATCTAGCCGGATAAATATCCACCTAGAGGCTTGGGGGATATAGTAAGAGTTTTTAACTCAGAAATATGCTTAGAATTTCTTTAAGAATCTAGTCGTAAATAATTCCGTTTCAACTAGAGGCTTGGGGGCTACAGTATTGAAATTTACAAAAACACTGCGTATGCTACTCCAAAAGTATATAGTCGGAATAATTCATTCAAACTACATACTTGGGGGCTACAGTGCAAAGTTTCTATCTTAGTCACTCTTAGAACATTCAGACACAAAGACCGATGGTTTTCCGTCTAAATCCTCGGGGGCTATAGAGGGATACTACATATGAAATGCAAAAAGCATACAAAACTTACAAGTGCAATAATCTTGAGATTGGTGGCGCTCTCGGCAAGTATCTTGCTGAAGTCAAGGCTGTTTCCGTGAAGGATATCTGCCTGCTTGAGCAAATCCTCAAGGCCACATGTCGGAGAAGTCGACGCAGCACCAGGAACCAGAGCAGAGCTACTCGGTGTAAGCACCGGGTAGACAATCTTCGGAAACTTTGCTGGTGTCTTGGGTGCAGTGGCGCCGCCTACGGCAGAAGTTCCGCCTTCCACCATGGCCTTATCGCTACCAGTGGCATCCTTAGCCGGAGCTTCAGCCACTTTGGATGCAGTGCTTTCTTGTGTCGCCTGCTCGCCCACAACAGCAAGTTCCGCGGCAGCATCTGGGTCTACTTCCATGGCGGAAGGTCCAGATGTTACCTTAGCTGGAGAGCTTGTCGGTGCAGTAGCAGGCTGGACGCTAGGAGTTAGAGGTGCGATGGCGGTAGATGCTTGGTGAAACATTCCTTTGATGTTTTTAGAAGCCCCCAATGTTCTGAAGGTCTTCTTCAAACTCAAACTGGCCTTCTTCCTGAAACGTGAAAAAGTATAAGTACAGGAACAAGACGAGTAAAGGGACAATGTCGGATGTTAAGAAGCTTACACAACGGTTGGTGCTTTGGTAAACCGGATACCGGTGATTCTTCTTTTCTCTGCCTCGAGGGAGGCGGTGGACTTATTGGAGGCTCCACCCTTCGTCTTCTTCTTCTTGCCTCCGTCATCAGCGTCAGAGGTGGAGCTCTTCCACTTATGCGCCAACGAAACATCATCGTCGGACACGACGATGACTTCCTTCATCTTGGGATCGTAGACTTGGACAACCATGTTGTCCGCGTCTAGACTCTTTAGCTGTTAAGTGAATCCCAAAGTGTTAGATGCAATGGTAATAGCTCGACGGAAGAACTGGAGTATATGTCATACATGGGAAATAAATAGGTACCTATGGGCACGTGCCGCCCTCGAACATGTCATAGGTGATGGTGAATCCACACTTCCTGTACTTCACTTTGATGATGTCTTTGAGGCGGAGCTTGATGGAGTGACTCGAGAAGTTTTCCTCGGAGATGCGGAGGCTATCCTTCCTATCCTTGGTATACTGGTGCATGAGCTTCGCGTGGTGCTGCAGAGGCTGGATCCGCCTGATGTACCAGCACATGGACAGGTCCAACCCAGTCAGACCCGTTTCTATGAACCACTCAATCCGCCTTACGACACAGGAGGCTTCGTCATCGGAGGGAAGGAGGGCTTGGGATCTCCATGTCAGGGCTTCAGTGGCGGCCCCATCGACAAATTCCGGGTACATTCCTTCTCGGCCAGCCAGAGGAATATCTAGGCCGTAGAAGTACGTCCTCTACCAATTTTTGTAGGACTCATGGCCTACAATGTCGGGGAACCACGGCCAGGACGGATCTTGAAGCTAATGGTTCCACAATTTCTAAGCTCATCCTTTCTCACTCCAGCTTCCCTCTTGACGGTGAAGAAGTATATAAACAGATCTAACCTAGGCCTTATTCCTAGGTAGCCCTCACAAAGCGCCGCGTAGTTTCTAAGCGCGAGGATGATATTCGGAGAAAGGTTCTGAGGTTGAACCCGGAAGTGGCTAAGGACCTCTATGAAGAAGTCAGAGATTGGGAGGGAGATGCCGCGTACCAGTTGGTCTTTCAGGTACACCTTTTCTTCGGCTTGGGGAGAAGGGATGACCTCACCGGCCGGCGTCGCCCGCCAGACCAACCCCTCCGTAGTGGGGAGGTAACCCTCGGCGAGCATCTCGTTGAGATCGCTCTCAGTGACATCGGAGCCGCGCCACTCTCCCTTGTGAGAGTCGCCCTCCTCCTCCAGTAGTTCCAGCCACGCTGGAATATGGTCACCACCGGTGGTTTCCAGCACCGCAGTGCGTGGCACCACCACGCCCTCTGGGGGCACATGAACGGAGCCCGCTGGCTTGGTCGTGGCATCGCTCGACACTTCCATGGATGGGTGGCACTACTGCTCGCCATTGGTGTGGGGAGGAAGGTAACTGTGGGATTGGGGGAAAGCTAGGGTTTTTTTGGTGCGCGCGGAGAGCTCGAGGAGGCGTTCGCTAGAGGAAGAAGATGATGCGAGAAAGAATGCGGTGAAAGGATAGAAATTACCACGGTTATAATTTATAGTACTCGGCATCAAGATTCGTGCAAGTTGATTGAACAGTTGCTGCATGGACAGCGCGTGCGCAGAAATTTTGCCATGTTCCCACCGCTGCCGCCAACGTTTCGCATCCTTTGCGCAGGAAAAATGGATATGATTGTGTTCTCTGCACGTCTGAGTTACGAGGCGTCGCTGACCTATTGTTTACGTACCTCTACTGACATAGGCAGATGAACTATCCCATCTGAAGATTCCGGCACGGACGGATTCTGTCTGGCTACGAGAAGAGTACGATGGAAGATTCAGTAGTTCTTCGACTTGCATATTGAAGACGGAGGGCATTGCAGGGTTCTTGGGAGGACTCCAAGATGTTGCTTAATGATTTGCCGACATTCATCTAGGTGGAGCATTTAACCTGAAGAGGCAAGACGGCGCAAGATCTCGGAGTTCTCCGGGGGCTACTGTTGGGGATATGCTAAATGGGTATCACCATAACATGTTTCTAATCCGGTTAACCTGGGTGGCCCACAGTTGGTAGCAAGGCCCATGGCTTGCTGGGCGTCCCAGTTAGATGAATCCAGAAGGGAGGCCCATGCCGGATAAAGGAAGGCTACGGAGATGTCACCAGCGTACCCGGAGCCTTGGAGTGCAAGACACATTAGACTAGTTGTGTATCGTGTAGGACTCTGTAACCTGGTCGGCTAGGACTTTGCCTGTAACCCTAGGACCTGCAGACTATATAAGTTGGACCTATGGAAGACTTTAGGGCACGATACAACTCACACCTCGCATAGCGAACCGATCCCTGTAACTCGGCGTATTGCCATTATAGTGACTTATAGCAGGAGTAGGATTCCGCAACCATCGTGGAATCTGAACCTGGGTAAGATGTGTTGCCTCATACCCGCCAACCTTCCGCCTTACCCCACGCCTCTAAACACGCTTTGTGAGGACCCCTCCATGGCATACTCGTTGGGAATACCACGACATCAACCCATGTGAGTCACTCTTCGAGTCAGGAGGAGCGACGCACCAACCACAATGCGCTCTGTCCTCACCTACCTTGGCCATGCGACTAGAATGGCTAAGTACCACGCTCGGGGACTCGCGTAACCGACCCCTTTCACGTCCGGAAAACATCTAAGTATAGAGCACCCCTTGGGATCACCAAGCGACTGGCTTCCCAAGCCACAGCGAGTTGACCTCAACTAACTAATGTTAGACCCCTCCTTTTATAAAGGATAGGATCCCTGTGATTGCAATGCTAGTCCCTGGATCAATGCTAGCATCCACAGTTTAAGATGAAGTACACAGATACAAAGGTCATTTATTACATTCATTCCAGAGATAAAACATAGTCTTTTACAACTCAAGGCCATAGGCCTAGTACCAGAGTTTTTAGGAATAAGTAAATAAACACAAGTCTTCATCTTCATGTGCCACAGGCAAACATGTTGAGTGTAGACTCATGACTCCTATTCATCATCGGAGTAACCTGCAACATCACAAGTTACAGCCACAAAGGGTCAATACTTTGGAATAGTATTGGCAAGTGATACCTTAGTATATTTTAAGTGGTCTATATTACTATATGTATTTTGGCTAGTGTAGCTTGGCTTGCTTTGCTTGAAAAATAAACTTTTCTTATTAGTTGAAATCACTAAGTTTTTCTTTGTCAAAACATTCCCAAGGAAACCTCCAATAGACATTGGGGTCCTTCACCCTTGTTCACCCACAAGTTTTTATTTAGAAGTTGGAGTGATGAGATTCTTGTGGCTTCCATGTCTTGATGCTCAAAATGTCCATTTCCTTGGACAAGGCTAAGTACTTAGGTTTTCCATCTGCAGAGGTTGTGCACTTTCCCCACTAGACTTGGTTTCCCAAGACAGGACCTTTCAGAAGCCTTTCCTTAGTCAAATGGACGCGTTCCATCCTATCAACCCATCTACCACCAACTGTCCATATGACTAAGTTCTAGCAACCTATATGATCATGGCAGAGCCCATTTTGCCAAGTGGTTGCACTGTAAGCTTTCTCCACACTTGGCCTCCAAATCCCTTTGTGCCTGGGTGGCATTCCACAAGTGTGATACACAACCCAAGTCCATGGCCTTGTGTAACCACTCAACATAACCCATACTTTCCATTCCACCCAGGAGGTTCATTTGACTTAGTGGTTTTATTAAGAAAGTATAAGTCTCATGACTTAGAAATATTTTCTTAATTGTAAGTGTAGTTTTTCACCAACCCTTGTTTTGCTATAAGCTAGGCTAAGCAATGTATGGCAACTTATCTTAGGGATAATTCCTTAGCAATACTACTAGACTACATAGGATTTCCCACCTTTTTCATTAGACAAAATATTATGCAATAATATAATAAAATATCTAATGCTAGTTCAAAAACATAGGACAAATATATATTCATGCAAATATCACTTGCCTTGGTAGTGTGGAGAGTAGCACTCCTCACAGTCACAATCACTAGCAAAATCTACACAAGAAATCAAGCATACAATTACACACCATTCAAATACAAACAAAAATAATATGAATGCATGCATGCAAGTATTTACCCAGAGTTATATTTTTGAAAATTCTACCAAGTGTGTGTTCATGACTACTGAAGCATAACATGTCACAAGTTTGTCCAATGAACCTATTTGGCCATAACAAAATTTTATAAAGATATTTCTATATCTAAAATAGCCCTAAACTTGTTCCACAAATAAAACATTTTTAACTGTTACTATATGCTAAACAAATTGTATATTCTGATAGGCCTTGTTTCACTGAATCCAACGATATAAAGTTTGCAAAAATCCAACGTGTCATTTGAAAGTTATAAGCATTTGAAGTTTGAATCAAATTCAGGTTTTAAATTCTGTTTTTAATCTAAACCTTGCCACGTGTCGTTACATTATCGGGCACGCATCGTTCGACCGGATCACCCTTCCGAGCCGTTGGATCTAACTAACGTTGCGCTCAGATCTATCCATACCCTTCGATAAGTGAAGTGTTTCTCGCCAAGATTCAGATCTAACGGCTAAGATCCTTCTAACCAAAACGAAGCAGCCGGCGGTAATGACGGCGTCACCGATCGATGTGCCGGCGTTCTAGGTCGCCGGAGAAGGAGGTGATGCTTACCAACCGTAGAAGGCTGCTGATGCTCAAGGTGGCAATGGCTTGGGAAGGGGCGCACGGGTTCGTCGGAGATTTCTCGCCGGAGTTCGTGAACGCGTCTGCCACGGTCAGTTGTCGACGTTTGGCGAGGTTCCTTGTCGCGCTAAGTCAAAACAGGGGTACTGTCAGATGCGCAAAACGATGTGGATTCAGGCGTATGATCCGAGGTCAAGGCGGTGGTTACTTACGAAGGGAGGTCGCCGGAGTTCTTGCAGGAGACGGTGGCGGCCAGTCGTCAACGTTGCCAACGCTAGGGTCATGCGAAAGCAAACGGCGAGTGTCAGAAGATGCACAGGGGTTCCCTGAACAAGATAGCGTGAATGCGAGACTGGGGGGAACTCGAGACTCACCGGAATTCGCCGGCGCGGTCGTCGGAGACGGCGGGGTTGCAGAGAAGAATGCACGCAGCCTGGGGGCGTTCAGTGCTTGGGGTTTTGGGGAAAAGAGAGAGGGGACAGAGGGGTTTCTTATAGTCTGGTCGCGAGCGAGAATCACTCAGCCAATAACTCGAATTGATGTCGCAAATCAAAACCAGAAACGCCCGCGTTGATTTGGGGATGAATGAGTCGTGCGGGTGGAGACGACGCTGGCGTGGGGTTGGCCCTCTTGTCAACGATACGCACAGGATTTTGGTGGGGTCGGGCTGTCAGCGTCTGTTTGTTTGCGCTTGCGCGTGAGAGGAGAAAAAGAAGTTCCCGGGTGGGCTTGCTGGGCTTGCTTGGCTGCTGGGCCAGATCCTGGTCGCGTGGCCCTTTTCTATTCAGATGTTCTTTTCTTTTTCTATTTCTATTTTCTGGTATGAATTTTTGGTATGAATTCAAATCCTTTTGAAATCAAATTGCCTTAGAAATTTTGTAGGGTTTTTTGGATTCAAAACAGTCACAAAACTAGGTGGTTACATTGCAAAACTTGGTCCAGCTTGGTTTCAATAATAATTAGGGATTTGTTCCTGTTTGCAAACATTTGAAATGGATTTTGGAATTTACTTCTAAATTTGAAATCTTTGGGGTTTAAAAATTTCACCTAAACTTTCCATCAATGAAGGCAAGCATTGAAGTATTTAAACATTCAAACTTCAACAGGATGATGTTTAATTGGGACAATTTGACCACATGAAATCATAACTCATATTCCATTTCTAAATGATTTTTGAGAAAAACCCTAAATGAAGGAATGATGCAAAGTGATATGAATGAGTTTAAAAACTATGATTTTTGGGATGTTACAGATCTAAACCCCTTAAAATGAATCTCGCCCTCGAGATTCGGTTTGGCTAGCAAATAGGTGAGGGTGGTCTTTCCGAAGATCATCTTCTCTTTCCCATGTTGCTTCCTCTTCGGAGTGATGGTTCCATTGTACCTTACAAAATTTAATAGTCTTGGTTCTGGTGACTCTTTCTGCGGTCTCTAGAATCTTGACAGGCTTTTCTTCATAAGTGAGATCACTCTCTAGTTGAACCTCTTCCAAAGGTATGGTATCCTTCAAGGAGGACTCTTCCATTTCTGGGTGACATTTCTTAAGCTGACTCACATGAAATACGTTATGGACTGCTGATAGGGATTCTGGCAATTCAACTTCATATGCAACCTCTCCTTTGCGACTTAAAATCCTGAATGGCCCAACATATCTTGGTGCCAATTTTCCTTTGACTCCAAATCTTTTCACTCCACGAAGTGGTGATACCCTGAGATAAGCTCTATCTCCAACTTCGTATGTGACTTCTCTACGCTTAGAATCCGCGTAGCTTTTCTGTCGGGATTGCGCTATTTTCAACCTGTCCTTAACCAATTTAACTTTCTCTTCGGCGTCCTTGATGAGATCAGGTCCAAATAAGCTTCTTTCTCCTACACCGTTCCATAATAATGGGGTGGTACACTTCCTTCCGTAGAGTAACTCAAACGGTGCCATTCCAATACTAGATTGATGACTCTTGTTGTAAGAGAACTCTGCGTAAGGTAAACTTTCATCCCAACTTGCTCCGTAGTCTAAAGCACATGCTCTCAACATATCTTCCAGAATTTTGTTGGTCCTTTCTGTTTGTCCATCTGTTTGAGGATGGAAAGCAGTACTGAATTCCAATCTCGTTCCCAAAGAGTCATGAAGTTGTCTCCAAAAGTGAGAAGTGAACTGAGTTCCTCTATCTGACACAATACTTTTGGGTACTCCGTGAAGGCATACAATTCTGCTCATATATATTTTTGCTAACTTGGCACTGGTATAAGTTGTCTTCACGGGTATAAAATGAGCCACTTTAGTTAAGCGATCCACTACTACCCATATGGAATCATACCCGGATCTGGTTCTTGGTAATCTGGTAATGAAATCCATACCAATATTTTCCCACTTCCATTCAGGAATAGGTAGTGGTTGAAGCAGACCTGCTGGTTTTTGGTGCTCCGCTTTGACTCTTCTACACACATCACACAAAGCAATATGTTCGGCGATGTCTCTTTTGAGATTGTTCCACCAAAACTTTTCTTTCAAATCCATGTACATTTTGGTGTTTCCTGGGTGAATAGAATATGGAGAGTTATGACCTTCGTGTAAGATCAGTTTCCGCAACTCTGGGTCTTGTGGAACACATATACGTTTCCCGTGCCATAAGGTTCCTTGTTCATCGATACGGAAACTCTTAGCCTTCCCTAGACTAATATTTTCCTTGATCTTTTCAATTTCCTTATCGGTCTTCTGAGCTTCTTGGATTCTGTTCAAAAGAGTGGGTTGAACATCCAATGTCATAAGATGTCCTTCTGGTACAATCTCCAATCTGAGTTCCTTGAATTGTTTACAGAGATCCTCTGGCAATTCTCCTTTGGTAAGACCATTTACAAATGTCTTACGACTTAAAGCATCGGCTAACACATTTGCTTTACCGGGGTGGTATTGCAAACTCAAGTCATAATCCTTGATAAGTTCTAGCCATCTTCTTTGTCTCATATTGATCTCTTTCTGGGTGAAGATATATTTCAAACTCTTATGCTCGGTGAATACTTCACACCGCTTACCTAAAAGGTAATGTCTCCATGTTTTGAGTGCATGGACGACAGAGGCTAACTCCAAATCATGGGTAGGATAGTTTACTTCATGAGTTTTGAGTTGTCTCGAAGCATAAGCTACGACTCTACCATCTTGCATAAGTACAGCACCCAAGCCTTGATGAGAAGCATCACAATACACTTGGAAATCCTTTTCCAAATCTGGAAGACATAATCGGTCTTGTCACAAGTCTCTTCTTCAACTCTTGGAAGCTGACTTCGCAACCTTCAGTCCAAACAAATTTCTTGTCCTTCTTTAGTAATTCTGTCATCGGCTTAGCAACTTTCGAGAAATTTTCAATGAACCTTCTGTAGTAACCTGCTAAACCAAGGAAACTACGAACTTCCTTCACATTCTTGGGTGATTCCCATTCTGTCACAGCTGAAACTTTAGCAGGATCAACTGCCACACCATCCTTTGTCATAACATGACCAAGAAATCCAACTTTCTCTAACCAGAACTCACACTTGCTGAATTTGGCATAAAGCTTATGTTCTCTTAACTTTTCAAGTATCAAGCGCAAGTGTCTTTCATGTTCTTCTTTGCTCTTGGAGTAGACTAGAATATCGTCGATAAAAACGACAACGAACTTGTCAAGAAATTCCATGAACACTTTTTTCATCATATTCATGAAGTATGCTGGAGCGTTGGTCAAACCAAAAGGCATCACAGTGTACTCATACAATCCATACCTTGTGGTGAATGCTGTCTTAGGTATGTCTTGCTCTCTTATCTTAAGTTGAAAGTAGCCGGACCGAAGATCAATCTTTGAGAATACACATGCTCCTTCTAACTGATCAAACAAATCGTTGATTCTTGGCAAAGGATATTTGTTCTTGATGGTAACCTCGTTGAGAGATCGATAATCAATACATAATCTTTGTGTCCTATCCTTCTTCTCCACAAACAATACCGGGGCTCCCCAAGATGAAGAACTTGGTTGAATAAACCCTTTCTGTAACTGTTCTCCTAGTTGCTTCTTGAGTTCTTTCAGTTCATCCACTGACATTTTGTATGGTCTCTTAGCTATTGGTCCCGATCCTGGTACCAAATCTATCAAGAATTCCACATCTCTGTCTGGTGGCATTCCTGGTAATTCCTCCGGAAATACATCCGGATACTCACACACAATTGGCACACTGTCCATACTAACCCCCTTGAGAGAATTTAGCTTACTTCCTTTGGATTCAAAATTTGACTTAAATTTTATTCTTTTTCCTTCTGGGGTTGTGAGCGTAACTGTACGATTGGCACAATCCAATATTCCTTCATACTTAGCCATCCAATCCATTCCCAATATTACATCCAACCCTTGGGAATTCAGGATTATTAGGTTCACTGGAAACTTATGTTTTCCAAACTCTATGACTAAGTCATGACATCCTGAGTTTACTATCATTTCTCCCCCTGGAGAACTTACTCTTATAGGACACCCAATGGTTTCTACCGGTAGTTCATTCCTTTCAACAAATGCTTTTGATATGAATGAATGAGATGCACCAGTATCAAAGAGTACAAATGCTGAAATTGAATTGAGTCTGAACTTACCAAAGAACGGCATCGTGTTCCTCATAGACCTCCTCCACATTGATGTGGTTAACCTGTCCTTTCTCGGAAAGGATTTGGCTTGTTAGGTCCTTCAACTTTCTTTTCAGGGCACTCATTAGCATAATGCCCCAACTTTTTGCATTTGAAGCACTCAACCTGACTGATGTCCTTTTTAACATGCTGACTTCCACTTCCACTACCATTTCCACTGTGGTGGCTCTTATGTCCACCCTTGTGGTTCTTGTACTTATCACTGTCATGGCTACGGTGATGCTTGTTGTCATGACGGTTGTGGTTGTGGTGCTTGTTGAACTTCCCATGTTTATGGGATCCTGAGCTGCCACTGTCATCATAATGAGATCGTTTGTGAGACGATCCCGAGTTGTGTTTGTCGGAGTGTTTCCTCTTCCTACTCTCGACTTGCTTCATTTTACTTTCCAAAATAGCAGCCTTGTCACACAAAGACTGATAAGTTGGAACATATGCTACAGATAACTGTAGGTTCAGCTCATCATTCAAGCCTTCCAAGAATTTTTCCTTTCTCTTGGCATCAGTATCAACCTCATCCGGTGCATAGCGCGCCAGATTGTTGAATTCTTCTACGTATTCTGCCACACTGCGATGGCGCTGTTTCAAGTTGTGAAACTCCTTCTTTTTCAGACTCATTATCCCGGATGAGATATGAGCGGTGCGAAACCCATCTTCAAATATGTCCCATGTCACTTCATCAATGGGAGTGGTGATTTGGAAGTTATCCCACCAAGTGGCGGCTGGTCCTTCCAACAGATGTGCTGAATCGACTTTTTCAGCATCGCAGCCTCATCGTCACCAAGTCTTTGTTCACAGAACGCAACCAGTCATTGGCTGCCATGGGATCAGTTGTCCCCGAAAATTTTGCTGGCCTTAGTCGCAGAAATCTGGTGAGCATATCGAAACCCGGAGGGTTGTTGTTATTGTTGTTGTTGGGGTTGTTATTGTTGTTGTTATTCTGATTCTGGATGAATGTCGTCATCATTTGAATAAGTTGCGTTTGCGCATTCATCATCTGTTGCATTTCCGGGGTGATGTTATTGGGGTTGGGGTTTGCGCGACGGGGAGGCATCTGTGGTTGTTCAAATAGATAAAAATGAGATACCCATAGATGTTTTATGCACAATACATCACAAGCAACACATAACAAGCAACATAAGAATATAAGTGCAACATCCACATAACAAACTCATGAAATAAAACACACAAGTGACAAGCCATCCACATGTCGGATGGTCCAATAACAAGTTCGCAACAACGGGTATGATTATGTAAGTAAGAACGAGTAACAAGTCTACTCACAAGATCTATCTCCTCCTCGACGAAGGTAAGACCTGCGTTCTCCATCGCGGTCTTGTTCTCCTCTATAGTAGTGGTCAAGGAATCAACCTTGGTCTTGAGAGCCCTCTTCTGGGAACGAAGTCTCTCAATAACCATCTGCTGCTGCTCAAGCTCAAAGTCCTTGGACTTCAGTTCCTCGGTCATGTCCCGGATCCTCTTGTTCCTATCCTGGACACGTTTCTCTTGACTCTTGAACTTGCGATCCTGGGCCTCGAACTTTGTCTCCATCTCCTTGATCATCTCATCCTGCTGCGCAAAAAGCTTGTCCTTCTCGCGAAGCTGCACCTGAAGCTCGTCATTACCTAGCATGACGTTCGTCCTTTCCGTATCTACGTGCCTGAGAAGAGTCTCTAAGTCCTGAAGATAAAGGCGTATCGGCTCCGCGGTGCTCCTCGAGTCGTCCTCGAAGTCAATGGAGTCCCCATCAATATCATGTCTCCCGAAGACGTGAAAGTGAGTACCCCTAACCTGTCGGGAGTGACGGCCTAACAGTCGTCCTATCAGGTCCTGCATGATCACCTCCATGCCTCTCTCCCTGTCATCGTGCATCAACTTGAAGACGATGGCCTCTGTAGTAGGCTCAGTCTGGCGTCCTGGCTGGGTCACCTTGAAGCCCCAGAGGTCCTTCCTCTCGAACTTGGTGAGTGGGTACACCGTGATGGTAGGAAGAGGGAGATCAAGTAGAGTGGTAAGCTCAATGATACGGGGACCAAAACGAGTAACCCGAAACTCCTCAACGGTGCTGACGGCAACAGGCATCTAATTATAAGATTGAAAAGTTAGAACATAGCAATTTAAGGTAAATCAAGACTAACATTCATACATATCCATGAAACAGAATCGTCACACAAGTCATGCATACAAAAGTTCATTACATCACTCAAGGTCCAACTTATTTAAGATATCTTTAGAAAAATAAAGTGATAAGTGGTGGTCCAACTAACGAAGTGACTTTACAATCCAATCTCGCGGGATCTATTGTTAAACACAATGTTCCTAGAGGCAATCCACCAATCTTGCTCTCTTGATTCTATTACTAAGTCTATAACATCTCCTCTTATCTCTTGGTTGGTGTCCTCCAACTCTTGAGTAAGCTCCTTCTCTTTCTCTAAGTCCTTTTTGAGGTTGAGCATTTTGCACTTGACTCTAGCACTTAGTTCCTTGATAGTCCTCCAAGCTGCATCCCTGGCTGACTCAAAGAATGTGGTGTGCATGGTAGTGTTAGTGTACATGCAGAATCCCCTCTCTTTGTGGTTGTCTTCCTTGTTTTTGTACAAGTGAAGTTGCACCCACCAATACTCCACTCCTTCATCCATCACTGGAAAGCCCCTGTACACAGCTTCACCATGTGCATCCATTGCCTCCATGAGATCCTTGAGAATATTGGGAAACTCAGTTTCACATTCCAAGGTCATGGTCATGAGTGGTCCCTTCTTCACGGCTTCGTTGATGGAATTCATCTACAAGGAAGTTGAAAGAGATTAGAAAAGTTTTACGAGAAGAATAGACAAGTGTAGGAATAGTTTGAAAAACTTTTTCCTTAGTGGTTTTCCAATCCTAGGGTCATAATCCTACAGGCAACACAATGCTCTGATACCATCTGTTAAACCCCTCCTTTTATAAAGGATAGGATCCCTGTGATTGCAATGCTAGTCCCTGGATCAATGCTAGCATCCACAGTTTAAGATGAAGTACACAGATACAAAGGTCATTTATTACATTCATTCCAGAGATAAAACATAGTCTTTTACAACTCAAGGCCATAGGCCTAGTACAGAGTTTTTAGGAATAAGTAAATAAACACAAGTCTTCATCTTCATGTGCCACAGGCAAACATGTTGAGTGTAGACTCATGACTCCTATTCATCATCGGAGTAACCTGCAACATCACAAGTTACAGCCACAAAGGGTCAATACTTTGGAATAGTATTGGCAAGTGATACCTTAGTATATTTTAAGTGGTCTATATTACTATATGTATTTTGGCTAGTGTAGCTTGGCTTGCTTTGCTTGAAAAATAAACTTTTCTTATTAGTTGAAATCACTAAGTTTTTCTTTGTCAAAACATTCCCAAGGAAACCTCCAATAGACATTGGGGTCCTTCACCCTTGTTCACCCACAAGTTTTATTTAGAAGTTGGAGTGATGAGATTCTTGTGGCTTCCATGTCTTGATGCTCAAAATGTCCATTTCCTTGGACAAGGCTAAGTACTTAGGTTTTCCATCTGCAGAGGTTGTGCACTTTCCCCACTAGACTTGGTTTCCCAAGACAGGACCTTCAAGCCTTTCCTTAGTCAAATGAACGCGTTCCATCCTATCAACCCATCTACCACCAACTGTCCATATGACTAAGTTCTAGCAACCTATATGATCATGGCAGAGCCCATTTTGCCAAGTGGTTGCACTGTAAGCTTTCTCCACACTTGGCCTCCAAATCCTTTGTGCCTGGGTGGCATTCCACAAGTGTGATACACAACCCAAGTCCATGGCCTTGTGTAACCACTCAACATAACCCATACTTTCCATTCCACCGTGAGGTTCATTTGACTTAGTGGTTTTATTAAGAAAGTATAAGTCTCATGACTTAGAAATATTTTCTTAATTGTAAGTGTAGTTTTTCACCAACCCTTGTTTTGCTATAAGCTAGGCTAAGCAATGTATGGCAACTTATCTTAGGGATAATTCCTTAGCAATACTACTAGACTACATAGGATTTCCCACCTTTTTCATTAGACAAAATATTATGCAATAATATAATAAAATATCTAATGCTAGTTCAAAAACATAGGACAAATATATATTCATGCAAATATCACTTGCCTTGGTAGTGTGGAGAGTAGCACTCCTCACAGTCACAATCACTAGCAAAATCTACACAAGAAATCAAGCATACAATTACACACCATTCAAATACAAACAAAAATAATATGAATGCATGCATGCAAGTATTTACCCAGAGTTATATTTTTGAAAATTCTACCAAGTGTGTGTTCATGACTACTGAAGCATAACATGTCACAAGTTTGTCCAATGAACCTATTTGGCCATACCAAAATTTTATAAAGATATTTCTATATCTAAAATAGCCCTAAACTTGTTCCACAAATAAAACATTTTTAACTGTTACTATATGCTAAACAAATTGTATATTCTGATAGGCCTTGTTTCACTGAATCCAACGATATAAAGTTTGCAAAAATCCAACGTGTCATTTGAAAGTTATAAGCATTTGAAGTTTGAATCAAATTCAGGTTTTAAATTCTGTTTTTAATCTAAACCTTGCCACGTGTCGCGTTACTACTGGCACGTACCGGTTCGCACCGGATCACCCTTCTGAGCCGTTGGATCTAACTAACGCTATGCTGCTCATCTATCCATACCCTTCGATAAGTGAAGTGTTTCTACGCGTAAGATTCAGATCTAACGGCTAAGATCCTTCTAACCAAAACGAAGCGGCTATTGCCGGCGGTGTCGATGGCGGTGCCGGCGTTCTAGGTCGCCCGGAGAAGGGAGGTGATGCTTACCAGAACCGTAGAAGGCTGCTGATGCTCAAGGTGGCAATGGCTTGGGAAGGGGCGCACGGGTTCGTTGGAGATTTCTCGCCGGAGTTCGTGAACGCGTCTGCCACGGTCAGTTGTCGACGTTTGGCGAGGTTCCTTGTCGCGCTAAGTCAAAACAGGGGTACTGTCAGATGCGCAAAACGATGTGGATTCAGGGCGTATCAGTCAGAGGTCAAGGGGCGGTGGTTACTTACGGAGGTCGCCGGAGTTCTTGCAGGAGACGGTGGCGGCCAGTCGTCAACGTTGCCAACGCTAGGGTCATGCGAAAGCAAACGGCGAGTGTCAGAAGATGCACAGGGGTTCCCTGAACAAGATAGCGTGAATGCGAGACTGGGGGGAACTCGAGACTCACCGGAATTCGCCGGCGCGGTCGTCGGAGACGGCGGGGTTGCAGAGAAGAATGCGCGCAGCCTGGGGGCGTTCAGTGCTTGGGGTTTTGGGGAAAAGAGAGAGGGGACAGAGGGGTTTCTTATAGTCTGGTCGCGAGCGAGAATCACTCAGCCAATAACTCGAATTGATGTCGCAAATCAAAACCAGAAACGCCCGCGTTGATTTGGGGATGAATGAGTCGTGCGGGTGGAGACGACGCTGGCGTGGGGTTGGCCCGCTTGTCAGCGATACGCACAGGATTTTGGTGGGGTCGGGCTGTCAGCGTCTGTTTGTTTGCGCTTGCGCGTGAGAGGAGAAAAAGAAGTTCCCGGGTGGGCTTGCTGGGGTTGCTTGGCTGCTGGGCCAGATCCTGGCCGCGTGGCCCTTTTCTATTTAGATGTTCTTTTCTTTTTCTATTTCTATTTTCTGGTATGAATTTTTGGTATGAATTCAAATCCTTTTGAAATCAAATTGCCTTAGAAATTTTGTAGGGTTTTTTGGATTCAAAACAGTCACAAAACTAGGTGGTTACATTGCAAAACTTGGTCCAGCTTGGTTTCAATAATAATTAGGGATTTGTTCCTGTTTGCAAACATTTGAAATGGATTTTGGAATTTACTTCTAAATTTGAAATCTTTGGGGTTTAAAAATTTCACCTAAACTTTCCATCAATGAAGGCAAGCATTGAAGTATTTAAACATTCAAACTTCAACAGGATGATGTTTAATTGGGACAATTTGACCACATGAAATCATAACTCATATTCCATTTCTAAATGATTTTTGAGAAAAACCCTAAATGAAGGAATGATGCAAAGTGATATGAATGAGTTTAAAAACTATGATTTTTGGGATGTTACAACTAACCATATTAAAGCAAACATACATACACAACCACGAGGTATGTTGGAAATATGCCATAGAGGCAATCATGTATGATGAGATTTCCCATTGTATTCATAAAGTTATTAAGTTGTCCTTGTATAAACATCTGATGTGTATCATTGAATATGTGATTCGGTTGTGGAACTATGCATTCATGTTGTTTGTACTAAATATCCTTGGTCATTGAGGTTGTGCTGGACACACAACTTAGACCAATGTGAAAGTTGGCTTGATGACTCGGTTCCACTTGTCATGGGCATGGAGATGCTATTCCAACTTACACAGATTCGGATAAAGAGTTTAGCGAGTCGGATTGACCCATATTGAGGTACAACGAACAAGTTGTCATTTGTATATCTCAATCAATGTAATCCTTAGACCTGAGGTTGTTGCATAGTTCGAGTTGAGGATCACCGACTTAGGTTCTGTCAAACGCTGATCCGTAACTGGGCAGTTATAAAGGCAGGGTTTGGGTCGACTGAGAATCAAGCTGCGTGATGTGAATAACCAAGATGGGATTTTTCCCCTCCACTCGGAGAGATATTCTTTGGGCCCTCTTGTGGGATATGATTCGGAAAGCATGGCCATGCACGACTCGGTTAAGTGTTAACCGAGGCGATCGACTAAGAGTTAGTCGGGTGAATCACTTATCTCGGATCAAGAAGAGAGTCAGACTATTTAAGGGATGACAATTATTCGCCTATAGTCTAACAAGGTATATCGTGAGGCAAAAGGGACTCGGACGTAAGTCGCATTGGAAAGGCAAGTCGTCATGAATCTTTGGTACTTGGGAGTCGGCATGTTCTGCTAGGAGCCGCTACCGACTGATCGATTGAGAGTCGGACTCCAATCGTGTCCAAGTAGCCATGAGCCTGCGGGGTCACACACTTAAGAGCGGGAGCAAGTTCGGATTGGATCTGAACCTGTAATCTGGTTGGGTTGGACCTGAACCGGATTAGGACTGAGTTAGTGAGTTGGACTCATGGTGACTAGTGTTATATGGGCTTTAGTGAATGGGTCGCGCGAGAAGAGCCCACATTCACTCCCTATATATAGTGGAGCACCTTAACCTAGAAAGGAAAATAGTTGTTCGGTTAGGTCATTCCATCTGTTGGAAACCCTAGCTCCACAGCAGTCCTGCCGCCGTAACGAACCTAGCAGTTCGCCGCCGGTGCTCCTCCTTGTACGTATGGATACCAGCAGAGGTGTTGTGCGATCAGCACCAGGACGATCGGATCGTGGGGACTGCACTGCATCAACTGACGCACTTCATCAGTAATCCGCAACCGCGCGTCTAGTGGTAAACGTCATGGCCTTCTACCTCAGCTAGATCTTAGGATCACCACGTTAGAAGAAAATTTTGTTTTATCTCCGCGTGGCCCAACAGTGGTATCAGAGCGATAGCTTCTGGTTTTAGGCTCGAGATCTTGCATATGTGATATGCGGTAGGATGTAGATGAGATCTATATGTTGTTTTGGTGGTCGATCTATGAGATAGATCGGTTTTGTACGAAGTTGATTGGATCAACTGTGCTCGGGGAATGGTAGATCTGATTTCCTTGATCATACTGCTGAGGTCGTGGAATGACATACCCCTACCAGTCGGCTTCCGCCATCAGGGTAGACTATGACACGTAAATCCAGAAGCGGTGATCGAAGATGAAAGAGTTTGATCAAATCGGAACGATGGTCGGAATCCATGTTCGGATCGTAGATGAGATCTATGTTGTCGGAAAAATCGCTTGCCGCTCGCACCCCGGGCCTCGTCAGAAGCGCCTTAGATGTCGTTGCGAGTTTCACAACGCCGGTAGATATTGTATATATGCATAACTTGTTTTTGCAGGAAGTTGTGAATGGTATGGTTCATGTGCATGTGATGGATATGTGTAATCCATACGTGATCTATGAATCACGGTTTTTGTCAGCCGGCTGGAGCCTAGGTGCTGTCATTTTATTGTATAACGACCTGCGTGTCGGATTCTCTATGTAATTTACTTTACTAAGCTAGTGTGGCTGTTTGGAGAACCCGGAAGGCATGCAAGGAGCTGTACATGTCGGAAACATGGAGTAAGACGGTAAGTGACAAGAGTTGGCACGAGTCGGATTACAGGCTTTGTGGAGATGGAGATCGCCATGAAGAGAGCCATACCATTTCACATTATAATTGCTTTATTTTGTGTTATTGTTATGTCTTTGTTTTACCTCTATTAGATAGTCGGTAAAATTTAATCCCTCAAAGAAGGTCTAGTCGGTTTTCCCGCCAGTGTTTGCACCATCACAAGTCAGACATTTTTGGTAGTGGGCTCATAAAATTGAGGCGCTGCCAATTCTTTCCGACTAGGTGGGTTCGAGTCGGACTCTTACTGCAGAAACACTCGGTAAGCTAGACGGGTCTATCACAATGGTTGTGGGACTCGGGGAAAAGTCGGATGGGATCCGGGGCATGTGATGCCACCCGTCCAACATGAGTCGTATGAGATACGATTGACAAGGAGTTGTCTACCTAGATCACTTGGCGGCTAGCGGTGATGCTAAAGCTCACTAGCCGAATTGCTTATTTAGGATCCGGAATCACTAAGCAACCATCGGAGGGGTGTTGGTTCTAGTGGGAGCATAAAATATTAAAATGTTTAATATGCTTGCTCTTTTATGAATACATGTCTTAAGTGTTTTGCATATTTTCTGTTGTAGATCATGGCACCAAGTAGCAGTCACTCTCATATATCCGGTTTTGCGTTGAGAACCATTCTTGAGAAAGATAAACTAAACGACACTAATTTTACCAACTGGTATCGAAATCTGAGAATTGTTCTCAAACAAGAAAAGAAGGACCATGTCCTAGACAACCCACTTCCAGATGAGCCGAATGAGAATGCGACTATCGCTGCCACCAATGCCTACCGTCGGGCTAAGGATGAGTCCACGGATATTAGCTATCTTATGCTTGCTCACATGGAACCGGACTTGCAAAAGCAGTTCGAGCATGTTGAGGCCTACGATATGATCGAAAGCCTCAAAAAAATATGTTCCAGGCTCAGGCGAAGACTGAGAGGTATCAAGTCTCTCAGGCTTTGCTGAGTTGCAAGCTTAAGGATGGTGATCCACTGAGTCCGCATGTGATCAAAATGGTTGGTTACGTGCAGTCTCTGGAGAGGCTTGGCTACCCCATAAGCGAAGAGTTCGCTACGGATATAATTCTGAACTATCTTCCTAGTGCATATGGGCAGTTCATTTCGAACTACCACATGCATGGTATGGATAAGAAGATCACTGAATTACATGGGATGCTCAAGCAGGCAGAGGCGGATCTCAAGAAGGGCGCCAGTCAAGTGTTGATGGTGCAGAATAAGGCTAAGTTCAAGAAGAAGGCTAAGTCAGGAGGAAAGCAGGCTCAGGACCCGGTCCCAAGCGCTTCCTCAGGGACTAAGCCATCTCCTTCAGCCGGATCCACTTGCTTCTACTGCAAGGCGGATGGCCACTGGAAGAGGAATCATGCAAGTACTTTGGGACAAAGCCAAGAGTGGAGGTATGACTTGACTCAGGTACACTTGTTTGCAATGTTATAGACATATATCTTCGATGCACCTAATAGTTCTTGGGTATATGATACCGGATCAAGATTCACATCGCAACTCGTTGTGGACCGGTAAGAACTAGGAGCGTAGCAAGAGGCGAGGTTGATATTCGAGTCGCAACAAAGCAAGAGTTGCTGCGTTGGAAGTCGACACGATGCAACTTCATTTACCTTCCGGATTCATTATGGAACTGAATAATTGTTATTATGTTCCGGCTCGATCGAAACATTATTTCTGCTTCATGTTTGATGAGGCAAGGCTATGAGTCGAATATCAAGAATAATGGTTGTTCTTTGTATTTGAATAATATGTTTCACGGCTTTGCACCCGTCTAGGACGGGTTATTTATTTTGAATCTTGATGGTGAGTGGGTTTATAACATAAATGTTAAAAGGTTGAAACCAAATGATCTGAATATGACTTACTTTTGGCATTGTCGGCTTGGTCATATAAGTTGGAAACGCATGAATAAGCTCCATTATGATGGACTCCTAACTTCGTTCGACTTGGAGTCATTCGAGACATGCGAATCTTGCCTACTCGGCAAAATGACCGAGATACCTTTTGCAATAGTTGCGAAAGGGCGTCCGACTTGTTGGGACTAGTACATAGTGATGTATGCGGACCAATGAGCACGACAGCCAGGGGTGGTTATGAGTACTTCATTACCTTCACTGATGATTTGAGTAGGTATGGATATATCTACTTGATGAAACACAAGTCGGAAGCCTTTGAAAAGTTCAAAGAATTCCAGAATGAAGCACATAATCAACTCGGCAAGAAAATAAACTTTCTTCGGTCGGACCGAGGAGGCGAGTACATGAGCCATGAGTTTGATGACCATCTGAAAAGTTGTGGAATAGTTCCTCAACTTACTCTGCCAGGAACGCCACAAAGGAATGGTGTTCCGAAAAGGCGGAATCGGACCTTGTTGGACATGGTACGATCAATGATGAGTCGGACAGATCTTCCTTTATCATTTTGGGGTTATTGTCTAGAACCAGCGGCGTTCACACTAAACAGAGTACCATCAAAATCGGTAGAGAAGACACCGCATGAGATGTGGACAGGCAAACAACCGAGTTTGTCTTTTCTTAAGATTTGGGGTTGTGAAGCATTTGTCAAGCGACTTCAGTCGGACAAGCTTACAGCCAAGTAGGATAAGTGTACTTTCGTGGGGGTATCCGAGGGAAACCTTGGGTTACTACTTCTACAACCGAGAAGAGGGAAAAGTGTTTGTCTCTCGGAATGGTGTCTTCCTTGAGAAAGAGTTTCTCAGTCGGGGAGTAAGTGGGAGCATGGTGCAGCTCGAAGAAATTCGAGAGGAACCGGCTAGTAGCGAGTCGGCAAAAACCTTGGAGGTTGAGCCGGTCGTGGTAGCTGAGCCGGCGGCAACACCTGTACTACGAAGATCGGCAAGATTATGAAGTGTTTGTGATGTGTTACTGTTAGACAGTGATGAGCCAGCAAATTATTCGGAAGCGATGGTGGGATCTGATTCCGAGTCATGGCTTGGAGCCATGAGATCCGAGTTAAAGTCCATGGATGAAAATCAAGTTTGGAACTTGGTTGATCTGCCAGACGATGCAAGACCCGTCGAGTGCAAATGGGTCTTTAAGAAGAAAACTGATATGGATGGAAATGTTTCCGTCTATAAAGCACGCCTTGTCGCGAAGGGGTTCCGGCAAATTCAGGGAGTTGATTACGATGAGACTTTCTTGCCCGTAGCGATGCTTAAGTCAGTTCGGATCATGTTAGCTATAGCGGCCTATTTCGACTATGAGATATGATAGATGGATGTCAAAACGGCTTTCCTTAACAGAAATTTAACCGAGGACGTGTATATGATACAGCCCGAGGGTTTTATCGATCTGACTAATGCTGACAAAGTATGTAAACTTCATAAATCCATTTATGGGTTGAAGCAAGCATCTCGGAGTTGGAATATTCGCTTTGATGAGGTAGTAAAATCGTTTGGCTTCATCAAGAGTGATCATGATTCTTGTTTATACAAGAAGTTTAGTGGGAACGAAGTAAATTTTCTAATCTTATTTGTGGATGACATATTACTGATTGGAAATGATGTCCAGATGTTGCAAGAAACCAAGGAATCATTGGAAAGGAGTTTCTCAATGAAATACTTGGGTGAGGCAACATACATCCTTGGAATCCGGATCTATAGAGATAGATCAAGGAGGCTCATTGGATTGAGTCAGAGTACTTATTTGGACGAAGTGTTGAAGAAGTTCAACATGGAATCGTCTAAGAAGGGGTTCTTACCGATGAACCATGGTGTAAAACTTAGCAAGACTCAGTGTCCTTAGACAACTGATGAGCGAAGTCGGATGAGTGTGATTCCATATGCTTCTGCAGTCGGATCCATCATGTATGCCATGATTTGTACTAGGCCGGATGTTTCCTATGCTCTAAGTGTTGTGAGCAGATACCAGGCTGATCTTGGAGAGATCCACTACACAGCGGCTAAAAATATCCTAAAGTACTTGAGAAGGACTAAGGATATGTTCTTGGTTTATGGTGGTGAAGATGAACTCAGTGTAAAGGGTTACACGGATGCGAGTTATCTTACCGACTCTGATGATTCTCGTTCGCAATCCGGATACGTGTTTATTATAAATGGAGGTGCTGTGAGCTGGAAGAGTTCCAAGCAAGAGACTGCGTTCTCATCTACTAGAGGCTGAGTATATTGCCGCCTCGGAGGCAGCAAAGGAAGCTGTTTGGATGAGGAATTTCCTCATGGATCTTGGTGTGGTTCAGGGCTCGTCCAATCCGTTAGACGTGTATTGTGACAAAAATGGTGCTATTGCACAAGCCAAAGAACCTAGACAGCACCAGAAGAACAAGCACATACTCATGCGGTACCACCTGATTCGCCAGTTCATGGATTAGGGTGATATCAAGTTATGCAAGGTACACACGGATGCAAATATTGCGGATCCGTTGACAAAGCCGTTACCACAGCCAAAGCATGAGGCGCACCTGAGAGCCATGGGCATTAGATGCTTAGACATGTGATGTCGGAAGATTGACTCTAGTGCACGTGGGAGACTGTTGGGAATATGCCCTAGAGGAAATCATGTATGATGAGATTTCCCATTGTATTCATAAATTTATTAAGTTGTCCTTGTATAAACATCTGATGTGTATCATTGAATATGTGATTCGGTTGTGGAACTATGCATTCATGTTGTTTGTACTAAATATCCTTGGTCATTGAGGTTGTGTTGGACACACAACTTAGACCAATGTGAAAGTTGGCTTGATGACTCGGTTCCACTTGTCATGGGGATGGAGATGCTATTCCAACTTACATAGATTCAGCTAAAGCGTTTAGCGAGTCGGATTGACCCATATTGAGGTACAACGAACAAGTTGTCATTTGTATATCTCAATCAATGTAATCCTTAGACCTGAGGTTGTTGCATAGTCCGAGTTGAGGATCACCGACTTAGGTTCTGTCAAATGCTGATCCGTAACTGGGCAGTTATAAAGGCAGGGTTCGGGTCGACTGAGAATCAAGCTGCGTGATGTGAATAACCAAGATGGGATTTTCCCCTCCATCGGAGAGATATTCTCTGGGCCCTCTTGTGGGATATGATTCGGAAAGCATGGCCATGCACGACTCAATTAAGTGTTAACCGAGGCGATCGACTAAGAGTTAGTCGGGTGAATCACTTATCTCGGATCAAGAAGAGAGTCAGACTATTTAAGGGATGAAAATTATTCGCCTATAGTCTGACAACGTATATCGTGAGGCAAAAGGGACTCGGACGTAAGTTGCATTGGAAAGGCAAATCGTCATGACTCTTTGGTACTTGGGAGTCGGCATGTTCTGCTAGGAGCCGCTACCGACTGATCGATTGAGAGTCGGACTCCAATCGTGTCCAAGTAGCCATGAGCCTGCGGGGTCACACACTTAAGAGCGGGAGCAAGTTCGGATTGGATCTGAACCTGTAATCTGGTTGGGTTGGACCTGAACCGGATTAGGACTGAGTTAGTGAGTTGGACTCACGGTGACTAGTGTTATATGGGCTTTGGTGAATGGGTCGCGCGAGCAGAGCCCACGTTCACTCCCTATATATAGTGGAGCACCTTAACCTAGAAAGGAAAATCGTTGTTCGGTTAGGTCATTCCATGTGTTGGAAACCCTAGCTCCACAACAGTCCTACCACCGTAACGAACCTAGCAGTTCGTCGCCGGTGCTCCTCCTTGTATGTGTGGATACCAACAGAGGTGTTGTGCGATCAGCACCAGGACGATCGGATCGTGGGGAATGCACTGCATCAACTGACGCGCTTCATCAGTAATCCGCAACCGCGCATCTAGTGGTAAACCTCATGGCCTTCTACCTCAGCTAGATCTTGGGATCACCACGTTAGAAGAACGCGTGGCCCAACAAGGTAAACCCCATAAAAGGGCGGACACGCTCGCTGACTTGCACAACAAAATAAAAAAAACTCAAATCCAAGCTAACAAAATCATACATGCATTCCTTACGGCAACAAAAAATTTGTTCGCTTACAAGGGCAGACATACACTTATTTCAATTAACGCTAGTCGGCAAAGCTATCTACTCTATAGGCTTCGAAGACGACGCGCCACCGCTACCGCGAACGCGGATGAAGGGGACCCACGGGTTCGATGGGTACGTGGTCAGGATTCCTGCCATCACTGATCGAAATGGCCGCTTCGCCTTGAAGTCGCGATGCGCCGCCTCGGGGTCGTTCGGAGCGATGATCGTCTCCTGATACGGCAGCAGGTTGCCCATCACCAGCACCCGCTCGGAGTAGACCGCGGCCCAATCGGTCAACTTCAACACGTCAGAGATTTCAACCGAGCCAGTCGCCTCGAGGGATACCCGCTGGTGACATCTTCGAGGTCGAAGTCATCAGGGAAGTGAGGAAGCCCAAGGCTCAGCAAAGTCGCGGCTCCACGGCGGAAGGCCGACCGCGACATGTACTCCACCACTGCTGGAGCCCTATCCAGGTAGAGCCACACCTCCGTGAGCTCATTGGGAATTACCTCTGTCGGCGAGATCTCCTGGAGGTACAAGCGAATACAAGGTCGCCGACAGGGCGGCAGAATCCACTAGCATGGTGACGCACTGCCTCGCGTCGTATGACTGTGCCTCGGGCTCATCATCAAGCATTTTCCCTGCAGAAGTACAAGCAATTCAACATCAGAAGGACGCACGATTCGAGACCCCTCCCCTGGGGACTCAATGACAAAGGCGACCTGCACGCTCGGCGACTCGCTGGCACAAACAAACACAAGCCCAAGGAGTTCACCAATGAGGGGACGCAAGCGCCCCGTGATGAAATCTTGAAGACCCGAAAAATCAGTCTGAAGCCCCCCAACAAGAGCATTAGACACCTTCCGCTCCTCAGCTACGGCAGCGACAACCGCCTTAGCCCTCTCCTCCACCGAGCTTGCCTCCGCCTTCGCGGTCTTGAGCTCTCATTCCAGCTTGGCCACCTACTTTTCCGTGACGGACAAGGAAGACTGGGCAGCCATCAATGCGCCGACGGTGACCAAACCCTTGCGAGCCTTCGCAACTATGGCCGAATGCCCCTCCGCAGCAATGCAAGGGTGAGATCACAATCAGAAACAAGAAAACAAGGGAGAGGGTATTTCAAGAACCTACCCGTTGTCGCCTGCAGCTGCTTGTTCACCTCCTGCATGGAGCGGAGCTCGCGCTCCAGACGCTCTCTGGTGGCCATTCGCTCTGCCAATTCACGCTGGAGGCCCTGCACATACAAGATTAACATAAGCAAACATCGAAGAAATTCCTAAGTGTATAGTCTCTGAAATTTAGCGACTAGCCACTCGGGGACTATACATCGAAGAAATTCCTAAGTGCCTAGTCGCTGAAATTCGGGGACTGGATAGCAAAAAACAATAAGAATTTGCCTCCTAAAATTCAGCGACCAGATCCTCAGGGACTGGAAATACCTGAATAGCCACGCCAATCATGTTGTGCAGCTCGACCGCGTCCACCAACGGCAGCACAAGAGGTGTGCGCCCGTGACGCTGCTCAACCTCCGAGCCCAAAACTTCAGGGGCTTGGGCCGATTGCACTAAGACACTGGCAGCAGAGGCCCTCGCTATGAAGCGAGGGAAGGTCGTCACCGCCAGTGCCGCAACACTCGTCGTGGGGCCCAATACCCCGACCAGCACCACAGGTTCCACCTGCTGCGACCCTGTGTCCACGACGGCCTTCACGGTCGTGTCCACTCCAGTCGGAGCTCCACTTGGCATGTCGATCGGCTCATCCGAGATTGTGACGACTTCGTCGCCCTTCATCTTCTTCGCGCCCTCAGCAGGCGCCTAGGCTTCCTCACCCTTCCTCTTCTTCGAGGGATCAGCCTTCGCCCTTGAGGCATTTACTAGGACTTTGGCCACTAACGGGTGACTGATCTTCTTCACGCTAGTCCTGCAAAAGGAAATAATCAACAAATCAGGCAACAACTACAAATTAGCAATTCAAGTTGACATGACAAGACGGTCACTTGGTGAATGGGATGTAGCGCAGGCCGGTGAGGATGTGCGCCGGTTGCTCTAGTTCCAGGCCCAGCTTTCGGCTAATGCCCGTCTCGAACAGGGTCAGAGTCCACGACACGGAGGCCTTCTTTGTTTACGAGGCCATGGCAGCAGGAAGCTCCCCTCCGGTCGAAGCAGGTGCCTCCCTCGATGGAGACGCCTCTGTGGCTGGAGCAGCCCCGAGGCCCGTGACTACTGAGAACGGTGGTGGAAGCGATGCCAGCGGCACCTCATCCTCCACCACGGCCACACTGGCTGCCTCAGGCGCCTTTGCCGATGCTTCAGCCCCAGCATCATTGGCTGCGCTATTCACCTCGGAGATAGTCCCTGACCGAGGCGGCGACACTGCCCTGGGAGCCTCCTTCTTCTTCTTCTTTGGCAACTTATTCTTCGACGGTGTAGCCACACGCCGTGAACTATGATCGGGGGCTTCGCTTTCGCCCCCATCATGACCCTCAAGGCTCTTGCTGGCCTCGAGCTCGCGTTTTCCAAGTTGCCCGCGAGTTTTCCGAACCGCGGGTGCGGCGACCTCCACGGCCTCGTCATCATCGTCATTGTCGTCTCCATCATTCTCCTCGTCGGAGGAGCACTCACTCTCCTTCCCGGCAGCCTCGTCTGAGCTTTCGTCGTCGTGGGAGGGAGCCAGCTTTCCACAACTTGGAACAGCTAAACAAATAAAACATGGTTAGTGAACCGCAACTGCATCATCTGCAACTGCGAAATACACAAGGAGAGACAGACTTACCATTGGCGCCTTGCGCTTCATGGTGTGTGGGGTGATCCCGGCCTTTGGATCGCGGTATTCCTCGTCGGTGATCTTCCTCACTGCGAGGGCATAATCATCGGCCTTCGACTCGGTGGTGCAGGCCTTGGTACAGTCGTCCTTACCGGTGTACTCGTACATCTAGTGGGCACGGTTGGCCAGGGGAACTAGTCTTCGCCCGAGCCAGCAATTGTATAAATTGATGGTCTCGAGCATGTCTTTCTTTAGCTGGCGAATCATCGTCAGCATCTCGTCTACCACCATCCGCTGGTCATGCGGAAGCTTGGCGACTTGGAGCCGGCGTGGCTCGGTCCGCTTGGCGGAGTATGTCGGGAGTGGCACCTCGCCATTCAGAGTCGTCTCGCTGACGTAAAACCAGTGCTTCTTCCACTCGCTCGCCGCCTTCTTCGGCAGCATGATGTCGAGGAAGGAAGCCTTGGACTTCAATTGAAAGGTGAGGCCACCTGCTGCCAGCATCGGGCCACCTTCCCCCTCGTGACCAATCCGCCCGTAGAACAGCTCTTGCCACATGGGAAAGTATGGGCGGCAGCCCAGATAACACTCGCAGAATGCCACGAAGATGGTGAGCTGCTCGATGCTATGCGGCCCCAAATCCGATGGCCGAATGTCGTAAGACGCACATAATCGGTGGAAGAAGAGTGAGGTGGGTAAGCCGAGCCCCCTTTTGATATGGCTAGTGAAGTAGATGAATTCGCCGGCGCGCGGATCTGGCTCCACCATCCCGGTCGCGTTGATTCACCATCTCCCGCGTAGAGAATCCCTGCGTCTTCGAAGGACTTCAGCAACGACGTGGTACACTTGGACTTCCCCCATGATTCCTTTGGAGGCGGCATCGATTCAAGGCTCTAGGTTTGCTAGATCGCTCTGGAGGGAATGGAAAATTGGAGGGCGCGTGGAGTCGGAGGAAATGTGAGGAATGACTCACAACTCACCCTTCACTCTCCTTATATAGCAACTGGTTCCCGCCAATTTTGAGGAACCGTTACCGTGCGGTGATTACGCTGATATTACTGCTGGATTACCCAACGATGAGTTTGACCAGGATGATGGTCCAACTTCGTCTACTAGACTCGCCAACCCATTCACCATGGCTGCGATTTGACTACTCGCCAAATTGGCGATTCGACTGGTCGTCGTTATTGCGACTGTCGATGCATGCTGAAGATTCATTCTCTCATTGAACGAGTCTATCGCCGATTCGACTGGTCGCCGTTATTGGGACTGACGATGCATGCTGAAGATTCTTTCTCTCATTGAAGGAGTCTATCGCCGATTCGAATGGGCGTCCAAATTGGACCCAAATACTCCGATTGCCAAAGAACACCTGCGACAAATCAACAACAGCCTCGGCGACTACTGATGGGGATATCGAGTGGGGTATACCCAGCAGAACGTTTCCTAATAGATCATACTCTCAGCGAGTGGGCCTGCAGGACAGCGACTGGATCGCGACCCAAGAAGGAACCGGGCGACTGGAAGCTGAAGGGACAAAAGCGTAGTTAGGCCCAGTCGGATTAGGTTAAAACCCTCCGAGTCCTTATCCAAATCGGTTGTAGATCTATAAACCCTAGCGAGGTGACCCTATATAAACCTCCCTAGGGCATGCATAGAACTTACGTTCCGTCATGCACCCCCTCGACTCGCCGCCGAGCTCGCCCATTGCACTCTCTCATCAATACAATCTAGCAGTAGTAGGTCTTTACCCTCCGGGGGGCCGAACCTGGGTAAATCCCTGTGTCTTCGCCCTCATCTCGCACCGCAGATGGTGATACGTCGGAAATGTATGTATAATTTTTGATGTTCCATGCTTGTTTAGTATCTAGTTTGCTTTTATTTGTCTACACTTTGAGGTGTTTTTATACGTTTTCTGGTACTAACCTATTAACAAGATGCCACAGTGCTAGTTGCCTGTTTTCTTCTGTTTTTCGTTCCAGAAAGGCAGATGTTAGACCCCTCCTTTAGAAAGGAAAGGATCCCTGTGATTGCAATGCTAGTCCCTGGATCAATGCTAGCATCCACAGTTTAAGATGAAGTACACAGATACAAAGGTCGTTTATTACATTCATTCCAGAGATAAAACATAGTCTTTTACAACTCGGGGCCATAGGCCTAATACAAGAGTTTAAGGAATAAGTAAATAAACATAAGTCTTCATCTTCATGTGCCACAGGCAAGCATGTTGAGTGTAGACTCATGACTCCTATTCATCATCGGAGTAACCTGCAACATCACAAGTTACAGCCACAGAGGGTCAATACTTTGGAATAGTATTGGCAAGTGATACCTTAGTGTATTTTAAGTGGAATATATTACTATATGCATTTTGGCTAAGTGTATCTTGGCTTGCTTTGCTTGAAAATAGGTTTTTCCTATTAGTTGAAAGCACTAAATTTTCTTTGTCCAAAACATTCCCAAGGAACCACCAATAGACATTGAGGTCCTTCACCCTTGTTCACCCACAAATTTTACTTAGAAGTTGGAGTGATGAGATTCTTTTAGCTTCCATGTCTTGATGCTCAAAAGTGTCCATTTCCTTGGACTAGGCTAAGTACTTAGGTTTTCCATCTGCAGAGGTTGTGCACTTTCCCCACCAGACTTGGTTTCCCAAGACAGGACCTTTCAGAAGCCTTTCCTTAGTCAAATGGACGCGTTCCAACCTATCATCCCATCTACCACCAACTATCCAAAAGACTAAGTTCTAGCAACCTATATGATCAAGGCAGAGCCCATATTGCCAAGTGGTTGCACTGTAAGCTTTCTCAACACTTGTCCTCCAAATCCCTTTGTGCCTGGGTGGCTTACCACAAGTGAGATACAAAACCCAAGTCCATGGCCTTGTGTAACCACTCAACATAACCCATACTTTCCATTCCACCCAGGAGGTTCATTTGACTTAGTGGTTTTATTAGGAAAGTATAAGTCTCATGACTTAGAAATATTTTCTTCATAGTAAGTGTAGTTTTCACCAACCCTTGTTTTGCTATAAGCTAGGCTAAGCAAATTATGGCAACTTATCTTAGGGATATTTCCTTTAGCAATTCTACTAGACTACATAGGATTTCCCATCTTTTGCATTAGACAAAATAACATGCAATACTATAACAAAATATCTAATGCTAGTTCAAAACATAGGACAAATATATTCATGTAAATATCACTTGCCTTGGTAGTGGGGAGAGTAGCACTCTTCACAATCACAATCACTAGCAAAATCTACACAAGAAATTATAGCATACAATTACACACATTTATATACAAACAAAAATAATATGAATGTATGCATGCAAGAATTTACTAAGTGTGATTTTTGAAAAAATTCTACCAAGTATGCTCATGTCTACAGAAACTTAACAAGTCACAAATTTGCCAACTAAACTTATTTGGCTCAAAAACAATTTACCAAAATAAATCTCTACTTAAAATGGCCTTAAAACATGTTCTACAAATAAAATCATTTTAACTGTTACTATATGCTAAATAAATCGGATATTCTGAAAGGTCTTGTTTTACTGAATCCAACGGTATAAAGTTTGCAAAAATCTAACGTGGCAATCAAAAGTTATAAGCATTTGAATTTGGATCAAATTTCTGATTTTAAATCTAATTTTAGATCTAACCCTAGCCACGCGTCGTGCTGTGATTGGCGCGTACCGCTTCGGTTGGATCGCGCTTCTGCAGCCGCAGGATCTAAACAGATCGAACGCTCCAGATCGCGTACCTCTTCGGGGTTAAGTGGATCTATCCTAGCGCTACGATACAGATCTAACGATCTAAAACAACCGGCCAAAAACTGGCGGCGCTTATCGGCTGTGCGCGGTGGCGACGACCAGACGGTGGCGGCGCCGGCGGTACATATCGCTAGGTGGATGGGGGAGATGCTCACCGAGACTGCGAGGGTGTGGGGATGCTCGACGTGTGATCAGCTCGGCAAGGCGCCAGGTTGCGGTAGATTTCGCCGGAGTTGGATCGCAGCGGTGGTTCTGCTCGAGGTCGGCGTTGTTGTTCACTAGGATGTCAAAGAAAGGTGTGGTTAGATGCGGACGATCACGGAGAACATGCGGCGTGATCGACAAGGTTCGGCGGTGGACTTACCACTAGAGCTCGCCGGAGTTCGTGAGAGCGGTGGCGGCGATCGTCGACATTGCCGGCTACGGGTCATGCGAAGGTAACGGAGGGTGTCGAAGGTGCACAGGATTCACTGAACAAGACAAAGTAACGCGATACCAAGGGAAACTCTAGGCTCACCGGAATTTGCCGGGCGATCGTCGGAGGCAGCGGGTTGCGAGAGCAATGCGCGACTGGGGCGTTACTGCTTGGGGTTTGGGGAAAAGAGAGAGGCGAGGGGTTTATATAGCCTGATCATCAGGAGAATCACTCGACCATTGATTCGAATTGGCGCGAATTAAACACGTGAAACGGCGCGTTGATTGGGGATGAACTGGTCGTGCGGGTGGAGCGATCTTGGCGTGGAGGAGGCCGCTTGTCGGCGACGTCTTGCGAGGTGGAAGTGGGTCTGCCGTGTCTGGCCGTCTTCAGCGTCTTGAGGAGGAAAAGGAATGCCCCGGGCGGGCTGGTTGGGCCTGTTCCACAGCTGGGCTAAATTCCTGGCGCCTGGCCCTTTTCTTTTGTTTGCTTCTTTTCTTTTTCTATTTCTATTTTCTGGAATGATTTTTTGATATGAATTCAAATCCTTTTGAATTCAAACAAAATTGGGGATCTTTGCAGGGTTCTGTGGTTTCAAATACAGTCATTTAACCAAGTGGTTACCTTGTAAGGGCCTGGTCAAGCTTGGGTTTTGAAACAAACAGGGACTTGTCTCTAGTTTGTGAATGATTGAAATAGGGTTTAGAAAATATTTCTAAATTGGAAACTTGGGTTAAAATGCTACACCTAATCTTTCCAACAATGGAGGCAAGCAATCAAGTTCCTAAACAATCCAATCTCAAAGGGTAATGGCCAATTGAGTTGAATTTGCACACATGAAATCATAGCTCAAACTTCTGTCTCCAAATGATTTTGAGAAAAACCCTAAATGGATGAATGATGCAAGAATGATATGAATGAGTTTTGGAATATGAATTTAGGGATGTTACAAATCTAACCCCCTTAAGATGAATCTCGCCCTCGAGATTCGGTTTGGCTAGCAAATAGGTGAGGGTGGTCTTTCCGAAGATCATCTTCTCTTTCCCATGTTGCTTCCTCTTCGGAGTGATGGTTCCATTGCACTTTACAAAACTTGATAGTCTTGGTCCTGGTAACTCTTTCTGCGGTCTCTAGAATCTTGACAGGCTTTTCCTCATAGGTGAGATCACTTTCTAGTTGGACTTCTTCCAAAGGTATGGTGTCCTTCAAAGAAGATTCTTCCATCTCTGGGTGACATTTCTTAAGCTGACTCACATGGAATACATTATGAACAGCTGACAGAGATTCTGGCAATTCAACTTCATATGCAACTTCTCCTTTGCGACTTAGAATCTTGAATGGCCCAACATATCTTGGTGCCAACTTCCCTTTGACTCCAAACCTTTTCACTCCACGAAGTGGTGATACTCTAAGATAAGCTCTATCCCCAACTTCGTAGGTGACTTCTCTACGCTTAGAATCCGCGTAGCTTTTCTGTCGGGACTGTGCTATCTTCAATCTGTCCTTAACCAGTTTGACTTTCTCTTCGGCGTCTTTGATAAGATCAGGTCCAAATAAACTTCTCTCTCCCACACCATTCCATAGTAATGGGGTGGTACACTTCCTTCCGTAGAGCAACTCAAATGGTGCCATTCCAATACTAGCTTGATGACTATTGTTGTAAGAGAATTCTGCGTAAGGCAGGCTTTCATCCCAACTTGCTCCATAATCTAAAGCACAGGCTCTCAACATGTCTTCAAGAATTTGGTTGGTCCTTTCTGTTTGTCCATCCGTTTGGGGATGAAAGGCAGTACTGAATTCCAATCTCGTTCCCAAAGATTCATGAAGTTGTCTCCAAAAGTGAGAAGTGAACTGAGTTCCTCTATCTGACACAATACTCTTAGGCACACCGTGAAGGCATACAATTCTGCTCATGTAAATTTTTGCTAACTTGGCACTCGTATAAGTTGTCTTCACGGGTATAAAATGAGCCACTTTAGTTAAGCGATCCACTACCACCCATATGAAATCATACCCTGACCTGGTCCTTGGTAATCCGGTAATGAAATCCATACCAATATTTTCCCACTTCCATTCTGGAATAGGCAGTGGTTGAAGCAAACCTGCTGGTTTTTGGTGCTCTGCTTTGACTCTGCTACACACATCACACAAAGCAATATGTTCGGCGACGTCCCTTTTGAGATTGTTCCACCAAAACCTTTCCTTCATGTCCATGTACATCTTGGTATTTCCCGGGTGAATAGAATCTGGAGAGTTGTGAGCCTCTTGTAGAATCAGTTTCCGCAACTCCGGATCTTGTGGAACGCAAATACGTTTCCCGTTCCATAAGGTGCCTTGTTCGTCTATATGGAAACTCTTGGCTTTCCCTAGACTTATATTTTCCTTAATCTTTTCAATTTCCTCATCAGTCTTCTGAACTTCTCGGATCTTGTCCAATAGAGTGGGTTGAACATCTAAGGACATGAGATGTCCTTCCGTACAATCTCCAATCTGAGTTCTTTGAATTGCTTACACAAGTCATCTGGCAATTCCCCTTTGGTAAGGCCATTTACAAACGTCTTACGACTTAGAGCATCGGCTACTACGTTCGCTTTACCGGGGTGGTATTGTAAACTTAAGTCGTAATCCTTGATAAGTTCTAACCATCTCCTTTGCCTCATGTTGATTTCTTTCTGGGTGAAGATATACTTCAAGCTCTTATGATCGGTGAACACTTCACACCGCTTACCCAAAAGGTAATGTCTCCATGTTTTGAGTGCATGGACGACAGAGGCTAACTCCAAATCATGAGTAGGATAATTTACTTCATGAGTTTTGAGTTGTCTCAAAGCATAGGCTACGACTTTACCATCTTGCATAAGTACGGCACCCAAACCTTGATGAGACGCATCACAATATACTTGGAAATCCTTTTCCAAATCTGGCAGACATAGAACTGGTGCTGTCACAAGTCTCTTCTTCAACTCTTGGAAACTAACTTCGCAACCTTCAGTCCAAGCAAATTTCTTATCCTTCTTTAGCAATTCTGTCATTGGCTTAGCAACCTTAGAGAAATTTTCAATGAACCTTCTGTAGTAACCTGCTAAGCCAAGGAAACTATGAACTTCTTTTACATTCTTGGGTGATTCTCAATCTGTCACAGCTGAAACCTTAGCAGGATCAACTGCTACACCATCCTTTGTCATAACATGACCAAGAAAACCAACTTCCTCTAACCAAAACTCACACTTGCTGAACTTGGCATAAAGTTTATGCTCTCTTAGTTTTTCAAGTATCAAGCGCAAGTGTCTTTCATGTTCTTCCTTGCTCTTGGAGTAGACTAAGATATCGTCGATGAAAACGACCACAAACTTGTCAAGGAATTCCATGAATACCTTATTCATCATGTTCATGAAGTATGCTGGAGCGTTGGTTAAACCAAAAGGCATCACAGTGTACTCATACAATCCATACCTTGTGGTGAATGCTGTCTTAGGTATGTCTTGGTCTCTTATCTTGAGTTGAAAATAGCCTGACCGAAGATCAATCTTCGAGAACACACATGCTCCTTCTAACTGATCAAACAAGTCGTTGATTCTTGGCAAAGGATATTTGTTCTTGATGGTCACCTCATTGAGAGATCGGTAGTCAATACCCAATCTTTGTGTTCTATCCTTTTTCTCCACAAACAATACTGGGGCCCCCCAAGATGAAGAACTTGGTTGAATAAACCCTTTCTGCAACTGTTCTCCTAGCTGCTTCTTGAGTTCTTTCAGTTCACCAACTGACATTTTGTACGGTCTCTTAGCTATTGGTCCAGAACCTGGTACCAAATCTATCAGAAACTCCACATCTCTATCCGGTGGCATTCCTGGTAAATCCTCCGGAAATACATCCGGATACTCACACACAATTGGCACACTGTCCATGCTAACCCCCTTAAGAGAATTCAGTTTACTTCCCTTGGATTCAAAGTTAGATCTGAATTTTATTCTTTTTTCCTTCTGGGGTTGTGAGTGCAACAGTACGATTAGCACAATCTAATACTCCCTCGTACTTAGCCATCCAATCCATTCCCAAAATCACGTCCAACCCTTGGGAATTCAGAATTATCAGGTTCACTGGAAACTTATGTTTCCCAAACTCTATGACTAAGTCATGACATCCTGAGTTTACTAACATTTCTCCACCTAGAGAACTTACTCTTATAGGACACCCAATAGTTTCTACCGGTAGTTCATTTCTTTCAACGAATGTTTTTGATATGAATGAATGAGATGCACCCATGTCAAAGAATACAAATGCTGGAATGGAATTGAGTCTGAACTTACCAGCAACGGCATCAGGCTCTTCATAGACCTCCTCCACATTGATGTGGTTAACCTGTCCTTTCTGAAAAGGATTTGGCTTGTTAGATCCTTCCACTTTCTTCTCAGGGCACTCATTAGCATAATGCCCCAGCTTCTTGCATTTGAAGCACTCAACTTGACTGATGTCCTTTTTAACATGCTGACTTCCACTTCCACTACCATTTCCACTGTGGTGGCTCTTATGTCCACTCTTGTGGTTCTTGTACTTATCATTGTCATGACTGCGGTGATGCTTGTTGTCATGACGGTTGTGGTAGTGGTGCTTGTTGAATTTCCCATGCTTATGGGATCCTGAGCTGCCACTGTCATCATAGTGAGATCGTTTGTGAGACGATCCCGAGCTGTGCTTGTCGGAGTGTTTCCTCTTCCTACTCTCTACTTGCTTCAATTTACTTTCCAGAATAGCAGCCTTGTCACACAACGACTGATAAGTTTGAACATATGCCACAAACAACTGTAGGTTCAGCTCATCATTCAAACCTTCCAAGAACTTTTCCTTTCTCTTGGCATCTGTATCAACCTCATCCGGTGCATAGCGCACCAGATTGTTGAACTCTTCTATGTACTCAGCCACGCTACGGTGGCGCTGCTTCAGGTTATGAAACTCCTTCTTTTCGGACTCATCATTCTGATGAGATATGAGATCTTGAAGCCATCTTCAAAGATGTCCCAAGTCACTTCATCAATAGGAGCGGAGATTTGGACGTTATCCCACCATGTGGCGGCTGATCCTTCGAACAGATGTGCTGCGAACCTGACCTTTTCAGCATCTTGCAACCCACGGTCACTAAGTCCTTGTTCACAGAACGTAGCCAGTCATTGTCTACCATGGGATCAGTTGTTCCCGAAAACTTTGCTGGCCTCAGACGCAGAAATCTGGTGAGCATGTCAAAACCCGGAGGGTTGTTGTTGTTGTTGTTGTTGTTGTTGTTGTTGTTGTTGTTGTTGTTGTTGTTGTTATTATTGTTGTTGTTGGGATTGTTGTTGTTCTGGTTCTGGATGAATGTTGTCATCATTTTCATAAGCTGTGTTTGCGCATTCATCATTTGTTGCATTTCCGGGGTGATGTTGTTGGGGTTGGGGTTTTGTGACGGGAGGCATCGTGGTTTGTTCAAATAGATAAGAATGAGATACCCATAGATGTTTTATGCACAATACATCATAAGCAAACACATAACAAGCAACATAAGAATAAAGGTTCAACAACCACATAATAAGCTCATGAAGTAAAACACACAAGTGGCAAGCCATCCACATGTCGGATGGTCCAATAATAAGTTCACAATAACAAGTATGAATATGAAAGGTAAACGAGTAGTCAAGTCTACTCTTCAGCGTCAATCTCCTCCTCGACGAAAGTAAGACCTGCGTTCTCCATCGCGGTCTTGTTATCCTCAATCGTAGTGGTCAAGGAATCGACCTTGGCCTTGAGAGCCCTCTTCTGGGAGCGAAGCCTCTCAATAACCATCTGCTGCTGCTCAAGCTCAAAGTCCTTGGACTTCAGTTCCTCGGTCATGTCCCGGATCTTCTTGTTCCTATCCTGGACGCGTTTCTCTTGACTCTTGAACTTGCGGTCCTGGGCCTCGAACTTTGTCTCCATTTCCTTGATCATCTCATCCTGCTGCGCAAAAAGCTTGTCCTTCTCGCGTAGCTGTACCTGAAGTTCGTCATTGCCAAGCATGACGTTCGTCCTATCCGTGTCCACGTGCCTGAGGAGAGTCTCTAAGTCCTGGAGATAGAGACGTATCGGCTCTGCCGTGTCCCTCGAGTCGTCCTCAAAGTCGATGGAATCTCCATCAACATCACGCCTTCCGAAGACGTGGAAGTGAGTGCCCCTAACCTGTCGGGAGTGACGGCCTAACAAGCGTCCTATCAGGTCCTGCATGACTACCTCCATGCCTCTCTCCCTGTCATCGTGCATCAGCTTGAAGACGATGGCCTCTGTAGTAGGCTCAGTCTGGCGTCCTGGCTGGGTCACCTTGAAGCCCCAGAGGTCCTTCCTCTCGAACTTGGTGAGTGGGTACACCGTGATGGTGGGAAGAGGGAGATCGAGCAAAGTGGTAAGCTCAGTGATACGGGGTCCGAAACGAGTAACCTGGAATTCCTCAACAGTGCTGACGGCAATAGGCATCTATTTACAAAATTGAAAAGTTAGAACAACACTATTTAAGATGAACATAAAACAACCATCTCATACATAACCATGGAACACAATTTTCACACAAGTCATGCTTACACAAATCCATTACATCAAACAAGGTCCAACTTATTTAAGGTATCATTTTGGAAAATAAGGTGATAGATGGTGGTCCACTACAAAGTGTGCTTATAAGCCTATCTCACTGGATCTGGTGGCTATCACAATGTTCCTAGAGGCAATCCACCTATCTTGCTCACATGATTCCATCACTAAGTCTATTATATCTCCCCTTAACTCTTGGTTGGTGGCTTCCAACTCTTGAGTAATTTCCTTCTCTTTCTCTAAGTCTTTTTGGAGGTTGAACATTCTGCACTTGACTCTAGCACTTAGTTCTTTGATAGTCCTCCAAGCTACATCTCTGGCTGACTCAAAGAATGTGGTGTGCATTTTAGTGTTGGTGTACATGCAGAATCCCCTTTCCTTGTGGTTGTCTTCCTTGTTTTTGTACAAGTGAAGTTGCACCCACCAATACTCCACTCCTTCATCCATCACTGGAAAGCCCTTGTACACAGCTGCACCATGTGCTTCCATTGCCACCATGAGGTCCTTGAGTATATGGGGAAACTCAGTTTCACACTCCAAAGTCATGGTCATAAGTGGTCCTTTCTTCACGGCTTCGTTTATGGAGTTCATCTACAAATGGAGTTGAGAATGAAAAGATCAGAAAAGTTTTACGAGAAGAATAGACAAGTGTAGAAGTAGTTGAAAATTTTTCCTTAGTGGTTTTCAAGTCCTAGGGTCATAATCCTACAGGCAACACAGTGCTCTGATACCATCTGTTAGACCCCTCCTTTAGAAAGGAAAGGATCCCTGTGATTGCAATGCTAGTCCCTGGATCAATGCTAGCATCCACAGTTTAAGATGAAGTACACAGATACAAAGGTCGTTTATTACATTCATTCCAGAGATAAAACATAGTCTTTTACAACTCGGGGCCATAGGCCTAATACAAGAGTTTAAGGAATAAGTAAATAAACATAAGTCTTCATCTTCATGTGCCACAGGCAAGCATGTTGAGTGTAGACTCATGACTCCTATTCATCATCGGAGTAACCTGCAACATCACAAGTTACAACCACAGAGGGTCAATACTTTGGAATAGTATTGGCAAGTGATACCTTAGTGTATTTTAAGTGGAATATATTACTATATGCATTTTGGCTAAGTGTAGCTTGGCTTGCTTTGCTTGAAAATAGGTTTTTCCTATTAGTTGAAAGCACTAAATTTTCTTTGTCCAAAACATTCCCAAGGAACCACCAATAGACATTGAGGTCCTTCACCCTTGTTCACCCACAAATTTTACTTAGAAGTTGGAGTGATGAGATTCTTTTAGCTTCCATGTCTTGATGCTCAAAAGTGTCCATTTCCTTGGACTAGGCTAAGTACTTAGGTTTTCCATCTGCAGAGGTTGTGCACTTTCCCACAGACTTGGTTTCCCAAGACAGACCTTTCGAAGCCTTTCCTTAGTCAAATGGACGGCGTTCCAACCTATCATCCCATCTACCACCAACTGTCCAAAAGACTAAGTTCTAGCAACCTATATGATCAAGGCAGCCCATATTGCCAAGTGGTTGCCTTGTAAGCTTTCTCAACACTTGGCCTCCAAATCCCTTTGTGCCTGGGTGGCTTACCACAAGTGAGATACACAACCCAAGTCCATGGCCTTGTGTAACCACTCAACATAACCCATACTTTCCATTCCACCCAGGAGGTTCATTTGACTTAGTGGTTTTATTAGGAAAGTATAAGTCTCATGACTTAGAAATATTTTCTTCATAGTAAGTGTAGTTTTCACCAACCCTTGTTTTGCTATAATCTAGGCTAAGCAAAGTATGGCAACTTATCTTAGGGATATTTCCTTTAGCAATTCTACTAGACTACATAGGATTTCCCATCTTTTGCATTAGACAAAATAACATGCAATACTATAACAAAATATCTAATGCTAGTTCAAAACATAGGACAAATATATTCATGTAAATATCACTTGCCTTGGTAGTGGGGAGAGTAGCACTCTTCACAATCACAATCACTAGCAAAATCTACACAAGAAATTATAGCATACAATTACACACATTTATATACAAACAAAAATAATATGAATGTATGCATGCAAGAATTTACTAAGTGTGATTTTTGAAAAAATTCTACCAAGTATTCTCATGTCTACAGAAACTTAACAAGTCACAAATTTGCCAACTAAACTTATTTGGCTCAAAAACAATTTACCAAAATAAATCTCTACTTAAAATGGCCTTAAAACATGTTCTACAAATAAAATCATTTTAACTGTTACTATATGCTAAATAAATCGGATATTCTGAAAGGTCTTGTTTTACTGAATCCAACGGTATAAAGTTTGCAAAAATCTAACGTGGCAATCAAAAGTTATAAGCATTTGAATTTGGATCAAATTTCTGATTTTAAATCTAATTTTAGATCTAACCCTAGCCACGTCGTATTTGTGATTGGCGTACCCTTCGGTTGGATCGCGCTTCTGCAGCCGCAGGATCTAAACAGATCGAACGCTCCAGATCGCGTACCTCTTCTGGGTTAAGTGGATCTATCCTAGCGCTACGATACAGATCTAACGATCTAAAACAACCGGCCAAAAACTGGCGGCGCTTATCGGTCTTGGCGGTGGCGACCGACGGCGATGGCGGCGGTACAGATCGCTAGGTGGATGGGGGAGATGCTCACCGAGACTGCGAGGGTGTGGGGATGCTCGACGTGTGATCAACTCGACAAGGGGCGCTCAGGGTTGCGGTAGATTTCTCGCCGGAGTTGGATCTGGCAACGGTGGTTCTGCTCGAGGTCGGAGGCGATGTTGTTTTTCACTAGGATGTCAAAGAAAGGTGTGGTTAGATGCGGACGATCACGGAGAACATGCGAGCGTGATCGACAAGGTTCGGGGCGGTCTGGACTTACCACTAGAGCTCGCCGGAGTTCGTGCAGGAGACGGTGGCGGCCAGTCGTCGACATTGCCGAAGCTACGGGTCATGCGAAGGTAAACGGAGGGTGTCAGAAGGTGCACAGAGATTCACTGAACAAGACAAAGTAAACGCGATACCGAGGGAAACTCTAGGCTCACCGGAATTTGCCGGGCGATCGTCGAGACGGCGGGGTTGCAGAGCAATGCGCACTGGGGCGTTACGTGCTTGGGGTTTGGGGAAAAGAGAGAGGGGTTTATATAGCCTGATCATCAGAGAATCACTCGACCATTGATTCGAATTGACGCCGAATTAAACACAGGAAGCGGCGTTGATTGGGGATGAACTGGTCGTCGGTGGAGACGATCTTGGCGTGGAGGAGGCCCGCTTGTCGTGACGTCGAGGTGGAAGTGGGGACTGTCGGTGGTGGCGCGCTCAGCGTCTGGGAGGAAAAGGAATGCCCCGGGTGGGCTAGTTGGGCCTGTTCCACTGCTGGGCTAAATTCCTGGCGCTTGGCCCTTTTCTTTTGTTTGCTTCTTTTCTTTTTCTATTTCTATTTTCTGGAATGATTTTTTATATGAATTCAAATCCTTTTGAATTCAAACAAAAATGGGGATCTTTGCAGGGTTCTGTGGTTTCAAATACAGTCATTTAACCAAGTGGTTACCTTGTAAGGGCCTGGTCAAGCTTGGGTTTTGAAACAAACAGGGACTTGTCTCTAGTTTGTGAATGATTGAAATAGGGTTTAGAAAATATTTCTAAATTGGAAACTTGGGTTAAAAATGCTACACCTAACCTTTCCAACAATGGAGGCAAGCAATCAAGTTCCTAAACAATCCAATCTCAAAGGGTAATGGCCATTTGAGTTGAATTTGCACACATGAAATCATAGCTCAAACTTCTGTCTCCAAATGATTTTGAGAAAAACCCTAAATGGATGAATGATGCAAGAATGATATGAATGAGTTTTGGAATATGAATTTAGGGATGTTACAGCAGAAAACCAATATTCTCGAAATTGGAAGGGACAAAAGCCAAAGTCAATATTTTACCGTGGGGAACACGGAGCCAGAAGACGAGACGAAGGAGGGCTTCGAGGGGACCACACCCCCTGGACGCACGGGTGCACCCACCCCGCGCCTAGGGGGTGAAGCCACCTCGGGCACCCTCTCGGCCTCCCTCTTCGCCTATAAGAAGCCGCCGATGCCTAAACCCTAAGGACCCGTTCAATATTCCACGAAACTGTGTATAGCAGCCGCCACCATCATCCCTAGATCAGGGGGGATCTGAAGCTCTTCTCGGCACCCTGTCGGAGGGGAGATCATCCCGGAGGACTTCTTCTTCATCATGCCATCCTTCGGTATGAAGCATGAGTAGTTCCACCTTGGACTACGGGTCCATGTAGTAGCTAGATGGTTGTATCTCCTCCTTTGTGCTTTCATGTCTAGATCTTGTGAGCTCCGTTCATGATCAAGATCTCATCTATTTGTAATCATGCATGTTGTGTTTGCGGGGATCCGATGGATATTGAGATTACTATGTCATATTGATTCTATCATTTCTGTGTTGTTTGTGATCTTGCATGCTCTCCGTTTCTAGTAGCTATCTTGGCCGAGTAGATGCTAGTGACTCCAAGAGGGGGTATTTATTCTAGATAGTGGGTTCATGCCTTTATTTAATCTAAGGGAAATGACAGAAATCTCTAAGGTTGTAGATGTGTTGTTCCCACTAGGGAGAAAACAACGGTCTCTTGTTCATGGAACAAGTAGATTTTTTACCTTACACACTTTGCTTAAAGCAGTTATCTGTTGCTTGCAACTTAATACCATAGGGGGTTCGGATGATAACCCGAAGGTGGATTTCTAGTCATAGATACAGTTGGATGGCGGTCTATGTATCTTGTTGAATTGACCAACCAAATCTCATAGGACCATGAATTTCTAGTATTGCATTGTTATGCCTTGCTCAGTCCTATCAATTGCCCTGCTGTAATTTGTTTACCCAGCATGCCATGTTTTGTTTATCTAAGGAGAACACCTCTAGTGAACTATGGACCCCTGTCCAATCTTTACCATTGATGCATCTTCCACTGTTATTGTTTACTTTCTGCAAACTACTATCACCTTCCACACCATACAGTTAATCCTTTGTTACAACAACCGGTGAGATTGACAACCTCACTGTTCGTTGGGGCAAAGTCTTGAGTTTATGTTGTGCAGGTTTCTATGTTGCTTGCAATACCTTTGAGACGTTTCCTTCCTCCTATTGGTTCGATAACCTCGGTTTCTTATTGAGGGAAGACTTGCTGATATGCTGCATCACACCTTGTTCTTGGGGTTTCCCGACGAAGTGCTTCTAGGCGCCATCAACAAGTTTTCTGGCGCCATTGCCGAGGAGGCTAAGGACGTCTTCACAAGGGGAGTCCTCTACAACCTTTCTTTGTTTTTGTTTTTGTTTTGCTTAGTTTCTTTTGTTTGGTTTTGTTTTCCTCTTTTTTTAAAAACTCCATAAAAATTAGTTTAGTTTGGTTTGCTTTCTCTTATAAAAAACACACAAAAATTAGTCCCTTCTCCAGTTGCTGCTGCTGTTGGCCTTCTCCACTTTTGCCAAAATGAACTGTTCTGAGAAAACCAAGTTGTGTGACGTCACTAGCACAAACAACAATGATTTCCTAAGTACTCCTATTGCTCCACCTACTCCTGATGCTACCTTTTATGAAATTAAGCCTGCTTTGTTGAATCTTGTGATGAGAGAGCAATTTTCTGGTGCTAGTTCTAATGATGTTGTTGCCCACCTCAATAACTTTGTTGAACTTTGTGAGATGCAAAAGTATAAGGATGTAGATGGAGATATTATTAAGCTCTAGTTGTTTCCTTTCTCCTTGAGAGAAAAAGCTAAAGAATGGTTGCTATCCTTACCTAGAAATAGTATTGATTCTTGCATTAATTGCAAGGATGCTTTTATTGGAAAGTACTACCCTCCTGCTAAGATTATATCTATGAGAACTGATATTATGAAATTTAAACAACTTGATAATGAACATGATGCTCAAGCTTGGGAAAGAATGAAATCTTTGGTTAAGAATTGTCCCACTCATAGACTTACTGCTTGGATGATTATCCAGACTTTTCATGCAGGTTTTGTAACAACCCTAGTTTTACTAAATAGACATTAGGGTTTGAATGTGCATTCATTAGCATCATCATTAAAAATGCACACAACAAATATATTCTCAAAACCCTAAACCCTAGTTTCCCTCTATCTATTTGAAACCTTTCAAAATGGCTTTTGAATTTTGGAAGTCCAAAACCAATGGAACCCAAATTGATTACAAGGGTCCCTGCAGTATTTGAATATTTGTAAAAGCTCTGGTATTTTAAAATGTATTAAAACAGATTAGAAAATGAAAATACAAAAAGAGGAATTGAAAATAGAAAAGAAAAATAGTTTCAGAAATAAAAACTACTGCTAAACCTAACTGGGCCGAGACCGATTCTTTCCTGCTCTTCCTACCGCCCACGCGTAGCCGCCAGCAGTCGCCGCCCTCGCTTTGCCGCAGCCCAGCCGATGCCCACGTGCGGCTAGACCCACTTTCCCCTTCGTTGTCTTCTTCCTCCTCGAGCCAAGCAGGTGCATGGACACGTCGACGTCGTTCGTCACCTCACCGCTGTGATTCGTTGTAAGATCCCTCCCTTTATAAAGGTAGGGATCCCTGTGATTGCAATGCTAGTCCCTGGATCAATGCTAGCATCCACAGTTTAAGATGAAGTACACGGAAACAAAGGTCATTATTACATATCATTCTAGAGACAAACATAGTCTTTTACAAACTCCATGGCCACAGGCCTAATACAAGAGTTCAGTTATAGAATAAGATAAATAAGTCTTCATCTTCATGTGCCACAGGCAAACATGTTGAGTGTAGACTCATAACTCCATGGAGGTTGAGCATTCTGCACTTGACTCTATCACCAAGTTCTTTGATGGTCTTCCAAGCTGCATCCTTTGCTAATTCAAAGAATGTAGTGTGCACCACTAAATTGGTGAACATGCAGAATCCTTTTTCCTGATGGTTGTCTTCCTTGTTTTTATACAAGTGAAGTTGCACCCACCAGTATTCCACTCCTTCATCCATCACAGGAAAACCTTTTTACACAGCTGCACCTTGTATTTCTAATGCAACCATGAGGTCCTTGAGAGCCTTAGGAAATTCTGTCTCACACTCCAAAGTCATTGTCATGAGTGGTCCTTTCCTTACGGCTTCGTTGATGGAGTTCATCTACAAGTAGAGATGAGAAAGAAGATTAGAAATGTTTTACGAGAAGAATAGACTAGTGTAGAAGTTGTTGAAATTTTTTCCTTAGTGGTTTCCAATCCTAGGGTCATAATCCTACAGGCAACACAGTGCTCTGATACCATCTGTAAGATCCATCCTTTATAAAGGAAAAGGATCCATGTGATTGCAATGCTAGTCCCTGGATCATTGCTAGCATCCGCAGTTTAACATGAAGTACACAGATACAAAGGTCATTTATTACATCCATTCTAGAGATAAACATAGTCTTTACAACTCCAAGGCCACAGTCCTAATACAAGAGTTTGAATAAGTAGATAAATAAAAGTCTTCATCTTCATGTGCCACAGGCAAACATGTTGAGTGTAGACTCATGACCCCTAATCCTCATCAGAGTAACCTGCAACATCACAACTTACAGCCACAGTGGGTCAATACTTTGGAATAGTATTGGCAAGTGATACCTTAGTAAATTTATAAGTGGTCTAGATACTATATGCAATTTGGCTAAGTGTAGCTTGGCTTGCTTTGCTCAAAATAGATTTTACCTATTAGTTGAAATCACTAAGTTTTTCCTTTGTCAAAACTTTTCCCAAGGAACCACCAATAGACACTGAGGTCCTTCACCCTTGTTCACCCACAAATTTTTACTTAGAAATTGGGATGAGGAGATTCTTGATAGCTTCCATGCCTTGATGCTCAAGTTGTCCATTGCCATGGACTTGGCTAAGTACTTAGATTTTTCCCCATCTGCAGAGGTTGTGCACTTTCCCCACCAGACTTGGTTTCACCAAGACAGGACCTTTCAGAAGCCTTCCCTTAGACCAAATGGACGCGCTCCAACCTATCATTCCCACTACCACCAACTGTCCAAATGGCTAAGTTCTAGCAACCTATATGGTCCAGGCAGACCCCATATTGCCAAGTGGCTGCACTAGAAGCTTCTTAACACTTGGCCACTAAAATCTCTTTGTTCCTGGGTGGCTTACCACAAGTGAGATACACAAGGTAAACCATAGAAATGGGCCTTGTGTAACCACTCAACATAAACCTTTCCTTCCATTCCACCCAGGTGTTTCATTAACTTAGTTGTTTTATTAGGCAAAATACAAGTCCAAAGACTTAGAAATATTTTCATCATAGCATGTATATTTTTACCATACCTTGTTTGCTACTAGCTAGGCTAAGCATGGCATAGATAGTAACTTAACTTAGAAATTTTCTAGAATTTCTACAACTACTAGGATTTCCCAACATGGCATATAAGCAAAAATATAGCATGCAAGCCTAACAAAATATTTCTAATGCTTAGTAGAAAACATAGGATAATAATATTCATGAGTACCGCTTGCCTTGGTAGTTGGGAGAGTAGCACTCCTCACAATCACAATCACAATCACTAGCACCAAAATCTACACAAGAAATGGTAACCACAAATTACACACAAAACATATACAACCAAAAATATATGCATGCATGAAAAATGCTAAGTGATGATTTTCAAAACTCAACCAAGCAAGTGCATAGTACTGAGTCCTAAACAAGTCAAGAACTTGCCAAACAATAATTATTTAACCCTTAAAACAATTCCTAATCATTTCATATACTCAAATAAGTCCTACACATGTTTCTACAAATAAAACCATTTTAACAGAAGCAAAACTTTAAACACATTGCATAATCAGAAAGATCTTGCTCTCCTGATTCCAACGGTATAAAATTTGTCAAATTCTAACATGGGGATCAAAAGTTATAGCTAAATCAAATTTAAACAATAATCTGATTCAAATTCTGTTTTAAATCTAAACCCTAGCCACGCGTCACGCTCTGATTGGAGCGTACCGTTTCGCATCGGATCACGCTTCTGAACCGCTAGATCTAACTTAATCGCGCGGCTCAGATCTAATCTTACCGCTTCGCTCGCGTTCTATCCTATCCGCACGATCTGGATCCAACGTTCCTGAGCAGCCTGACCATCTAGTGGCGGCGCTAGCGGCGGTGACAGGCGGCGGCGCCTCTGTCAGTGGCGGAGCTGGCGTTCTAGGTCGCGCGGGAGAGGGGAAAGGGGCTTACCGAGCTCGCCATGCGATGCTGATGCTCAAGGTGGTGATGGCTGGTCAAGGGGCGCGCTGTAGTGGCTGAGGGAGCTCGTCGGAGTTGTGCACGGCGTCGGGTGGTTGCAGACGGAGTTGTTGCCGACGCTCTGGGCCTTCCTAGCACCAACCAGAGGCATCAGTAGCTGCGCAAGGACGAGGCGAACCTAGTCGTATGTGAGAGAGGTCAAGGGGCGCTCGGTGCTTACCACAATCGTTCGCCGGAGAAGAAGAAGGCGTCGGGTGCTTGCATTCGTCGTCGTTGGCGAGTCTCTAGATGGTCCTAGAGCGCACCAATAGGTGATAAGATGCGCATGGATGTTGTGATCATTCTGGCCAAATTAGACAGCAAGGGGCGACGGGGTCTTACCGGAATCGCACGCCAGAGGTCGTCGGAGCTGCGGCGGTGTTTGGCGAGTTGCGAGCAGCCTGGTGGCGTGGAGAGAAAATTGAGTGAGGGGAAATGGTCGCGAGGGGGAGAGGGTTAAATAGCCGGAGCTGGGCGTGGAGTTACTCACGGAATCAATGGGAATCAACGTGGTGGTGACTGCGGCGAGTAACGGCAGCGTGAGCGTCGCAGGCGCGCGTGATTGACGAAGACGACGACTGGGTTGCGGGTCCACTTGTCAGCAAAATAAACAGAGGGGAGGTGGGGTCCTGGCGTCAGCGACTCTGTGTGTGTGTCTGCGAGTGAAAGAGAGAGAGAGAGAGGGGACCCGGGTGGGCTAGCTGGGCTGGATCTGTTGATGGGCTCAAACCCTGGCGCTGGCCTTTTTCCTTTTCTTTATTCCTTTTCTATTTCTGATTTGATTTTTTGGAATGATTTTCAAATGATTTCAAACTCTATTTGAATTCAAATCTTTTCAGGATTTTTGCAGTGTGCAATAGTCACAAATCTGGGCATAAAACCAAGTGGTCACTTTGAATTGGCTTGGTCATTTGGAATAAAATAAAAATAACAGTGACATAGCACTTGTTTTATATTGGTTTTGAAATTGGTTTTCAAATTGTATTTTCTTTGAAATTTTGGTTTAAAACCTTGGCAATCTAGCAAAACAACCTAAGAGCAATAAGACAACAAAGTTTGGTTTCATGAACAATAATCTCTATTAAAGAGTAGTATTTGTTTCAAATGCTGGTCACATAAAATAATGAGCTCATATGCTCCTGTTTTTGAAGTGTTTTGTTTGAAATGAAAAACATATGATCATGGATGCATGAATGATATGCATAAGTTTGAAACATGATTTTAGGGATGTTACAAATCTAACCCCCTTAAGGTGAATCTCGCCCTAGAGATTCAGATTGGCTAGCAAATACGTGAGGGTGGTCTTTCCGAAGATCATCTTCTATTTCCCATGTTGCTTCCTCTTGGGAATGATGATTCCACTGCACTTTGCAGAACTTGATAGTCTTAGTCCGTGTGACTCTTTCTGCAGTCTCACGAATCTTGATATGTTTCTCTTCATAAGTGAGATCACTTTCTAGTTGAACCTCCTCCAAAGGTATAGTATCCTTCAAAGAAGTTTCTTCCATTTCTGGATGACATTTCTTAAGTTGACTCACATGAAACACATTATGGACAGCTGACAGAGATTCTGGCAGTTCTATTTCATAGGCAACTTCTCCTTTACGACTCAGAATCTTGAATAGTCCCACATATCTTGGTGCCAATTTTCCTTTGACTCCGAATCTCTTCACTCCACGAAGTGGTGATACTCTAAGATAAGCTCTATCACCAACTTCGTAGGTGACTTCTCTACGCTTAGGATCTGCGTAGCTTTTCTGTCGGGACTGTGCTATCTTCAATCTGTCCTTAACCAACTTCTCCTTTACGACTCAGAATCTTGAATGGTCCCACATATCTTGGTGCCAATTTTCCTTTGACTCCGAATCTCTTCACTCCACGAAGTGGTGATACTCTAAGATAAGCTCTATCACCAACTTCGTAGGTGACTTCTCTATGCTTAGGATCTGCATAGCTTTTCTGTCGGGACTGTGCTATCTTCAATCTGTCCTTAACCAACTTAACCTTCTCTTCGGCTTCCTTGATAAGATCTGGTCCGAATAAACTTCTTTCTCCCACACCATTCCATAACAATGGGGTGGTACACTTTCTTCCGTAGAGAAATTCAAATGGTGCCATCTCAATGCTGGCTTGATAGCTGTTGTTATAAGAAAATTCTGCGTAAGGCAGACTTTCATCCCAACCGGCTCCATAGTCTAGGGCACATGCCCTCAACATGTCTTCGAGAATCCGATTAGTCCTTTCTGTTTGTCCATCGGTTTGAGGTTGAAAAGCAGTACTGAATTCCAACCTCGTTCCCAATGACTCATGTAACTGTCTCCAAAAATGGGAAGTGAATTGAGTTCCCCTATCAGACACAATACTCTTGGGCACTCCATGTAGACATACAATTCTACTCATGAAAATTCTGGCTAACTTAGCACTTGTATAGGTTGTCTTCACGGGTATGAAATGAGCCACTTTAGTTAGGCGATCCACTACTACCCAAATAGAATCATATCCCGACCGGGTCCTTGGTAATCCGGTAATGAAATCCATACCAATCTTGTCCCACTTCCAATCAGGAATGGGTAGTGGTTGAAGTAAACCTGCTGGTTTCTGATGTTCCGCCTTCACTCTACTACACACATCACACAAAGCAATATGTTCGGCGATGTCCTTCTTGAGATTATTCCATCAAAATCTTTCTTTCATGTCCATGTACATTTTGGTGTTACCCGGATGAATGGAATACGGTGAGTTGTGTGCTTCTTGCAAAATCAGTTTCCGAAGCTCCGGATCTTGTGGAACACAGATACGTTTCCCATGCCATAAAGTACCCTGTTTGTCTTCATGGAACCCTTTGGCTTTTCCTTTGCCAATCTTTTCTTTAATCTCTTCAATTTCCTTATCAATCTTCTAGGCTTCTTTGATCTTGTCCAACAAAGTGGGTTGAACATCCAATGTCATGAGATGTCCTTCAGGCACAATCTCCAATCTGAGTTTTCTAAATTGGGTACACAGATCATCTGGAAATTCTCCTTTGGTAAGGCCATTCACAAAAACCTTACGACTTAGAGCATCTGCTACAAAATTTGCTTTACCGGGGTGGTATTGCAAACTAAGGTCATAGTCCTTGATAAGTTCTAGCCGTCTTCTTTGTCTCATATTAATTTCCTTTTGGGTGAAGATATACTTCAAACTTTTGTGATCTGTGAACACTTCACAACGCTTTCCCAAAAGATAGTGTCTCCATGTTTTGAGTGCATGGACAACAGAGGCTAACTCTAAATCATGAGTAGGATAGTTCACTTCATGAGTTTTGAGTTGTCTCGAGGCATAAGCCACAACTTTACCGTCTTGCATAAGTACTGCACCCAAACCCTGATGAGATGCATCACAATATACTTGGAAATCTTTTTCCAAATCTGGCAGACACAAGACGGGTGTTGTCACAAGTCTCTTATTCAATTCCTGAAAGCTGAGTTCACAACCTTCAGACCAAGCAAACTTCTTGTATTTCTTTAACAATTCAGTCATAGGCTTAGCTACCTTGGAGAAATTTTCAATGAAACTTTCAGTAACACCTGCTAAGCCAAGGAAACTACGAACTTCCTTCACTGACTTGGGAGATTCCCATTCAGTCACAGCTGAAACTTTAGCAGGATCAACTGCTACACCATCCTTTGTCATAACATGACCAAGAAATCCAACTTCATTCAACCAGAATTCGCACTTGCTGAATTTGGCATAAAGTTTATGCTCTCTTAATTTCTCAAGTATCAAACGCAAATGTCCTTCATGCTCTTCTTTGCTCTTGGAGTAGACTAAGATGTCGTCGATGAAAACGACAACAAACTTGTCAAGGAATTCCATGAACACCTTGTTCATCATATTCATGAAGTATGCTGGAGCATTGGTCAAACCAAATGGCATTACGGTATACTCATACAATCCATACCTTGTAGTGAACGCTGTCTTAGGTATGTCTTGTTCTCTTATCTTGAGTTGAAAATAACCTGACCAGAGATCAATCTTTGAGAACACACATGCTCCTTATAGCTGATCAAACAAGTCATTGATTCTAGGCAAAGGGTATTTGTTCTTGATAGTTACCTCGTTGAGTCAACGGTAATCTATGCATAACCTTTGACTTCTATCTTTCTTCTCCACGAACAAAACTGGGGCTCCCCAAGATAAAGAACTTGGTTGAATAAATCCTTTCTGCAACTGTTCTCCAAGTTGTTTCTTGAGTTCTTTCAGTTCATCAACTGACATTTTATATGGTCTCTTTGCTATTGGTCCAGACCCTGGTACCAAATCTATAAGAAACTCCACATCTCTATCTGGTGGCATTCCCGGCAATTCTTCCGGAAACACATCCGGATACTCACTCACAATTGGCACACTGTCCATGCTAACCCCCTTAAGAGAATTTAGCTTACTTCCTTTTGATTCAAAGTTGGACTTGAATTTAATCCGTTTTCTTTCCGGGGTTGTGAGTGCAACAGTACGATTAGCACAATCTAGTACTCCTTCATACTTAGCCATCCAATCCATTCCCAATATTACGTCCAGTCCTTGGGAATCTAGGATTATCAGACTCACTGGAAATTTATGCTTTCCAAACTCTATTACTAGATCCCGGCATCCAAGACTTACTATCATATCTCCACCCGGAGAACTAACTTTTATTGGACACCCAATGTTTTCAGTTGGAAACCCATTTCTATCAACAAATGCATTTGATATGAATGAATGCGATGCTCCATTATCAAAAAGAACAAATGCTGGAATAGAATTGAGTCTGAACTTACCAGCAACATCATCAGGCTCCTCATAGACTTCCTCCACACTGATGTGGTTCACCTGTCCCTTCTGAAAAGGGTTGGGCTTGTTGGGTCCTTCAACTTTCTTTTCTGGGCATTCATTTGCATAATGCCCCACCTTCTTGCACTTGAAGCATTCAACCTGACTTATGTCTTTCCTAACAGGCTGGCTTCCACTTCCACTTCCATTACCACTGTGGTGGCTCTTGTATCCACCCTTGTGGTTCTTGTACTTGTCATTGTCATGACTACGGTGATGCTTGTTGTCATGACGGTTGTGGTTGTGGTGCTTGTTGAATTTCCCATGCTTGTGGGATCCTGAGCTTCCACTGTCATCATAATGGGAACGTTTGTGAGACGATCCCGAGCTGTGCTTATCTGAGTGCTTTCTCTTCATGCTTTCAACTTGCTTCATTTTGTTGTCCAAAATAGCAGCCTTGTCACAGAGAGACTGATAAGTGGGAACATATGCCACAGCCAACTGCAGATTCAGCTCATCATTCAACCCTTCGAGGAACTTTTCTTTCCTATTAGCATCAGTGTCAACTTCATCTGGTGCATATCGCGCCAGATTGTTGAACTCCTCAATATATTCAGCCACGCTACGGTGGCGCTGCTTCAGGTTATGGAACTCCTTCTTTTTCAGACTCATCACTCCAGATGAGATATGAGAAGTGCGAAAGCCATCCTCAAAGATAGCCCATGTCACATATTCTATGGGAGTGGTGATCTGGAAGTTGTCCCACCATGTGGCGGCTGGTCCCTCTAGCAGATGTGCTGCAAATCTGACTTTTTCAGCATCAGTACAGCCCACGGTCACCAAGTCCTTGTTCACATAACGTAGCCAATCATTGGCCACCATGGGATCAGTCGTCCCTGAGAACTTTGCTGGCCTCAATCTCAAGAACCTGGTAAGCATATCAAAACCCGGTGGGTTGTTGTTGTTGTTATTGTTGTTGTTGTTATTGTTGTTGTTGTTGTTTTGGTTCTGGATGAACGTCGTCATCATCTGCATTAACTGAGTCTGAGCGGTCATCATTTGCTGCATTTCTAGAGTGATGTTGTTGTTGTTATTGTTGGGGTTGGGGTTTGCACGACGGGGAGGCATCTGTGGTTTGTTCAAATAGAGATAAGAATGAGATACCCATAGATGCTTTCATGCACATTACATCACATAAGCAAACACAAAGCATGCAACACAAAGATAAAGGTTCAACAACAAGATAACAAGTTCAGAAAGTAAAACACACAAGTAGCAAGCCATCCACATGTGGGATGGTCAAATAACAAGTTCTCAAATAACAAGTACGATAATAAATGATAAATGAGTAGTCAAGTCTACTCATCGGCATTAATCTCCTCCTCTACAAAGGTAAGACCTGTGTTCTCCATCGCGGTCTTGTATTCCTCGACACTAGTGGTCAAGGTCTCTATCTTGGCCTTGAGAGCCCTTTTCTGGAAACGAAGCCTCTCAATCACTGTCTGCTGCTACTCGAGCTCGAAGTCCTTGGACTGCAGTTCTTCAGTCATGTCTCGGATCTTCTTGTTCCTATCCTGGACACGCTTCTCCTGACTTTTGAACTTCCTGTCCTGGCTCTCAAACTTCGCCTCCATCTCCTTGACTATCTCATCTTGCTCCGCGAAGAGCTTGTCCTTCTCGCGAAGCTGCACCTGGAGATCGTCATTACTGAGCATGACGTTGGTCCTATCGGAGTCCACGTGCCTAATGAGAGACTCTAAGTCCTGGAGGTACAGGCGAATCGGCTCTGCTGCGTCCCTCGAATCGTCCTCGAAGTCGATGGACTCTCCATCCTCATCACGTCTTTCGAAGACGTGGAAGTGGGTACCTCTAACCTGTCGGGAGTGTCTCCCTAGCAGACGTCCTATCAGATCCTGCATGACTACCTCAAGGCCTCTCTCCTTGTCATCGTGCATGAGCTTGAAGACAATGGCCTCCGTGGTAGGCTCATGCAGCGTCCGGGCTGGTTGACCTTGAAGCCCTAGAGGTCCTTCCTCTCAAACTTGGTGAGGGGAAGCACCATGATGGTGGGAAGAGGGAGATTGAGCAAAGTAGTAAGCTCAACAATACGAGGACCAAAGCGAGTAACCCGGAACTCCTCAACAGTGCTGATGGTAACAGTAGGCATCTATTTATAAGATAGAAAAGTTAGAACAACACAATTCAATATAAAACAAAAGACAAAACATCACATACATATCCTTGGAAATCAAAACACACAAGTCATGGCATACATGGATCCATTACAATAACCAAGGTTCAACTTATTTTAAAGTCACATTTGGAAAATAAGGTGATAAGTGGTGGTCCAACTAACGAAGCACGTTTACAATCCTATTTCACTGGATCTGTTGGCTAACACAATGTTTCTAGAAGCAATTCAGCCTATCTTGCTCACATGACTCCATCACTAAGTCTATAATGTCTCCTCTTAAGGTTTGGTTGTAGCTTCCAACTCTTGGGTATGTTCCTTTTCTTTCCTTAGATCATTTTGGAGGTTGAGCATTCTGCACTTGACTCTATCACCAAGTTCTTTGATGGTCTTCCAAGCTGCATCCTTTGCTGATTCAAAGAATGTAGTGTGCACCACTGAATTGGTGAACATGCAGAATCCTTTTTCCTGATGGTTGTCTTCCTTGTTTTTATACAAGTGAAGTTGCACCCACCAGTATTCCACTCCTTCATCCATCACAGGAAAACCTTTGTACACAGCTGCACCTTGTATTTCTAATGAAACCATGAGATCCTTGAGAGCCTTGGGAAATTCTGTCTCACACTCCAAAGTCATTGTCATGAGTGGTCCTTTCCTTACGGCTTCGTTGATGGAGTTCATCTACAAGTAGAGATGAGAAAGAAGATTAGAAATGTTTTACGAGAAGAATAGACAAGTGTAGAAGTTGTTGAAATTTTTTCTTTAGTGGTTTCCAATCCTAGGGTCATAATCCTACAGGCAACACAGTGCTCTGATACCATCTGTAAGATCCCTCCTTTATAAAGGAAAAGGATCCATGTGATTGCAATGCTAGTCCCTGGATCATTGCTAGCATCCACAGTTTAAGATGAAGTACACAGATACAAAGGTCATTTATTACATCCATTCCAGAGATAAACATAGTCTTTACAACTCCAAGGCCACAGGCCTAATACAAGAGTTTGAATAAGTAGATAAATAAAAGTCTTCATCTTCATGTGCCACAGGCAAACATGTTGAGTGTAGACTCATGACCCCTAATCCTCATCAGAGTAACCTGCAACATCACAAGTTACAGCCACAGTGGGTCAATACTTTGGAATAGTATTGGCAAGTGATACCTTAGTAAATTTTTAAGTGGTCTAGATACTATATGCAATTTGGCTAAGTGTAGCTTGGCTTGATTTTCTCAAAATAGATTTTACCTATTAGTTGAAATCACTAAGTTATTCCTTTGTCAAAACTTTTCCCAAGGAACCACCAATAGACATTGAGGTCCTTCACCCTTGTTCACCCACAAATTTTTACTTAGAAATTGGGATGAGGAGATTCTTGATAGCTTCCATGCCTTTATGCTCAAGTTGTCCATTGCCATGGACTTGGCTAAGTACTTATATTTTTTCCCATCTACAGAGGTTGTGCACTTTCTCCACCAGACTTGGTTTCACCAAGACAGGACCTTTCATAAGCCTTCCCTTAGACCAAATGGACGCGCTCCAACCTATCATTCCCACTACCACCAACTGTCCAAATGGCTAAGTTCTAGCAACCTATATGGTCCAGGCAGAGCCCATATTGCCAAGTGGCTGCACTAGAAGCTTCTTAACACTTGGCCACTAAAATCTCTTTGTTCCTGGGTGGCTTACCACAAGTGAGATACACAAGGTAAACCATAGAAATGGGCCTTGTGTAACCACTCGACATAAACCTTTCCTTCCATTCCACCCAGGTGTTTCATTAACTTAGTTGTTTTATTAGGCAAAATACAAGTCCAAAGACTTAGAAATATTTTCATCATAGCATGTATATTTTTACCATCCCTTGTTTGCTACTAGCTAGGCTAAGCATGGCATAGATAGTAACTTAACTTAGAAATTTCCTAGAATTTCTACAACTACTAGGATTTCCCAACATGGCATATAAGCAAAAATATAGCATGCAAGCCTAACAAAATATTTCTAATGCTTAGTAGAAAACATAGGATAATAATATTCATGAGTACCACTTGCCTTGATAGTTGGGAGAGTAGCACTCCTCACAATCACAATCACTAGCACCAAAATCTACACAATAAATGGTAGCCACAAATTACACACAAAACATATACAACCAAAAATATATGCATGCATGCAAAATGCTAAGTGATGATTTTCAAAACTCAACCAAGCAAGTGCATAGTACTGAGTCCTAAACAAGTCAAGAACTTGCCAAAAAATAATTATTTAACCCTTAAAACAATTCCTAATCATTACATATACTCAAATAAGTCCTACACATGTTTCTACAAATAAAACCATTTTAACAGAAGCAAAACTTTAAAAACATTGCATAATCAGAAAGAGCTTGCTCTCCTGATTCCAACGGTATAAAATTTTTCAAATTCTAACGTGGGGATCAAAAGTTATAGATAAATCAAATTCAAACAATAATCTGATTCAAATTCTGTTTTAAATCTAAACCCTAGCCACGCGTCACGCTCTGATTGGCGCGTACCGTTTCGCGTCGGATCACGCTTCTGAGCCGCTAGATCTAACTTAATCGCGCGTCTCATATCTTATCTTACCGCTTCGCTCGTGTTCTATCCTATCTGCACGATCTGGATCCAACGTTCCTGAGCAGCCTGACCATCTAATGGCGGCGCTACCGGCGACGACAGGCGGCGGCGCCTCTGTCAGTGGCGGAGCTGGCGTTCTAGGTCGCGCGGGAGAGGGGGAAGGGGCTTACCGAGCTCTCCATGCGATGCTGATGCTCAAGGTGGTGATGGCTGGTCAAGGGGCGCGCTATAGTGGATGAGGGAGCTCGTCGGAGTTGTGCACGGCGTCGGGTGGTTGCAGACGGAGTTGTTGCCGACGCTCTGGGCCTTCCTAGCACCAACCAGAGGCATCAGTAGCTGCGCAAGGACGAGGCAAACCTAGCCGACGCTCTGGGGCGCTCGGTGCTTACCGCAATCGTTCGCCGGAGAAGAAGAAGGCGTCGGGTGCTTGCATTCGTCGTCGTTGGCGAGTCTCCAGATGGTCCTAGCATGCACCAATAGGTTGAGAAGATGTGCATGGATGTTGTGATCATTCTGGCCAAATTAGACAGCAAGGGGCGACGGGGTCTTACCGGAATTGCACGCCGGAGGTCGTCGGAGCTGCGACGGTGTTTGGCGAGTTGCGAGCAGCCTGGTGGCGTGGAGAGAAAATTGAGTGAGGGGAAATGGTCGCGAGGGGGAGAGGTTTAAATAGCCGGAGCTGGGCATGGATTTACTCGCGGAATCAATGGGAATCAACGCGGTAGTATCAAGCGGCGAAATGCGGCGTGGCGTCGTGGTAGCGTGATTGACGAAGACGACGACTGGGTCACGGGTCCACTTGTCAGCGAAATAAATAGAGGGGAGGTGGGGTCCTGGCATCAGCGACTCTGTGTGTGCGTCTGCGAGTGAGAGAGAGAGAGAGAGAGAGAGGACCCGGGTGGGCTAGCTGGGCTGGATCTGTTGATGGGCTCAAACCCTGGTGCTGGCCTTTTTCCTTTTATTTATTCCTTTTCTATTTCTTATTTGATTTTCTGGAATGATTTTCAAATGATTTCAAACTCTATTTGAATTCAAATCTTTTCAGGATTTTTGCAGTGTGCAATAGTCACAAATCTGGGCATAACACCAAGTGGTCACTTTGAATTGGCTTGGTCATTTGGAATAAAATAAAAATAACAGTGACATAGCACTTGTTTTATATTGGTTTTGAAATTGGTTTTCAAATTGTATTTGCTTTGAAATTTTGGTTTAAAACCTTGGCAATCTAGCAAAACAACCTGAGAGCAATAAGACAACAAAGTTTGGTTTCATGAACAACAATCTCTATTAAAGAGTAGTATTTGTTTCAAATGCTGGTCACATAAAATAATGAGCTCATATGCTCCTATTTTTGAAGTGTTTTGTTTGAAATGAAAAACATATGATCATGGATGCATGAATGATATGCATAAGTTTGAAACATGATTTTAGGGATGTTACAAATCTAATTCTACGCGTTGGATCTGGATCTAACGGCTGTAGGCCAAGCGACCAAAGTCTGGCGACGCTGGCGGCGGCTCTGTCAGAGACGTTGTCGGTGATCTAGGTCGCGCGAGAGAGGGAGAGATAGCTTAACGAGTTCGACGTGCGCTGCTGATGCTCAAGGTATGCTTGGTTGGCGAAGGGGCGCTCGAGGTCAACGGAGATTGCTCGCCGTAGTTCCTTCTAGCGTCGGTCGCTTCTATTCGTCTTCGCTGGCGAGGGTACATGTCAAGTCAAGGAAAAAGGAAAAGTGCATTAGATGCGCCAGACGATGCTGGTCACGCGAGTGCCAACGAGAGGGAAAGGCGCGGTCAGTACTAACCAGGAGAGCTCGTCGGAGTTGCGGGCTTCGTCGGCACGTGGAGTCGTCGACGTTGGCGAGGCTCCGGATGGTCCTAGCACGCACCAATGGTGTTAGAAGATGCGCAAGGTTGCTGCGATCATGCTGGCAAGATTAGAAGGCAAGGGGCGAGGAGTGCTCAACGGAATCGCGCGGAGTGGCTTCAACTTGGCGGTGCAAGCGATTGTCGGCAGCTGGTGGCGAGCCTTGAGTGAGGGGAAATGGTCATAGAGGGGTGGGGGTTAAATAGACGGAGCAGGGGCGAGAATTACGCGCGGCATCAATGGGATTTAAGCGCATTTGCGTCAGGAGGAAACAGGCGCTACGGCGCCGGTCGCAGGCGTGATTTGGGGACGACGAGGTGACGTGGCTGCGGGGCCCATTGGTCAGCGAGGGGGTGTGCGCGGGCACGGTGAGGAAAGGCAGAGAGAGGTGGCCCGGGTGGGCTGCTTTTGTCTGCTGGGCCGAAAACGTGGAGCCAGGCCCAGTACTGATTTCGAAACTCTTTTCTTTTTCTAATTTGATATTCTGGAATTATTTTCAAATGAAATCAAAAGCATTTGAATTCCAAACTTATTCTGGATTTTGTAAACTGTAACCTTCATGCATTTGGGCATAAAACCATGTTGTCTCTCTATACTTGCTTGGTCCTTTTTGTAAAATCAAAATAAATAGTGCCTTAGCACAAGATTTTAATAGGTTTTGAAAATGGTTTAAAACCATATTTGTTTTGTAAATTTTTGTCCAAGCCTTGACACACAACCAACCATCTTAAGAGCAAACAAAACTTGGTTTAAAACAAATATTCTCTCACTTGAGAGTGGCATTAGACCAATGCTTGCTTACATAAAATAATAGCACTCAGTGCTTCTGTTTTCCTAAAATGAGTATGAAATTGGTCCCTAAATGATATGCAAGCATGAATGATATGCAATCTTTGAAAATATGATTTTAGGGATGTTACAAATCTAACCCCCTTAAGGTGAATCTCGCCCTCGAGATTCAGGTTGGCTAGCAAATAGGTGAGGGTGGTCTTTCCGAAGATCATCTTCTCTTTCCCATGTTGCTTCTTCTTCGGAATGATGGTTCCATTGAACTTTGCAGAATTTGATAGTCTTAGTCCGAGTAACTCTTTCTGCAGTCTCAAGAATCTTGATAGGTTTCTCCTCGTAAGTGAGATCTCTTTCCAGCTGGACTTCCTCCAAAGGTATAGTATCCTTCAAAGAAGTCTCTTCCATTTCTAGATGGCATTTCTTTAGGTGACTCACATGAAACACATTGTGAATAGCAGACAATGACTCTAGCAGTTTAATCTCATAATCTACTTCTCCTTTACGACTCAGAATCTTGAATGGTCCAACATATCTTGGGGCCAATTTTCCTTTGACTCCAAATCTCTTCACTCCACGAAGTGGTGACACTCTAAGATAAGCTCTATCACCAACTTCATAGGTGACCTCTCTACGCTTAGGATCTGCGTAGCTTTTCTGTCGGTACTGTGCTATCTTCAATCTGTCCTTAACTAGCTTGACTTTCTCTTCAGACTCTTTGATTAGTTCTGGTCCGAACAAACTTCTTTCTCCCACACCATTCCATAGTAATGGGGTGGTACATTTTCTCCCATAGATAAACTCAAATGGTGCCATCTCAATACTGGCTTGATAGTTGTTATTGTAAGAGAATTCTGCGTAGGGTAGAATTTCATCCCAACTGGCTCCATAGTCTAGGGCACATGCCCTCAACATATCTTCAAGAATCTGGTTGGTCCTTTCTGTTTGTCCATCAGTCTGAGGATGAAAAGTAGTGTTGAATTCCAACCTCGTTCCCAATGACTCATGTAGTTGCCTCCAGAAATGAGAGGTGAATTGAGTTCCCCTATCAGACACAATACTCTTGGGTACTCCATGTAGACATACAATTCTACTCATATAGATCTTGGCTAACTTAGCACTTGTATAGGTTGTCTTCACGGGTATGAAATGAGCCACTTTAGGTAGGCGATCCACTATTACCCAAATAGACTCATATCCTGACCTGGTCCTTGGCAATCCGGTGATGCAATCCATGCCTATCTTGTCCCACTTCCAATCAGGAATAGGTAGTGGTTGCAGTAATCTTGCTGGTTTCTGATGTTCAGCTTTCACTCTACTACACACATCACACAAAGCAATATGTTCGGCAATGTCCTTCTTGAGATTATTCCACCAAAATCTTTCCTTCATACCCATGTATATTTTGGTGTTACCCGGATGAATGGAATATGGTGAGTTGTGCGCTTCTTGTAAAATCAGTTTCCGAAGCTCCGGATCTTGTGGAACACAGATACGTTTCCCATACCATAAAGTACCCTGTTCTTCTTCATGAAATCCTTTGGCTTTCCCTTTGCCAATCTTTTCCTTAATCTCTTCAATTTCCTTATCTGTGTTTTGGGCTTCTTTGATTTTGTCCAACAAAGTGGGTTGAACGTCCAATGACATGAGATGTCCTTCAGGCACAATCTCCAATCTGAGATCTCTAAATTGGGCACACAGATCATCTGCCAATTCTCCCTTAGTAAGGCCATTCACAAAAACCTTACGGCTTAGAGCATCTGCTACAACATTTGCTTTACCAGGGTGGTATTGCAAACTCAAGTCATAGTCCTTGATGAGTTCTAGCCATCTTCTTTGTCTCATGTTGATTTCTTTCTAGGTGAAGATATACTTCAAACTTTTGTGATCTGTGAACACTTCAGATCGCTTTCCCAAAAGATAGTGTCTCCATGTTTTGAGTGCATGGACAACAGAGGCTAACTCTAAATCATGAGTAGGGTAATTTACCTCATGAGTTTTGAGTTGTCTCGAGGCATAAGCCACAACTTTCACTTCTTGCATTAACACTACACCTAATCCATGATGAGATGCATCACAATATACTTGGAAATCCTTCTCCAAATCTGGCAAACATAAGACTGGTGCTGTCACTAGTCTCTTCTTCAATTCTTGGAAACTGAGTTCACATCCTTCAGACCAAGCAAATTTCTTGTCTTTCTTTAGCAACTCTGTCATTGGCTTAGCTATCTTGGAGAAATTCTCAATGAACCTTCTGTAGTATCCTGCCAAGCCAATGAAACTACGAACCTCTTTCACTGACTCAGGAGATTCCCACTCAGTTATAGGTGACACTTTTGTGGGATCAACTGCTACACCATCTCCTGACACAACGTGTCCAAGAAATCCAACTTCATTCAACCAGAACTCACACTTGCTGAATTTGGCATACATCTTATGCTCTCTAAGCTTCTCAAGTATCAAACGCAAATGTCCTTCATTCTCTTATTTGCTCTTGGAGTAGATCAAAATGTCATCAATGAAAACGACAACAAACTTGTCAAGGAACTCCATGAATACCTTGTTCATCATATTCATGAAGTATGCTGGTGCATTGGTCGAACCAAATGGCATCACGGTATACTCATACAATCCATACCTAGTGATAAAAGTTGTCTTAGGTATGTCTTGTTCTCTTATCTTGAGCTGGAAATAACCTGACCGGAGATCAATCTTTGAGAACACACAGGCTCCTTCTAGCTGATCAAACAAGTCATTGATTCTAGGCAAAGGGTATTTGTTCTTAATAGTCACGTCATTGAGTGAACGGTAATCTATACATAACCTTTGACTTCTATCTTACTTTTCCACAAACAAAATTGGTGCTCCCCAATACGAAGAACTTGGTTGAATAAATCCTTTCTGCAACTGTTCTCCAAGTTGTTTCTTGAGTTCTTTCAACTCATCAACTGACATCTTGTACGGTCTCTTTGCTATTGGTCCAGATCCTAGTAGCAAGTCAATAAGAAACTCCACATCTCTATCTGGTGGCATTCCCGACAATTCTTCTGAAAACACATCCGGATATTCACTCACAATTCGCACACTGTCTATGCTCACCCCCTTAAGAGAATTTAGCTTACTCCCTTTCGGTTCAAAGTTAGTCTTGAATATAATCCATTTGTTTTCTGGAGTTGTGAGTGTGACACTATGGTTGGCACAATCTAGTACTCCTTTGTGCTTGGTCATCAGTCCATTCCCAATATGACATCCAATCCTTGGGAATTTAGGATTATCAGATTAATGGGAAACTTATACTTCCCAAACTCTATGACTAGATCATGACATCCTGAGTTCACTATCATTTCTCCGCCAGGAGAACTTACTTTTATAGGACACCCAATAGTTTCTACTGGTAGTTCATTTCTTTCAAAAAATGCTCTTGATATGAATGAATGAGATGCACCAGTATCAAAGAGAACAAATCTTTGGAGCAATTGAGTTTGAACTTACCAGCAACAGCATCAGGTTCCTCATAGATTTCCTCCACATTAATGTGGTTCACTTGTCCCTTTTGGAAAGGGTTGGGCATGTTGGGTCCTTCAACTTTCTTTTCCGGGCATTCATTTGGATAATGCCCCATCTTCTTGCACTTAAAACATTCAACCTGACTAAGATCCTTCTTGACAGGCTGGCTTCCACTACCACTTCCACTTCCATTGTGGTGGTTCTTGTATCCACTCTTGTGATTCTTGTACTTGTCATTGTCATGACTATGGTGTTGCTTGTTGTCATGATGACGGTTGTGGTTGTGGTGGTTGTTGTACTTTCCATGCTTGTGGGATCCAGAACTCCCACTATCATCATAATGGGAACGCTTGTGAGACGATCCCGAGCTATGCTTGTCAGAGTGTTTCCTCTTCCTGCTTTGAACCTGTTTCATCTTGCTCTCCAAGATGGCAGCCTTGTCACAAAGAGACTGATAAGTGGGGACATAGGCCACAGACAGCTGCAGGTTCAGTTCATCGTTCAATCCTTCGAGGAACTTCTCTTTCCTCTTAGCATCAGTGCCAACTTCATCCAGTGCATAACGTGCCAGATTGTTAAACTCCTCAATATATTCAGCCACGCTGCGGTCGCTCTACTTCAAGTTATGAAATTCCTTCTTCTTCAAACTCATCACTCCGGATGAGATGTGAGTAGTACAGAAACCATCTTCAAAGATAGCCCATGTCACATCCTCAATGGGAGTGGTGATCTGGAAGTTATCCCACCAAGTAGCTGCTGGTCCTTCCAACAAGTGTGCTGCAAACCTGACTTTTCTTCATCAGTACAGCCAACGGTTACCAAATCCTTGTTCACTGAGCGTAGCCAGTCATTGGCCACCATGGGATCAGTAGTTCCTGAGAACTTAGCAGGCCTCAGTCTTAAGAATCTGGTAAGCATGTCAAAAACTGGTGGATTGTTCTGATTGTTGTTGTTGTTATTGTTGTTGTTGTTATTGTCGTTATTGTTGTTGTTCTGATTCTGCATGAAATTTGTAATCATTTGCATCAGTTGTGCTTGTGCTGTCATTAGCTGCTGCATCTCTGGGGTGACATTGTTGTTGTTCGGGTTGGGGTTGGCACGTCGAGGAGGCATCTGTGGTTTCATAAGGATAAGAATGAGATACCCATAGATGCTTAACATGCACAATACATCACATAGACAAACGCAAACATGCATCGAAATAACAAAAGTTCAACAACATAGACAACAAGTTTTTGAAAAGCAAACACACCAATAGCAATCCATCCACATGTTGGATGGTCATTGCGACTCAATAATCAAAAGAATGGTAAATAAAATGTAAATGAGTAGTCATCACTACTCCTCTGCATCAACCTCCTCATCAACAAGTGTAAGACCTGCATTCTCCATAGCGGTCTTGTATTCCTCGACATTGGTAGTCAAGGCCTCTATCTTGGACTTGATAGCCCTCTTCTGTGAACGAAGTCTCTCAATCACACCCTGCTGATGCTCGAGCTCGAAGTCCTTGGCCGCTAGTTGTGCAGTCATCTCTCGAATCCTCTTGTTCCTATCTTGTACTCTTTCTCTTGACTCTTGAACTTTCTATCCTGACTCTCAAACTTGGCCTCCATTTCCTTGACTATCTTATCTTGCTCCGCGAAGAGCTTGTCCTTCTCATGAAGCTACACCTGGAGTTCGTCATTGCTAAGCATGACGTTGGTCCTATCAGTATCTAGGTGCCTAAGAAGAACCTCTAAGTCTTGGAGGTATAGACGAATCGGTTCTGCCGTCTCTCTAGTAGTATCCTCGAAGTCAATGTCCTCACCATCCTCGTCACGTCTAATGAAGGCGTGGAAGTGAGTACCTCTAATCTCTCGAGAGTGTTTCCCTAGCAAACGCCCAAGTAAATCCTGCATGACTACCTCTAGGCCTCTCTCCTTGTCATCATGCATGATCTTGAAGGTGATAGCCTCCGTGGCTGGCTCAGTCTGGCGTCCTGGCTGAGTAACCTTGAAGCCCCAAAGGTCCTTCCTCTCGAACTTGGTGAGGGGAAGCATCATGATGCTAGGTAGCGGAAGATTGAGCACACTAGTGAGCTCAATAAGATGAGTCTTAAAGCAGTTCCTTGAACTCTTCAGCCGTGCTGATAGTAACATTAGGCATCTATTTTATAAGATAGAAAAAGTTAGAATCAACATAGATACAGAAAATCATAAGACAAAGCATCACAAGCATATTTTTGGAAATAAAAAAAAACAAGTCATGGCATACATAAATCCATTACAAGCATCCAAGGTTCAACTTATTTTAAACAACATTTTTGTGAAATAAAATGATAAGTGTGCTGGTCCAACTAACGAAGTACGTTACAATCCCATCTCACTTGCCAAGTTGGCTAACAGGGCATCCCTAGAGGAAATCTGTCGATCCTGATCACATGACTCCATTGCTAAGTCTATGATGTCCTCTCTTAAACGTTGGTTGGTAGCCTCTAACTCTTGGGTATGCTTCTTTTATTCCCTAAGGTCATTTTGGGTGTTTAGCATTCTGCACTTGAGTCTATCACCAAGCTCCTTGATGGCCTTCCAAGCTGCATCCCTTGCAGAGTCAAAGAATGTGGTGTGCATCACTGAGTTTGTGACCATGCAGAATCCTGATTCCTTGTGGTTGTCTTCCTTGTTTTTATACAAGTGAAGATGCACCCACCAGTACTCAACTCCTTCATCCATCACAGGAATACCTTTGTACACAGTTGGACCATGTATTCCCATGGCAAACATGAGGTCCTTGAGAGCCTTGGGGAATTCTGTCTCACACTCCAAAGTCATATTCATGAGTGGTCCCTTCCTCACGGCTTCGTTGATGGAGTTCATCTACAAATAGAGATGAGAAAGAATATTAGAAAAGCTTACGAGAAGAAAAAAACAAGTGTAGAAGTTGTTGAAATTTTTCCATAGTGGTTTACAATCCTAGGGTTATAATCCTACAGGCAACACAGTGCTCTGATACCATCTGTAAGATCCCTCCCTTTATAAAGGTAAGGATCCCTGTGATTGCAATGCTAGTCCCTGGATCAATGCTGTAGAGGTTCCAATCTTTAATAAGATAGAGCCCCCTGTGTTTACAATGCTAGTCCCTAGATCAATATCTAGCATCCACAGTTAAGATGTAATATCAAGAAACAAAGGTCATAATATAACTTTATAACCAGGAATAACATAGTTTTATTACATCTTACATAGCTCATTTGGCTATTACATTACATTGCAGCGGAATAACTATAGTCATGGGGTCCTTCATCTTCAAAGTGCCATAGGCAGATGTTGGTTGTAGACTTTGTAATCCTAATCAATCAATCTTCACTAAAATCAGTCAAACCTGCAACATACAAGTTACAGCCACAAAGGGTCAATACATTTGAATTGTATTGGCAAGTGATACTATGGTAGTTTAGTGGAGTCTATCATCTATATGCATTTGGCTAAGTGGAGTTGAGGCTTGCATTTCTCAAAATAGATTTTTCCTTAACATTTGAAAATACTAAGTTTTGCTTGGCAAAATCATTTTTCTCAATCAAAGATTTGAAGATCCTTTAACCAAGGCATCTCCCAATCAAAGATTGAAGATTTCAAACAACCCTTGTTCAAACCACAAGTTTTTAACTTAGAAATTTGAATGATGAGATTCTTGATTGTTTCCATGTCTTGATGCTCAAATTGTCCTTTACCAGGGACATGGCTAAGTACTTAGATTTTACACTCTGCAGAGGTGGTGCACTTTTCCCACAAGACTTGGTTTCCCAAGACAAGATCCTTCAAAAGCCTTCCCTTAGACCAAAATGGACGCGTTCCAACCTATCAAACACTACCACCCTCTGTCCATATGGCTAAGTTCTTGCAACCTATATGATCATGGCAGCGCCCATATTGCCAAGTGGTTGCACTTGAAGATTCTCAACATTTGACACCTCAAATCTCTTTGTTCCTGGGTGGCCATCCACAAGTGAGAAACACAAGGTAAACCATAGACATGGTCCTTGTGAACCACTCAACCAAAAACCACCAAGCAATTACCATTCCACCCAGGTGATTCATTAACTTAGTTGTTTTATTAAACAAAACATAAGTCCTCAGACTTAGAATATTTTTCCATAGTGTGAATATATATTCCACCCATGTTTTATATTAGCTAGGCTAAGCTTGGTAGTAATAGGAATCTTAACTTAGGAAAATCCTACTAAGGTTTCATCTACTAGGTTTTCCTATAGCAAGGTCTATACTTAGCAAAATCCATGCAAGTTTTACTTAGCAAAATCACTAATGCATAGTGAAAGTAATGGGACAAAAAGTATGAAGCATCACTTGCCTTTTTGGTAGAGGGTATAGGTTCACTCCTTGTCCTTGCAACAATCACACTCTTCAAGTCACTACAAATCAATCAAGCAAGGCACAAACTCAATCTACCAATCAAGCAAAACAACACATAAAATGACAAAGTCAAAGAAATGCATGCAAGCATGCAAAAGATGGTTCTAATTGCAAAGGTGGTCTCCACTAGGATTCTAAACTTTGTAAAGTCAAAAGTGTTCATTTTCCAAAGTGACAAAGTCATTTGCAAAAGGGTTTTGGTCCATAAACCATTTTTAAATCTAATCATTATTTTATGTGGTGAAATTTATTTTTATCAAAGCAAAACTTTATGTTTTTCACCAAATGAGTTGCTATTGCAAAACTTGGTGTTTTGGGTCAGTAGGTTTGGTCCAAAACATTTTCTCCAAAGTTTTTACTCAAAATCATTTTCATAAACAAAAAAATAGTTTTATTTAGCTAGAAATGGAATAAACCAATTAATCCATTCTAAACTTTTCCAAATCATGGGTTGGTTCCTAGGGTCGGTAAGGTCACAACAAACCATTTTGCAAAAGTTTTAATCCAAAAATCATTTTTAAACAATTTTTCTAATCTAAACAAGCACACAAATGAATCTGCAAAAACAAGTAAATTAACAGATACTATTTACTAAACCAAGGGCATGGTTGGCTAGGGCTTGCTCTCCTGAATCCAACGACATAAAGTTTGCAATTTTTGGACGTGTGGATCAAAATTTACAAAGGTTTGAAATTCATCAACTAATCTGATTTCAAATCTGTTTTAAACAGAATAGGTGACACGCGTCAAGTTCTGGTTGGACGGTACCGGTTCGGGTGGATCACGCGCTGTAGACCGTAGGATCTCATTTAGATCGAGCGGCGCAGAGGCATACGATACCTCTTCCCTTATGTTCTATTACAGCCTTACGATCTAGATCTAACGGACGCAATCAATCAGACCACTAACGGGCGGCGCTGCTCTGCGGTGGACGGCGGCGTGATCGATCGATGGCGGTGGCGAAAGCAGGCGAGAGGAAGGGAGTAGGCTCACCGAGGTTGCGAGGACGAGGTGGTGCTCGACGTGTGGTCGACGGGGCAAGGGGCGTACGGGGGCAGGTGGGATCTCTCGCCGGAGTTGGGAACGGCGTCAGATGGCTCTGTCCGTGGTCGAAGACGAGGCTACTGGTCACGAAAAGACAAACAGAGGTCAGGGTTAGTTGCGCAAGACCGAGGCGAGTGAGGGAGCATGAACGAGGAGGCTCAGGGCGGTCAGCGTTTACCAGGGGAGGTCGTCGAAGAGGTTGCAGACGACGGCGTCATTCAGAGCTTTGTCGTAGCTGGCTCTCTGGGGCGCCCGCGGTCGAACAAAAAGTACTGGGAGATGTGTCTGGGAGTGGGGAAGCTGCTAGGGTGCTCAGGGAGGCAAGTGGTGGTGAAATTTGGCCGGAATCGTCACCGAGGTGTCGTCGGAACAGAGGATGGTCTCTGGCAAAATTCAGCAGCCTGAGGGCGAGTCGAGGTGTGGTGACAGAGGGGAAAGGAGGAGAAGACGCAGGAGTTTTATCGAGCATGGTCAAGGCGAGTAATGGTGGCTGCATTATGGCGAATTAAGGCTGCCGAATCTCTGCAGAAGCAGCGACGAGGGGGAGAAGAGGTCGCATGGTGTGGACGATGAGCAGGAGGTGGGGTCTACTGGCGTGGAAAAAAGAAATGAGGGGAGGTCCACGGTCATTCTCTCTGGTCGAGAACCGAGTCTTAATCGTTTTCGTCGGGGAGGAAATCTGGGCTGGTTTGCTGGGCCTTAGTGGGCTGCTGGGTTGGGTCGGCCTAACTTCATTTTTTTTCTTATTCTGAATCCTTTTCTTTTTCTGAAATTAGTTTCTGTTTTGAATTTCAAACAAACAAACATCAACCAAATCAATTCAAACAACACCAATCTTTGTAATTTTGAAATTAGTTCTGTTCAGTAACATGAACCAGAATCCAAAATCAAAATAATAGTTTTAATAATAGGGCCCATTATTAATTAAATAAATGGACCTTTGTTATTAAATCAAATAGGACTTGCTTTATTTAAAGACTCCTTTTGGAATTTAATTATTTTCAAAACCAAAACAGTAGGTTTTATTTAGGAATGTAAAGAATACTTGGAAAACTTGTTTAAAACAAAATAACATTTTTGTTATAGGGTCCATTAATAATTAAATAAATAGACCTTATTCATTTAATTCAAATAGGATTTGTTTTATTAAAAACTTTATTTTGAAAATCTAAAATAAAACCAAAACACTTCAGTAGGTTTTATTTGAGAATATAAAATATTTGGAAAACTTATTTAAAATAAATAAATAAATAAGTTTTAGTGTTTATTTAAAATGGGAAAAGCCTTTACTTAAATAAAATTTGGATATTAAATCCTTATTATTCTATTTTAATTAAACCTTTGATATTTTTATCAAAACAAAATGTTTTATTTTCAAAAGTTTGTCCAAGGTTTAATTTGGCTTTATAAAATAATCTTTATTTATAAAACTTCTATTTCTTTTGAAAACCAAATCTTTTTACTTAAAAGATCCAAAATAGTAGTTCCAAAATATTTTATTTTCTTTTATCAAATGTTTACTCTTTTAAATTTCTTTAGGATTTTATTTGATCCAACTGGTTTGAAGTCCCAATTGAATTCAAAAAGTTTCTTCTGGCCCTGAAAATCAAACAAAGTTTTATTTTATTAATTTATTTTCACATTACAAGATTTGGTAAATCTTGGGATGTGACAGGCTACCACCCTTAAAATAAATCTCGTCCCGAGATTTGGGAAGGATAGGGTTACAGGCAGGTTCAAAACAACTAGGGTACTACCACCCTTAAAAAATTTCAAACAAAAATTACACATTGTCCTTCTCGGGATCCTGGGAAAACTTCTCTAAGCAAACATTTGCATTGAGTCCTTTGTTTCCATGCTTGACTCATGGACCAAGGTTGAGATCCTTCATAGACTTGTTTAACTTGTTCTTCATCTTTTCTGGACAATTGCTTGCATAGTGGCCTAGTTCCTTGCATTTGAAACACATCACTTGGCTAATATCTTTCTTTTCCTTTGGTATCACTGCCTCTTGTTTGTTTCTTTGGTTCTTCTTCTTTTTTGGGCATTCTTCATTGGAATAGTGTCCCATCTCTTTGCAATTGTAACATTGCACTTGGGTAATGTCCTTCTTGTTAGGGTTGGGGCATTTCTTCTTCTTCTTTTTGGGTCTCTCCGAAGCTAGGAGTTCTTCTAGCTCATGTTCTTCATAGGTGGGAGATCTTTCTCTCTTCTTGGGGCATTGTTCTTCATGCTCCTTGGATGCATGATCCTTGTATCCACTAGTATTACTAGCTTGGGTTCCTTCTAGAATAGCATCTTTGTCATCCTTGTTGTCCATAGCTCTTTGGGAAAAGTTTTCTCCCATGTTGATCATTTGAGTAACCAATCCTTGCAACAATTGGGATTGAAGTTTCAAAATCCTTTGTATGGCTGGGTCTAGTCCATTGTTGTTGGCTAAAAGCTGAGTTGTCTCTTGGCTCAACTGGTTTTGGGTTGCTATAATGTCTCTCATGTTGTCCTCTGGGTTGGTGTTGATGTCATCAACCTTGGAGTCTTTTGGGGTAGTCATCTATTTGGGTTGAAGGGAGATTAGAATAGGCAAGACATTTCTAAGGACTCAATTCTAATCACACACATCACAATTCACACAAGCAATGTGCATGCAATCACAAACCAAACATTTCACTCAAACAAGGTTCAAGCACATACTTAGTCAACAAAATATTTTTGTTACTCCACATAAATTGGTGGGTTTGACTTAACTAAAATATGGTGGTCCATCTATATGGTTCACTTGTGATCTTTCCATCATTCTTGGTTGCTTCTTCTTACTTGGGATCACTGTTGGATTAGGCGGCGCCTAGACAACGCTTAAGCACGCTTAGGCACTAGGCGGTAGACAAACGCCTCGCCTAGAGCATAAGCGGAAGTCTAGGCAGGGTAACTAATAAATTTTCTTATCGAGCAAGAAATCATGAATTTTTTTCACTTTTTAGCTAGATGGGCCATATTCCAATGGCGGTCGTTGGTTGTTTACTCATTTACATGCTCTAAATTAATGTATATCACATATAATAACCCATATATATACCCTTGACGGTAAAAACTACATGCTCGCCTAGGCCACGCCTAGGGGGCTTAAGCGCCGCCTAGGCACTAGGCGAAGGCCAAATGCCTCTCCTATGCCTAACGCTTTTTTCCAACCTTGCTTGGGATCATGGTCTCCTTGAGAAAAACTCTTGGTTGTAATACTACAAATGATGTAGATTCCTTCTAAACTTTTGTATTCCCTCAGCCTCTAAATCTTGAGTAAGATTTCCTTGTTTCACTTGTAGTCCTTAGTGATATCCAAGTTGGAGGTCCTTGGTGAATATGCTGAAGATGTTGAAGTCATTAGAGTTGAAGAAGTTGAAGTCATTAGATTTGAAGAAGTCCTTTACACATGGTGTAGTCTTGGGCCATGGATAGGTTTTTCCATCAAATTTGAAATAGAAGAGAAGTAGAGTTGAAACCAAAATGGTTGAGGAAAGATTTTACAAGTGTTTTTGTAAATAAGTTTTTGGAACAAATATAACTCATATTCTTCTAAGGGTTTTTGTCCAATCCTTGGGTTACAAATCCTACAGGCAACACAATGCTCTGATACCATCTGTAGAGGTTCCAATCTTTAATAAGATAGAGCCCCCTGTGTTTACAATGCTAGTCCCTGGATCAATAGCTAGCATCCACAGTTAAGATGTAATATCAAGAAACAAAGGTCATAATATAACTTTATAACCAGGAATAACATAGTTTTATTACATCTTACATAGCTCATTTGGCTATTACATTACATTGAAGCGGAATAACTATAATCATGGGGTCCTTCATCTTCAAAGTGCCACAGGCAGATGTTGGTTGTAGACTTTGTAATCCTAATCAATCAATCTTCACTAAAATCAGTCAAACCTGCAACATACAAGTTACAGCCACAAAGGGTCAATACATTTGAATTGTATTGGCAAGTGATACTATGGTAGTTTAGTGGAGTCTATCATCTATATGCATTTGGCTAAGTGGAGTTGAGGCTTGCATTGCTCAAAATAGATTTTTCCTTAACATTTGAAAATACTAAGTTTTGCTTGGCAAAATCATTTTTCTCAATCAAAGATTTGAAGATCCTTTAACCAAGGCATCTCCCAATCAAAGATTGAAGATTTCAAACAACCCTTGTTCAAATCACAAGTTTTTAACTTAGAAATTTGAATGATGAGATTCTTGATTGCTTCCATGTCTTGATGCTCAAATTGTCCTTTACCAGGGACATGGCTAAGTACTTAGATTTTACACTCTACAGAGGTGGTGCACTTTCCCCACAAGACTTGGTTTCCCAAGACAAGATCCTTCAGAAGACTTCCCTTAGACCAAAATGGACGCGTTCCAACCTATCAAACACTACCACCCTCTGTCCATATGGCTAAGTTCTTGCAACCTATATGATCATGGCAGCGCCCATATTGCCAAGTGGTTGCACTTGAAGCTTCTCAACATTTGACACCTCAAATCTCTTTGTTCCTGGGTGGCCATCCACAAGTGAGAAACACAAGGTAAACCATGACATGGGCCTTGTGAACCACTCAACCAAAAACCACCAAGCAATTACCATTCCACCCAGGTGATTCATTAACTTAGTTGTTTTATTAAACAAAACATAAGTCCTCAGTCTTAGAAAATTTTTCTATACTGTGAATATATATTCCACCCATGTTTTCTATTAGCTAGGCTAAGCTTGGTAGTAATAGGAATCTTAACTTAGGAAAATCCTACTAAGGTTTCATCTACTAGGTTTTCCTATAGCAAGGTTTATACTTAGCAAAATCCATGCAAGTTTTACTTAGCAAAATCACTAATGCATAGTGAAAGTAATGGGACAAAAAGTATGAAGCATCACTTGCCTTTTTGGTAGAAGGTATAGGTTCACTCCTTGTCCTTGCAACAATCACACTCTTCAAGTCACTACAAATCAATCAAGCAAGGCACAAACTCAATCTACCAATCAAGCAAAACAACACATAAAATGACAAAGTCAAAGAAATGCATGCAAGCATGCAAAAGATGGTTCTAATTGCAAAGGTGGTCTCCACTAGGCTTCTAAACTTTGTAAAGTCAAAAGTGGTCATTTTCCAAAGTGACAAAGTCATTTGCAAAAGGGTTTTTGTCCATAAACCATTTTTAAATCTAATCATTATTTTATGTGGTGAAATTTATTTTTATCAAAGTAAAACTTTATGTTTTTCACCAAATGAGTTGCTATTGTTAAACTTGGTGTTTTGGGTCAGTAGGTTTGGTCCAAAACATTTTCTCCAAAGTTTTTACTCAAAATCATTTTCATAAACTAAATAATAGTTTTATTTAGCTAGCAATGGAATAAACCAATTAATCCATTCTAAACTTTTCCAAATCCATTTTTCAAATCATGGGTTGGTTCCTAGGGTCAGTAAGGTCACAACAAATCATTTTGCAAAAGTTTTAATCCAAAAATCATTTTTAAACAATTTTTCTAATCTAAACAAGCACACAAATGAATCTGCAAAAACAAGTAAATTAACAGATACTATTTACTAAACCAAGGGCATGGTTGGCTAGGGCTTGCTCTCCTGAATCCAACGACATAAAGTTTGCAATTTTTGGACGTGTGGATCAAAAGTTACAAAGGTTTGAAATTCATCAACTAATCTGATTTCAAATCTGTTTTAAACAGAATAGGTGACACGCGTCAAGTTCTGGTTGGACGGTACCGGTTCGGGTGGATCACGTGTTGCAGACCGTAGGATCTCATTTAGATCGAGCGGCGCAGAGGCATACGATACCTCTTCGCTTATGTTCTATTACAGCCTTACGATCTAGATCTAACGGACGCAATCAATCAGACCACTAACGGGCGGCGCTGCTCTGCGGTGGACGGCGGCGACGGTCAGTCAGTGGCGGCGCTGGCGAAACGGAAGCGAGAGAGGAAGGGAGTAGGCTCACCGAGGTTGCGAGGACGAGGTGGTGCTCGACGTGTGGTCGACGGGGCAAGGGGCGTACGGGGGCAGGTGGGATCTCTCGCCGGAGTTGGGAACGGCGTCGGATGGCTCTGTCCGTGGTCGAAGACGAGGCTACTGGTCACGAAAAGACAAACAGAGGTCAGGGTTAGTTGCGCAAGACCGAGGCGAGTGAGGGAGCGTGAACGAGGAGGCTTAGGGCGGTCAGCGTTTACCAGGGGAGGTTGTCGGAGAGGTTGCAGACGGCGGCGTCGTTCAGAGCTTTGTCGTAGCCGGCGCTCTGGGGCGCCCGCGGTCGAACGAAAGTTACTGGGAGATGTGTCTGGGAGTGGGGAAGCTTCTAGGGTGCTCAGGGAGGCAAGTGGTGGTGAATTTTGGCCGAAATCGTCACCGAGGTGTCGTCGGAACAGAGGATGGTCTCTGGCAAAATTCAGCAGCCTGAGGGCGAGTCGAGGTGTGGTGACAGAGGGTAAAGGATGAGAAGACGCAGGCGTTTTATCGAGCATGGTCAAGGCGAGTAATGGTGGCTGCATTATGGCGAATTAAGGCCGCCGAATCTCTGCAGGAAACGGCGACGAGGGGGGGGGAGAAGAGGTCGCGCGGGGTGTGGACGATGAACAGGGAGGTGGGGTCTACCTGGCAGTGGAAAAAGAAATGAGGGGAAGGTCCACCAGTCATTCTCTCTACGGGTCAGACACTGAGTGCGAATCGTTTTCTTCGGGGAGGAAATCTGGGCTGGTTTGCTGGGCCTTAGTGGGCTGCTGGGTTGGGTCAGCCTAACTTCATTTTTTTTTCTTATTCTGAATCCTTTTCTTTTTCTGAATTTCAAACAGTAGGTTTTATTTAGGAATATAAAGAATACTTGGAAAACTTGTTTAAAACAAAATAACATTTTTGTTATAGGGTCCATTAATAATTAAATAAGTAGACCTTATTCATTTAATTCAAATAGGATTTGTTTTATTAAAAACTTTATTTTGAAAATCTAAAATAAAACCAAAACACTTCAGTAGGTTTTATTTGAGAATATAAAATATTTGGAAAACTTATTTAAAATAAATAAATAAGTTTTAGTGTTTATTTAAAATGGGAAAAGCCTTTACTTAAATAAAATTTGGATATTAAATCCTTATTATTCTATTTTAATTAAACCTTTGCTATTTTTATCAAAACAAAATGTTTTATCTTCAAAAGTTTGTCCAAGGTTTAATTTGGCTTTATAAAATAATCTTTATTTATAAAACTTCTATTTCTTTTGAAAACCAAATCTTTTTACTTAAAAGATCCAAAATAGTAGTTCCAAAATATTTTATTTTTTTTTTTCAAATTTACTTTTTTTTTTTTTTTTTTACTTTATTTGATTCCAACATCCAGTCCCAATTGAATTATTCAAAAAAAAAATCTTCCCTTAAAAAAAAAAAAGTTTTTATTTTTTTCATTTTTTTTTTCATTACAATTACAAGTAAATCTTGGGATGTGACAAATGCTAGCATCCACAGTTTAAGATGAAGTACACAGAAACAAAGGTCATTATTACATATCATTCTGGAGACAAACATAGTCTTTTACAAACTCCATGGCCACAGGCCTAATACAAGAGTTCAATTATAGAATAAGATAAATAAGACTTCATCTTCATGTGCCACAGGCAAAAATGTTGACTATAGACTCATAACCCCTAATCATCATCAGAATAACCTGCAACATCACAAGTTACAGCCACAGTGGGTCAATACATTGGAATAGTATTGTCAAGTGATACCTTAGTAGAATATTAGCAATCTTGATACTATATGTATTTTGGCTAAGTGTAGCTTAGGCTTTCTTTGCTCAAAATATATTTTACCTATCAGTTGAAAACACTAAGTTTTTCTTTGATAAAACTTTCCCAAGGAATTACCAATAAACATTGGTGATCCTTCACCCTTGTTCAATCACAAGTTTTAACTTAGAAATTGGGATGAGGAGATTCTTGATAGCTTCCATGTCTTGATGCTCAAGTTGTCCAATACCAGGGACATGGCTAAGTACTTAGATTCTTCCATCTGCAGAGGTTGTGCACTTTCCCCACAAGACTTGATTTTCACCAAGACAGGACCTTTCAGAAGCCTTCCCTTAGACCAAATGGACGCATTCCAACCTATCATCCCACTACCACCAACTGTCCAAATGGCTAAGTTATTGCAACCTATATGATCCAGGCAGAGCCCATATTGCCATGTGGCTGCACTAGAAGCTTCTTAACATTTGGCATCTCAAATCCCTTTGTTCCTGGGTGGCTTTCCACAAGTGAGATGCGCAAGGTAAACCATATAAATGGGCCTTGTGTAACCACTCAACACAAACCATTATTTCCATTCCACCCAGGTGTTTCATTCACTTAATTTTTTTATTAAGCAAAACTTAAGTCCAAAGACTTAGAAATATTTCTCATAGCATGAATATATAACCACCCTTGGTTGCTACTAGCTAGGCTAAGCATGGCAATGGTAAGCATCTTAACTTAGAGAAATTTCTAACAGTTCTACAACTACTAAGATTTCCCAAGCATAGCATGTAGATACTTATCCAAAATATTCATGCAAGTCCTATACAAAATATTTCTTTTGCATAGTTGAAAAATATGGGAATAAAATCATGAAGCACCACTTGCCTTGGTAGTTTGGGTAGTAGTAACAATCTTCACAATCACAATCACTATTTGCACCAAAATATACACATAAAATAATGGCACAAAGATCACATATCAAAATATACAAACAAAAATATATTGTCACATCCCAAGATTTTCCAAATCTGGTAATGTGAAAAATAAATAAACAAAATAAATTATTGTTGAAATTTAGGGTGAAAAGAAACTTCTGTTTTTAAATGGAAATTAAAATCCCATCTTGAACAAACTTTAATTAAAGTTTGAATTCAACAAAATCCAAATCAAGAGAAATGCATTCCTCATAAAATGCAACTGGAAATTTAAACACTTGGAAAATAAATCCAAACCCTAAACCCTAATAGAATAAGATCATTTCCAAGTTATCTCCAAGCCTATGGATGTCATCAATAAAAAAATTTGTCAACAAACATTAACAAAAGATCAAGAAAGACAAATAGAAATATTATAAAATCATATAAATTGGTTTCACTTAGTTTGGAACCATGGATGAAATCTTATGAATCTAATAAGACAAGGAAATTGAATTTCCAAAGCTATTAAAGCACTTACCTAAAATCCATACCAAATGGTGAGCAAATAATCCTAAAGATATTTAAAAGGATAAATAAATCTCAAATAAGATTTTACAAATTGGAATCACCAAGTTTGGATCTCTAAATAAAAAGATATGGATTTTAGAGGATGAAGAAAGAAATATGAAATAAAGAATATTTAAAGACCAAATTAAATCTTGGCCAAGACCATAAGAAAATGGAAGGAATTTAATCCAAATCCAAATAAAATAAAAGGGATAAAGAATTTCCAAAATAAAATAAAATGGCATTAACCATTATATCCCTATTTAAAAAAAGACAAATCTCTAATAAGAATAATTATATAATTCATGAGAAAATAGTATTTTGGAATTTACCCAGGTGAAATAAAAGTTGTTTAATTCAACTTAATTAAGATTAAAGAAATCTTCCAAATAAACTTTAGGGAATTAAAACTATATTTAAGTCCATTGGAATTAAAATGAAAACCCAACTCAAATGATTTATGAATCATATTAAATACTTTCGAAATGAATTATTTGACACCCAAATAATCAAATAAAAACCTACTGAAAAGATTTGGAAGGTTTAAGAATTTAAATGGTGTTTGAAAATATTATTAAATCCTATTTTATCTAAAACAAGGGCCTTTTGAATAATTAAAAGACCCCAAAAAGAATAAAGTTTTATTCAAAAATTGACTTCAGATTATGTTGTTAATCAGTATTAAAATCTACTCAAAGTTGGAGAGAAGTTTGAATTGAAATGGATGTTTAAATTGATTAATCAAAATCAAAACAGAATAATAAGAATGGAAAAAATGAATCTAGCTAGCCCAGCTTGGCAAGGCCCAGTCTAAGCCCAACAGCCCACTCTCACTTTCTCCCCCGAACCGTTTTCTTCTACTCGCGATCAAACCCGCAAAGACGCTGATAGTTGGACCCCACCCCCACTCTCTTTCGCTCGCTGACAATGGACCCCATCGCCACGTCGTCATCGTCTTCACCCACCCCGCTGACCCCGCCCCCCTCCCGGCCGTTCCTGCCGTTAACTTCTCGGAGCAAATACGCTGCAATGACTCGACGAATTAATCCCGTTATCACGCCTGATAAATCCCCTCCCTCTCCTCTTCATTTCCCCTCAAACCCCGCTGCTAGAGAGCCACCAGGCTGCCTCCATTTTGCTCTGCACTGCCGCTGTCTCCGGCGAGCTCCATGGCGATTCCGCCGTCGGCGTCGCCTGCCCTCGACCAAGCTCACTTGCTCCCCAGACCCTGGCGCATCTCCCATAGCGCCCGCTCTTCCCCGCGCGCCCCAGAACCTCGGCAACGACAACGACCACCGCCGCCACCGTCTGTTTCCTCTCCGGCGAAGCCTCGGGTAAGAACCAGACCGCCCCTCTCTTTCTCCTTCACGCACGCATCATCGCCACGTCCTTACGCATCTAAATGTGTCTTCCGTTTGCTCCCTCGTGTCCCGTAGCGTCGCCCTCAATGATGACAGCACGTGCCCGTCTCCAGACACCTCTCCGGCGAGCAATCCCTGCGACTCCAGCGCGCCCCTCGACAAACAGAAGACAGCTTGAGCTCCCCCACGCCACGGTGAACCCGGTGAGCGCATCCTCCCTCTCCCTCGCTTCCTGTAGCCGCCGCAGCGCCGTTAGCCGAACATCGCCGCCGCGCAGCCGTCGTCAGCGCCGCCAGTTCCTGGCAAGCGCCTTGTACCGTAGGATCTTGATCGCGCGGTCACAATAGATTGACTGAGCGAAGAGGTACGCTTGCCCCTGTGCTGCACGATCCACTTTAGATCTAATGGCTGTTGTCTGTCGATCCAACCCAACCGGTACATGCGAATTATAACTTGACATGTGGCCCTGTTAGTTGATTTAAAACAGAAACTTGTCTATTTGATGTTCCAATTTGAAAAATCCATAACTTTCAAACCACACGTCCAAATTTTACAAATTTTATATCAATGGATTCAGCAAGACAAACCCTAGACAACCATGCACTTTGTTTAGTAAATTGCTTCTGATAAAATGTTTGTTTTTACAGAAACTTGTGTATGCATGTTTAGGATATAAAATTTGTTCTAAAATGATTTTGGGGATAAAATCTTTAGCAAATGGTTTGTTTTGAACCTACTGACCATAGGAAACAAATTGTGGGTTCAAAAATGTATTTGGTGAAACAAAAGGATAAACTTTGGATTTAAACCATTTCTAGTCAAACAAAAGTAATGTTTATTTATTAAAAATGCCTTTGGTAGAAAATCTTTGGGAAATGTTTTGGAATAAACTCTCTGACCCCAAACACCAAGTTTTATGATTTGAAAATGTATTTGGTGAACCATATAAAGATTATTACTTTGCTAAAGACATTTTCAACCACATAAAATAATGATTTGGTTTAAAAATGGTTTATAGATAGAATCTTTTGCAAATAGTTTTGCCACTTTATAAAATGACCAATAAGTGTTTTAGAATGTTTATAACCTATTATAAAACACTTTTGTAAATAAAACAAAGTTTGGCATGCTTGCATGCATTGTTTTGTTTCTATCATTTTATGTGATGAATTGCTTGAATGGTAGATTGAAAGATTGTTTGCTTGCTTGAATTGTAGTGATTTTGAAGTGAGCGAACATTGCAAAGATTAAGGAGTGAACTTATACTCTCTACCAAAAAGGCAAGTGATGCTTCATACTTTTGTCCCATTATTTTCACTATGCATTAGTGATATTTCTAAGTAGGACTTGCATGGAATTTTGCTAAGTGTAAACTATGCCATGGGAAATCCTAGTAGATGAAACCTTAGTAGAATTTCCTAAGTTAAGATTCCTACTACTATCATGCTTAGATTAGCTAGTAGAAAACAAGGGTGGAATATATATTCATACTATGGAATAATTTCTAAGTCTGAGGACTTGTGTTTTGTTTAATAAAACAACTAAGTGAATGAATCACCTGGGTGGAACGGAAGGAATGGTTTGTGTTGAGTGGTTATGCAAGTCCAAGTATCTTTGGGGAAAACTTGGGCATCACCAAGTCCAGTATACTGGGGAAAACTTGGTATCTCACTTGTGGATGGCCACCCAGGAACAAAGAGATTTGAGATGTCAAATGTTGAGAAGCTTCAAGTGCAACCACTTGGCATTATGGGCTCTGCCTGGATCATATAGGTTGTAATAACTTAGCCAAATGGACAGTTGGTGGTAGGGGATGATAGGTTGGAACGCGTCCATTCTGGTCTAAGGGAAGGCTTCTGAAAGATCTTGCCTTGGGAAACCAAGTCTTGTGGGGAAAGTGCACAACCTCTGCAGAGTGTAAAATCTAAGTACTTAGCCATGTCCCTGGCAAAGGACAATTTGATCATCAAGACATGGAAGCTATCAAGAATCTCCTCATCCCAATTTCTAAGTTAAAAACTTGTGATTGAACAAGGGTTGAAGGATCACCAATTTCTATTGGGAGATGCCTTGGGAAATATTTTGTCAAACAAAAATTTAGTGTTTTAAAATGATAAGGAAAATCTATTTTGAGCAATGCAAGCCTAAGCTCCACTTAGCCAAATGCATATAGATGATAGACTCCACTATACTACCATAGTATCACTTGCCAATACAATTCAAATGTATTGAACCTTGTGGCTGTAACTTGTTATGTTGCAGGTTTGTTTGATATTAGTGAAGTTTAATGATTAGGATTACAAGTCTACAACCAACATGTATTCCTGTGGCACTTTGAAGATGAAAGACCCCATGCTATTGTTATATTCTGCTCCATTGTAATGAGATAGCCAAATGAGCTATGTAAGAGGTAATAAATTATTTTATTCCTGGTTATAAAGTTGTATTATGACCTTCGTTTCTTGATAATACATCTTAACTGTGGATGCTAGCTATTGATCCAGGGACTAGCATTGCAATCACAGGGATCCTTTTCCTTTATAAAGGAGGGATCTTACATAAATGAATGCATGCAAATGCTATGTGATGATTTTCTACACCAAACAAGACAAGTATACAGTACTGAATCCTAAACAAGTCTAAAACACACCAAATAAACTTTATTTGATCAACAAATCATTTTTCAAATAATTACTATACACAAGTTATGCCTACAAATGTTTCTGTAAAAACAACCATTTTTTAGAGGCAAAACATTAAACGCATTGCATAAACAGATAGGATTTTCTCTCCTGATTCCAATGATATAAAATTTTCAAAATTTGAACATGTGGATCAAAAGTTATGAATTTTGCAAGTTTTAACAATTAATAGATCTAAATTCTGTTTTTAAAACAAAGAACTAGCCATGTGGCGCTCTCTGATTGGTCGATACCATTTCGCGCAGATCAGGCTTTCTGGATCGTTAGATCTCAAGTGCATCGCACAGCTCAGATCTAAACTTACCGCTTCGCTAAGTGATCTAATTCTACGCGTTGGATCTAGATCTAACGGCTGTGGGCCAAGCGACCAAAGTCTGGTGGCGCTAGCGGCGGCGAGTGGCGGCGGCTCTGACAGAGATGTTGCCGGCGATCAAGGTCGCGCGGGAGAGGGAGAGATAGCTTACTGAGTTCGCCGTGCGCTGCTGATGCTCAAGGTATGCTTGGTTGGCGAAGGGGCACTCGAGGTCGACGGAGATTGCTCGCCGTAGTTCCTTCTGGCGACGGTCGCTTCTGTTCGTCGTCGCTGGCGAGGGTACATGTCATGTCAAGGCAAAAGGAGAAGTGCGTTAGATGCGCGAGACGATGCTGGTCACGCGAGTGTCAACGAGAGGGAAAGGCGCGGTCAGTATTAACCAGGAGAGCTCGTCGGAGTTGCGGGCTTCGTTGCCACGTGCAGTCGTCGACGTTGGCGAGGCTCCGGATGGTCCTAGCATGCACCAGTGGTGTTAGAAGATGCGCAAGGTTACTGCGATCATGTTGGCAAGATTAGAAGGCAAGGGGCGAGGAGTGCTCACCGGAATCGCACGCCGGAGTGGCTCGGTACCGCGGCGGTGCAAGCGAGATTGTGGGCAGCCTGGTGGGGGCGCTGAGTGAGGGGAAATGGTCGCAGAGGGGTGGGGGTTAAATAGACGGAGCAGGGGCGAGAATTACGCGCGACATCAATGGGATTTAAGCGCATTTGCGTCGGGAGGAAACGGCTGTGGCGGCGCCGGTCGCAGGCGTGATTTGGGGACGACGAGGTGATGTGGCTGCGGGGCCCAGTGGTCGGCGAGGGGGTGTGCGCGGGCGCTGTGAGGAAAGGCAGAGAGAGGTGGCCCGGGTGGGCTGCTTTGTCTGCTGGGCCGAAAATGTGGCACCAGGCCCAGTACTGATTTCTAAACTCTTTTCTTTTTCTAATTTGATATTCTGTAATCATTTTCAAATGAAATCAAAAGCATTTTAATTCCAAACTTTTCTAGATTTTATAAAGTGTAACCTTCATGCTTTTGGGCATAAAACCATGTTGTCTCTCTATACCTGCTTGGTCCTTTTTGTAAAATCAAAATAAACAGTGCCTTAGCACAAGATTTGAATAGGTTTTGAAAATGGTTTAAAACCATATTTGTTTTGTAAATTTTTGTCCAAGCCTTGACACACAACCAACCATCTTAAGAGCAAATAAAACTTGGTTTAAAACAAATATTCTCTCACTTGAGAGTGGCATTAGACCAATGCTTACTTACATAAAATAATAGCACTTAGTGCTTCTGTTTTCCTGAAATGAGTTTGAAATTGATCATTAAATGATATGCATGCATGAATGATATGCAATCTTTGAAAATATGATTTTAGGGATGTTACATTCGCGCTGCCGCTATGATAGCCTCGCAAGGATAAGATCACCATGAGAACCGCCGTGATCCACTCTCTCTCCCCATACCTGTTTCTCCTCCTCTCGTGCTCTCTCTTAGTTTTCCCCAAATCACCGGAACCCTAGCCGATGCAGGTGCTACTTGTTGACGTCGTTCTGCATCGCCCCTCGCCTCTGTGAGCATGACACCATGACCGCCTCACCGTGCTGGACTACCTAGCCAAAGGAATCGGGCCGGGCCAGCCCCTACCGCCGCCGATGATCTCGGCCGTCTGAATCTCACCGACGGTAATTGTCGTCGCTGCCAAGCTCGCGTGCCTCCACCTACACCTTCGCTAGACTCCTGGTGAGCACACGATTCTTGTGGACCCTCACCCTTGCCCCCACTCGCTCTGGTTCATCCTCCCCACGAGCACCTGCCACTGCCGCCGCTCGTCGTCGTCGTGCTCCCCTCTCCGGTGACCCCCTGCAAGCGGCGCCGCCAGTTTCTGGTAGCCCTCGCCGTGCTCTTTCCAATGCCCCCAACAACACATACAGGCGCGCACGGGATCAAGGGATCCATGCTCGACCTGGGGATCTCCATTGATGACGTTAGCGTGGCATCATGCTACCATCGTAACCCCCTTTTCTTTAGTTTTTTTATCATTTCTGTAATTGTTTTCAGTAAATATCAAATATGACATGTGGGCCCCTTCTGTAATTCAAATAAACATTACCAAAAATGTTTTTTGTTAAATAAAATTATTAAAGTAATTCCAAAATGTAAATTATTTTATAATATTCTAAAAATGATTTAAAATGATTAAAAATGGATAAATTCATAACTAATTCATTTTAAATCAGAAAAATACAAATAATATATCAAAATGTTCAGAAAAATAAGATCTAAACACTAGCATCAAAATAATGCATTGTTAAGCGACTACCATGGCAAGTATAATTAGAAGAACAAAATGAACCCCATAGGTGATTCCGAGGATCCTCCTATCCTAGGGTTTGCACCTCTTGGATCCTGTTTAAAATGGTCGAGCATGTCTTAGGGTTACATTCTAGTACAAATTAACTTGTCATATCATCATCCTTTCTTGAGCATTGCATCGATGCCATGTGTTGATTGTTTCTCTTTCTTTCCAGTGTTTGGTTCTTCTGTTGTAGAATACGATATCAAGATCAAGATCGAAGACCGAGATCAACACCGTCGAAGCTCGAAGATCAATACTTGGCCAACTATAATCAAGTCAAGTACCAGGTGTCTAGAACTCTACTTTGTGGATATCAACTGACAAAGGCAAGCGAAGCCCCACACATAATACGAATCCTATGCTTTCAAAGTATTTCAATTTCTGCCATGTGCATGCGATTCTAAAGTCTTTCATTGGTAGATAGAGTAATCCTATCTAATGCATGTTACCTTTGAAGCCTATATTCGCTAATACACTGCTCCTAGCATAACTAGGGTTTGGCTTGTGAAGCGTTGCTAGAGCTGTTACCCTTGTTTTGCTTAGCCATGCTTAGATGTTACCACTGGTCCATCCGGTTGATGAATCAGAGCTGAGAATGAACCTAGTTTGACAGGATGACGTGGTATGATCAGAGACGGATAATAAACATGCTAAGTCTTGTATGGGAGGCCACGTGGGTTGTGGTTTTTGTAGTCCCATACTTGCCACCCTTAGGACCCGATGTTCTTGCCTCTTGAACCAAGGCAGCGTCTGACCACCAGGGGCACAGAAACCCCTCGACCAACTAACTTGCCGAGTAGATTCCATGAGTCACAAAGTTCGGGCTTTCCATTCGAAATACGCATCTTGGTTGTTCTTGAATGGAGGTGAAGGAGGTGCATTCATAACAGGTAGGTAAGCGTGGCCGGGAACAAGAGATGTCCGACATCCGTAATCTTGAACCATTCGCACATCATTAGGGACCGGCTTCGGGACTCGACCCATTACGGCGGCATGTCCCTAGTGCGTGACCCATGGCCTCGGAGAAAGCAAGGTAAAGGTTGTGTCTAACCACCCTTTGTCGGCCTTCCAAGGAAGAGGGCTATTACTAGTGGCATTAAGAGAATGTTAGTACGTGTTGGTAAAGTTGTACACCCTTGCAGGGTTATTAATCTTTTCAAAATGCCGCGTCCGCGGTTATAGATAACTTGGGAACGGACGGGAAGATCATAGAGAACTTGAACCTAATCGTAAAACTTGGCAAGTTAAGTAATGTGTGCTTAAGGATGCTTCCTCGGGGATCGAGGGGGTGATCCTAGATAGGTTAAGCTGATGATGATTTGGTGGATATCAAAAGATGATCAAAGTTAGAGTTACCGCTCTCTTATCCCCTTTTAAAATATTCTGATTAGTCGAGATTCTTCTCCCTCTTGTTTTACAAAACAAAGATGTCTTTATGCAAAATAGCTCCACCAGCCATAAGTATTGCGGAGTACACCCTGTACTCACCCTTGCTTCGTTGATACTTTTGCAGCAGAGTAAGTTTTACCATAGAAGATGAGTTCTTCACAACATCGACATCGACGAGTAGTTTGGAGTTCCCAGCCAGAAGTCTGGGATCTATGGATTGGACGTCATTGTTATGCTTCAGGCTTCTTAGGTCATTTGTTAAGTTTGCTATACTTAATAGCATAATATGCCTTCCGTTGTTTGATGTTTGTGGTCAGTGAGCTCTGCTTGTAATATTTTGGTTCTCTGTCCAGCTATGAGATTGCTATAATAAATTTTTGTGTCGTAGGGTCACTGTTGTGTTATCAATTCTCTCTCTATATGCCTTCAAGATTTAGGTTAGGCTTATATCAGACAGAGGTCTGGGATTTGTCTAGCCCTAATCCCAGGGGTGTCACAGGTTTTGTTATCAGAGCAGTACCGACTGTAGGAATCCTTTCTATTGGTCGATGTTGAGCCTAGTACTTGTGAAAACTATTTCCAAAGATAAAAACTATGTGCAAAAACTCTAGTATGCTTCTTTTTCTCCTTATCCAGTTTCTCTCTAGTTCTGGGTCACCTTATCTTGTGTTGATTTGGAAAAGTTTTGCTATCTCGTCTCTTTCTTCAAAGCTTAGGTGCCTCTTGAGGCATGTCGTTTCTCAATCATTTGACCTAGTGTTAAGTTCTTCAGAGTCTGGTGTGTGTGTGCTCCTTGTTCCCTTTGATCCTATTCGTTTGGGAGATTTCTATCTATCATAATCTCTCTATTTTATGGGTCCACAACATCATGTTGATGGTTCCAAATTTTTCTGTTCCAGGCTTCGAGGTCTTCCTTTGCCTCGTGTGCCTCCTTTATATCTGTCTGGGTACTTCAGAAGTTGTGTCTTCTCTTGGAAGCTACCTCGTGATTGCTAGCTTGAAGTGTATGCTTTGTCACTCAAGTAGTAGTTACTCTTTCTTTGGGTTTTAACCCTCGGACTTGAACCTAAGATCCCCGATTGTGCCGAATTCTGGTGTTGTGAATCTTGTACATGAATCTGGCCTTGAACCCAAGATCCATTGTTGACCCCTGTCGCTAATGTTCACCCATTACTTCAGGATGGCTAGTACCTTCTAGTATAGCCTTCAAGCTTGTGGATATTGTCGTTATTGAACAGTGATGATAAAGGACTTCCCCTACCACATGTTAAGTCATATGTTCTTTAATGGAACCAAAGAGATCACGACAAGAGTTCTCTTAGTGAGTCTCTCATCTATACTCATGACTCTGCCACACCTTACTTTTTATATGCATCGGTTTTCGGAAGATCGTTGACTTATGCCTCCACATCTCGGGATTCTAACCTGAGCATGTTCTTTACCCTTGTTGTTTTCCGACCTTTGTCTACCAGTTGTTAGACAACTAATAAATGTGCATTGGTGTCTTTCGATGCAAGATACTCTTGTGGTCCATCATCAAAAACCAGTTCGGGATCTCAGGAGAAACAAACTCCAGTACCTCGTCATATCTAGGACTAGGTCAAAGTGTTGTAATCCACGGATCAAGAAGCATTGATTAACTTCTATCTGTTTCACCTTAAAGTATCACACCCTTTTATACTAAGAGGTCATGCTAAGTTTCATGACCCCTTAATGAAGTGCTGTTTTTAAACATCGTTACCCAACCTTCTTCGAGCTTTCGTGCTTGTGAGTGATGGGTGTCTGTAATAATGTGGCCATTTGAGATTCTTAGCAATTATTATTGCTTTTAATTCTAAGGAAATCTGTGTCATTCTTAGCGTGATTGGTTAACCCTATCACTAAGCAAAGTTTGACTGTGCTATCAAATCCACTATCCTAGAACACCCTCTTCGGTGCAAGAGTGAGGCTTGTGCCGAAACTCTGAGACTATCCTTCTTGCCTTACCAAGCAAGTTTCCCTCTTGTGCTAAGTGACATATCGGTGGTCCGTGATATTCTAAATGTCTACTATAAGTATCTCCATGTTGCCACATGACCGCGTTGTCAAGTTCTTGAGCAAGCAAGTTCTGTGAACTACTCCTTTCTCCAAGGATCCGCACTTCATACCCCTGAACTAGTTGGTTGAGCTTAAACAACAAATTGGGGAGTTGTAAGACAGAAGTGCTATCCAACTCTGCTCCTCTTTAGAAGGGATGGTCTAGTTTTGTTCGTGTTGAAGCAGGATAATAAGTCTTTTGTGGATAGGTTATCATTACTGCCTTTGATTTGATTTGAGTTATCATCAAATCAAACTCAGTTCCAAGGATAATCTTGATGGTGTATCTACTTGTGATGTTTCACCTAGGTACATCTTCATGTCCTCTGGTCTGACCAATGTCTATGCCCTGTTCATACAACATGTGAGTCTGTCTTCTTGGAGTGTATAGATAAGTTTGTTATTGAGACCATTAATGACATCCTTATCCTCTCCATGTTATAACAGATTCATGTGAAACATTTGGCATTAATGTTGGAAAACTTTTGAGAACCATATTGGAGTCATCTCGAAGTATGTGTTCTGGATGTTAGAAGTAACCTTATCCGGTTCATGCGCAATTGTTGAAAGATGTTGCCGTGGATTAGAGTAGTGTTATCTTTGTCTCCTAGGGAATCATTCCAAGTTAGTCAAGCATGTGCAAAGAATTATTAATATGGTAGGTTGATACCTTCACATATCGAGAAGATCCTCCAAGCACACCAAGCCACTGACTGACTTGTCATGGAAGAGAAGAAGTCCTACTAAACTTCGATATCCTCCTAAATGTTTCCTACCAAGGATTCAGTTATGTTTCTTGCAAACAATTCATGTAGATGCAATTATATTTTGGTAACTTGCTAACACATGGGTTCCGCAATCTAGCTCCTCTTTTGGAGCTTGACATTGAAGTCCATGTCTTGAGAATCTAGTGACTTTACCTCTGTGGTAAATTTTGCACCCTTTCTATTCGGATATGCTGATTATGAAGTATCTCTCCGCTTAACCAAAGCTGAATCTCAAGCAGTAATGATGGTTGGTGTTCCGCAAGGTTTTGACATAGGTCTCTTTATACATCTGTCAAGATTGATGTAATGGTTGACACACTTAGCTGGAAAGACCTTTTTTCATATTCTCTTGATTCAGCAATAACAACCATTCTTCATGAGGCATCTTCTATGATTTATTATAGGAGTTGTGCTTATGGTTTCCTCTGGACCCAAAGTCTAGCCTTCACTTGATGACTGATTAAAGGCTTGTCCAAAAGTCTATTATTAGTATCTCAAACATGAAGGAGAACATTTAAAGAAGTGTTGCTAAATGTATCTTGGTCGATCCTCCAGACCCTTCTATGATTGCAATCGTCTTGTTATGCCAAGTACTTGGAGTCTGAGAATGAAGTTTCTTTCTTCTCGTGTCATCAGGAATCTTCTAAACTATTCATCTTGGTGGTGTAAAGTGATATCAATATCTTTGGCAAAGATTTTGATAGTCCTAGATGAATAAAGAGTTTCCTTCCCGCTTTCTAAACATGTTCGAAGAGTGACCATGATTTTGGTAATCAATAGTTTCTCTCGTTACATGTTCCTTGTGACTCATATGAGCCCTCTACACCAAAACACCTTTCTGTCTTGGCCCTCTGTTGAATGAAAGAGTGACCCTTATGTGTCAAAAGTAGTTCAATAGCTTGGTTTTGTTGGTATATATCTCTTCCACCTGTAAAGCTCTATTAAGATGTTTAGTAGGGGTTTATCTCTCGAAGTCTATGGTCATGTTCCATCTGTTGGAAGTTTCTTCCCTTAGAAGTTCACCCTCTTCTGCAAGCTACATGGTCTCAATCCTTATGAAGACCAGTTATCTGTCACCTTGAAACCTTCTCCTTTTGTTTCCTCCGTTACATCTATCCATGAGATGTTTTATGTTGTTGGCTTTAGAGATGTTTGTGAAACATCTATCCATGAGTTAACCATGAGATACTCAGTTCGTGGTTCTGTGTCATTCCCTCTCTTCATTAGTGTGAGTAGCCACCTTGAAGATTACGAAGCGCTTCGTCCACTCATCATGGTGGCATGGATCAACCTCTTTGAGAAGATCGTTTAAGTTTAGTGTAACCTTGTTCCTTCTATCTTCCTACCTAGGAATCCCGGGACAAGATTCTTTTAAGGGTGATAGAATTGTAACAACCCTAGTTTTACTAAATAGACATTAGGGTTTGAATGTGCATTCATGAGCATCATCATTAAAAATGCATACAACAAATATATTCTCAAAACCCAAAACCCTAGTTTCCCTCGATCTATTTGAAACCTTTCAAAACGGCTTTTGAATTTTGGAAGTCCAAAACCAATGGAACCCAAATTTATTACAAGGGTCCCTGCTGTATTTGAATATTTGTAAAAGCTCTAGTATTTTAAAATGTATTAAAACAGATTACAAAATGAAAATACAAAAAGAAGAATTGAAAACATAAAAGAAAAATGGTTTCAAAAATAAAAACTACTACTAAACCTAATTGGGCCGAGCCCCTTCTTTCCTCCTCTTCCTACCGCCCACGTGCAGCCGCTGCCCTCGCTTTGTTGCAGCCCAGCCAAAGCCCACGTGCGGCCCAGGCCCGCTTACCCCTTCGTTGTCTTCTTCCTCCTCGAGCCAAGCAGGTGCGTGGACACGCCGACGCTGTCCATCACCTCGCCGTTGTGATTCGCGCCGCTGTTGTGATGCCCTCTCAAGGATAAGATCACCATGAGAACCGCCATGATCCACTCTCTCCCCATAACTGTTTCTCCTCCTCTTGTGCTCTCTGTTAGTTTCCCCCAAATCACCGGAACCCTAGCCGATGCAAGTGCTACTCGTTGACGTTGTTCTGCATCGCCCCTCGGCTCTGTGAGCATGCCACCGTGACCGCCTCGCTTTGCTGGACTACCTATCCAAAGGAAACGGGCCGGGGCAGCCCCTAACCCCGCCGACGTTCTCGGCCATCTGAATCTCACCGCCGGTGATTGCCGTCGCTGCCAAGCTCGCGTGCCTCCACCTACCCATTTGCTAGACTCCTGGTGAGCACGTGATTCTTGTGGACCCTCTCCCTTGCCCCCTTTCGCTCTGGTTCTTCCTCCCCACGAGCACCTGCGACTGCCGCCGCACGCCGTCATCATGATCCCCTCTCCGGTGACCCCCTGCAAGCAGCGCCGCCAGTTTCTAGTAGCCCTCGCCTCTCTTTCCAAAGCCCCCAACCACGCATCTAGGCGCGCACGGGATCGAGAGATCCGTGCTCGACCTGGGGATTCTCCATTGATGACATCAGCGAGGCGTCATGCTGGCGTCATAATCCCCTTTTCTTTTGTTTTTTATTATTTCTGTAATTGTTTTCAGTAAATATCAAATATGACATGTGGGCCCCTGCTGTAATTCAAATAAACATTACCAGAAATGTTTTCTGTTAAATAAAATTATTAAATTAATTCCAAAATGTAAATTATTTTATAATATTCTAAAAATGATTTAAAATGAATTAAAAATGGAGAAATTCATAACTAATTCATTTTAAATCAGAAAAATACAAATAATATATCAAAATGTTCAGAAAAATAAGATCTAAACACTAGCATCAAAATCATGCATTGTTAAGCAACTCTCATGGCAAGTATAATTAGAAGAACAAAATGAACCCCATAGGTGATTCCGAGGATCCCCCTATCCTAGGGTTTGCACCTCTGGGACCCTGTTTAAAATGGTCAAGCATGTCTTAGGATTACATTCTAGTACAAATTATCTTGTCATATCATCATCCCTGATTGAGCATTGCATCGATGCCATGTGTTGATTGTTTCTCTTTCTTTCCGGTGTTTGGTTCTTCTCCGGTAGAATACGATATCAAGATCAAGATCGAAGACCGAGATCAACACCGTCGAACCTCGAAGATCAATACTTGGCCAACTATAATCAAGTCAAGCACCAGGTGTACAGAACTCTGCTTTGTGGATATCAACTGACAAAGGCAAGCGAAGCCCCACACATATATACGAATCCTATGCTTTTAAAGTATTTCAATTTCTGCCATGTGCATGCGATTCTAAAATCTTTCATTGGTAGATAGAGGAATCCTATATAATGCATGTTACCTTTGAATCCTATATTCCCTGATACACTGCTCCTAGCATAACTAGGGTTTGTCTTATGAAGCGTTGCTAGAGCTGTTACCCTTTTTGTGCTTAGCCATGCTTAGATGTTACCACTGGTCCATCCGGTTGATGAATCAGAGCTGAGAATGAACCTAGTTTGACAGGATGACGTGGTATGATCAGAGATGGATAATAAACATGCTAAGGCTTGTATGGGAGGCCACGTGGGTTGTGATTTGCAGTCCCATACTTGCCACCCTTAGGACCCGATGTTATTGCCTCTTGATCCAAGACGAGCGTACAGCCACACGGGGGCCTGGAAACCCCCTCGACCAACTAACTTGCCGAGTAGATTCCATGAGTCACATAGTTTGGGCTTTCCATTCGAAATACGCATCTTGGTTGTTCTTGAATGGAGGTGAAGGATGGTGCGTGACCCATGGTGTAACATCCCTAAAATCATGTTTTCAATGATTGCATATCATTCATGCATGCATATCATTGTGGGATCAATTTCAAACTCATTTCAAGAAAACAGAAGCACTGAGTGCTATCATTTTATGTGAACAAACATTATTTCAATGCCACTCTCTAGTGAGGAAATATTTGTTTTAAAACCATTGTTGTAAGTTCATAGGATTGGTTTGGTTGTGAGCAGGGTTTGGACAAAAATTTACAAAACAAGTATGATTTTAAACCATTTTCAAAACCTATTCAAATCAAGTGCTAAGCACTATTTATTTTGATTTTTCAAAAAAGACCAAGCATGTTTAATGAGACAGCAAGGTTTTATGTTCAATATTGTGAATTTTACACTTTGCAAAAATCCAGAAAAGGTTTGGAATTTAAATGCATTTGATTTCATTTGAAAATATTCCTGAAATTAAACTTAGAAAAAGAAAAGGAATTAGGAAACCCAACTGGGCCTGGCGCCACCAATCCAGCCCAACAAGCAAAGCAGCCCACCCGTGCCACTCTTCTCTCTGTCTCTTCTCACCCGCGATGAACCAGCCCCACAGCCACTGAGCACAGGGCCCTCTCCACGTCAGCATCGTCTTCCCGAATTTCTCGCGCGCAGACACCGCCCCGCCGTTACCACCGTGCAGTGATGCCGCGATTAAAACTCGCTTAAATCCCATTGATTCAGCGTGCAATCTTCGCCCCGCTTCTGGATACTTAAACCCCTCGTCGCCGCGGTCATTTTACCCCACTTTCCTCGCTCATTCCGCCACCAGGCTGTGTGCATTAGATCTCAGAACCCCGTAGCACCGACGACCTCTGGCGACCGATTCCGGTGAGCTCTGACCGCCCCCCTTTCTCTGGTTCAAACAATAGCGACAAGCAAGTTCTTGCGTGTTCCCTGATACCTTCCGTTTGTTTTCTCGTGACCCAGATCGCTGTCTCCGTTCACGGCCGCAAGTGATAGAACCGCCGTCTAACTCCGACGAGCAATTGAGGTATAATCCGACCGCCCCTTGTATTCTCCTTGATCCAGTAGCGTTCGCCATAGACTTGCGCACCCCCTAATGCAACTGACTCATGCTAGGGCGACCCAGAGCCTCGGCAACGTCGACGTCTGCAAGCACCCGACGCCGTGCACAACTCCGGCGAGCCCCAACGACCTCCACTGCACGCCCCTTCGCCAACGAAGACCACCTCGAGCACCAGCATCATCATACGAACTCGGTGAGCTATCCCACTGCCTTTCTCGCTTCCTGCATCGCCGGCAACACCACCGCCCGAGCGCACCGCCGCCAGCCACCGTCGCGCGCCGCCCATCCTTGATCGCTTGCTTAGCAGCCGTAGGATCTAGATCTATTGATCTAGATTAGATCTGCATCGAAGCAGTAAGTGATGATCTGAGCCGTACAAGCTAAGATAGATCTGACGGTCCACGTTAGTCGATCCACGCGAATCGGTACCAGCGAATCAGGAAGCGCCGCGTGGCCTCTGTTTTAATTTAAACCAGAAAATTTGATCTATTAGTTAACCAAACTTGTAAAATTCATATCTTTTGATTCCCACGTTCAATTTTTGCAAATTTTATATCATTGGAATCAGGAGAGAAAATCCTATCTGTTTATGAAATGTGTTTAATATTTTGCCTCTGTAAAAATGGTTGTTTATGCAGAAACTTGTGTAGGCTTATTTGGATTATATAAATTATTTGAAAAATATATTAAGGATCAAATAAGTTTTATTTTGAATATCTTGGACTTTTTTATGTTTCAGTACTCTTCACTTGTCTTTTTTGGTGTAGAAAAATCATCACATGGCATTTGAATGCATTCATGTATTTTTGTTTGTATATATTTTGTATGTGATTTTGTGAAAGATCCCCCCCTTTATAAAGGTAAGGATCCCTGTGATTGCAATGCTAGTCCCTGGATCAATGCTAGCATCCACAGTTTAAGATGAAGTACACAGAAACAAGGTCATTATTACATATCATTCCAAAGACAAACATAGTCTTTTACAAACTCCATGGCCATAGGCCTAATACAAGAGTTCAAATATAGAATAAGATAAATAAGTCTTCATCTTCATGTGCCACAGGCAAGCATGTTAAGTGTAGACTCATAACCCCTAATCATCATCAGAATAACCTGCAACATCACAAGTTACAGCCACATTGGGTCAATAACATTGGAATAGTATTGGCAAGTGATACCTTAGTAGAATATTAGTAGTCTAAATACTATATGCATTTTTGGCTAAGTGTAACTTAGGCTTGCTTTGCTCAAAATAGGTTTTACCTATCAGTTGAAAACACTAAGTTTTTCTTTGCCAAAACTTTCCCAAGGAACTACCAATAGACATTGGTAGACCTTTACCCTTGTACACCCACAAGTTTTAACTTAGAAATTGGGATGAGGATATTCTTGATTGCTTCCATGTCTTGATGCTCAAGTTGTCCAATACCAGGGAAATGGCTAAGTACTTAGATTCTTCCATCTGCATAAACAGAAAGGATTTTCTCTCCTGATTCCAATGATATAAAATTTGTCAAATTTGGACATGGGAATCAAAAGTTATGAATTTTTCAAGTTTAAACATCTAATAGATCTAAATTATGTTTTTAAAACAAAGAACTAGCCACGCGGCACTCTCTGATTGGTTGATACCGATTCGTGCGGATCGACTAACGTGGACCGTCAGATCTAACTTAAATCGCACGGCCAGATCTGTTTTGTACCCCTTCATTAAGTGATCTAATTCTACACATCCGATCTAGATCTAACGGCGCACGATCGCTTGACCAAATATGGGCGGCGCGTGACGGTGGCTGGCGGCGGCGCGCTTGGGCGGTGAGGTTGCCGGCAATACAGGAAGCGAGAAAGACAGTGGGATAGCTCACCGAGTTTGCATGATGATGCTGGTGCTCGAGGTGGTCTTCGTTGGCGAAGGGGCGCGCAGTGGTGGTCGATGGGGCTCGCCGGAGTTGTGCGCGGTGTTGGATGCTTGCAGACGTCGATGTTGTCGAGGCTCTACGTCGCCCTAGCACGAGTCAGTGGTGTCAAAATTTGTGCAAGGACAAGGCGAACCTGACAGTATGCATGCGGTATCAAGGGGCGTTCGAATCATACCGCTATTTCTCGTCGGAGTTGAGCGGCGGCTCTGGTGGTTGCGGGCGTGAACGAAGACGGTGACCTGGGTCAAGCGCGGGAAAACCAGGGGTGTTAGCAGATGCACAAGGATGTGGCGGTCACGCTCGTTTGAACCAGAAGCAGAGGGGTGGTCGGAGCTTACCGGAATCGCCCGTCGGAGTTTCTCAGGCAGCGGCGATGCAGTTCAAAATACTGGCAGCCTGGTGGCGAGGTGAGTGTGCTGAGAGAGGGGAAAGATGCGGGGTGAGGAGAGGGTATTATAGCCGGAGCAGGGGCGAGGATCTCGCGAGGAAACGCCGGCAATTAAGCCTTCTTCAATCGCGGCAGTGATGGAGGTAACGGCGGCGTCGACGGGGTTATGGGGTGCGTGGCTCGGGGACGATGTTCGCGTGGCATTTGGGTCCACCAGTCAGTGAGCGCGGGGTAGGTCTGTGCCGCGTGAGAGAAAGAGGGAAAAACCCCGGGTGGGCTTGATTGGCTGAGTTTGCTGTTGGGCTGAAAACGTGGCGCCTGGCCTAGTGCTGATTTCTATTTCCTTTTCTTTTTCTAATTCGATTTTTCAGGAATCCTTTTCAAACAAATTCAAAAGCATTTAAAATCCAAACTTTTCTGGATTTTTGTAAAGTGTAACCTTCATATTTTTGGGCATAAAACCATGTTGTCTTGTTGGGCTTGCTTGATCCTTTTTGAAAAATCAAAATAAACAGTGCTTAGCACAAGATTTAATGAAGACAAATAAATGGTTTAAAAACCATATTTTGTTTTGGGAAAATTTGTCCAAGCTTGGAACTCATCAAAACAATCCTAAGAACACACAACAATGGTTTTAAAACAAATAATCTCTCAGTAGAGAGCAGTATTGGACCAAAGTTTGTTCACATGAAATAATAGCATCCAAAGTTTCTGTTTCTTTGAAATGACTTTGAAATTGAACCCTAAATGATCATGAATGTATGGATGATATGCAAAGCTTGAAAACATGATTTTAGGGATGTTACAAATCTAACCCCCTTAAGGGGAATCTCGCCCTCGAGATTCAGATTGGCTAGCAAATAGGTGAGGGTGGTCTTTCCGAAGATCATCTTCCCTTTCCCATGTTGCTTCTTCGGAATGATGGTTCCATTGAACTTTGCAGAATTTGATAGTCTTAGTCCGAGTAACTCTTTCTACAGTTTCAAGAATCTTGATAGGTTTTTCTTCATAGGTAAGATCACTTTCCAATTGTACTTCTTCCAAAGGTATAGTATCTTTCAAAGAAGTCACTTCCATTTCTGGATGGCATTTCCTTAGCTGACTCACATGAAACACATTGTGAACGGCAGACAATGACTCTGGCAATTCAATCTCATATGCTACTTCTCCTTTACGAGTCAGAATCTTGAATGGTCCATCATATCTTGGGGCCAATTTTCCCTTCACTCCAAATCTCTTCACTCCACGAAGTGGTGACACTCTAAGATAAGCTCTATCACCCACTTCATAGGTGACTTCTCTACGCTTAGGATCTGCGTAGCTTTTCTGTCGAGACTGTGCTATCTTCAATCTGTCCTTAACAAGTTTGACTTTCTCTTCAGCCTCTTTGATTAGTTCTGGTCCGAACAAACTTCTTTCTCCCACACCATTCCATAGTAATGGGGTGATACACTTTCTCCCATAGAGAAACTCAAATGGTGCCATCTCAATACTGGCTTGATAGCTGTTATTGTAAGAGAATTCTGCGTAAGGCAGACTTTCATCCCAACTAGCTCCATAGTCTAGAGCACATGCTCTCAACATATCTTCAAGAATCTAGTTGGTCCTTTCTATTTGTCCATCAGTCTGAGGATGAAAATCAGTACTGAATTCCAACCTCGTTCCCAATGACTCATGTAATTGCCTCCAAAAACGAGAAGTGAATTGAGTTCCCCTATCAGACACAATACTCTTGGGAACTCCATGCAGACACACTATTCTACTCATATAGATCTTGGCTAACTTAGCACTTGTATAGGTTGTCTTCACGGGTATGAAATAAGACACTTTAGTTAGGCGATCCACTACTACCCAAATAGAATCATATCCTGACCTGGTCCTTGGCAATCCGGTGATGAAATCCATGCCAATCTTGTCCCACTTCCAATCAGGAATAGGTAGAGGTTGTAACAATCCTGCTAGTTTCTCATGTTCCGCTTTCACTCTACTACATACATCACACAAAGCAATATGTTCGGCGATGTCCTTCTTGAGATTATTCCACCAAAATATTTCCTTCATGTCCATGTACATTTTGGTGTTACCCGGATGAATGGAATATGGTGAGTTGTGCGCTTCTTGTAAAATCAGTTTCCGAAGCTCCGGATCTTGTGGAACACAGATACGTTTTCCATAGCATAAAGTACCTTGTTCGTCTTCATGGAATCCTTTGGCTTTTCCCTTGCCAATCTTTCCTTAATATCTTCAATTTCCTTGTCTGTCTTTTGGGTTTCTTTGATTTTGTCCAACAAAGTGGGTTGAACATCCAATGACATGAGATGTCCTTCAGGCACAATCTCCAATCTGAGATCTCTAAATTGGGCACACAGATCATCTGGCAACTCTCCCTTAGTAAGGCCATTCACAAAAACTTTACGGCTTAGAGCATCTGCTACAACATTTGCTTTACCGGGGGGGTATTGCAAACTCAAGTCATAGTCCTTAATGAGTTATATCCATCTTTTTTGTCTCATGTTGATTTCTTTCTGAGTGAAGATATACTTCAAACTCTTGTGATCCGTGAACACTTCACATCGTTTTCCCAAAAGATAGTGTCTCCATTTTTTGAGTGCATGGACAACGGAGGCTAACTCTAAATCATGAGTAGGGTAATTTACCTCATGAGTTTTGAGTTGTCTCGAGGCATAAGCCACAACTTTCCCATCTTGCATTAGAACTGCACCTAATCCATGATGAGATGCATCAAAATACACTTGGAAATCTTTCTCCAAATCTGGCAGACATAAGACTGGTGTTGTCACTAGTCTCTTCTTTAATTCTTGTAAACTAAGTTCACATCCTTCAGACCAAGCAAATTTCCTTTCTTTTTTTAGCAATTCTGTCATTGGTTTAGCTACCTTGGAGAAATTCTCAATGAACCTTCTGTAGTATCCTGCCAAGCCAAGGAAACTACGAACCTCTTTTACTAACTTAGGAGATTCCCATTCAGTTACATATGACACTTTAGCGGGATCAACTTCTACACCATCTCCTAACACAACGTGTCCAAGAAATCCAACTTCATTTCACCAAAATTCACACTTGCTGAATTTGGCATACAGCTTATGCTCTCTAAGCTTCTCAAGTATCAAACGCAAATGTCCTTCATGCTCTTCTTTGCTCTTGGAGTAGATCAAAATGTCATCGATGAAAATGACAACAAACTTGTCAAGGAACTCCATGAACACCTTGTTCATCATATTCATGAAATAAGCTGGTGCATTGGTCAAACCAAATGGCATCACGGTGTACTCATACAATCCATACCTAGTGGTGAAAGTTGTCTTAGGTATGTCTTGTTCTCTTATCTTGAGCTGGAAATATCCTGACCGGAGATCAATCTTCGAGAACACACAGGCTCCTTCTAACTGATCAAACAAGTCATTGATTCTAGGCAAAGGGTATTTGTTTTTTATAGTCACCTCATTGAGTGAACGGTAATGTATGCATAACCTTTGACTTCTATCTTTCTTTTCCACAAACAAGACTGGTGCTCCCCAGGATGAAGAACTTGGTTGAATAAATCCTTTCTCCAACTGTTCTCCAAGTTGTTTCTTGAGTTCTTTCAACTCATCAACTGACATCTTGTATGGTCTCTTTGCTATCGGTCCCGATCTTGGTATAAAATCAATCAGAAATTCCACATCTCTATCTGGCGGCATTTCCGGCAATTCTTCCAGAAACACATCCGGATATTCACTCACAATTGGCACACTGTCTATGCTAACCCCCTTAAGAGAATTTAGCTTACTCCCTTTCGGTTCAAAGTTAGTCTTGAATCTGATCCTTTTGTTTTCTGGAGTTGTGATTGTGACAGTATGGTTGGCACAATCTAGCACTCCTTTATTCTTAGTCATCCAGTCCATCCCCAAATTGACATCCAAACCTTGGGAATTTAGGATTATCAGATTAACGTGAAACTTATACTTCCCAAACTCTATGACTAGATCATGACATCCTGAGTTCACTATCATTTCTCCGCCAGGAGAACTTACTTTTATAGGACACCCAATAGTTTCTACCGATAGTTCATTTATTTCAACAAATGCTCTTGATATGAATGAATGAGATGCACTAGTATCAAAGAGAACAAATGCTGGAACAGAATTGAGTTTGAACTTATAAGCAACAGCATCAGGTTTCTCATAGATCTCTTCCACATTGATGTGGTTCACCTGTCCCTTCTGAAAAGGGTTGGGCTTATTGGGTCCCTCAACTTTCTTTTCTGGGCATTCATTTGCATAATGCCCCATCTTCTTGCACTTGAAACATTCAACCTGACTAAGATCCTTCTTGACAGGCTGGCTTCCACTACCACTTCCACTTCCATTTTGGTGGTTCTTGTACTTGTCATTGTCATGACCATGGTGATGCTTGTTGTCATGATGACGGTTGTGGTTGTGGTGTTTGTTGTACTTTCCATGTTTGTGGGATCCAGAATCCCCAATATCATCATAATGGGAACGCTTGTGAGACGATCCCGAGTTGTGCTTGTCAGAGTGCTTCCTCTTCCTGCTTTCAACTTTTTTCATCTTGCTCTCCAAGATGGCAACCTTGTCACAAAGATACTGAAATGTGGGGACATAGGCCACAGCTAACTGTAGGTTCAATTCATCGTTCAATCCTTCAAGGAACTTTTCATTCCTCTTAGCATTAGTGTCAACTTCATCCGGTGCATAACACGCCAGATTGTTGAACTCCTCAATATATTCAGCCACACTGCGGTGGCGCTGCTTCAAGTTATGAAATTCCTTATTCTTCAAACTCATCACTCCGGATGAGATGTGAGCAGTACGGAAACCATCTTCAAAGATAGCCCATGTCACATCCTCAATGGGGGTGGTGATCTGGAAGTTATCCCACCAAGTAGCTGCTGGTCCTTCCAACAAGTGTGCTACAAACCTGACTTTCTCCTCATCAGTACAGCCAACAGTTATGAAATCCTTGTTCACTGAGCGTAGCCAATCATTGGCCACCATGGGATCAGTAGTTCTTGAGAACTTTGTTGGCCTCAGTCTTAAGAATTTGGTAAGCATGTCAAAACCCGGTGGGTTATTCTGATTGTTGTTGTTGTTGTTGTTATTTTTGTTGTTGTTGTTCTGATTCTGTATGAACGTGGTCATCATCTGCATCAGTTGCATATGAGCTGTCATCATCTGCTACATCTCGGGGGTGATATTGTTGTTGTCGTTAGGGTTGGGATTGGCACGTCGAGGAGGCATCTATGGTTTTCAATAAGGATAAGAATGAGATACCCATATATGCTTAACATGCACAATACATCACACAGACAATCACCAAGCATGCATCAAAATAACAAAAGTTCAACAACATAAACAACAAGTTTTGAAAAGTAAACACACCAATAGCAAGCCATCCACATGTTGGATGGTCATTGCGACTCAATAATCAAAAGCATGGTAAATAAAAGGTAAATGAGTAGTCATCACTACTCCTTTGCATCAACCTCCTCATCAACAAGTGTAAGACCTGCATTCTCCATAGCAGTCTTGTATTCCTCGACATTGGTAGTCAAGGCCTCTATCTTGGACTTGATAGCCCTCTTCTGCGAACGAAGTCTCTCAATCACACCCTGCTGATGCTCGAGCTCGAAGTCCTTGGCCGCTAGTTCTGCAGTCATCTCTCGAATCCTCTTGTTCCTATCTTATACTCTTTTCTCTTGACTCTTGAACTTTCTATCCTGACTCTCAAACTTGGCCTCCATTTCCTTGACTATCTCATCTTCCTCCGTGAAGAGCTTGTCCTTATCACGAAGCTGCACCTGGAGTTCGTCATTGCTAAGCATGACGTTGGTCCTATCAGTATCTAGGTGCCTAAGAAGAACCTCTAAGTCCTGGAGGTATAGACGAATCGGTTATGCCGTCTCTCTAGTAGTATCCTCGAAGTCAATGTCCTCACCATCCTCGTCACGTCTACCGAAGGCGTGGAAGTGAGTACCTCTAATCTCTCGAGAGTGTCTCCCTAGCAAACGCCCAAGTAAATCCTGCATGACTACCTCTAGGCCTCTCTCCTTGTCATCATGCATGAGCTTGAAGGTGATAGCCTCCGCAGCTGGCTCAGTCTGGCGTCCTGGCTGAGTAACCTTGAAGCCCCAAAGGTCCTTCCTCTCGAACTTGGTGAGGGGAAGCATCATGATGCTAGGTAGCGGAAGATTGAGCACACTAGTGAGCTCAATAAGATGAGTGCCGAAACGAGTTCCCTTGAACTCTTCAGCCGTGCTGATAGTAACATTAGGCATCTATTTTATAAGATAGAAAAAGTTAGAATCAACATAGATAGAGAAAATCATAAGACAAAGAATCACAAGCATATTTTTGGAACATAGACAACACAAACATGCATCAAAATAACAAAAGTTCAACAACATAGACAACAAGTTTTTGAAAAGCAAACACACCAATAGCAAGCCATCCACATGTTGGATGGTCATTGCGACTCAATAATCAAAAGCATGGTAAATAAAATGTAAATGAGTAGTCATCACTACTCCTCTGCATCAACCTCCTCATCAACAAGTGTAAGACCTGCATTCTCCATAGCGGTCTTGTATTCCTCGACATTGGTAGTCAAGGCCTCTATTTTGGCTTTGAGAGCCCTCTTCTGTGAACAAAGTCTCTCAATCACCACCTGCTGATGCTCGAGCTCAAAGTCCTTGGCCTCTAGTTCTGCAGTCATGTCTCGAATCCTCTTGTTCCTATCTTGGACTCTTTTCTCTTGACTCTTGAACTTTCTATCCTGACTCTCAAACTTGGCCTCCATCTCCTTGACTATCTCATCTTGCTCTGCGAAGAGCTTGTCCTTCTCATGAAGCTGCACCTGGAGTTCGTCATTGCTAAGCATGACGTTGGTCCTATCAGTATCTATGTGCCTAAGAAGAACCTCTAAGTCCTGGAGGTATAGACGAATCGGCTTTGCCGTCTCTCTAGCAGTGTCCTCGAAGTGAATGGCCTCACCATCCTAATCACGTATACCGAAGGCGTGGAAGTGAGTACCTCTAATCTCCCGAGAGTGTCTCCCTAACAAGCGTCCAAGCAAATCCTGCATGACTACCTCTAGGCCTCTCTCCTTGTCATCATGCATGAGCTTGAAGGTGATGGCCTCCATGGCTGGCTCAGTCTGGCATCCTGGCTGAGTAACCTTGAAGCCCCAAAGGTCCTTCCTCTCGAACTTGGTGAGGGGAAGCATCATGATGGTAGGAAGTGGGAGATTGAGCACACTAGTGAGCTCAATAAGACGAGTGCCAAAACGAGTTCCCTTGAACTCTTCAGCCGTGCTGATAGTAACATTAGGCATCTATTTTATAAGATAGGAAAATGTTAGAAACAACATCAAATAGAAACACACAAGACAAAGTGACTCAAGCATATCATTGGCAAACAAACACACAATTCATAGTATACAAACATCTACGGTTCAATAACACTTAGTTAAAAAAATTGGAAATATAATGATAAGTGTGGTGGTCCAACTAACAAGGCACAAAACATCTTTCACTCTCTAGTCTAAAGGCTAACAATGCATCCTTCTATCAGTAGAGATTATAAAGAAGATTAGAAAAGTTTACGAGAAGAATAAGAGAAGTGTGGAAGTTGTTGGAATTTTTTTCCTTAGTGGTTTCTAATCCAATCCTAGGGTCATAATCCTACAGGCAACACAGTGCTCTGATACCATCTGTAAGATCCCTCCCTTTATAAAGGTAAGGATCCCTGTGATTGCAATGGTAGTCCCTGGATCAATGCTAGCATCCACGGTTTAGGATGAAGTACACAAAAACAAGGTCATTATTACATATCATTCCAGGGACAAACATAGTATTTTACAAACTCCATGGCCATAGGCCTAATACAAGAGTTCAAATATAGAATAAGATAAATAAGTCTTCATCTTCATGTGCCACAGCCAAGCATGTTGAGTGTAGACTCATAACCCCTAATCATCATCAGAATAACCTACAACATCACAAGTTATAGCCACAGTGGGTCAATACATTGGAATAGTATTGGCAATGATACCTTAGGAGAATATTAGTAGTCTAAATACTATATGAATTTTTGGCTAAGTGTAGCTTAGGCTTGCTTTTCTCAAAATAGGTTTTACCTATCAGTTGTAAACACTAAGTTTTTCTTTGACAAAACTTTTCCAAGGAACTACCAATAGACATTGGTAGACCTTTACCCTTGTACACCCACATGTTTTAACTTAGAAATTGGGATGAGGAGATTCTTGATAGCTTCCATGTCTTGATGCTCAAGTTGTCCAATACCAGGGACATGGCTAAGTACTTAGATTCTTCCATCTGCAGAGGTTGTGCACTTTCCCCACAAGACTTGATTTTCACCAAGACAGGACCTTTCAGAAGCCTTCCCTTAGACCAAATGGACGCGTTCCAACCTATCATCCCACTACCACCAACTGTCCAAATGGCTAAGTTATTGCAACCTATGTGATCCAGGCAGAGCCCATATTGCCATGTGGCTGCACTAGAAGCTTCTTAACATTTGGCATCTCAAATCCCTTTGTTCCTGGGTAGCTTTCCACAAGTGAGATACACAAGTTAAACCATAGAAATGGGCATTGTGTAACCACTCAACACAAACCATTCTTTCCATTCCACCCAGGTGTTTCATTTACTTAGTTGTTTTATTAAGCAAAACACAAGTCCAAGGACTTAGAAATATTTCACATAGCATGAATATATAACCACCCTTGGTTACTACTAGTTATGCTAAGCATGGCAATGGTAAGCATCTTAACTTAGTAATTTCTAGCAATTCTACAACTACTAGGATTTCCCAAGCATAGCATATAGATCAAAATATTCATGCAAGTCCTATACAAAATATTTCTAGTGCATTGTTGAAAAACTTAGGTATAAAATCATGAAGCACCACTTGCCTTGGTAGTTTTGGGAGTAGCAACAATCTTCACAATCACAATCACTATTTGCACCAAAATCTACACATAAAATAATGGCACAAAATCACATACACAATATATACAAGCAAAAATACATGAATGTATGCATAATGCCATGTGATGATTTTCTACACCAAACAAGACAAGTACATACTACTGAATCATAAATAAGTCCAAATTGAGCCAAATAAGCTTTATTTGAATAACATAACATTTTTCAAGTAATTACTATACACAAATTATGCCTACAAATGTTTCTGTAAAAACAACCATTTTTACAGAGGCAAAACATTAAACACTTTGCATAAACAGAAAGGATTTTCTCTCCTGATTCCAATGATATAAAATTTGTCAAATTTGGACATGGGAATCAAAAGTTATGAATTTTTCAAGTTTAAACATCTAATAGATCTAAATTATGTTTTTAAAACAAAGAACTAGCCACGCGGCACTCTCTGATTGGTTGATACCGATTCGTGCGGATCGACTAATGTGGACCGTCAGATCTAACTTAAATCGCACGGCCAGATCTGTTTTGTACCCCTTCGTTAAGTGATCTAATTCTACGCATCCGATCTAGATCTAACGGCGCACGATCGCTTGACCAAATATGGGCAGCGCGCGACAGTGGCTAGCGGCGGCGCGCTCGGGCTATGAGGTTGCCGGCAATACAGGAAGTGAGAAAGGCAGTGGGATAGCTCACCGAGTTCGCGTGATGATGCTGGTGCTCGAGGTGGTCTTCGTTGGCGAAGGGGCGCGCAGTGGTGGTCGATGGGGCTCGCCGGAGTTGTGCGCGGTGTTGGATGCTTGCAGACGTCGATGTTGCCGAGGCTCTGTGTCGCCCTAGCACGAGTCAGTGGTGTCAAAAGTTGTGCAAGGACAAGGCGAACCTGACAGTATGCATGCGGTATCAAGGGGCGTTCGAATCATACCGCTATTTCTCGTCGGAGTTGAGCGGCGGCTCTGGTGGTTGCGGGCGTGAACGAAGACGGCGACCTGGGTCAAGCGCGGGAAAACCAGGGGTGTTAGAAGATGCACAAGGATGTGGCGGTCACGCTCGTTTGAACCAGAAGTAGAGGGGTGGTCGGAGCTTACCAGAATCGCCCGCCGGAGTTGCTCGGGTAGCGGCGGTGTAGTTCAAAATACTGGGAGCCTAGTGGCGAGGTGAGTGTGCTGAGCGAGGGGAAAGATGCGAGAGGTTCTTATAGCCGGAGCAGGGGCAAGGATCTCACGAGGAAACGCCGGCAATTAAGCCTGCTTCAATCGCGGCAGTGATGGAGGTAACGGCGGCGTCGACGGGGTCGTGGGGTGCGTGGCTCGGGGACGATGCTCGCGTGGCATTTGGGTCCACCAGTCAGTGAGCGCGGGGTAGGTCTATGCCGCGTGAGAGAAAGAGGGAAAAACCCCGGGTGGGCTTGCTGGGCTGAGTTTGATGTTGGGCTGAAAACGTGGCGCCTGGCCCAGTGCTGATTTCTATTTCCTTTTCTTTTTCTATTTTGATTTTTCAGAATCATTTTCAAACAAATTCAAAAGCATTTCAAATCCAAACTTTTCTGGATTTTTGTAAAGTGTAACCTTCATATTTTTGGGCATAAAACCATGCTGTCTTGTTGGGCTTGCTTGATCCTTTTTGTAAAATCAAAATAAACAGTGCCTTAGCACAAGATTTAATGAAGACAAATAAATGGTTTAAAAACCATATTTTGTTTTGGGAAAATTTGTCCAAGCTTGGAACTCATCAAAACAATCCTAAGAACACACAACAATGGTTTTAAAACAAATAATCTCTCAGTAGAGAGCAGTATTGGACCAAAGTTTGTTCACATGAAATAATAGCATCCAAAGTTTCTGTTTCTTTGAAATGACTTTGAAATTGAACCCTAAATGATCATGAATGTATGGATGATATACAAAGCTTGAAAACATGATTTTAGGGATGTTACATTTTGGTGCCATTATTTTATGTGTAGATTTTGGTGCAAATAGTGATTGTGATTGTGATTGTGAAGATTGTTGCTACTCCCCAAAATACCAAGGCAAGTGGTGCTTCATGATTTTATTCCTATGTTTTTCAACTATGCACTAGAAATAATTTGTATAGGACTTGCATGAATATTTTGATCTAGATGCTATGCTTGGGAAATCCTAGTAGTTGTAGAATTTTTAAAAATTTCTAAGTTAAGATGCTTATCAATGCCATGCTTAGCCTAGCTAGTAGCAACCAAGGGTGGTTATATATTCATGCTATGAAAAATATTTCTAAGTCTTTGGACTTGTGTTTTTGCTTAATAAAACAACTAAGTGAATGAAACACATGGGTGGAATGGAAAGAATGGTTTGTGTTGAGTGGTTACACAAGGCCCGTGTCTATGGTTTACCTTGTGTATCTCACTTGTGGAAAGCCACCCAGGAACAAAGGGATTTGAGATGCCATATGTTAAGAAGCTTCTAGTGCAGCCACATGACAATATGGGCTCTTCCTGGATCACATAGGTTGCAATAACTTAGCCATTTGGACAGTTGGTGGTAGTGGGATGATAGGTTGGAACGCATCCATTTGGTCTAAGGGAAGGCTTCTGAAAGGTCCTGTCTTGGTGAAAATCAAGTCTTGTGGGGAAAGTGCACAACCTCTGCAGATGGAAGAATCTAAGTACTTAGCCATGTCCCTGGTATTGGACAACTTGAGCATCAAGACATGGAAGCTATCAAGAATCTCCTCATCCTAATTTGTAAGTAAAAATTGTGGTTGAACAAGGGTAAAGGTTCACCAATGTCTATTGGTGGTTCCTTGGGAAAGTTTTGTCAAAGAAAAACTTAGTGTTTTCAACTGATAGGTAAAACCTATTTTGAGCAAAGAAAGCCTAAGCTACACTTAGCCAAAAATGCATATAGTATCTAGACTACTAATATTCTACTAAGGTATCACTTGCCAATACTACTCCAATGTATTGACCCACTGTGGCTATAACTTGTGATGTTGCAGGATATTCTGATGATGATTAGGGGTTATGAGTCTACACTCAACATGCTTGCCTGTGGCACATGAAGATGAAGACTTATTTATCTTATTATATATTTGAACTCTTGTATTAAGGCCTGTGACCATGGAGTTTGTAAAAGACTATGTTTGTCTCTGGAATGATATGTAATAATGACCTTTCTTTCTGTGTACTTCATCTTAAACTGTGGATGCTAGCATTGATCCAGGGACTAGCATTGCAATCACAAGGATCATTACCTTTATAAAGGGAGAGATCTTACACATGGTCTCGGTGAAAGCAAGGTAAAGGTCGTGTCTAACCACCCTCTGCCAGCCTTCCAAGGAAGAGGGCTATTACTAGTGGCATTAAGAGAAGGTTAGTAAGTGTCGGTAAAGTTGTACACCCCTGCAGGGTTATTAATCTTTTCGAAAAGCCGCGTCCGCGGTTATGGACAACTTGGGAACGGACGTGAAGATCATAGAGAACTTGAACCTAATCGTAGAACTTGGCAAGTTAAGTAATGTGTGCTTAAGGATGCTTCCTCGGGGATCGAGGGGGTGATCCTTGATAGGTTAAGCTGATGATGATTCGGTGGATATCAAAAGATGATCAAAGTTAGAGTTACCGCTCTCTTATCCCCTTTTAAAATATCCTCTTGATTTACAAAACAAAGATGGCTTTATGCAAAATAGCTCCACCAAAAAGTCTTGTGGAGTACACCCTGTACTCACCCTTGCTTCGTTGATACTTTTGCAGCAGATTAAGTTTTACCATAGAAGATGAGTTCTTCACGGCATCGACATCGACGAGTAGTTTGGAGTTCCCAGTCGGTAGTCTGGGATCTATGGATTGGACGTAATCGTTATGCTTCAGGCCTCTTAGGTCATTTGTTAAGTTTGCTATACTTAATAGCTAGCATAATTTGCCTACCGTTGTTTTATGTTTGTGGTCAGTGAGCTCTGCTTGTAATATTTTGGTTCTTCGCTCAGTTATGAGCTTTCTATAATAAATTTTTGTGTCGTAGGGTCAATGTTGTGTTATAAATTCTCTCTATGTACGCCTTCGAGATTTAGGTTAGGCTTATATCAGACAGAGGTCTGGGATTTATCTACCCCTAATCCCGGGGGTGTCACAGGTTTGAACTTCTTCTCAAGAAACCTGTTGGATTCCGCTGCTAGAGGTACCTTTATGACCATCACCTTGGGTGCTGCAACAAAACTCCTTGATAATATGATGGTTATTTATTCTGAATGGCACACTGAGAGAGCTCCACATGGTAAGAAGGTAAATTCTGTTGTAGAAACCTCCTCTTTGAGTGATAAGATTGATGTTATCATGGTTATGCTTGTTAATGGGAAAGCTCCTTTAGATCCTAATAATGTTCCCTTAGCCTCTTTGGTTGCTCAAGAAGAGAAAGTTGATGTGAGCTTCATTAGACACAACAATTTCAGCAACAATGCCTATAGGAATAATTTCGGTAGTTGATACGTCGGAAACGTATCTATAATTTTTGATGTTCCATGATTGTTTACTATCTACTTTGCTTTGCTTTGTCCACACTTTGAGGTGTTTTTATATGTTTTCTGGAACTAACATATTAACAAGTTGCCACAGTGCCAGTTGCTTGTTTTCTTTTGTTTTTGGTTCTAGAAAGGCAGAAAATCAATATTCTCGGAAGTGGACGGGACAAAAGCCAAAGTCAATATTTTACCGTGGGCAACACGAAGCCAGAAGACGAGACGAAGAAGGCTCACCAGGGGGCCACACCCCTGGCCACGCGGGTGGGCCCACCCGGAGCCTGGGGGGTGCACCTGCCCTGGTGCCCCCCCTAGCTCGCCCCTTCTCCAATAAGAAGGCCCCAATGCAGAAACCTTAGGCACCCGATCAATCTTCCACAAAACTGTCTGTAGCCGCCGCCACCATCGTCCCTAGATTGGGGGATCTGAAATTCTTCCCGGCCCCCTGCCGGAGGGGAGATCATCCCGGAGGCCTTCTTCTTCATCATGCCAGCCTCCAGTATGAAGCGTGAGTAGTTCCACCTTGGACTACGGGTCCATGTAGTAGCTAGATGGTTGTATCTCCTCCTTTGTGCTTACATGTATAGATCTTGTGAGCTCCATTCATGATCACGATCTAATCTATTTGTAATCATGCATGTTGTGTTTGCGGGGATATGATGGATATTGAGATTACTATGTCAGATTGATTAATGGTTTTGTCTATTTGATTCTATCATGTTTATGTTGTTTGTGATCTTGCATGCCCTCCGTTGTTAGTAGCTATCTTGCCCAAGTAGTTGCTAGTGACTCCAAGAGGGGGTATTTATGCTCGATAGTGGGTTCATGCCTCTAGTTTCCAAGGGAAGTGATAGAAATCTCTTCGGTTGTAGATGTGCTATTGCCACTAGGGAGAAAACAACGGTCTCTTGTTCATGGAACAAGTGGATTGTTTACCTTACACTTCACTTAAAGCAGTTGTCTGTTGCTTGCAACTTAATACTGGAGGGGGTTCAGATGATAACCTGAAGATGGAATTCTAGTCATAGATGCAGTTGATAGCGGTCTATGTATATTGTTGTATTACCCAATCGAATCTCATAGGATCTTTTTGTCTAGTATTGCATTGTTATGCCTTGCTCAGGTCCTATCAATTGCCCTGTTGTAATTTGGTTACCCAGCATGTCATGCTTGTTTATCTAAGGAGAGCACCTCTAGTGAACTATGGATCCCGGTCCAATCTTTACCATTGATACATCTTCCACTGATACTATTTACTTGCTACAAACCATCATCACCTTCCACACCATACAGTTAATCCTTTGTTACAGCAACCGGTGAGATTGACAACCTCACTGTTAGTTGGGGCAAAGTCTTGAGTTTGTGTTGTGCAGGTTTCCATGTTGGTTGTAACACCTTTTAGGCGTTTCCTTCCTCATACTAGTTCGATAACCTCGGTTTCTTACTGAGGGAAAATTTGCTGCTGATCTGCATCAAACCTTGCTCTTAGGATTTCCCAACAGGGCATCAACACGCATCAAGACTTTCTGGCGCTGTTGCCGAGGAGGCTAAGGACGTCTTCACAAGGGGATTCCTCCTCAACCTTTCTATTTACTTTTTTTAGTTTGCTTAGTTTCTTTTGCTTGGTTTTGTTTGCCTCTTTTTGTCAAAAACTCCAAAAAAAATTGTCTAGTTTGGTTTGCTTTCTCTTATCAGAAACACAAAAATATTAGTTCCTGCCCTAGTTGATACCATGTCTGGTTTTGGTCCTATATCTCTGACACCTTTGGAAGAGATCTTTGCTTTCAAGAAAAAAGGTGAAGAGAGTTTTAAAGAAGCTTGGTCTAGAATATCTGCTTTACAAAGGGAAACTAAGCCTAAGTTGAGTCTGAGCTTGGTTATTTATAGTTTCTACCACGGTATTGCTCTTTGTTATAGATATGCTTTGGATGTTGTGGCTGAGAAGGATATTTTTCTATGTACTGAGGATGAAGCTTTTAATGCCATAAAGAAATTGATTATGATTTATAATACTCCTGGCAAGTCTGATTCCTCTTTCATAGATATTTTTGCTAGGTTGAACACTCTTGAGTCCAGTAATGCTGCTTTGAACAGTTGCTATCACACACTTAGGGAGTACCATAATTATGTTCCAATGAATTCTGAGCCTTCAAAGTGGCTTCCCACAATCAAAGTCACTATAAATAGTGCAACTTTTGATGCTCGTTGTGATATCATGTCTGAATTTTGCCTTATGCCTAAAGATATTTATGAATCTTTGAGTCTTTAGGGACTTTCTAAAGGAGGAGAAGAAATATCTCTTACCAATAATGCCACTTTATTACCCATTGGAATAGCTCAAGGTGTGTTTACAAAAATCTCAGGGAAAATGGTGTCTACTGATTATCTTGTTATTGAATGTGTAGGCAAAGGACATATTAGACTTGGAAGATCCCTACTAAAACACCTTGGAGCAGAAATACATGTGGGCAAAGGCATTATGCATTTTGCTCCTCCAGTAAGCAATCATATTTTCCCTAAAGTAAAGAAGAAAGGTAAGAAAGGTAGGAGCAAGAGGGGTAACGCTTCCTCATTTGAAAATACTTGATTTCTTGCTTCTTGTGCCTAACTTAAAGGCATTAAAGAAAAGTACTTGTTGGAAGATAACCCAAGAGTTTCCTTGAGTCTTGGAAGTTATTACTTCAGTAATGACCTCTCCTTATCCTTTTTGTTTGCTTTTTGTGTCTAGTTTGACCTCTAATGAGAGGAAAGTAAGATTTGGGGAGTTGTTGTCCCGAAACAGATTTCTATCCTCCACCATAAAAATTTGTGAGGAGTCTCTATAAGTAGGATTGAGCTAAAAATTTACGAATAAATCCCCCATGTTAGCTAACTTTCGTTAGTTCAAATCTTTTTTATTTGAGCAACAGAAGATTTTTGAAAAAAATTGGTTTCTACCTGCTAGTCTGTTTGACAAATTTCTGCCATTATTTGCATTTGCTTCTTATTGATTCCTTTTTGAGTTTTCTTTTGGAGAATTGAGATTGTTAAAGGAGTTGCTAGAGTAGCTTTTGTTTTTAGTGAAAAGTTTTGCTGTTCCAAAGATAAACCCAAAGGTATACTATCTTTTGAATACACTAATGTTGCTAATGAAGATTGTGTGAAGTTTTGTATGAAGGAATAATTTCAGGTGTAGAGAGAGAATGATGTAATGAGATGAAGAATGGAAAAAATCTCAAGCTTAGGGATACCACCCCTGCGTCACCCCAAGAAATATCCAAGAGGTACAAGCGTCAAAGCTTGGGGATGCCCAAGGCATCCCCTTCTTCGTTAATAAAAAGCTTAGTTTGCTTGAATAAAGTAGTTTGGACCCCCATTCTCGTTGTGTTTTTTCAAATAAGTCAATTGGTGTTGGAAGGAGTAGAAAGTTCTTGCTTGAAAGTGCAAGAGGAGCTTGCATTGACTGTGACTTAGACTTTAGCATGACATGTTAGGTGTTGTTTTAACCTTATACTTAGTGATTATTGCTGTAGCATGTCTTGTTCCAAACAATTGGGATTGCTTAGTTGTCAACACCCGGATTTTTAATCCCAGATACCTGTTATGCCATACATCGCAATCCCAAGATTACCATTTTTGCGAGACATAACATATTTGGATATCACAGTACATCATCCATTACAAACCATACATAAGGTCTTACACAAATAAGGATCTCATGATACAGTTCTTAATACAACTCAAGCAGCGGAATACGTAATAATAAAGGTAGCGTAGGCGAAGCTCCATCTTCAGGGTCACAGGAAATGCTGACGATGGGAGATGATCCTAGTTGTCATAACCTTCCTTTGGTCCATCATCCTGGTACTCCTCTTCATAGTCTGGCCACGAGAATAGCCAGGGACAAAGCCATGAGTACTCTTTAAGTACTCGCAAACTAATACTAGCAAGTTAAGGGGGGATTTTTGTAGTAGAACACTAAGCTCTAGGGTTGTTTTGCAAAAATCCAGATTTACCTCTACTAAGTTCAGAAGCAAAGAAAACTAGTTGAAATTTTATAACACCTAAGTGGGAACTTGAATTTCATATCACAACTCTATTGTGGTCAAGTCAAAGTCTCAATTCATTTCACAAGTCATTTTGAGAACATCTGACGGGAGAACAGTACGGCCACTCCAACTGTCCATAACCGCGGACGCGGCTATTCGAATAGTTTGACACTCTACAGAGATTGTACACTTTCACCACAACATTCGATACATCCGTCAGGACAAATCCTGAATTCACCATAGTCAGTATGCGGATAATCAATCCTAACCTTACAGTTACACGCCCTAGTATAGGCACCTCTCCTGTGAGTTTGGCCTCCCAACTATGACCAACTGTCATCTTGGGTACTGCACAGGTGGACAATCTTCACAAGGTAGCCTCAGCTCAGACCTTGGCCGTGAGGGAACCCATACTAAGGTATATAAGTTTCCAGTCAAGCCCTACCCAATTTTCGGGTATTGTGGTTGTACGGTAAAATTGGAATGGTATCGCATCCAGACAACCATCAGTTTTATAAAGGGCTAAGGCTCATGCCTCAACATTTTCATCATCAAAATCATCTGGTGTTCGGAAACACATGTCAAAACATTTCAGTAGAATGACTCATCATTCCAAGGTTTTCATAACCATTTTCACCAAGTATTCCCATCTAAAGTTGATCAAGTTTTATGCTTAGCACTAGCATCTACAAGTGGGGTAAGTACTAATGAGGGGTGGTAAACAAGTGGAGATTAATTAAGTTCAATCTCATGCCTTAGGATGACATCAAGATTATCTAGCTTAGGCAAATTTAATGCTCTTTATGCAACCTTCAATTATCTTCCTAGAATCTACAAATCACTTAAGTAAACTCTAAGAGAAAGCTTTGATAAAGAAATAAAGTATAAAGCTTGCAAGTAAAACTAGGATTGGTTTATCAAGTGGGTAGGATCACATATGCTTAAGGCATATAGTTGGCATGGTAACAAGCAATATTAGCTTGCATAAGTAGGGTATCTTGCAAGGGTTAACTTGCTAAGTTAATAGCTTGCACATTCAACTAGTATTATTAGGTTTGCCTTGAGAAGAGCAGTGGTTGAAGTTCTCCTTGGCTTCTTCCTCATAGTATCCTCCTTCCTCCTCGTATCCTTGGTCGGTACTAGCGTCTATAAATAAATAGGAGGTACACAATCACCAAACAATACTTAAGTATTTTCAATCATCACACAAAGATGCACTATAGATGATCTAGCATCATCACCTACATTACAAGATTAAAGCATTTGTCTTATTTATTTTAATTTGAGAAAAGTAATTTCTACTCATTGAAAAACTACTTAAGATTTAATATTCTCCAACTCAAACATGGGATCATTTTGACACATGTCATCACCACATATTTCAGTACATGGGAATGTGATTTAAAGTGGTGTCACAATTTAATAAGGTTTAAACTTTTTATTTTAATTAAATAAAGTGACTAAAAATGCCGATGTGGCATTCTTTTATTACTTGAACATTATTTCTGTAAGTAAACCCATATGTTTTTATATATTCTGAAAGGTATGATCAAATGTGATTTTTGAGAGTTGGAATCAACTCAAAAGCTATTATGGTTGAATTTTAAAAAATGTTTGAATGCAGAAAAGCTTCTGCCTTGTTATTTTACCAAGGTTGGTCTACAGATCCAAATGATTTGAATCGAACGGGCTTGGATCAAGCATTTCAGTACCTTTCTAACAAAATTAGTTTCATGCATTTTGGTTCACTGAATAGAGCTGGGTTGATTTTTGAATATAGGTACAGAACTGAGTTTGAATTAAAATAGAAAAATCTAAATTCAAACGATTGGGTCGCGCGGGAGAGGTTAATGGGCCGGCCCAGTGTCACTCCGCAACACGGGGCTCAGCTGATAGGGGGTCCACCAGTCAGTGGCTCATAACACGCGAAGCGGTACGGGGTTGTGTGGTTCGTTGGATTAGAAGGGAGATCGACGGCTGGGGATTGTCCTCGACGATGAACATGTCACCGGCGAGCTCAAACCCTAGTGGCTTAGTGGGGGTGCATAGGGGGCATACCAGGGCCAGCGACGACGGCGAGGCGGGCAAACGAACGAGTGGTCGATGGCTAGCTCAAGGACGGTTGAGGCAGCTCTGGGGGTGGTCGAGATCCACGGCTCCCTTCTTTCCCAGAGGCGGCCTGCTCCGGCGCAATTCCGGCGAGCTGTTGCTCCTCGTGCCCCAGCTAGAGGGTAGAATGATCAGTGAGGTGAGGGGAGTGGAATGGTGTGCTTCAAATGGCTGGGGGTGGCCTCCTTTTATAGGCTCGACGGCGAGACCGAGCGGGATGGGCAGGCGACGGTGGCGACATGGCTACGGGCGGCTAGCGGCATGGCTGAGGTTGGCGATCGACGGGCTGTCTCATGGTGATGCTTTAGAGATTAAATGCGCGCTTAGAGGTGGTGGCAATCGGTTGGGAACATGCGGTGCTCTGCGCGGCAGAGGTGACGTCTTCGATGATGAGCGATGGCTGTGAGGCACGGTGCGGCGAACGACGGTGTCTGGAGTGTTCCTGGGATCATGGCGAAGCGGTGGGCATGGGTTGCGGTCGACGGATGGCGTGTGCACGCGTGCCAGGTGTGGCGCTCTGGGGCGGGCTCGGCATGTCACAGTGGCACTGTGCGCGCGGCGTTCCTGGTGGTCCACCGCTTGCACTGGCTTGGGGAGGGGACAGTGGGCGGCGGTGAGGTGCTGGATACCTCCCAGACAAGGTGGGCACGGCTAGTTCTTCCTCTAGCTTGTTATCCACCTTGGGGTGGCATGGTGAGGCTCGGCATGCTCACCATTGATGGCAAGTCAAGCTTACAGTGGTGCTAGAGGTTAGTTAAAGGAGCTAGATGATCTACTAAGGGCTATTTGCAACCATAGGGGGAACAGGTTAGGCCAAAATTACTGCACACTATAGTGTTTGTGATTTGTTTGATTTGAATCTGCAAGATGTTTGATGAAATGGCTGCAAGAAACTTACTTTTGAATTTTGAAAAGATTTTTGGTGAGTGTGCTAGGCATGCGCTGAGGATTCTGTGGGTGCTTCGGTTTTGAAAATTGAGCTTGTTTGAGTGGTTTTTGAAATAGTGGGATCTTCACATGGTGAGATAGATTCAATTTTAAACTGTCATTTAAACTGAGCATTTGAATGTTTTTGGAAGATCACAAAGTGGGCCTTGGTACCTTATTATGAGTACTAACAAGGGGTGCAAAGATGCACAAATGTTTCTGTTAAGTTTTGAAAATTAGGGATAGCCAAAGTAGGCATGAGAGTTAATTTGGCAAAAATGACCATTCACTTCATTTGTTTATTTTGAGTTGTTTGTCTTTGGGAAAAGTTTGGGGATTGTGTAGATGATTTTTATTTCACCTAAGAATCATTTTACTAGCAAAGAAACACAGAACCATGGCAATTTAAAAGAATCCAAATTTTGAATACACATACAAATGAATGCTTTCATATTTTTAGTTGGGAAAGTTTTTGTTAACCCTAATTTTGATGATTAGAGTTTGATGATCCAAGTTTAATATTTTTGGGATGTTACATTAGTGTGCCTTGAAAGAATCATGCGTTGTTTTAGCATGCAAAAGCATAGTATTGTGGCATTCTCCTTTGATGCTTTGTTTGGGTTGACTTGGCACATGCTCACACCATGTTATGACTATGAACAAGTCACCATAGCCTCTATGATCATGTAGTCCTTGACTTGTAGTACCATTCTATGCTTTGATTAGTAATGTTTTGTCGCTCTGCATGATTATGGCCATTATTGCTCTCTTAGTTGGTTGCTCCCAGTCTTTTGCTAGCCTCCACTTGTATGAGTAAGCTCTACTCATGCTTCCAACTCCCAAGAAACCAAGTTATTCCAAAGTTTCCACTATAAACTCCTATGCATGGTGTGTTAAACCATTCCAAGTATATTCCTGTTTTCATCTATCTTCCAATTAAAAAGTATTTTGTTATGCGAAAACTTAGTGATTAAATCCCTCACCATAAACTCCTATGCATGGAGTTATTTATTTTATTTGTGTTAGAGAAACGCCTGGGCCGCTAGCCTAAGCCATGCCTAATCATGGTGGAAACTTGCAGCATCACCATAATGAGCATTTTTTGAAGCATCCTCAATAAAACGCTATGCACCTAGTAAATAAAAAGATCGCTGAGATGCTCATTGTCTACTTGCCTTGTCATTTTGGTTATGGGATAGCTCGTGTACCATGTGCAAGGGGTACCCCGTTGGCGGTTCTCTATGATACACATGTACTTACTATGACAAGAACTTACAGGTGACTAAAGTAGAGTAGCATGCGGTGCGGCCCTCGTATTCAAGGGACATGAGATTGCCAACTTATACTTTTTCAAGCATTGATGACCCACAAGTATAGGGGGTGTATCATATTACTTTCGATAAATAGGACTGTTGATCCCAACGAGGAGCAGAAGGTGCTGAATAGTGGTAAGGAGCAGGAAATCTCTGCAAATACTTAGCAAACGGATTTTTAATGGTTTTGTGATAAGTCCACAAAACAAATAGCAAGTAACAAAGAGCAAACGCAGAAAGTGGCCCAATCCATTCTTAGCAAAGGACAAGCCAGTGGAAATACTTATAAAGACCAAACGTTCTTGAGGACACATGGGAATTCTGTCAAGTGCTTTCTCTTCAAATAGCTAAGTACTCTTCTTTGGTGTTGTAAGTTTTGTGTGGGTGAACCTATGCTAATGTACCAACCTTACTTGTACTAATACATACTTGTGATTAAACCCCCTGCAAACATCCGTAACTACAGGAAAGTAATTAAGATATAAATCTAACCACAGCCTTAAACTCTGAGATCCTACGCTCCCTTATGCAATGGTGTCCTAATGGGGGTTCAGGTTTCTATCACTCCGGCAACCCCACAATTAGTAGCCAAATACACAATGCATTCCCTAGGCCCATAAATGGTGAAGTGTCATGTAGTCGATGTTCACATGACACCACTAGAAGAATAGCACCACACCTTAAATACTAAACCATTGAATAATGACTCAACACATATCCACTAATAACAACATGACTTCTCCCATGTCCTCAAGAACTAGACGAAGTACTCACAAGACATCATATGGATCAAGATTAAAGATGATATGATAATGGATAACAATCTGAACATAAACAAAAATCCCATGGTTCCACTCACAAGCATCAACTACAATAGTAATTAACACCGGCAAAGTTTCCCCTAAGAACTAAAGCAATATCCAACACAATTGTTACAGCAGGACGGAGTGGTGATGATGGTGCTGGTGGAGATGATGGTGTGGATGATGATGATGATGATGATCCCGATGAAGCCTAGCTTGATGAAGGTGTTGATGGCGACGATCTCCCCTCTCCGGGAAGGAATTCCCCCGGCAGAAATCTATCTGCCGGAGAGATCTTTCTCTCTAGGTGTTTTCCGCCCCTAGAGGCGGTGGAAATCTATCTGTGGTCGCCTCCCTGGCCTTAGGGTTTCGTAGGGAAGATAAAGGCGAAGGGGCGGATCCAGGAGCCGGGCAGGTGAGCCACACCTGCCCTAGGTGCAGGGTTAGGTGGGCCCACGCCTAGGGGGTGTGGGCCCCCTGTGCCCCTCTTCGTCCCTCCTTTTGGCTTCCTCAATCTTTTGGAAAAATAATATTTTCCCATATTTTTCTAGTATTTTTCTGATCTTCGCGAAATTGCATCAAAACGCCCTCTTTTCCATCAGAATCCAGGCTCCGGCAGTCCATCCTCCAAGAATCATCCAACATGCATAAACAGTGGAAAAGACATAAGCAATACCTCATAATAAGACAAATATCAATGAATAGAGGTAAATTATGATATAGAATGGTGATGCAAATTGGGCGTATCAACTCCTCCAAGCTTAGACATTCGCTTTTACCCAAGCGAAACTAAGCTCGGTAAAAATATCCACAGATTTATGGAGTGAAGTGTCGATAAAATAATACGAACAAGAAGCATCACACTTACCATTACACAACTCATAGAAGAAAGCAACTCACCATTATATAACTTAGCTTGCAACCAAGTACAATAGTCACAATAGAGATGCATAAAGATAAATCATAATTGGAATTGGCAAACTCTTGTTCCTGGTCAAAGAACAGCTGGCAAATAGTTTCACAAAAAACTTTTTGTAGAAGTTTTAAAGCAAGAGCATCCTTTGCTCAAAAAGGTTTTTCACAAGTGAAGGCTTTCAAAGTAATACTCAATAGATAAGAGTCTTGTGCAAACAAGGAAGATAAAGAAAATGATTGAATAAATCACCATATCAATGCTTGAAACACAACAACTCAAATGCTTGCTGGAGATAGAGAGGAAGTAGGTTTACTGACTCAACTTGGTAACTAGGAGAAAGGTCCCTTTATAGAGGGTACCAGGGATTACAAGCCATAAAGAGCTTCCAAAATATTATGGTACTTACTAGCTTTGAGCCCTCATTGCCCCTATCATAGGCATCTTGAGATGATTAAGGTTAAAGTGCACAAAGATGGAGTATATGCTTGACGAAATATAAGTTAGCAATCTCATGTCCCTTGAATACGAGGGCCACTCCACATGCTACTCAACTTTGGGCCCAGGTAAGTTCTTGTCATTGTAAGTATTTGTGTATCATTGAGAACCGCCAATGGGGTACCCACTGCACATGGTACCGGATAATTCCCATGACCAAAATGACAAGGCAAGAAGGCAATGAGCATCTCAGCGATCTTTTTATTTACTATGTGCATAGCTTTTTTATTGAGGATGCTTCATAGATAGCTCACTATGGTGATGCTGCAAGTTTCCACCATGATTAAGCATGGCTTAGGATAGCGGCCCAGGCGTTTCTCTAACACAAAATACAAACTCCATGGACTTACAAGTTCCCTCTTTATTTCACACTGTTGACATCCATAGACAAAAGAGCATGATATCAACTGAGTACAAAGTACATGTGCAATGTTGAAAACGTTCCCCGTGACAGCACGGTTCTGCTAATTCCAACGTATAGATGCAAGCATATACAACTTCGATGGCACAATGGTTCAAGTCTATTAGGGGCAAGAAAATAAGGTGTGCCATCAAGTTCGTGAGAGCTTTACTAACTAGTTTTCACATAACAAAATACTTTTTTAATTCGAAAGGTATATGAAGCTTGAGAATTTTCTAGGAATAGCAAAAGCTACTAGGTAGATATGGTGGACACAAATGGCAAAGGTTTTGGTTAAAGGGTTTGAAAACATGAGAAGTATGTCTTCTCAAAATAGGTTTTTGGCTAGCAAGGCTGGGTAGCAAGCAAGAGAGTTGAAAGAAACAAGCAAACAGACAAGTAATAAATCCAAACATGCAATCTTCCTTGAAGACACAAAAGATCTTAAATAAGGAATACTAAGCTTATGAGCCAACAAGAAAACAAATTATACAAAATACCTGTAAGCTTTTTCTCTTTTTCTTTCAAATCTCAAAAAGTATATCTACTAACCAGAACTTGGTTTTCCAAAACCAATTTAGATCCACTTGATGCTCCCAGAGTGATGCCAATACTTATCAACAAGATCCATCATATAATAGAGATTGCAAACTAAAAATAAGAAGTGCAAAAAGTAAAAGATGAAACTTCTCATTAATATTCCAATAAAGGCACTCACACCAAGGGATACATAGATAACCAACTAAAGGAGAGATACTTACACATGCAAACCAAACTATAAGATAACACCTCTACCAAAGATACGAATCCACTAAAAGGTAAAATATAAAAGATAATGGTGATGATACCACGGCACTCCCCCAATCTTGGAACAAGCCAAGGGGATGCCAAACCTAATGATGAATTACTCCTTTGGCGGTGGTGGTTTTATCTTGATAAGCTCCTCAACCAGTTTCCTTAACTCCTCAATCTCAAAGGTTAGGGTACGAATCAACTCTGAGTTTTTCTCAATGTGGTTCATGATCATATCGGACTGAGAGTTCCAGTCCTTATTATTCTTTCCCCACTCTTCCTTCTTAGTGTGTTCCTCCCCTGCATGGTTAGAACGAGGCATGTCCCATATCAAGGGAAAGTTCCCTTTGAGCACATATTGATATTGACGCTCATGTATAAGAGTGTGGAAGGGTTTCTTGGTACTTGGAGGAGGTGACTGCGGAGAGAGGGCATGACGAGATTTCCCTCATGTGGACATCTGTGCTGTCCTCTTGAGCTTGATAGGTTTTGCCACCACTCCAATGCTCGTGACGGTAGTGCGGGTGTCCGGTTTCTTGTCCTCTTCCATGTCTCCTGCGTAACCTATTGAAATCTCTTCCTCCTTGGGTTTGCGAGGATCATCTTCCTCGGGCTTCTTGTCTTTGTCGTTGGCGGAGACCATGGTGCTCTAAACTTGAGAAGATTTCCTGATATAAACAGATCAAAATGAAAACACGAAGAGAACACGATGCATGAACCTCTGGGGATCCGGGGGGTTATATATTACGAAGTTTCAAAGCATAAGGAAGGTTTTGACACGGAAACGAGGAGGATTCGGAGTTCAGGGGAGTCAAAACCCCTCCAGGCGCGACCAGGCTGGGCCCGCGCCTGGGGTGGGTTTGTCCACCCCGGACTCCGGTTCCTCCTTTGTTTCATCTCGTAGTCTTCCTTATGTATTAAAACATCAAAAATATAAAAAGATTAGGGTTTCACGAACCTTCTGTTTTCACCACTTTTACCTATTCAAAGATGAACTCTGCAGACTCCTTTTCTCCTTCTCCTGGAAGTTTCCTTCCCTCACAAGGCAATACACAATCTTCAATGGCAACATTAGTGTAATCAAAACAACAAACCTTTAGGTTCACAATTCAACTTAAATCCATCAAAACAAAGGCTTCTATAAGAGGCAAATGCAAATGATAACAGAGATCTGTCAAAACAGACCAGCAGGTAAATATTGATTTTTTAGAAAACCTTCTGTTGCTCAAATCAAAAAGTGCAGAACTAATGAAAGTTGGGTAACAACTTGGAGAACAAGCTCATAAAAATACAGCTACATCCGACGTACTGAGCTCCCTCACGAATTTTTGCGGTGCATCACAAAAATCTGTCCACGACAGCCACTTTTCACAACTCCTCTACTTAACAAAAGCAGTTGAACTTGACACAAAAACCAAATCAAAAAGGATAAGGAGCGTTTATTACAGAGGTAATAAATTCCAGGACTCAACCAAACTCTTGGGTTATCTCCCAACAAGTACTTTTCTTTTATGCCTTTAAGTTAGGCCTGAGACTTTCAAAGATGCTCACAAAGGAGATATAAATCTGGAGTGAAAAAGAGCATCAAGAAGCAAATAACCAACACACTTGAGTCTAACCCACTTCCTATGCATGGTAGTAGTATGAGAAAACAAATTCTTTAAACAAAAAGGCACTAGCATAGGAAGACAAAACAAATACAACTTCAAAGCTTTCAACATAAAACGGGGAAACTTAACATTATTGAGATGCATAAAACCATGTTTCCCTCTCTCATAATAACTTTTAGTACCACTTTGAATAAAGTTGACAATATAACTGTCACTGGCAACAACTTTATCGTCTGAGTAAGCATACTTACAGTCACCAAAAAGAGGTCCAAGGTCATAAACCGGATCAATAGAAGCAATTTGTTCCATCCTAAAATCTTTATTAGGCAAGCTATTTTCACAAGCAGCTTTAGCAAATTTGGAAAAGTTAAACTCATAAGAATCTCGATCAAACTTAGTTAAACTTTCTCCTTCTTAAAATCAATAATAGCTCCACAAGTGTTCAAGAAAGGTCTACCAAAAATGATAGGACAAGTTTTGCTAGCTGCTGAATTAAGCACTAGAAAATCAGCAGGATATTTAATCTTACCACAAAGAACCTCCACATCTCTTACAATACCAATAGGGCAAATGGTTTCCTTATTAGCAAGGTGAATAACCACATCAATGTCCTCAAGCTCACAAGGACCAATTTCATGCATAATTTCCCTGTAAATCTCATAAGGAATAGCACTAGAACTAGCACCAATATCACATAAACCATAATAGCTATGATTACCAATTCTAACAGAAAGCATAGGAACACTAGCTTTTCTAGCCTTACTAGGATGAGAGATAATATTAGAAGCGTCTTCACAGAATATAATATGCTCATCCACTATATTTCGAGCGTCTACCTTTATTATTTGCACTAATCATCATAGAATACTCCTTTACCTTGGCTAGGAAATGTATTTTATCAACATAAGGTTCAGGCACAATATGATTAGTAGTACAAACTTCAGCACTTCTAACAGAAATGTGACTAACAACATCTTTATAAGGAGCATGGTACTTATTCCACTTCTTTTGGGGAATTTATATGTAAGAGGCAAAGGCCTTAAAACAGTCGGCAATACTTTGGGAATCAAGACCAAACTCATTACTAATATCACGGAAGTCATCAGTTCCCATAAAAGATTTAATGCATTCATAATCATAGTTTATACCTGAATTTCTTCCTTGGACATTCTCCCAAGTCATCAGTTGGCAATAATCCAATGGTTCCACTCACAAGCATGAACTACAATAGTAATTAACACCGAGAAAGATTCCCCTAAGAACTAAAGCAATATCCAACACAATTGTTACAGCGAGACGGAGTGGTGATGATGGTGCTGGTGGATATGATGGTGGGGATGATGATGATGATCCCGATGAAGCCTAGCTTGATGACAGTGTTGATGGCGATGATCTCCCTCTCCGGGAAGGAATTCCCCTGGCAGAAATATGTCTGTTGGAGAGATCTTTCTCTCTTGGTGTTTTCTGCCCCCAGAGGCTGTGGAAATCTATTTGTGGTCGCCCCCTGGCCTTAGGGTTTCGTAGGGAAGATATGGGCGAAGGGGCGAAGCCAGGAGCTGGGCAGGTGGGCCACACCTGCCCTAGGCGCGGGGTCAGGTGGGCCCGCGCCTAGGGGGTGTGGGCTCCTTGTGGCCCCTCTTCGTCCCTCCTTCGGGCTTCCTCAATATTCTATAAAAATAATATTTTCCCGTATTTTTCTGGTATTTTTCTGATCTTCGCGAAATTGCATCAAAACGCCCTCTTTACCATCAGAATCCAACTCCGACAGTCCATCCTCCAAGAATTATCCAACATGCATAAATAGTGGAAAAGACATAAGCAATACCTCATAATAAGACAAATATCAATGAATATAGGTAAATTATGATATAGAATGGTGATGCAAATTGGGCGTATCAAGCATATAGTCCATCTTTATTCACTTTAACCTTAATCACTTCAAGATGCTTATGATAGGGGCAATGAGGGCTGAAAGCTAATAAGTACCATAATTTTTGGAAGCTCTTTTTGAAACTTGAAATCCCTGCTTCCCTTTATGAAGGGCCTTTCTTCCACTATTATATTGAGTCTCCACCTTCTACCTTTAGGCACCATTAAGAGAGCATAGTTTTCATTCTTAGTTCTATGTGTAGTGTCCCAAGACTTATTGATTGATGCATATTGTTGATATTGCTTGTTCTTGTGCTACTTGTATCTAGTCACTCTTGTGAACTTTGAAGGTGTCCTATGCATCTATTTGCTACTCTATGAGGGACAAGCTGAATGCCACTATGCCATGTTTTCTGTATGTGAAACAAACAAACGTTTTCCAATGCATGTTATTCATGATCTTTGTTTGTAGCCTTTCATGTTGCATGCATAGTTAGTTTGTCTTGTTGTTAGAACTCCATCTTTCATGCACATGTTTAGAGTTATTTGATCCCAGCTTTCAATGCCGGAGGGGAGATCATCCCGGAGATCGGGGGATCTTAAGGTCTTCCCGACACCCTGCCGGAGGGGAGATCATCCCGAAGGCCTTGTTCTTCATCATGCAAGCCTCCGGTATGAAGCGTGAGTAGTTCCAACTTGGACTACGGGTCCATGTAGTAGCTAGATGGTTGTATCTCCTCCTTTGTTCTTTCATGTATAGATCTTGTGAGCTCCGTTCATGATCAAGATCTAATCTATTTGTAATCATGCATGTTGTGTTTGCGGGGATTCGATGGATATTGAGATTACTATGTCAGATTGATTAATGGTTTTGTATTATTCATTCTATCATGTCTGTGTTGTTTGTGATATTGCATGCTCTCCGTTGTTAGTAGCTATCTTGGCCAAGTAGTTGCTAGTGACTCCAAGAGGGGGTATTTATGCTCGATAGTGGGTTCATGCCTCTAGTTTCCAAGGGAAGTGACAGAAATCTCTTCGGTTGTAGATGTGTTGTTACCACTAGGGAGAAAACAACGGTCTCTTGTTCATGGAACAAGTGGATTGTTTATCTTACACACTTTTCTTACAGCAGTTGTCTGTTGTTTGCAACTAAATACTGGAGGGGGTTTGGATGATAACCTGAAGGTGGACTTCTAGTCATAGATGCAGTTGGATGGCGGTCTATGTATATTGTTGTATTTCCCAATCGAATCTCATAGGATCATGAATGTCTAGTATTGCATTGTTATGCCTTGCTCAGTTCCTGTCAATTGCCCTGCTCTAATTTGTTTACCCAGCATGCCATGTTTATTTATCTAAGGAGAGCACCTCTAGTGAACTAAGGACCCCGGTACAATCTTTACCATTGATACATCTTCCACTGTTACCATTTACTTGCTGCAAACCATCATCACCTTCCACACCATACAGTTAATCCTTTGTTACAGCAACCGGTGAGATTGACAGCCTTACTGTTAGTTGGGGAAAAGTCTTGAGTTTGTGTTGTGCAGGTTTCCACGTTGCTTGAAACACCTTTGAGGTGTTTCCTTCTTCCTACTGGTTCGATAACCTCGATTTCTTACTAAGGGAAAACTTTCTGATGTGCTGCATCATACCTTGCTCTTAGGGTTTCCCAACGGGGCGTTCAACACGCATAAGTAGTAACAACAATTATAGGCCTTATCCTCCTAATAATGGCAATACCTATGGAAACTCCTACAACAATGGTAGATGTGCTCCTTCTGAACTTGAAGTCATGCTCGAAGACTTTATTAGTAAACAAACCATTTTCAACAAGACTGTGGAGGAAAAGCTTTTGAATGTTGAGAAAAATATTTCCTCTTTGTCTGAAGCACAGTCCTCCTTGATTAATAAAATGGCCGCTAAACCTGAATCTTTGGAAAGTGTCTTTGCTGCTACTCATGCCATACAAGTTACTATTGATGAAAATGTTAGACTGTTAGCCCAAGTACATGCTAAGTGGGAAAGAGAAGATGAAATTGCTAGAAACAATAGTGTATGCACTATCACCACCACCAATATGGATGCCACTAAACCACAAGAAGTCCCTATTCCTCCTCCTACAATGCCTAATCCCAATTAGTCTACTACTAGTGATGCTAAGTTTGATTTTGATCTTTATGGTTGCAATATTTCTGAAGTAATTATGTTCCTACAAAAGCTTGCTATAAGTCTTGATGCTAGTGATATGCATGTAGCTTTCACCAAACACATTACAGATGCTCTTATTAAAATTAAGGAAGAGAAGTTAAAACACAAGGCTTATATTCCTAGGAAAGTAGAAGATAATTGGGAACCCATTATTAATATGCAAGTGAATGACTTTGATCTCAAAGCTTCACGTGATCTTGGTTCTAGTGTCTCTTTTATGTCTAGGAAGATTTATGAAATGCTTGATTTGCCACCTTTGGACGATTGTTATTTGGATGTCCCACTTAATGATAATTCTAAGAAGAAACTCATGGGGAGTGTTACTAATGTTCTTATTATGGTTAACAATGCTTATGTACATGTTTATTTCTATGTTTTGGATGTTGAATACAATGCTTCTTGTCCTATTACTTTGGGGAGACCTTTTCTTAGAACTGTTGGTGCCATCATTGACATGAAAGAAGGCACCATTAAATATAAATTTCCATTCAAGAAAGGTATTGAACACTTCCCTATGAGGAGAGAGAAGCTTCTTTTTGCTCCTCCTTTGAAAGCAAGGTTTGATATTAATGCTTCTTCATTTGACAATACTTGATTCTTGCTTCTTGTGCCTAACTTAAAGGCGTTAAAGAAAAGTACTTGTTGGGAGATAACCCAAGAGTTTTCTTGAGTATTGGAAGTTATTACTTTAGTAATGACCTCTCCTTATCCTTTTTGTTTGCCTTTTGTGCCAAGAATAACCTCTAATGAGAGGGAAGTAAGATTTGGGAAGTTGCTGTCCCGAAACAGATTTTTGTGCTCCACCGTAAAAATTCGTGAGGAAACTATGTAAGTCGGATTAAGCTTCTAATTTACTAATGAATCCCCTAGTATGTTAGATAACTTTTGTTAGTTCAACACTTTTTGATTTGAGCAACATAAGTTATTTGAAAAAATCATTTTCTACCTGCTGGTCTGTTTTGAAAGATTTCTGCCATTATTTGCATTTGCTTATTATTGATTCCTTTTTGGGTTATTTTTTGGGAAATTGAGCTTTTTTAGGGAATTGCTACAGTATCTTGTTTTTTAGTGAAAGTTTTGCTGTTCTAAAGCTAAACCCAAAGGTCTATTATCTTTTGAATACACTAATGTTGCTAATGAAGATTGTGTGAAGTTTTGTATGAAGGAAAAATTCTTAGGTGTAGAGAAAGAATGATGTAATGAGATAAAGAATGGAAATAATCTCAAGCTTGGGGATGCCACCCCGGTGACACCCCAAGAAACATTCAAGGTACAAGCGTCAAAGCTTGGAGATGCCCAAGGCATCCCCTTCTTCATCAATAAAAAGCTCAGGTCTTTCTAGACACTTCGTTTTTATTGTTTCATGCACTGTTGTGTTGTTCTTGGAGCGTCTTTGTTTTCATTTGATTTGTTTAGTTTGTTTATTTTGCTTGAATAAAATAGTTTGGACCCCCTTTCTCGCTGTGTTGTTTCAAATAAGTTGATTGGTGTTGGAGAGGAGTAGAGTGTTATTGCTTGAGAGGTACAAGAGGAGCTTGCTTTGACTATGACTTAGACTTTAGCATGTCATGCAAGGTGTTGTTTTGACCTTATGCTTAGTGATTATTTCTGTATCATGACTTGTTCCAACAATTAGTATTGCTTAGTGTGCCTTGAAAGAATTATGCGTTGTTTTAGCATACAAAAGCATAGTATTGTGGTATTCTCCTTTGATGCTTTGTTTGGGTTGACTTGGCACATGCTCACACCATGTTATGACTATGAACAATGCACCATAGCCTCTATGATCATTTAGTCATTTACTTGTAGTACCACTTGATGCTTTGATTAGTAATGTTTTGTCGCTCTGCATGATTATGGCCATTATTGCTCTCTTAGTTGGTCGCTCCTAGTCTTTTGATAGCTCCACTTGTATGAGTAAGCTCTAATCATGCACCCAACTCCCAAAAAACAAAGTTATTCCAAAGTGTCTACTATAAATTCCTATGCATGGTGTGTTACAGCATTCCAAGTATATTCTTGTTTTCATCTATCTTCCAGTTAAAAAGTCTCTTTGTTTTGTGAAAACTTAGTGATTAAAGCTCTCACAAACTTGATGGCAAACTTTATATTTCTTGCTGTCACATCCCAAGATTTTCCAAATCTTGTAATGTGAAAATAAATTAACAAAATAAAACTTTGTTTGATTTTTAGAGCCAGAAGAAACTTTTTGAATTCAATTGGAACTTCAAACCCATTTGAATTAAAATAAACCTAAAGAGTTTTAAAAATATAAACATGTAATAAAAGGAAAATAAAAACATTTGGAAATACTATTTTGAAACAATTAAATGAGAAGATTTGTTTTCAAATGAAATAGAAGTTTTATAAATAAAGATTATTTAATAAAGGCCAATTTAAACCTTGGCCAAGCTTTTGAATTAAAACATTTTATTTTAAAATAAAATAGCAAAGGTTTAATTAAAAATAATAAAGGATTGTATAAATAAAATAATAAGGATTTAATATCCAACTTTATTTAATAAAAAAAGTTTTTACCATTTTAATTGAAACATCAAAACTTGTTAAATTATTTTAAATAAGTTTTCTAAGTATTTTATTCTCTTAATTAAAACCTACTAAAGTGTTTTGGCTTTGTTTTAGATTTCAAAATAAATATCTCAATAAAACAAATCCTATTGGATTTAATAATGAAAGTCTATTATAATAATTAATAATGGATACTAAAATAAAAGGTTATTTTGTTTTAAAACAAATTTCCAAATATTATATATTTCCCAAATTAAACCTACTAATTTGATTTTGAAAATATTTAGGTTTCAAATAAAGATTTTATTAATAAAAAATCAAACCCTATTTGATTTAATAACTAAGGCCATTTTATTTAATTATTAATGGACCCTATAATAAAATGTTATTTTATTTTAAACAAGTATTTTAAGTATTCTTTATTTCCAATTAATACCTACTGATTTGATTGGAGAAATATTTTGGACTTTAAAAGGAGATTTATTAAATAAAACATACCATATTTGATTAAATAACTATGGTCTATTGTATATTAAATAGATCCTAAAAAGGAATAAAAATATTATTTATTTTGGGATATTGGTTTATGTTGATAAACAGAACCAAAATTCAAAGTTCAAAGTTTGCTGAATGTTGATTTGATTTGAGTGTGAATTGTTTGTTTGGAAATTCAAAACAGAAATTGAAATTAGAAAAGGAAAAAGAAAACAGACAGGAAATAAAAATAAAAGCGACCCAGCCAAACCCAACTACCTGTGCAGCCCACTAAGCCCAACAGCCCACTGTTCTTTCTCTCCGAACCGTTTTCTACACATAAACATAACCCCACCCCTCACCGATGGTGGACCACTTGTCCCTTTCGCTTTCCAGCAGCGGACCCCACATCCACTGTTCTCCTTCTTCCTCCCCGCGACCTCCTCCTCCCCATAACCTCGCTGCCGTTGCTGCAGTAACTCCGCGCGTTCAATTCGCCTTAACACCGCGATAATTCCTCGTCGCGACCACGTCCTTAAAATCGCCTTCTCCTCCGCGACGTATTTCCCCAGCCCACTTTCCCTCTCTGCCTCTAGGCTGTCGCAAATTCACTCTGTACCGCCGCCACTCCGACGATGTTCAGGTGATGATACCGGCGGAACCAGACCACCCCAAGCCTCACTGACCAAGCACGCAACTTCCCCACTCCCTAGCGCATCTCCCCGTACCAACCGTTCATCCGCGGGTGCCCCAGGAAGTCGTCTTCGACAAAACACAGAAGCGCCGCCGTCTGTATTTTACTCCGGCGAAGCATACTGGTAAGAGCCGACCACCCTAAGCTCTCCCAATCACTCTCACAGCTTTGTCATGCTCTTCCGCGGCTAATCATGCCCTCGGTTTACCCTCACGAGATCTACAGCAACGCCAACGACGACGACTTGCATCACCGCCGTCTGCCTTCTTCTCCGACGAGCCCCGCAGGTAGAACCTAGTCGCCCCTCTTCTTCTGGTGCATGCTCACATCATCTCCGTGACCTCCTACGTCTAACCCAGCCCTTCGTTTGTATTCTCGTAGACCACAGCAACGTCCCCGTCGTCGACCAGAGCCGACCGTCGCCAAGAGCAACTCCGGCGAGCAATTAGTATCTCCTCAGTACACCCCTCGCCTCCTCGAAACCTCGTTGAGCATCAGCGTCGCGCCACGAACCCGGTGAGCTTCTTCTCTCTCTTCCTCGCTTCCTGCCTCGCCAACACCGCCGCTGCTCGCCCGTCAGCCGCGCCGCGCCGATCTCGTGTCATTGGATTCAGACCGTTGGATCTTGATCCTGAGGCTTGGATAGATTCACTTATACACAAAGGGGTATGCAATCTGGCCCGTGCGATGTAACTTAATCCAACGGCTGCCACAGTGCGATCCGAGCGAAGCGGTACCGGCGAATTAGAATAGGACACGTGTTCATTATTACATTTAAATGTAATTTGAAAACAGAAATTGTTGCAAACTTCAAACCTTTATATCTTTTGATCCACACGTCCAAATTTGACAAATTTTATATCAAAAGATTCAGGAGAACAAGACCTAACCAACCCTACCCTTAGTTTAGCAAATAGTAACTGGTAGCTTGTTTGAATTTGCAGATTCTTTTGTGTGCTTGCTAACATTAGAAAAATCATTTAAAAATGAATTTTGAGATCAAACCTTGGACAATTGGTTTATTGTGACCCTACTGACCCTAGGAACCAACCCATAGTGTTAAAAATGATTTTTGTGAAATTTAAGTTGAATTATTTAACTAAGTCATTTTCTAGCCAAATAAAAAGAATAGTTTTATTTATGAAAATGTGTATGGAAAGAAAACTTTGAGAAAATAGTTTGGACCAAACCTACTGACCCAAAAACACCAAGTTTTGCAATAGCAACTCATTTGGTGAACCCTATGGGCTAATGCCTTAGTAAAAGAATATTTCTACACCACATAAAATAACACTTTGTTTTGAAAATGGTTTTAAATTGAAACCTTTTGCAAATGACTTAACCACTTTAGGAAAAGACCATTAGATGTATCCAAATGACTATGACCCACTAGGAACCACTTTTTCAAACAAAACAAAGCTTGGCATGCTTGCATGCATTTCTTTGACTTTGTTATTTATGTGTGTTGTTTTGCTTGATTGGTAGATTGAGTTTGTGCCTTGCTTGATGGATTGTAGTGACTTGAAGAGTGTGATTGTTGCAAAGATCAAGAAGTGAACCTATACTCTACCAAAAAGGAAAGTGATGCTACATACTTTCTATCCCAATACTTTTATTATGCATTAGTGATTTTGCTAAGTAAACTTGCATGGATTTTTGCTAAGTATAGATCTTGCTATAGGAAAACCTAGTAGATGAATCCTTAGTAGGATTTTCCTAAGTTAAGTATCCTATTACTACCAAGCTTAGCCTAGCTAATAGAAAACATGGGTGGAATATATATTCACACTATGGAAAAATATTCTAAGTCTGAGGACTTAAGCTTTGTTTAATAAAACAACTAAATTAATGGATCACCTGGGTGGAATGGGCTTGCTTGGTGGAGAATGGTTGAGTGGTTACACAAGGCCAGGAACCTTGTGTATCTCACTTGTGGATGGCCACCCAGGAAACAAAGAGATTTGAGATGTCAAATGTTGAGAAGCTTCAAGTGCAACCACTTGGCAATATGGGCTCTGCCATGATCATATAGGTTGCAAGAACTTAGCCAAATGGACAGTGGGTGGTAGTGTTTGATAGGTTGGAACGCGTCCATCTTGGTCTAAGGGAAGGCTTCTGAAAGATTTTGTCTTGGGAAACCAAGTCTTGTGGGTAAAGTGCACCACCTCTGCAGAGTGTAAAATCTAAGTACTTAGCCATGTCCCTGGTAAAGGACAATTTGAGCATCAAGACATGGAAACAATCAAGAATCTCATCATTCCAATTTCTAAATTAAAATCTTGTGGTTTGAACAAGGGTTGTTTGAATTCTTCAATCATTGATGGAGAGATGGCTTGGTACAAGGATCTTGAAATCTTTGATTGAGAAAAATGATTTTGTCAAGCAAAAGCTTAGTATTTTCAAAATGATAAGAAAAATCTATTTTGAGCAATGCAAGCCTCAACTCCACTTAGCCGAATGCATATAGATGATAGACTCCACTATACTACCATAGTATCACTTGCCAATACAATTCAAATGTATTGACCCTTGTGGCTGTAACTTGTAATGTTGCAGGTTTGATTGATTTTAGTGAAGATTGTTTGATTAGGATTACAAAGTCTACAACCAACATCTGCCTGTGGAACTTTGAAGATGAAGGACCCCATGATTATAATTATTCCGCTGCAATGTAATGTAATAGCCAAAAGAGCTATGGTTGATGTAATAAACTTATGTTATTCCTGGTTATAAAGTTATATTATGACCTTTGTTTCTTGATATTACATCTAAACTGTGGATGCTAGCTATTGATCCAGGGACTAGCATTGTAAAACACAGGAGGACTCTACCTTATCAGGTTGAGGCTCCTACACTTGCCCCTAATAAACTTGAACCATTGTGTCATCTATGTTGTATATGCTTGCACTTATACGTTGGAATTAGTAGAACCGTGCTGTCACGGGGAACGCTTTCAACATTGCACTTGTACTTTGTACATAGTTGATATCATGCTCTTTTGTCTGGGCCACTATCATAGGTAAAATAAAAGGGGAGCTTGTAAGTCCATGGAGTTATGTATGTGTGTTAGAGAAACGCCTGGGCCACTATCCTAAGCCATGCCTAATCATGGTGGAAACTTGCAGCATCACCATAATGACATCTATGAAGCTTTCTTATTATAAAAAAGAGACACATTGAAAAGAGGAAAGAGAGAAAAAAGCACCATATTCCCATGGTAAATAAGAATATTGTTGAGATTCTCATTGTCTTCTTGCTTTGTCATTTTGATTATGGGATAGCTCCTGTATCATGTGCAAAGGGTACCCCGTTGACGGTTCTCTATGATACACATGTACTTACTATGACAAGAACTTACAGGTGACTAAAGTTGAGTAGCATGAGGAGCGGCCCTCGTATTCAAGGGACATGAGATTGCCAACTTATACTTTGCCAAGCATATACTCCATAGTTTGTTCACTTTAACCTTAATCACTTCAAGATGCTTACGATAGGGGAAATGAGAGCTGAAAAGCTAACAAGTACCATAATTTTTGGAAGCTCTTTTTGAGACTTGAAATCCCTACTTCCATTTTGTGAAGGGCCTTTCTTCCACTATTATATTGAGTCTTCACCTTCTACCTTTATTCACCAGTCGAGAGAGCATAGTTGCCATTCTTAGTTCTATGTGCATTGTCCCAAAACTTATTGATTGATGCATTTTGTTGATATTACTTGTTCTTGTGCTATTTGTATCTAGTCACTATTATGAACTTTGAAGGTGTCCTATGCATATATTTTCTACTCCATGAGGGACAAGCTGAATGCCACTATGCCATGTTTTCTTTTTGTGAAACAAACAAACGTTTTTCAATGCATGTTATTCATGATCTTTGTTTGTAGCCTTTCATGTTGCATGCATAGTTACTTTGTCTTACTGTTAGAACTCCATCTTTCATGCTCATGTTTAGAGTTCTTTGATCCCAAATTTCAATTCTTGCAAATGGTTTGATCTTGATTTTGATGGTGCATGTCACCTCACAAATTATTATTTTTATCAGTTATTTACTCAAGGACGAGCAGGATCTAAGCGTGGGGATACTTGATACGTCGGAAACGTATCTGTAATTTTTGATGTTCCATGTTTGTTTAGTACCTACTTTGCTTTGCTTTGTCTACACTTTGGGGTGTTTTTATATTTTTTATGGTACTAACCTATTAACAAGATGCCACAGTCCTAGTTGCAGAAAGGCAGAAAATCAATATTCTCGGAATTGGGCGGCCACAGTGTTTTTCTACACTTTTTCTACACTTCTGTTTTTGGTTCCAGAAAGGCAGAAAATCAATATTATCGGAATTGGACGGGAGAAAAGCCAAAGTCAATATTCTACCGTGGGGATCACGGAGCCAGAAGACGAGACGGAGGAGGGCTTCGAGGGGGCCACACCCCCTGGCCGCGCAGGTGGGCCCACCTCGCACCTGGGCGGTGCAGCCGCCTCGGGCACCCCCTCGGCCTCCCTCTTGGCCTATAAAAAGCCCCCGATGCCTAAACCCTAAGGACCCGATCAATATTCAACGAAACCGTCTATAGCCGCCACCATCGTCCCTAGATCGGGGGGATCTGAAGCTCTTCCCGGCACCCTGCCGGAGGGGAGATCATCAGGAAGCCTTCTTCTTCATCATGCCAGCCTCCGGTATGAAGCGTGAGTAGTTCCACCTTGGACTACGGGTCCATGTAGTAGCTAGATGGTTGTATCTCCTCCTTTGTGCTATCATGTTTAGATCTTGTGAGCTCCGTTCATGATCAAGATCTCATCTATTTGTAATCATGCATCTTGTGTTTCGGGGATCCGATGGATATTGAGATTATTATGTTGGTTTGATTAATGGTTTTGTCTTTATGATTCCATCATGTTTGTGTTGTTTGTGATCTTGCATGCTCTCCGTTGTTAGTATCTATCTTGGCCAAGTAGTTGCTGGTGACTCCAAGAGGGGGTATTTATGATCGATAGTGGGTTCATATCTCTATTTAATCTAAAGGAAGTGACAGAAATCTCTAAGGTTGTATATGTGTTGATGCCACTAGGGAGAAAACAACGGTCTCTTGTTCATGGAACAAGTGGATTGTTTACCTTACACACTTTTCTTAAAGCAGTTATCAGTTGCTTGAAACTCAATACCATAGAGGGTTCGGATGATAACCTGAAGGTGGATTTCTAGTTATAGATGCAGTTGGATGGCGGTCTATGTATCTTGTTGTATTTTCCAATCAAATCTCATAGGGTCATGAATGTCTAGTATTGCATTGTTATGCCTTGCTCAGTCCTGTCAATTGCCCTGCTGTAATTTGTTTACCCAGCATGCCATGTTTTGTTTATCTAATGAGAACACCTCTAGTGAACTATGGACCCCTGTCCAATCTTTACCATTGATACATCTTCCATTGTTACTATTTACTTTCTGCAAACAACTATCACCTTCCACACCATATATTTAATCCTTCGTTATAGCAACCGGTGAGATTGACAACCCCAATGTTCGTTGGGGCAAAGTCTTGAGTTTGTGTTGTGCAGGTTTCCAAGTTGCTTTGCAAAACCTTTGAGACGTTTCCTTCCTCCTACTGGTTCGGTAACCTCGGTTTCTTACTGAGGGAAGACTTGCTACTGTGCTGCATCACACCTTGCTCTTGGAGTTTCCCGACGAAGCGCTTTCAGGCGCCATCAATGGTTGGTCGTACTTGCCCCTCGTTCTACTACTCGCTCCCAATCGCAGCATCTGCTGTGGCCATTCCCACGACACTGAAGCACCTGGCGCCGCAGAGCTCCGTATCTTCGTCTACCGACTCCGTGGAGCACACATGTTTGGCGCGTGATTTGTCAATCGTGTGCTGCATGAGTTCATCACGAGCGTCGTAGTTGCGGCTCCTCCGCCGCAGGCTATGGCATCGCCGCGATAGGTCGTGGTCCTCCTCGTCAAATGATAGTATGCAATTCCTCGTGAACTTCACCGTCGTCTTCTTTGGTTCCGGAGTCGCCTCTCCGGTTAATGTGGCTCCGACGAGCCCGAGACCCGCGATTGCGGACTTTTGGACGGCGGATCGTGAATCCCCAACAGGTGGTTGGTTAACCAGCAGGTATGTGGTAGCCTCAATGAGTCATCGTAGATCCCTCCTAGCGAGTACTCTAGGCGCTGTCGTGGCGCCCACCCGCACCCATGACGCTGACACACCAGTAGCCGCCATCACCATCGGCGTACTATCTACTCGGGCCATGGTCGGCGCCGTCTCAGCGACCACTGCCCTACCGGCCACCATATGTCATGGTCGTAGCTAGGGTTTATTTTAATTATGTTATTATTTTTTGTATGTAAATTAAGACTAATTGTGTAGTATATCTATGTTTTTATTTTATTTCATTTTTAATATTCTATTTCGAAATAATAGGTTGCGCCCGCTAGGGCACCCTAACCAAAACACACAGAGGAAAAAATAGCATGTTTTCGTGTTCGTGGACCGATCTGGATATATCTCGTGTCCGAAATGAGTCAGGCCCGCTGAACATGCCCTAATCAGTTGCAAAGATCTAAATTATAATTCATGGGTGCTAAATAGTGCTCGAAGGCTAGTTTGCTCCATCGAGCCTCTATTTCCTGTCCGTCGGATCAAGTCCAGATAGTTCTGATCACCTCCCTCCTCGCGTTCCCATCCCGACAGCCATTAATCCCTTTATTCCACTGATCCTACCACCAACCACTCCAATGGAACCGCACAGGGTCACGCCGCCGCTGATCCTCCCGTCTCGCCCCCATACCAGCCAACCTACCGCCTCCATCTAGCTGGAGATCCGTGTAGCCAGTCTCCCGATCGCCGAAAAGGAGCGGCCGCCTCATCTCGGCCGAAATACCTCCAGTTCGAGGCCTGCCCTCATCCATTTCGTACTCTCCTCCAGCAAGAGATTTGGCGGCTACGCTCGCCTCATCGTCAGGGGCCTTCACGACATCCATGAAGAGCGCCAGCGAGCTAGGCGGCACGGTGGCCGTTGCAATGCGCCATGGCGGAAGGACGTGCCGGGGCATGGTGGGTAGGTCGTCTCCAACGTCGTCGTTGTCTGGTGTGATGGAGCGAAGATGAGAGGGACGACAGACTGCATAGCCGCAGGCCGTGGTGTCGGATTCGGCCGCCTCCAAGCCACTTATGTTCACAGATTCTTTACCTCCAGGTTGGACAGAGCGGCGACAGAGCTCTGCCGCTCGTCGCTGTGGTGATGAGAGGGACGAAGGCTGGGGACCAGACCACTACCATATCTAGGAACAAGAGGGGTTCTGCCGCACTGGGGAAGAGCTAAAGAGGAGAAGAGGAAGGGGCCGGTCGTCGTGCTCGGGCTCTTCGTGGTGGAGAAGGAGATGCGAACGAGAGGTTAGGGGGCGACGCTGCACTTGAGAGTGGGACTCGGTGCAGAACTGCAGATGGAGCCACACGGGGCTATGGAGAGGGGGCGACAGGAGAAATTGGCTAGCTGCTGGGGAAGAAGAGGACACTGGGTTTGCTCCTTCTGATATATTATTGCTAGCATGTTTTACAGTTTACCGCTAATTACTTCGGTCGTGCTTTCACGTGCAAGTGCCACTTTATTCTACATCGTTGCACACACATCCAGCTGCAAGTATCACTTATTACTCAAGATAATGTATAGCATTCGCCTGACTGCAGAGTGGATATCTTGTATTTAGTTGTCACATGTTTGTATTTTCATAGGCGTAGTGAGTCTTTTCACAATATGCATGGAAGAATATAGATGAATTGTTTTGTTAAGAGTATTTCTATGGGCAAAGTGAGTTGATCCGCATAAATAACCAAAGATATCTAAATGGTACCCATGCTACTATATGTTTAGAATCCTACAAATTGTCTTCGGCTATATGTTCCACATATGAGCTAAGTTGTACTTTGCACATTGGTAAATTGTTCTCTCACACATTGTTAAGTTGTATTTTAAGCATTAATTTGTTGCTTTACATATGTACTAAGTTGTATACCCATTATGATTGGTTTATCCAAAAGTTCTATTTTTATCATGGTTGTTTTTTTATCATGGTTAAGTTGGTCCTAAATTCAGCTAAGTTGTTTTTTGTCAATCTGTTTTTTAGTTGTTTTGTATCTTATAATTTTAGCACCAACATGCTAATTTGTATACATATTGAATTAAGTTGTTTTGTTCAACCGGCTTGAGTTGTGTACTTAATATACCTAAGTTGTGTACAAGTAAGTCCCCCATGAGCTGGATAGATGAAATGTTGCTCCTGTATAAAGTTGTTTCTCTATAAAGTTGAATTAAGTTGTTTTTTTCAACCGGCTTGAGTTGTGTATTTAATATACCTAAGTTGTGTAGAAGTAAGTCCCCCATGAGCTGGATAAATGAAATAATGATCCTCTATAAAGTTGTTTCTTTATCATAGTTTTGTTGTACATACATACGCTAGAGGATTTTCTGTGTAGACAATCTTGCAAGTGATTTCCTCGTTGGCTCGTATAACTAAGTTCATCGTGATACTTTAGTTGAGTTTCCACAGTTGTTTATACATGTTTAAGTTGTCTTCTCAAAGTATTTAAGTTGCTTCAATATATAACTAAGTTGATTAGCCACACGAGCTTACTTGCCTCCTAGGGGGAATTGTTCTGCTTTGATTTACTGTATTTTTTCCAAAGTAGGTTGTATTTTCACTGTAGTTAAGTTCCTTTCAGCATATAACTAAGTTGATTTTAGCCAGATTATCCAAACTTGCATTCTAATTTTTTTGCGGGGCCGTTGTTTTGCTCTGATTTCCCTATCCCTTTTTCTAAACTAAGTTCTCTTGTCATCGTAGTTAAGTTTGTTTCAACATAGATCTAAATTCATTTGCTATATTAGCCTAAGTTGTATTCTTGGTTTTTTAAGGGGGTTGTTTTGCTTTGATTCTTGTCTCCATTTCGCAATTAAATTTTCTTGTCAATGTAGTTAAGTTGCTTTCATCATAGAACTAAATTCATTTGCTATACTAGCCTAAGTTGCATTCTTATTTTAGAGGATTATTTTGCTTTGATTCTTGTTTTCTTTTCCCAATTAAGTTGTCTTGTCAATGTAGTTAAGTTGCTTTCATCATAGAACTAAGTTGATTACCCTGATTAGTATTAGCTGGACAAAAATGATCTAATTTCAATAGAGGTAAGTTGCTTACGCCACGATATTAAGTTGAATGTACCATGTACCATTTAATTAAGTTGATTACACATCAACTAATTACCCTCCTACAAAAAACAACTCCATATTAAGTTGGTTCTCCACACAACCATGGTTTTATAGTCTTAAGTTGCCTTCTCTGATCCAACTTTCATAACTAAGTTGATTTTATCATCAACTAAGTAACTTGATTGTGCATATTTTCTGTCGGTATAGTCAAGCTGCTTCTATCAGAATGCCCAAGTTGTATGTTGAAGTTAACTAAGTTGATTACACAACAACATGCTTAAGTTGGATTTTAATTCCACGGTCGTCCATGAAGACAGCGCACAGCCGTGACCAGCCGTGATTGTCTCCTAAGACGGTGCACCGCCGCTGCCTCCCACCGGTGATTGCCTCCAAAGATGACACACCGCTGCCAGCGGCGGCTAGCCATCGACGTCTCCCTCCTCTAGGCAATCTGGATTAAAATCACAGAAGGTAAAATACAATGTTTTGGACATCATCGTGTTTATACTTTGCTCATATCCACACTGTAAGTTTGTGCTTATGCATATAATTTTCTGTCTCAGTCTTGGTCGGTCATTGGTGAATTTATGAACTATTTGTGTCATCACTGAATGGATGATGGAAAACCAGATTAATGAGGAGAGCAGGCCACGGCTTGTTCAACCGGGTAAGTTTGAACTGGTGTGCAGATAGCTGGTTTAAAGTCTGAGCTTTAGTATCCATGCGTATGTATCAATCTGAATGTCTGACCATCCTAGTAGGGTACCTCTTTCGCGATGGCAGCTATGTGCCATTCCCTGATAAGATCGCCAATGGCCAAAGCTGAGCGTCTTCAGAGATGATGCATGGTCATTGTCTCGGCTATCTAAGGAGAGCATTGCTCTGTTTTGTTACGTCCAGTGGCCAGAGGCAACGCGAAAGGATACATCTTCCACGATGATCAGCGGTCGCAGTGCATTGCTAGTGCCTGGTATGATTGCTCGTGGCCAGAGCTGGGTGTGTCTAGAGACGGTGGCCATCGTCTCGGTCATGTACTCAGACCTGGACGTATGAATCTGTGATGTCTTTCCAAAAACGTATAACATGGTTGAGGCCTGCTTTCCTTTTTTGGGTGAGGGCTAGATTGGACTAGCCAACCCCCGGAGGCTAGCTAGCCGTGTCCGTTATAATTTAAATCGACACTTTTGAGTGTGGGCTCCGCTTGTTAGAATTTACGTGCACTGCCTCCAACCCTCCACAGTCCAACCTCCAACGTGAGCAGTCGCGTGAGTGAACTGCAAAAACTACACTTCTGGCAGCTCTTTTGTGCAGATCACTTGCAATTTGGGTTTGTAGCGTTTTTCTTTTTTTTTGAAAGCACGGAAATTTCACTAAATTTTAGTCAAATCTAACAAAAACTAGTTAAACTTAAATGGCAAATTGGCCTAACGTTTTATTGTTTGGTAATTTTTTTGTAGATTGGCCAAAATTACGACCAAAAACCCCAAATCTCTAAAATTCTATTAATTCAGGCAATGCTCACTAATTAATAAGGCAAACTTTGAGATATTTTTTACCACACCTTTTTGAGTTTGGCCAATTTTTGTCTGATTTGGCCAATTTTCATTTCTTCAACATATTCTAAAATCAAATAATTTATTCAATATTTATTGATTAATACAAAATATTTTAGATACTATTGACCATCCTTTTGGAGTTTGGTCAACTTTAATCAAAATTTGACTTTTTCCCCAAAAACATCTACACAATTAAGTCCAAACTAGAATAATAGGGTCTTAGCCTAGAGAGCATGCCGACCTATCAAAAATGCTGCCAATAGGAATGGAAGATGATTTGGACCTCAGTCTAACTTACTACATCAATGGTAACTGATGGGGATATGCCTACCGGGGTATACCCAGCAGGACGTTTCCGACTGGCCCAAGAACCGACGAGTGGGCCTGCAGAACGGCGAGTGGATTGAAGCCCAGCGAGGGACCGAGCGAATGGAAGCTGAAGGCCCAGGCGAGTAGATAGGCCCAGTTGGATTAGGTTAAACGACTACCGAAGCTTTAACTGAATCGGTTGAGATATGTAAACCCTAGGGGAGGTGAGCCTATATAAACCTCCCTATAGGGCGAGTAGAGATATGTTCCCTCATACACCCAAGCGACTCGCTGCCTAGCCGCCGAGCTCGCCCATTGTAACACCTCCATAATACAATCTAGCAGGAGTAGGTCTTTACCCTCCGGGGGGCCGAACCTGGGTAAAACCTTGTGTCTTTGCCCTCATCTCGCACCGCAGATGGCTGGCCGCCCTTGCCCCTCGTTCTACTACTCGCTGCCGATTGCAGCATCTACTGTGACTATTCCCACGATAGTGGCGCCCACAGTGGGGCCTGGCTGGTCTGGCCGGTGTTCTGCGGCGAGATCCAATATGCCCATCAACGAGACGGTTGCCACCGGCCGCATGATAGCGATTCGGCGAGATGCTCCAAATCTTGCCAAGCAGCTACGTCCCGGCGGCGCGACCCGTCACGCACAGCGTGATCCTGCCGATCGGCACGATCAGCCTCTTCGTCGGTCTCACCGACGTCATCATCTCGGAGGATTCGGCTCGCATCCGCGAGTCGCCGCCACGCGATCGGCTCTCCGAGAGCCAGATCCGCACGATCCATCGCCTCGCCTCCGAGTACAACTCGGCCCACAGCAACGTGGCCGAGAACTCAGCGGCCGCAGAGGATGCGGCCCTCACCGACGACGCCGACTCGGCGACCCCGGCGTCACTCGCCGGATCCATCACCGTGGCTTCATCCGCGGGCTCCATCGCCCAGGTCTCCAACGCGGGAGACTTCGAGGACCCCTCCATCCTCGGGATCTTCGAGTTCGACTCCGGGTCGGAAAACTCCGCCGACCTCCGCGACGGAACCGGCCGCCACACCGCGACCTACATGGCGACCGACACCGATCCGCCGGAGGATCCGTTCTCCACCCCAATCCCTCCTAACGCCACGGAAACGGAGGTCGAGGAACTCCGCCTGAAACTGGCGGAGGCGATACGCAAGGAGCAAGCTGAGCGCGAAAAATTTCGCCTCGAGCAGGTGACGGCGCAGGAGCTATCACGCTATCACCAGCAGCGGATCAGGTCACGCCTGAACCGCACCGTTCAGGGGCGTGCCCTAAACTTCGACGACGAAAACGACCCGGCCCGCGTGGCCGATCGCGCGATCTGCGAGAACGCGCCACCAGGAGGAAGCGCCCGGCCCCCGCCAGGATCAACGGCAATAGGTGCCCCACCTCCACCCAACCGCACCCCTCCCAGGGACCAGCCGCGGATAGTAGTCTCCTCACGGGAGCGAGACGCAAACGTCCTCCCACTGTTCTCCACCCCGATGGACAACCTCGTGGCAGGCGAGCGGCCGACAAAGATCACGGCCCGCGCAACGGCGCCCTACAGATCCAATATGTCAAGGCCCTGCTTGCAAAGGCCGTCGAGCAGCAAAGAGCGGGCGCCGACTCGCAAGGACGAGTATACTCGCGTTCCTCGGGAAGCAGAGCGGCCTCCAGCGGCCGCCCCGCGGCGGCAAACACACTCAATTGCCCGCCACCAGAGCCACTGCAGCTCCAACACCGACCCGCGAACGCGGCACTCTCCACCAACGACCCCAGGCCGGCAACCAACCTTGTCGCCGCCAACGGGCAACCCATCGACGCCCGCACCCACATCATCAACAACCAAAGTTGGCGCGCACGCCAGCCCGATGACCTGCGACATACCCTAACCAATCGCCGCGACGGCGAGCCCATGGGGTCGCTCAGTCGACTTGGACCCAAGTGCTTCGGGCGAATGATCCGAGGCGAGAAGTACCCTCCAAACTTCAAGGCGCCAAAGGAGATAGAAAAGTACGATTCCTCGTACGACCCCGCCGCCTAGCTCGACACATACCTCATGGCGATGGGGATCGCAGGCCACACTGACCTGTTAGCCGCCCGTTACCTCCCCCTGATGATGGAGGGGACGTGCAGACAGTGGATCAACACCCTCCCCCAGGACAGTATCGATTCCTGGGAGGAGATGCGCGATGCCTTCGTTAGGCACTTCGAGTGCTCCTACACCCGCGCCACCACTATCGAGGACACAGGCGGTGCGTCCGGGGACCCGAGTCGACCCAAGCTGGGTCCAACGGTGGCAAGAACTTTGGTACGCGGTCGGCATCCACCGGACACCGCGATCCATTGCTTCAAGACCTCGTGCGCTCGAGCCCCTGGTCGCCAAGCTCAGCGACACTCCCGCACTCGACAACATCCCGACCTCCTCGAGATCGCCAAACGACGCCGAGGAAGATCCAAACCAGAAACGGCGGCGAGTCAGAGGTCAACGCCCGCCGGCGGCAACGACGGCGGACGCCGATCCGATCTACGCTACAGGCACTTCGCCTCACCGGCAAGCGCCGCGATGACGAAGTCGACTTCGTCGCCAACGCCGGGCACGCGCAACGCGAGCCCAAAAGCTTCCGCCACGACGGAGGACAACGCCGCGACGGCGGCAACTACAAGAACAAGCCAAGGTTCGACCCCGCGTTTCATAGCAGGGAAGGGAAGCCCGCAACCCACACCACCGCCGACTGCCACACCCTCAGGATAATCGAGAAGGCACGGCGAGCGCGGGAGGACCCCGACAACGACCCACCAAACGGCGGAAATTCGGCAAAGTAGCCGACTCGCTCCACACCTTCACAGGCTTCAACACGAAGCGCGAGAAGAAGGTCATCGCCCGCGCTGTCGCCGTCAACGCGGTGGCCCAGGTGGACGTTCCCCAGTTCCTAAACTGGTCGGAGCAGCCCATCACCTGGAGCCGCCAAGACCACTCGCCACGCATTGAGTACCCAGGACGAGTCGCCCTGGTGGTCAAGCCCAAGGTCGGCGACTACTGGCTCCCCAAGACATTGATGGACGGCGGCAGCTCCATCAACATCCTGTACCTCGACACCTTCAGAGCTGCGGCTCCGCGATCAATGATCGAGCGACTCACACCACATTCCACGGCATCGCCGTCCCGGTCGGAAGGCGTACCCGATCGGCAAGGTCACCGCGGTAACCTTCTGACACGGCAAACTTCCGCACGGCGGATCGTCTTCGAGCTGGTGCCCTTCGACAGCCCTACCACTGCGTCTGCGGCTGGCGTTCGCTAAATTCATGGCGCCCCTCTGGCGTAACGCGATGAAGCTCCGGGCCATGCCGTCATCACCATCCACGGCGACCCGACATGGCCGCCGAGTGCGAGGCCAAAGGAGCCCAGCTCGGCGCCGTCGCCATCGGCGGAGACCAACCACACCGATGAGCTCGCCAAATGCGGCGGAGTCAACAACGACGACCCCACCATACTCAAGAAGCCCAACTCGAGGGCGCAAACACCTCAACCTTTGAGGCCACGGCGACACCCTTGCCGTCGCGCTGGTCCCAGCGACTCCGGACGGTGACGATCGGGACGGGCATGAGCCCAGCATAGGAAGGCGCGCTCATCGAGTTCCTCCGTGAGAACAGGGACATCTTCGCATGGAAACCCTCCGACATGCCCGGTGTCCCCAGGGAGCTCGCTGAGCACAAGCTAAACGTCGACCCCAAAGTGCGACCTATCAAGCAGTCGCTGCAGCCCTTCAATGAAGAACGCCGTCGAGCAATCGCCGAGGAGGTGCAGCGTCTACTCGCTGCCGGCTTCATCCAGCCAATCAAGTACTCCAAGTGGCTGGCAAACCCAGTCCTGGTCGAGAAGAAGAACGGGACCTAGAGAATGTGTATCGACTACACAAACCTGAACGGCGCCTGCCCAAAGGAGCAGTTGGTCCTCCCGCGGATCGACTAGATAATCGATTCAACCGCGGGCTCAGAGTCGCTCTGTTTTCTTGACGCCTACTCTGGGTACAACCAGATCAAAATGGCTGTCGAAGACGAGGAGAAGACGGCGTTCATCACGCCATTCGGAGCCTTCTGCTACACCGCCATGACCTTCGGCCTCAAGAACGCCGGGGCGACCTACCAGCGGTGCATGCAAGAATGCCTCGCGAGCCAAATTGGCCGCAACATCCACGTCTACATCGACGACGTGGTCGTGAAATCAGCTCGCCAAGGCGACCTACTCGCCGACCTGGCGGAAACATTCGCCAACCTGCGAAGATACAAGATAAAGCTCAACCCAGGCAAATGCACCTTCGGTGTACCCGCCGGACAACTACTGGGGTACGTCGTCTCCAAACGAGGGATCGAGGCGAACCCCACGAAGATCGACACGATCGCCCGGCTCGGCAAACCCGAGTGCCTGCGCGACGTCCAGAAGCTGGCCGGGCGAGTAGCGGCTCTCAGTCGCTTCATCCCCCGCCTGGGCGAAAAGGCGATGCCCCTATAGCGCTTGATGCGCAAGAACCCCACCTTCCAGTGGGACAAGGAGGCGGACAACGCGCTCCGCGACCTCAAAAAGGTGCTACTCGCCGCACCATTGCTCGCTGCCCCCGCCGACAAAGAACCCATGCTGGTCTACGTCGCGGCTTCCGAGCGCGTCGTCAGCGCCGTGATGGTCGTCGAGCGACCGGAGGAAGGAAAGGAGCGCCCAGTCCAGCGGCCGGTGTACTACATCAGCGAGGTCCTCACCGAGTCGCGCCAACGGTACCCACAGTACCAAAAGCTAGTATACGCGGTCTTCAGAGCTCAGCGGCTCCTGCCGCACTACTTCCAGGATCACCCGATCACGGTCGTCTCCTCAGCACCACTGCAAGACATCATCCGCAACCGCGAGACGACCGGGCGGGTCGCCAATTGGGCCGTCGAGATCGGCGTCCACAACATCAAATACGAGCCACGAAAAGCGATCAAGTCGCAGGCACTGGCAGACTTCATCGCCGACTGGGAGGAGGCACAGCAGCCAGAGAAGCTGCCGTACCTCCATTACTGGAGCCTGCACTTTGACGGCTCCAAGAACGCGGACGGTGCAGGCGCAGGGATAGTGCTGACTTCACCAAAGGGCGACAAGCTCCGCTACATCCTCTGCCTCGACTTCACGCCCTGTACCAACAACATGGCTGAGTACGAGGCCCTACTCCACGGCATGCGATCTGCCAAGGAGATGAACGTCAATCACCTCCGCTGCTACGGAGATTCTGACCTTGTCGCGGGGCAAGTCGCTGGCACCTGCGACGCCGTCTCCCCTACCATGGCGGCGTACCGCCAAGCAGTGAACAAGCTAGGCGGACACTTCAGCGGCTAATCCGTCGAGTGGATCGACATACGGAAAAACGAGGAGGCCGACGCACTCTCTTGCATCGGTTCGGCTCGACTCGCACCACCCGCTGGCGTTTTCCTCGACACGATCACCAAGCCATCAGTCTCTCCCCCGAGGGAGATCGACATCGGAGTCCCACTCCAACCAGAGGCAGCCTTGGTCGCACTCGTCAACGAGCCAGACGACTGGACCAAGCCCTACATCACCTATCTGGAAGCCGGCACCCTGCCGGCAGACGAGACGAACGTTCGAATGATCGCTCGTCGATGCAAGTCCTACACCATCATCGACGGCGAGCTCCACAAGCGCAGCGTCACCGGCGTGTTCCAACGCTGCGTCCAACCAGCTGAAGGACGCAAGATCCTCCACGACATCCACTCCGGTGACTGCGGCCACCACGCCGCCGCTCGTTCCCTGGTCGCCAAGGCTATGCGACATGGCTTTTACTGGCCCACCGCACACGCCGATGCTGTCGATATCGTCCAGCGGTGCGCCGGGTGCCAGAAGTACGCCAACCAGACGCACGTGCCGAGCTCGGCGCTCAAAACAATCCCCATCACCTGGCCATTCGCTGTGTGGGGCATGGATATGGTAGGCCCCTTCAAGAAGGCCCCCTCCGGCTACACCCACCTGCTAGTCGCGGTCGACAAATTCACGAAATGGGTGGAGGCCAAGCCAGTACGGAAATGCGACGGGAAGACCGCCACCAAATTCCTACACGAGCTCATATATCGCTACGGGTTCCCAAACAGCATCATCACGGACAACGGCACCAACTTCGCCAAGGGAGCCATGGCCGAATTCTGCGAAGAGCACCACATCCGGCTCGACCTTGCGTCAGTCGCCCACCCGGGATCCAACGGCCAGGCGGAACGGGCCAACCAAAGCATCCTCCACGGCTTGAAGCCGCGACTCCAAGTACCACTCAAGCGCACCGCCGGGTGCTGGGTCGAGGAGCTGCCCTCTGTCATCTGGGGGATCCGCACCTCAGTCAACAGATCGACAGGATTCACTCCATTCTTCATGGTCTACGGCGCCGAGGCAGTCATGCCCACCGACCTCGAACACGACTCGCCGCGGGTCGTCCATTATATGGAGGCTGCAAACGAGCTTGCCCGCCAAGACGGGATCGACCAACTCGATGAAGCACGTGACCTCGCTCGGTCACGCACCGCCATCTACCAGCAGGGACTCCGCCGCTACCACAGCCGGCGGGTGAAAGCTCGCACCTTCCAGGAAGGCGACCTGGTGTTACGCCTGATCCAGGACAAGAAGGGCATGCACAAGCTCTCCCCTCCGTGGGAAGGCCCATTCTCTATCGGACGCGTACTCGGCAACGACGCCTACTACCTCATCGACGTCTGCGGGGACGGCGAACTCGACGCCAAGCGACCATGGAATGTAAACCTCCTACGGAAGTTCTACTCCTAGAACCCCACACATCTTCTCTCCAGTCGCTATGAAATAAAAAGAAACGGTTACCGCAAATTGCGCCTAATCTCCATGACTTGTGCCACTCGCACTCATAATAACAGTGTTACGCTAACCGCAGAAGTCAACCTTTGGCACAGCGATCGGCACGGCTAAGTAGTGCGGTGTAAGAGCACTGAATAACCTCAGGTCTTGCATCGTCCATGAAAAACGCCTACCCGGAGCCCCATTGGAGTCGCCTAGCTCGACTGGCTCTACGAGCCAAGACAACTGCCCTCGCTTCTCACAGCGACCTCTGTCCTCCGCATCCTCGGCATAGCCTCTCGAACGGCTAAGTACCACGCTCAGGGACTGAAAACCAGTTCATCGCGAGCGGTCAGGGAAAACGCCAAGTAAGAGAGCATGCCCAGGACTCGCCACGCGACTGACCCCACGGGCCAGGAAGGAGTGACGCGCTCAAACCAACGCGCTAAGTCCTCAACCACCCTCGAGTCGCGCCTAGAACAACCAAGTACCATGCTCGGGGACTCGGCCACCCGACCTCGCTCGCGCAAGGGAAAACGGTAAAGTACAGAGCACTCAAGGGATTCGCCTAGCGACTGGCTCTTCGAGCTCGGGCGAGTCGACCAAAATAACAAAACACATATATCGCATACGAGGTAAACCCCACAAAAAGGGCGGACGCGCTCGGGGACTCGTTCAGAAATCAATCACAAGCACACAACAAACACCAAAATAGACACGATGTTTCATTCAATTGCATATCGCATTGTTTCATACTACAAAATATGCCAGCATGGCAGACCTGCTGCTAATACCACAAGGCAAACTATCCTACTCTGCAGGCTTTGATGACGACTCGCCAACATCCCGACGATTGCGGATAAACGGCGTGTACGGGTTCGACGGATACGTCGTCAGCTCACCCGCCATTGCCGCGCGAAAAGGTTGCTCGACCTTGAAGTCACGATGCGGCGGCTCGGGGTCGTTCGGCGCGACGACCGTCTCCTGGTACGGAAGGAGGTCGCCCATCGCCCAGACACGTTCTGAGTACGTAGCGGCACGGTCCTGCAACTTGAGAACCTCGGACGGCTCCACCGCGCCAGTCGACGATGGATATCCACTCGTTACATCGTCGATGTCGAAGTCTTCAGGGAAATGGGCAAGTCCAAGACTAAGTGCCGTCGACGCTCCGCGCCGAAACGCAGATCGCGTCATGAACTCAACGACCGCGGGCGCCTTCTCCAAATACTTCCACACCTCAACGAGGTCGCTGGGAATCACCTCCGTGGGAGATATCTCTTGGAGATAGGCGCGGATGCACGTCGCCGACAACGTTGCCAAATCGACAAGCATGCTTACACATTGCCTCGCGTCGAACGAGCTCGCCTCTTCCTCGCTATCGATGATGCGACCTGGAAGTAGAAGACAATAATGAGTACGACGGACACCACAAAAAAAAACAACCACCTGAAGGGGCAGATGTACTCACCAAGCAGCGGGCGGGCGAGTTCCGTGATGAAGCACTGAAGCGATGTATGGTCGTCCTGAAGCCCAGCAATAAGGACTTCCGACACTTTGCGATCCTCCTCAGCGGCTGCAACGGCGGCCTTAGCTCGCCCGTCAGCCGAGCTCGCTTCTTCCTTCGCCTCCCGCAGCTCGCGCTCGAGGTTGGCGATCCGCTGTTCAGCGGCACTCAAAGCCGATTGTGCCGCCGCCAATTCACCAGCGGGGACAAGCCCCTGGCGAGTTTCCTCTGCCTTTGCGGCAACAGCCTGAAGCCCTTTGTTCGCTTCCTGGACGATGGCCAGCTCCCTCTCCGCGCGCTGCTTCGCGGCCAATCGGTCAGCCGACTCAAGCTGCAGACCCTGCACATCACCAAAAAGGTTAATCAAAGTAAAATTCCTAAGTGCCCACCCGCTGAAATTCAGCGAGTGCGCACTCGGGGACTGGCGATCAAGAAATTCCTAAGTGCCCACCCGCTGAAATTCAGCAAGTGCGCGCACTGGGATCCGATCAAGAAATTCCTAAGTGCCCACCCGCTGAAATTCAGCGAGTGCGCACTCGGGGACTGGCGATCAAGAAATTCCTAAGTGCCCACCCGCTGAAATTCAGCGAGTGCGCACTCGGGGACTGGATGCGAAAAATAAAAAGATGAGAAGTTATAAGAATCAGGCCGCTGCAAAGCACCGACCTGATCCTCGGGGACTGGATGTACCTGGATGGCTGCGCCAAGCATGCCATGGAGTTGTATCGCGTCCACGGACGCGAGGAGCGCCGGTGTATGCCCACGACGTTGGTCAACTTCAGCGTCGGCGGTCCCAGGAGCGTGGCTTGAGGGCGAAGTCCCACTCGCCGCGATCGCCTTGGTCACGAAGCGGGGGAAGGTAGCGATAGAGGCACCCGCTCCAAAAGAGGTCGGCTCCGTCGTTCCAGGCAAGGGAGCGCCCTCCTTCGTAGACGCGGCTGCCTCCATCACGGGCCCGGCTAGTGCAACCGCCGTGTCATCAGAGATAGTGACGGTGTCGCCACCCTTGGCCTTCTTGCTGCCATCCGCCGAGACGACGACCTCGTCCGCCTTCCTCTTGCGGGAAGGATCCTCCTCGCTAACGACGGGCGGCACCTTAGCCACGGTCGGATGGCCCATCCTCTTCACTCCGGTCCTGTGCATCAATCGAATAAGCAAAAATAATTGAAGTAACTATGAAAAACAAGGAAGGGTGAGTGCACTCACTTGGCGACTGGGATAAAACGTAGCCCCGTACGGAGGCCGGCTGGTTTTTCCAGTTCAGGGCCCAGTCGGCGACTGAGCCCCATCTCCAGGACGTCGCGTGCCCAAGACACGGACGGCTTCTTCGTCGTTGAGGCCGCAGCTGGAGCCTCTGGGATATCTTCGGCAGGAGCCTCCTTGCGGCGGCCCAGCCGTGAGCCTCCTTGCAGGCGGTCGAAGCCGAAGTTTCCCCAGCCCAGAGACTGGGGCGAATGGCGGAGGTATTGAAGCCAGCGGCACTTCCACGGTCGCCGCGTCCAGCACGGCTGTCGCTGGTGGCGCGTCATCACCGGCTGGGCTGGGAGCATCAGAGCTGCTCGCCGAGTGCGGCGGCGAGGCCGGCTTCGACGGCTTTGTCTTCTTCTTCGGGGGGGCCTTGCCTCCCTTTCCTTCTTCTTCTTCTTCGACGGAGTGGCTTGACGGCGTGAGGTGGTCTCTGGGAGCTCGTCGTCGTCATCATGACGCTCGAGGCTTCTTCTTGCCTCGATCTCGCGCTGTCGTTGTCCGCGGGTCTTTCGGACCAGTGGGGCGACCTCCTCCTCGGACTCGTCATCGTCGTCCTCGTCGCCCTTAGAAGGCGGCGACTCGCCCACGTCCTGGGCGGACGAGCCCGAGTTCTCGTCGTCCGAAGGTGGGAGCCACCCTTCCACCACTTGGAATAGCTGCGACGAATACAAAATGAATCAGAATTACCGCGACTACATAAACTGCGACTGCGAGCAAGGTAAAGTGATTACCGTTGGAGCCGGACGCTTCGCGGTGTAGGGGGCGACCCCAGCCTGCGCATCCAGGTACACCGCCTGGGTAATCTTCTTCAGCGCTGGGAGATAGTCCTCCAGCTTCCACTCGTCGAGGCAGGCCTTCATCGAGTCTCCCCGGCCCGTGTACTGGTACATGTAGTGGTCGCGCTGGGCGAGCGGGACGAGCCGCCGCCCGAGCCAGCAGTTGTACAAGTTTATCGTCTGGAGGCCCTTCTTTTTCAGACCGCGGATGGTCTGGAGCATCTCGTCGACGACCATCCGCTGGTCGTTGGGGAGCTTGCCGACTTGGAGATGGCGCGGCTCGGACCGATTGGCGGAATACCGCGGGATCGCCACCTCGTCCTCCGGGGTCGCCTCGGCCACGTAGAACCACGACTTCTTCCAGTCGCTCGCTGCCTTGGCGGGCAGCATCAGATCGAAGAATGAAGCTTTGGACTTGAGCTGGAACGTCAGGCCGCCCGCGGCTAGCATTGGGCCGCCTGCTTCCTCGCGGCTGATCCGTCCGTGGAACAGATCTTGCCACAAGGGGAAGTAGGGCCGGCAGCCCAAGTAGCATTCGCAGAACGCCACGAAGATGGCGAGCTGCTCGATGCTGTGGGGACCCAGATCTGAAGGCTGGATCCCGTAGTAGGCGCAGAAGCGCCGGAAGAACAGGGACGTAGGAAACCCTAGCCCCCGCTCGAGATGACTGGTGAAACAGATGAATTCCCTCTCTCGCGGGTTCGGGGTTGTTTATCCGGCTGCGGGAATACGCCAACAGCCGGCTCGCAGGTTCCCGGCCTCCTCAAAAGAGGCCAGCTGCGCCCTCGTGCATTTGGATCTACCCCACGGTTCGGTGGAAAGGGCCATGGCCGAGGGGTTGGTTGGGGGTCGGAGGATTTCGGGTCGGCTGGATCGCGATGCGAGGGAAGGAAAATGCGTGCAGTCGGAAGAAGTGGTGAAAAGTTGGCTCTACGATCGCCTGCCATTCCCCTTATATAGTGGGTGTTACCCGCCAAATCAGGGAGCCGTTACCGCGCGATGATTACGCCAAAAGTTACCGTTGGATTACCCCAACGGCTAGTTTGACCACGCTTGACGGTCCAACTACGGCCACTCGGCTCGCCGACCCAATCACTATGACAGTGTTTCGCCGGTTCGACTCGCCAAAGCTGCGACCTGGATCACTGGTTTCCTCCTTTATACAGGAGCCCGCCGACGATTCGACTGGATGCCTACTCTGAAGCCGTATACTCCGACTGCCAGCAGCCACCTACGCCTAATCGACGACGGCCTCGGGGACTACTGATGGGGATATGCCTACCGGGGTATACCCAGCAGGACGTTTCCGACTGGCCCAAGAACCGGCGAGTGGGCCTGCAGAACGGCGAGTGGATTGAAGCCCAGCGAGGAACCGAGCGACTGGAAGCTGAAGGCCCAGGCGAGTAGATAGGCCCAGTCGGATTAGGTTAAACGACTACCGAAGCTTTAACTGAATCGGTTGAGATATGTAAACCCTAGGGGAGGTGAGCCTATATAAACCTCCCTATAGGGCGAGTAGAGATACGTTCCCTCATACACCCAAGCGACTCGCTGCCTAGCCGCCGAGCTCGCCCATTGTAACACCTCCATAATACAATCTAGCAGGAGTAGGTCTTTACCCTCCGGGGGGCCGAACCTGGGTAAAACCCTGTGTCTTTGCCCTCATCTCGCACCGCAGATGGCTGGCCGCCCTTGCCCCTCGTTCTACTACTCGCTGCCGATTGCAGCATCTGCCGTGACTATTCCCACGACAGTAACCCATGGCCTAGGTTGCCCGAGGTGTAGATCCGCCCCTGGTGGTTTCTACAGCAAACCAAATAATACATCATAGATGATGGTGACTTCTGCAATTTCCTTGTCCTCCTTTTTACCGGACATCCATCCAAACCGAGAGAGTGAAAGAGTGAGAGGTTTAGGGTTTCTTAGATTTACTTGGCGATATATAATGCCACGGTCACGTCGGCAATGGTCATTTATGTTCCATTGTTTGCTTATGTGCCTGCATTAAAATCGGTGTTTTCAATATAGTCGTGGCTCATGTGGCCTACCCACATCGGCAACAATCAATCCATTTTTAATTATTCCTAATGTTGTTACCTTAGCGACAACCCAATTTTGGCAGGTGTCATCATCCTCACTTTTTCGTTTTAACATTATGCCTAGCGAATGTTGTTTCCGATTTGCGTGACCATAGTATAGCCTTCTACCAGTAGTAGCTTTGGATTATCTAGTTAATTTCGACACTACCATTCTCGACGTTGATCCTAGCCCCCATATGAAGACCTTCACTATAATAACTGACATACACACCCTACGCTCATTTGTGTGCGTGTGTGCGTGTGCGTGTGTGCAACTACGCTACTCTAGATACCGGTTCTCTTTTGTTGCCACGACCTAGGTACAAAGTGTGCGGACCATGCCTGAGATGTGAATAGTGTTTGGCTTCATTGTCTGCCAATTGACATATGAGACGAAGAGGACAACCGGATATAAGACTTAAGAAGCTTCATTGTCTGCCAATTAACATGTGAGACGAAGAGGACAACCGGATATAAGACTTAAGAACATGATTTACCCAACTTTACTAACATAATAAGATAAACAAAGCTATTGTGATGCACTGGTTTCAGTCCTCGATTCTTCACCTACTTTCATATCATATAGTCCTATTACAATCTTGGTTTCCTGTGATATCATCCTCCAACGAGTAACATACAAGTGCTGCTCTAGTAGGGTTTTGCAACTCTAGCAACCTGGAATTCCTCGTCATCGTCTTCGAGAGGATCTCGGTTGCACTTGAATATGGACCAGATGAAGCCAACTATCGACAAGGTAACTGAAATACTTAGGGCATATGCTAGCACTTTCAATGCCTTGTGCTTCGTCTCTTCCGCAAACGCATTGCCGATAACTCCCCCAATTGTAATACTTGAGACTAATAACGTTATGAAGACATACTGCAAAATAACAAACAAAAAACATAAGTGCGTAATGCAACCACTTCGGTAGACAATCCTGAGTAAAATAGAGGACATGTAAACAAAACGACAGAATATCTGTAGTAAAAGCAACGCTACAGATGCTAAAGGTTATGTATGTATAGAATCGGCATGATTTTCATCACAAACACGCAAATTATAATTTTATATTCTTCTTCCATCTAAAAAAGTAAGATGTATTTTGATTTGTTAAGAAAATATCTATACTATTATGTGGTTTATGTGACATTGAATTAGTATCACCAATCAAAAAATACTTTATCTTTATTGTGATCTCATATGACAAAAAAAACATAGTAATTGATCGATTGTTGGTCAAACTTTTGTCTCAGCCAATTAATACGCACCTTCCATTTTGACATGAACTGAGATTGTTCTTATAAAGTTCTTATGTTAAGTAATGTATAAAGAGATTCACACACTATTTAGAAATTGAACAACAAAATATTGTGGCGAATTCTCTTACTATTTCTTTGTGGGATGGGCAAGTAGGTTTACTCCAACAAAGATCTTAGAGTGTTTACTACCACTATTCTTTCTAACTTTATTGTTTGGACTAGATCTTTTTTTCCTTTTCTCCTTTTTTATTGTTTTTCTATCTCTTTCTCTAAGACAACTACCGGGAGATACAGTAGACCCAGTCCAAATTATAATAGACTTAGTTAAAAAATGTAATACACATAGTTCAAAATAAAATACGCTCCGCTTAGAAATGCAATACGTACAGTGGGTCCAAAGATGCAGTACAGCTCATAAAAATGCAGTTACAATCAGTTTATTAGATTATAATTTAGCCAGTTAAATAGTACACACCATACACATATGAAATGAGTAAACATGGTTGAAAAATGCAAGACTCTCTCGATAAATGGGAGTAGATTATTTAATGCAGAAGTGTAAAAACTCATTACTCTCCATATATGTGTAAGAATGCAACAGAGTACGCACTACAATAGAATAGAGTTAAAAAATAGAAAAACCTTGTACGGCCATATCTCATCAAAGTAGAATTGAGGGTGAAAATAAATTTCAATTTGATGCCTCCATTTAGAATCAACAAAATGATGACCTAGTATATTTTGGACGTTGGCTCTTTCAACCCAAACACGGACACGTTTAGGTGATCCATTGATGATGATTGTATAATGTATATCGTTATTTGTCATTATGAAATTCTTGTATTATGTATGGTGAAAAGAGATCTTGTATTACCTAGTCAAACAGTATCGCACACCCAAATCATGAAACTGTTTCCGCGCTCCAATACAACCTCCATCTCCAATCTCGTATAAAACTCAGGCAAACTCAAACACAAGTTATGCGTTTTTCTACCAAACGTATGTATGTGTACTAGTACAGTTGTACACCGGCTCATCGCCAGCGACGACCATGGTTGGAGAGCCGGTGACGGTGACGGTTGTGTCCACTAAGCTAGACAGCTAGTGGCAGTGACTCTGGGGTGGATCTAACCGGCACTTGCCTCGGCCTAGTCTTGCATGTGTATGTCGGTAGGTATGGTGGTGGTGCAATGGTGCGGCGGCGGCGTGCGGGACTGGCGGCGGCAAAGTTGACCTGCCAGACTGCCGACAGACACACGGTGGCGGCGGTTGCGACGATGGCAGGTGGCGGTCTTGATCCCATGGTAAGCTCCGCGGTGATCGGGCGCGGGCGGGCTTGGATGGCTCGGGCAGTGTGCGAAAATTGACGTATGTCTGTACGTGGGCGTACCCCTGATCTGTACGTCTATACGTAGATCTATAGCGTTTTGCATATGGGTATGAACCAGGTTTCTATGTGTTTGGGGGAGGGGTTGTACTGGAGCAAATCCAAACTAATAATACTAGTACTCTTCGATTCATATTAATTTTATTTAGATTGATATATATCTAGTTAATTGCTTATATTAGATACATTAGTACGTAGACAAAGTTAAAGCTATTAGTATAGACCGGAGAGGACACCGGTAGTAATAATTCAATTAAAAAATATATACTACTTCCTTTATCTTAAAATAGATATCGCAGTTTTATTAAAATTTAAATGAATCTAGCACTATTTAGTACAGTGATTCAGTCGAATTTTGACAAAGTTGTAACATCTGTTTTAAGACCAAGAGAGTAGTAATAACTGCAGTAGCAGATCCACGTACCAGGGGTTGATAAAAGGGCGACAATTTCTTTCTGCACGCCTCCCTCGCCGACTGGTACTGCTGCTCATCGTCGAAGTACGCCGCCGTCTTGTAGTGGTACCAATACTCTCTGAACACGGCGGCCGTGCCTCCCTGAGCGCGAGCGCGGGCGCCGCCGTCCGCTCTCGTGACCAGGACGGTGGGGCAGTGCGCCCTGCAGACGCAGCATCTTTTGTCGCCGTCCACGTACCGGATACGGACCGTGCATCTGGAGCACACGACGCGATGGCCGCATTGCCCGACCGAGATCCACTCCAGGTGCTCCCTGCACACCGCGCAGCAACCTGGCGCTTCGGCACCGGCGGTGAGGTCCCCGAGCTGGATGCGAACGACGTGACGGTCCTTGGCGCTGCTGCCGACGCCGTAGGCGTCTTCCAGACGGAAGTTCATGACGGGCCTACGAGTGTCAGGTCTTTTCGTGTTGCCCTAACTTTTCCCCGTACAACTTGCGATTATCTGTGACTTGTGCATATAGATTTGAGAGACCGGGAGGAAATTACAGAGCTCCACGAAATCGCCTCGATCGGACAGAGACCTGACGTGTAGATAGAGTCCTATTAGCATACGCGTAAGTTTTTACGGGAGAGGTAATGTATCATCTCGAGGGAATTAAATTTGTGATTCTGATCAGATAGTACGGTTTGTCTGCAGATTTCCCAGCTTTACCCAACAGCGAACCCCCTTTCCATTTTACTCACACTCGGCTTTTCTTTTTAAATTTGAAATAACTTAGATTTCCATGGTACATAAAATTATCCTTAGAAGCTTTTGTCAAACATAATAATGCAGTTGTAATAGAGATTTTTTTTAAAGAAATTTAACTGACCTATTAAAAATCATCAACAACAGTATAGACATAAAAATAATACTTCCTCCGATCCATATTAATGGACTTACATTTGTCTAGATTTGGATAAATCTAGACACTATTTAGTATATAGGTTCATCCAAATTTTGACAAATCCAACTCAATTAATATGGGTCCGAGGGAGTAATAAAAAATACAAATAGATCATGATGCCACCTAGCTATGACTACAAACACTAGCGTGAGCCGAAGGCGCGCTGCTGTCCTCGCCCGATCGTTGGAGCTGGACAAAACTTGTCGTAGCAGAGATTGTTTTAGTAGACAAATGAAAATCCTTCCTTCTAAGATCACAAAGAACCAGCGTACCAGAGCAGCAACCATTGCCAATGATGATAACCGTAGATCGGAAGAGACCGGCCTGAAATCACATCAACGAACACGAAAATGGACTAAATCTCAGAAGATCCGCCAGACAAACAACTTTACACGCCACCTGTTGGTGCTAGATACACCATCTAGCGAGGATAAAGCGGGAATGATCTTATTCTGACTTCAAGACGTAGCCATCACCTTAACATCGTGAACAAGACACTATAAAACATGCTAAACAAAGATCAGAAAGCCTCCCGCCGGCAAAAGACCATGGCCTGCCACACTTCCAAGGCCCTAGGGCCACCGGATGTGGGGAGGACCGGCGACATCGCCGGTGAGGAGCGGACCCTTGGATGGGTTTTAGCTGGCTCCTATCCTTGACGGCGACTACGTATTAATTTCGGCACAACCATTCTCGATGTCGATCCTAGGTCCCCGTACAAAGAACTTCACTATAATGACCGACATACACATCCTAAGTTTATTTTTGTGTGTTCAACTACGCTACTCGAGATACCGGTACTCTTTGTTTCCAGGACCTAGGTACAAAGCGAGGAGTTCAGGTATCGAGGCGTGCATCTCTCTCCCGACTCTTCCCCAGTCCTTGTGCTCTCCGAGAACACGCTCTCGCCTCTCCTCATGGAAATAGGCGGCGACAGCTCCCTCCAGATCTCAATCGGCGAGAGCGCTGGTTTCCTATCTCTTCGCTTGCCGCTCCGGCGGTAGGAGAGAAGGGAACCTCGTTTCTTCCTCTAGTAGTTAGGGTAAGGATATGTCTGCTGTTGGGTGTCGTTGTGGTGGTGGGAGCGGCTTACAGGCAATAAATTTGTCTCAACTCTACTCCCACACTCGAGACCTTCACGGTGGTGCCTCGGAGTTGATGGCAAGGTGTGCTGGTATTTCCTTCAGATTGATAGCTTGGTCTTCTCGCCGTTCTTCAGATCTGGCGAGATCAGTTTCTCGGTGTGTCACTTGCGTTCGTCGTCATCTGCGACGGCGTTGATGGCCGGGGCGAGGTGGTTTATCTGGAGTGAGGATGTTGGTCCTAAGGTTGTGGATTTGTCGTTCTTCTCTGACTTTGTCGATAAGAGGTGGCGGGTCTTGGTTCAAGACAGCACAGGAATGTCCTCGGTCGATGTGTCACAGCGCCATGTGCCTCGCTCCGCGCAACAGACATGTTCATCGACTCACAAAGCCTTATTGGCGATGGCGCTTTTTTGGATCTTGCAATGTTGGAGGTTCGGCGTCTATTCCAGCATGCGTCTCGATGGCGCTGGAGTTGGGCGGCGGATGGTGGCTTCGATGGTTGCGGGAAATCCTAGGGATCGTTTTGTATTTCTTGGTCTCTTATGATTTTATCTGCATAATTTTTAGGATGATCATTTTATCCCGGTGTCTTTTAGGGTGTGTTTGGTAGGCTAGCTCAACTCAGAAAATCTTACCTCATCCCACCATTTTACACTTTTCGTTGTTTGTTAGACCGGCTCGTATGACCTTGGCAGTGCCCACTTCACCCGAAAAAGCCTCCTCAGCCAGGCTGAGGAGAGAAGCTGAAATCGAGCTTCGCTCCTCAGCCCGGCTGAGTTCCCTCCCGCAACGCGTGGGCCCGCCCCATTCCCCCCAGACCCCTGCCCCCGCTCTCCCTCCCTCTCATTTCTTCCTCTTCCCTCTCTCTCTCCCGAGCTCCTCCATCCTCCCAACCGCATCGGGCCCTGCCCACCGCCGCCCATCACCGCCGCCCACCTACGAGCTCCTCCACCGGCACCCTCCCAGAGCTCTCCCTCCAGATGGCGCGGCGAGCTCCCGCGAGCGGGCGCGCGAGCCCTAGCGACAGGTCGCGCGAGCTCCTGTGGGCAGGCGCACGAGCTCTGAGGGCGCGAGCTCCTAGCGGGCGGGCGCCGAGATCTAGCGGCCGACGGGGCGAGCTCGGCGGGCGGCGAAGCTCTGGCGGGCGAGCGAGCTCTGGCGGCGGGGTTCCCAAGATCTGCACTGGCGCAGGCTCCAGGCGGGGCGGGCACGCGAGATCTAGCTCTGGCGGCGGGCGAGCGAGCTCCTGGCGGGCGGCGGGGTTCCCAATATCCGCCGGTCTAGACTCCCACCGACGGCGGCGGCCAGTCCCAACGCCGCCAGCCATCGTTTAGGAAGAAGAGGACCTGCTTGATTTTTATTTTTTTATGTAGGGTGTTCTGTGTAAAACATTGTCCTGGTTTACAATTAATTTTCTGATAAAGGTCTTATGTGTAAGAAACCAGACCTATCTCTTATCTCAATGCATGCGAGCTACCAAACAATGTCTTCGCGCAACATGGGTGAACACACACAAGCTACCAAACACCTGAAAAAATCTCAGTGCAGCTTGTATGAGGTGAGAATATCTGAGGTGGGAAAGTCATTCTGTGATGACCTAGTGTGGCATCCCGCAAAACCACTACTAGAAAATCGCGTTGTTTTTGTGCATTGCATCATCATGACCGCATGCTCATGTCATCATGCCACATTGCATTTGAGCATCGTCATCATCTTGCAGTTGCTTGCATAAAACTATTTGCAGATAAACCTAGTTTTGTTTTCTAAAACGCCCCATCTTCATTCAAACACGCAAACCCGGGTCCCCGGATTATTTTGTTTTGTCCGCTGTCGGATTGCAAAAGCGCTGGTTAAAATAAATAATTTAATTAATTATTTTAGTGGGGCAGTCGAACGGGCCGGATGACCCGAACGACCACCCCAGAAATTAAAACGGTCCACCTAATTCCTAAACCTACCAACCTATCTACCTGTAGCATCCCGCAAAACCACTACTAAAAAATCGCGTGTTATTTTATTCATGCATCATCATGACATCACCATGCATCTTTTTGCCTAAACCAATTTTTGCTAAAGCCATATTTTTGTTTCCACATATACCCCTCTCTATTCTAAAAACATAAAATCCTCGGTCCGCCCGGATCTTCTATTGGTCTAAAATATTTTTACAAAAACAATATTTAAAACTAAATAAAATTAAATGTTTTATAAAATCGGGGAGGCCGCCACCTGCCAGACCCAGAGGGTCCAGCTGGCAGTAGCCTACTACCCGGCCCAAACTAGACAAAAACCTAGACCCACCACAAACCCTAATCTACCTCAAACCCTAATCCCTAGATCCCACCTACCCTATTCCCACCCCAGCCGCCGCCGCTAGGCAGCACACATACCACCACGCACACACGCAGACGCACGCAGCACACACCACACATGCCGGAAACCACCACCCAGCCCGCTCACGACCCAGTCCTGGTCATGCCACTCAACCGACACGCTCCCACGTTCCCTGTTTTTTTTCCCACCTGCCCTCCACTCGACCGACCCTCCTCAGACCCCGCTCCCCCACGCGCCCGACCCCAATCCTCCCCTCCCGCATCGAGGCCATCCCCGCCGCCAGGAGCTCTTCCTCCCCCTGGCCTCTCTCCCCGCCTCCGGCCGCAGCGGTGCCTTCCTCCTCCACCCCGTGTGGCCTGCCTCCTCATGAGCTCTCCTCCTCCTCCGACCTCCCTCGCCGCCCTGCTGAGTTCTGCTGCCGACGACGCCCTCGCCTCCGTCCCGCTGCCGGCCACCCTCTGGCCGGACTCCACCACCTGTCCCCGTCGGCCCCGAGCTCCATCTACCCCGACCCTGTCGCCTCCTGCTGCTCTGCCTTCCTTCCTGGAGTTCCTCGCCGGCCGCTCCTCCCGGCGTCGATCCCGTGGCTCGCCATGTTCTGCCAGATTGCGGTCCAGTGTCACCGCTGCCCATCGAGCTCGCCTCTCCTCCGCCCCGAGCGCTGTCGCCGTTCTCCGCCATCGCTCTAGAGGGCCGCCGTCGCCCAACCTACGGCCACGCCCTGCCATGGACGCCACCGCCTCTGCCGCGAGGTCCCTGATGTCGTGCCCTGCGTCCCCGGATTCGTCGCTGCGACCTACCGGCGGCCTGCCCCTGTTCTCCTATCGAGTTGGAGCGGGCACTTTGGCTAGTCGCACATCACGCCGGTTCCAGCATCTCTGCGTATATATCCCTGTTGTTGCGTTTTGCAGATGTGCGGCTACCCAATATCGAGGCCAATGAGATGTGGTCTTGCCTCTGTTTATTTTGCGTTAAGGGGCTTCCCAAGAACTGTCTGATGGTGGAACGGTGTGGTGGTGGCCCGAGGTTGCGCAACGCAAACCAAGAAATCCAGAACATATCGACGACAAGATCGGCCCGGACGGATGAAGTTCGACAGCGACAAAAGGCAGAGCAACAAGTACCCCCTCATGGATTCGTTGTCTCCGAACCCTAGGCACGCCAAGATAGTCATCCCGGACGCCAAGAACAACCACATGGAAACCGAAGCCAATCCAAAGCTAGATCCGAAGACCGATACCGGCGACTGAACCCCGCCGAACCCCCGACACGCCAAGTTCGCCACGAACCGTTCCCGGAGTCCAGTTGTCGAGCCGAACCCGTGGAACCCGAACCTCCCCAAGATCTACGCTGCGGACCGACATGATCTTCTTCTCGGACGCCAAGGTTCGTCGAGAGTCCGGAACGCCAAGTACTCCCCCGGACGACAAGTTCTCCAATCCGGAACGGCGGGATCGACCGCATAGAACACCAAGATCTTCCAGTACCGAGACCCGAGTCCAACCCGACCCGCGAACCCGACAAGATCGTCGTGACGACAAGAACAACACCGACCCAGGGCGAATCCGCTGTCCCGACGCCGGACCAAGTCCTCCCTCCCGGAACGCCAAGGTCTTCGTAACGACAAGACCGACAACATGAACCGAAGACACGGATGCTCCAAGCTCTACCCCGTCAACCGAGAACGATCCCGGAGTCCGAACCTCGTTTTCGTCAAACCCTGGACCCCGAGACCCGACCCCGAACCCCGGAACCCCAAGTTCGTCGAGACCCCTCAATGTGTGAACCCCTTCCCGACACCCTATTTTATAATCTAATAACAACTTGTCGCATATTGAATTGTCATACCCGCATGCATATTGTGTGGTTTGGGGGCCTTATGCCGATTCACCTCATAATTAAATATGGGGCCCATATGCGGGCAAACCTAGTCTCATATTGGCCTCATTTAAATTTGTGTAGCGAACCGGTAACTTATTTAGCCTTGCTAAAACAACATTTAAATTGCGGGGTTCTAAATAACATGAACCACCTAATTAATTGTCGGGACCCCGGTTCCACTTAATATGACCTAATTGCATCGCACCTTTGCCATGTCATGCATCATACATGCATCATGCCGATCTTTTGTCGTAGTATTAAATAGTGCATCCGGTGTTTCTTCTAGTGTTTTGCTTCTTCGCGGATAAGGCCGTTGAGTTGATGTGAGCTTCGCCCCGATCTTCGGTTGAACCCTTCGACAATGTTTTCAGGCGAGCATCTCCCCCTTTCTACCTATCTTACTTTTATAGTATTTATTCCCTCCTGTTCATCTATTGCTATCTGTGTTGCGATGCTTTAGTTTCCGTACCTGTGAGATACCGTGCAGCCCTATATTGCCTTGGACACATCCTATTACCTGTTGTTTGGTAGATAGTTGGACTCGCGCGTCGTAGTCGCTTGCTCAAGTGCTGTTACGTGTTGTCAAATGCCACAGTTGTTGGAGTAATGCCGCATGCTTGATGTTGGAGATGGCCCTAGTTTTACTTATCGTTCACTTTAATTCCTGTTTAACAACTAAAATTGAAGTAAGCAGAGGCATCGGTGGGTGATAGATAATATTTGGTTTCCAAACGCCCACTTGTGTCCCGTAGGACCCCGAGTACTTGATACCTGTTCCTTGATTTTTCGCGCTATCCACATCCGGGAGGTATATGGGACCCCACGCGAGCTCGATTCAGTCTTATTTCTTGGGGCCACAAACTAGTTTGAGGTTTTATTTACGATCCTGTACTTATGCCATGCTACTTATGTATTTAAATTGTGCGACAGATAGCACACTGTACTGTTTAGGAATTGTGACCCGTTTACGCGGTATCGACAAGCCCAGTTTTGGGTTCCCGTCGCCATACCGCCCCACAAACCTCGGGTCCGTCTCGGTCAGCTAACTTCGCTATGGTGTACTCAAAGGGTGGCCCCCTGAAATATTTCTGAATCCTGTGATTGTTCAGTCGTGAAAGCCTCGTTGAGTTTTGATTTGGTTTTTCCGAGGTTGATCGAGCGTGTGTTGCTATTGGTGCACCCCGGCCGGGTAAAACTCTCTGAAAGCCGTGTCCGCGGATATGGACGACTTGGAGCACAGTATCTCGACCATAGACAAGCATAACTAAAGTTTATTGCTATAAATTTGACTTTATAATGACTAGTAATCAGCTTCACTATAATGGAATGGTTAAATAATAATGCCCACAATTGTTTGTTTGGAGAGTCGCTTGCGACCATTGTACCTGACTAGTAAGTATTGCAACTACAACGGAATGGCTAAACGAAAGTACCAACAACTGCTGGGTTTTGGGTTTATCTCATGCTATCTGTATCGGATTAGTAATTGTTGCAACTACAACGGAATGGTTAACTAAAATGACCCACTGCTTACTTTATCAGGATGATTATCTAAACCTGACTAGTAATTGCTGCAACGATAACTGAATAAGTAAAACTGCCAACGGCGTGAGCTCCTCGGTTGACTTCCTCGATTGGTCTCGAGGGGGAGACACCAGGATGGGTTTGTTTGATGGTAGCATCAGGTTGATCCGAATAGGTCTTTCTTACCCCTCTCTGATAATCGCCAGTTATATCAAGTCTCTATAGGTTGTTAGTGCATGCTGCCGCTGCCGCCTCAGTCCACCATACCTATGTAGGCGAGGACCGCCGAATTCTAGCCTCGCCGTGTACTGGCCTCAGTACTGACGCTCCTCTTTTTCCTTTGCCCTTTGTCGGCACCCCTTTTGTTTAAGCAGGTTTGAGATTGACGCCGTTAGCAGGGTTACCCTTCCGGCTTGGCCTGGGCAGGGTTATGGACACCATTGGTTATTCTTCAGGGCTCTTAGCCCCATTTGCATCTTGTCTTTAGTCGGACGCTTCATCGTTTTCGAGGTGATTTGGATCTTTGTATATTATATCTGTATTCTTGACTCATTGAGTCGCTGCTGTATATATCTGTTCTGTGGGTCCCATCGAGGACTGTTGTGTAATGTTATTACTTCGTTTTCCACCCGCACGAAAGTGCCTGGTGGGCACCTTTGAATCGTTTCTATGCGGGTTTGGCGGGTTTCGCTAAAACTTGCATAGGTCCGATTCTGAGGGTGTTACACTACCCACACCCCCTCTCCACCTCACCCCCTCCTATCACGAGTCGCCACCTCACCTCTCTCCCTCTCCCCCTCCAATCCGCTTCTGCCACATCACCCCAACCCCCTCTCTCTCTCACCCCCCCACTACCCACACCAGTCACACACCCAACACACCTGCCCACACACGCTTAGCAGCCACGCCTGGCCCCACACCTGCCCCCGCTTTGTCCCCAACCTCCTCTCCTCCACTCGTTCTTCTTCCTCGACGCGACCCCCAACCTCCTCCCCTCCTCTCCACCGCTCCAGCGACCGCCGCCGGCCGCTCTCCCTCCGCCCAGTGGCTGACCGCCTCCTCCCCTCGGCCTGCCCGCCCTCGCCTCCCAGGCCGCCTCTCCTCCGCCCCGCTCGAGAACCTCCCGGCCCAGACCCCGTGGCTCGCTCCACCTCCACCGCCTGCCACATTACCTCCTCTCCGTGCCAGCTCACTGGCCGTCAAGGCCAGTGCCTCCGAGCTCGCCGAGCCACCCCTCCGCGGCCTCTTCCCCGCCTCCGCCCTGGGCCTGCTGTCCGGCCAAGAAGCCACAGCTTCCCAACCCGCGCCCGCTAAGCTCCGACCTGGCCGGCTCGCCCTCCTCAAGCATCCCGGCGCCGCCCGTTGGCCGCCGTCTGCTGAGCGCCGCCGGCGCCATGGCGACGCCGCCGCCGCCGCCCGGCCGCCGCCGCATGGCCCCCACTCGCCCGCCTCGGCCTCCTCCCAGTCGGCCCTCGTCGAGAGCCCGGCCACCACCTCCGCCCGCCGCCTCGGCAGCCCTCCGCTGCCGCGCCCGCTGACCGCCCGCGCACCCTCCGCTGCTGGCCATCTCCGACCGTCCACAGGAGCTCGTGACCTGAGGTCGCGCGCGATTTCTGGCGCCTTGGGAGTCATGCCCCTGCGGTGGTCGTCGCGGGATGGAGAGGTCCCCTTTCATGTGTTGGTGTATTGGGGCACCATAGAACCAAGCGTGTGTGTGGTGAAATCTTTTCCCCAAGCATGTCGACACCAAGTCCAAGATCTGCGAGCCGTGTTTGTACATCCGTACTGCTGCCTGAAAATCTACGCCAAGATTTCCACCATGGACGCCAACATCTCCCAGTGCCGAGACTCGAGTCCGACACCGACAATCGAAGCCGGAACCGACAATTTTGCCTACCCGGACACCGTGCGACAAGTACTCCTTCCCCCGGACGCCGAGCCCGGACCCGACGACCGACAAGATCGCCACGAGAACGACAAGTACTTCATCCTGAATGCCAAGACCGTCTTGATGGCGCGGGCCCGACAAGACCCTCGCAACGGCAAGACCGACCCCGTGGGACCCGACAAGACCTTCGCGACAACAAGAACGGCGTCGACCCGGAAGAATCCGACGCGCCCCGACACCGACCCAAGTCCTGCTTCCTCGCGGAACGCCAAGACCTACCTCTGTTATCCGAGAACGTTTCCGTCGAACCCTGGACCCCGGAACCCCAAGACCGTCGAGACCCTAATGTGTGACCCTTATCCGAACCCTTATTTTTATAAATGCTAAACATAAAACCTGTTGCATATTAACTTGTCATTCTTGCATGCATGCTTGTCATGTGGTTTGGGGGCCTTATGCCGATTCACCTAATAATTAAATATGGGGCCCATATGCGGGCAAATCTAGTCTCATATCGGCCTCATTTAAATTTGTGTAGCGAACCGGTGATATATTCCGCATTGTTAAACAACATTTAAATTGCGGGGTAAACAAATAACTTGAACCATCTAACTAATTGTCGGGACCCCAGTTCCACTTAATATTGACCTAATTGCATCGCACCTTTGCCATGCCATACATCATACATGCATCATGCCGATCTTTTGCCGTAGCATTAAATAGTGCATCCGGTGTTTCTTCTAGTGTTTTGCTTCTTCGCGGATAAGGCCGTTGAGTTGATGTGAGCTTCGCCCCGATCTTCGGTTGAACCCTTCGACAATGTTTTCAAAGAGCATCTCCCCTTTCTACCTATCTTACTTTTATAGTATTTATTCCCTCCTGTTGATCTATTGCTATCTGTGTTGCGGTGCTCTAGTTTCCGTACCCGTGATATCCCGTGCAGCCTTATATTGCCTCGGACACATCCTATTACCTGTTGTTTGGTAGATAGTTGGACTCGCGTGTCGTAGTCGCTTGCTCAAATCTTGTGCGTCGTCATATGCCAGCTTGTTGATGTATTGCCGCATGTTGATGTTGGAGATGATCATAGTTTTACTTATCGTTCACTTTAATTCCTGTTTAACAACTAAAATTGAAGCGCAGGCATCGGTGGGTGATAGATAATATTTGGTTTCCGAATGCCCACTTGTGTCCCGTAGGACCCTGAGTACTTGATACCTGTTCCTTGATTTATCGCGCTATCCACATCCGGGAGGTATATGGGACCCCCTTGAGCCAGAGCTTGATTCAGTCTTATTTCTTGGGGCCACAAACTAGTTTGAGGTTTTATTTACTATCCTGTACTTATGCCATGCTACTTATGTATTTACGATTGTGCGAGGAGCACACTGTACTGTTTAGGTAAGCGGAATGCTTTCGCGGTATCGACAAGCCCAGCCACACTTTCGGGTTCCTAGTCGTTTACAGCCACTGACGCAAACCTTGAGTCCGTCTCAGAGCTTGCTTACTCCGTTGCGGGTCTACTCAATGGGGTGGCCCCCTGAAATAATTCTGAATCCTGTGATTGCTTAGTCGTGAAAGCCTCGTTGGGTTTTGATTTGGTTTTTCCGAGGTTGATCGAGCGTGTGTTGATATTGGTGCACCCCGGCCGGGTAAAACTTTCTGAAAGCCGTGTCCGCGAATATGGACGACTTGGAGCACAGTATCTCGGCCATAGACAAGCATAACTAAAGTTTATTGCTATAAATTTGACTTTATAATGACTAGTAATCAGCTTCACTATAATGGAATGGCTAATTAATACTGCCCACAATTGCTTGTTTGGAGTGTCGCTTGCAACCATTGTACCTGACTAGTAAGTATTGCAACTACAACGGAATGGCTGAATAAAAGTACCAACAACTGCTGGGTTTAAGGGTTATCTCATGCTAATTGTATCTGACTAGTAAGTGTTGCCACTATAACGGAATGGTTAACTAAAAGTGCCCACTGCTTACTTTATCAGGACGATTATCTAAACCTGAGTAGTAAAGTGCCGCAACTATAACTGAATAAGTAAAACTGCCAACTGTGTGAGTTCCTCGGTTGACCTCCTCGTTGGTCTCGAGGGGGAAACGCCAGGATGGGTTTGTTTGATGTTAGTATCAGGTTGGTTCCGAATAGGTCTTTCTTACCCCTCTCTAATAGCCGCCAGTTGTATCGAGTCTCTATAGGTTGTTTAGTGCATGCTGCCGCTGTCGCTTCAGTCCACCATACCTATGTAGGCGAGGACCGCCGAATTCTAGCCTCGCCGTGTAATCGCCTCAATCGACACTCCTTCTTTTCCTTTGCCCTTTGTCGGCACCCCTTTGTTTAAGCAGGTTTTGAGATCGACGTCGTTAGCGTGGTTACCCTTCCGCTTGGCACAGGCAGGTTATGAACGCCATTGGTTATTCTTCGGCTCTTAGCCCCATTTGCATCTTGTCCGTAGTCGGACGCTCCATCTTTCAAGGTGATTTGGATCTTTGTATATATGTCGTATTCTTGACTCATTGAGTCGCTATATATATATATCTGCTACATGGGTCCCATCGAGGACTGTTGTGTAATGTTATTACGCTTTCCACCCGCATACGAAAGTGCTGGTGAGCACCTTTGAATCGTTTCTATGCGGGTTTGGCGGGTTTCGCTAAAACTTGCATAGGTCCGATTCGAGGGTGTTACAGAGTGGTATCGAGCTCAGCCATTGACAAGTCCAAATTTCAGAGGATAACCTAGCTAACGGCCAAAGTAGAGTGTCAAAACTATTTTTTGCAAAATCGGTTGGATAGTTCTGATTAGGTCTGATTTTACTCCTTACCCCTCTGCTGTTCTCCTCTTACCTCCACGTGTTTTGAATCCGCTCTCTTCTCTCTCTTCGAGTCCAGGATTTCTCGTGGTTGGGTTTCCGTCGTACCTTCAGGGTTTCGCTTTTCTCCCTTTTGTAACGGAGGGCTACGATCATCAACATGCAACTTGTCTGTTGTACCATTCATCCAATCTTTTGTTCTTGACCTCTTTATCTATATGTGTTCCTTGCTGGATATCAGTGTCGTTGAAAAACATATGAGAAGGACGAGCATCGGTGAAGTTGGAGTATACCTTGAGCATGTGTTGTTCATGCCAATGTAACCATCGCGGAACCTAATCATTGTGTCTTTCATACGATTTCTGCTGGCATCATTCCTTTGTTCCGGATACCGTCTATGAAGATCTTCAGTCTAAATCTCGAGAGTTGAGTTGCCTGATTCTCCTACTCATGTATAGAGTTGATAGTTTGGGTACGGGATGGACTGATCACCCTACCCGACTCTTACTGTTCGCTCTGTACATCGAACTGGTGGATCAATGTAACTTTTCCTCTTCTAATGGAAGTTAGAGGTGGCCTTATCGTTTGATACCTCTACCTTCGTCCTTTGTTCTCCGGAGTGTTCTCTCGTCGATCAGGAACAACGAACCTTGTTGGTGGTGTCGCCGATTTCAAGATGGAGGATGAACCCTTGTTAGTGGTGTCGCGAGGACCTACACGAAGCGAGAAGATGCAGATCGCCGACCTTCTTTCCGGTACCATGAGGCGGATCTCGAGGGCGAGATCCATTGTTAGTGGTGTCGAATTGTGGCATCCCGCAAAACCACTACTAGAAAATCGCGTTGTTTTTGTGCATTGCATCATCATGACCGCATGCTCATGTCATCATGCCACATTGCATTTGAGCATCGTCATCATCTTGCAGTTGCTTGCATAAAACTATTTGCAGATAAACCTAGTTTTGTTTTCTAAAACGCCCCATCTTCATTCAAACACGCAAACCCGGGTCCCCGGATTATTTTGTTTTGTCCGCTGTCGGATTGCAAAAGCGCTGGTTGAAATAAATAATTTAATTAATTATTTTAGTGGGGCAGTCGAACGGGCCGGATGACCCGAACGACCACCCCAGAAATTAAAACGGTCCACCTAATTCCTAAACCTACCAACCTATCTACCCACACCCCCTCTCCACCTCACCCCCTCCTATCACGAGTCGCCACCTCACCTCTCTCCCTCTCCCCCTCCAATCCGCTTCTGCCACATCACCCCAACCCCCCTCTCTCTCTCACCCCCCCACTCCCCACACCAGTCACACACCCAACACACCTGCCCACACACGCGCTACACGCACAGCAGCCACGCCCCTGGGCCCCACACCCGCGGCCCACCCCGCCTGTCCCCAACCTCCCTCTCCTCCACTCGTTCTTCTTCCCCCGCACGCGACCCCCAACCTCCTCCCCTCCTCTCCACCGCTCCAGCGACCGCCGCCGGCCGCTCTCCTCCGCCCTGGGCCAGCGCCTCGCCTCCTCCCTCCTCGCCTGCCCGCCCAGGCCGCCTCTCCTCCGCCCGCTGAGAACCTCCAGCAGACCCCGCCCGGCTCGCTCCACCGCCCAGCCAAGCCGTACCTCCTCTCGGCGCCTGCTGCTGCCCCTTGGCCTGCGAAGCTCGCCTCGAGCCACCCTCCGCTGGCCTCTTCCCCGCCAGCCCCGCCTGGCTGTCCGCAGGCCACACAAGGCCAGCCTGCCTCAACCCAGCGCCCGCCAAGCTCCACACTGCCGGCCTCGCCCTCATGCATGCATCCGCGCTGCCCGCCTGGCTTGCTGTCATGAAGCGCCACGGGCGCCATGGCGACGCCGCCACCGCTCCTCCGCCGCCTCACGCCATGGCCCACCAGCCGCCCGCCTCGGCCTCCCCGCAGCCGCCTCGCCGAGCCCGCCACCACCTCCGTCCGCCGCCTCCCTCGGCAGCCCTCCGCCATGCCGCCCGCTGCCGCCCGCGACCCTCCGCTGTGCCCATCTCCGACCGTCCATTGCAGGAGCTCGTGACCTCGAGGTCGCTTGCAGCTTCCTGGCGCCTTGGGAGTCATGCCCCTGCGGTGGTCGTCCGGGATGGAGAGGTCCCCTTTCATGTGTTGGTGTATTGGGGCACCATAGAACCAAGCGTGTGTGTGGTGAAATCTTTTCCCCAAGCATGTCGACACCAAGTCCAAGATCTGCGAGCCGTGTTTGTACATCCGTACTGCTGCCTGAAGATCTACGCCAAGATTTCCACCCTGGACACCAAGATCTCCCAGTGCCGAGACTCGAGTCCGACACCGACAATCGAAGCCGGAACCGACAATTTTGCCTACCCGGACACCGTGCGACAAGTACTCCTTCCCCCGGACGCCGAGCCCGGACCCGACAACCGACAAGATCGCCACGAGAACGACAAGTACTTCATCCTGAATGCCAAGACCGTCTTGATGGCGCGGGCCCGACAAGACCCTCGCAACGGCAAGACCGACCCCGTGGGACCCGACAAGACCTTCGCGACGACAAGAACGGCATCGACCCGGAAGAATCCGACGCACCCCGACACCGACCCAAGTCCTGCTTCCTCGAACGCCAAGACCTACCTCTGTTATCCGAGAACGTTTCCGTCGAACCCTGGACCCCGAGACCCGACCCCGAACCCCGGAACCCCAAGACCGTCGAGACCCTAATGTGTGACCCTTATCCGAACCCTTATTTTTATAAATGTTAAACATAAAACCTGTTGCATATTAACTTGTCATTCTTGCATGCATGCTTGTCATGTGGTTTGGGGGCCTTATGCCGATTCACCTAATAATTAAATATGGGGCCCATATGCGGGCAAATCTAGTCTCATATCGGCCTCATTTAAATTTGTGTAGCGAACCGGTGATATATTCCGCATTGCTAAACAACATTTAAATTGCGGGGTAAACAAATAACTTGAACATCTAACTAATTGTCGGGACCCCAGTTCCACTTAATATTGACCTAATTGCATCGCACCTTTGCTATGCCATACATCATACATGCATCATGCCGATCTTTTGCCGTAGCATTAAATAGTGCATCCGGTGTTTCTTCTAGTGTTTTGCTTCTTCGCGGATAAGGCCGTTGAGTTGATGTGAGCTTCGCCCCGATCTTCGGTTGAACCCTTCGACAATGTTTTCAGGCGAGCATCTCCCCCTTTCTACCTATCTTACTTTTATAGTATTTATTCCCTCATGTTGATCTATTGCTATCTGTGTTGCGGTGCTCTAGTTTCCGTACCCGTGATATCCCGTGCAGCCTTATATTGCCTCGGACACATCCTATTACCTGTTGTTTGGTAGATAGTTGGACTCGCGTGTCGTAGTCGCTCGCTCAAGTGCTGTTGTGCGTCATCATATGCCACAGTTGTTGATGTATTGCCGCATGTTGATGTTGGAGATGATCATAGTTTTACTTATCGTTCACTTTAATTCCTGTTTAACAACTAAAATTGAAGTAAGCAGAGGCATCGGTGGGTGATAGATATTATTTGGTTTCCGAACGCCCACTTGTGTCCCGTAGGACCCCGAGTACTTGATACCTGTTCCTTGATTTATCGCGCTATCCACATCCGGGAGGTATATGGGACCCCCCTAAGCCAGAGCTTGATTCAGTCTTATTTCTTGGGGCCACAAACTAGTTTGAGGTTTTATTTACTATCCTGTACTTATGCCATGCTACTTATGTATTTACGATTGTGCGAGGAGCACACTGTACTGTTTAGGTAAGCGGAATGTTTTCGCGGTATCGACAAGCCCAGCCACACTTTCGGGTTCCCAGTCGTTTACAGCCATTGACGCAAACCTTGAGTCTGTCTCGGAGCTTGCTTACTCCGTTGCGGGTCTACTCAATGGGGTGGCCCCCTGAAATAATTCTGAATCCTGTGATTGCTTAGTCGTGAAAGCCTCGTTGGGTTTTGATTTGGTTTTTCCGAGGTTGATCGAGCGTGTGTTGCTATTGGTGCACCCCGGCCGGGTAAAACTTTCTGAAAGCCGTGTCCGCGGATATGGACGACTTGGAGCACAGTATCTCGACCATAGACAAGCATAACTAAAGTTTATTGCTATAAATTTGACTTTATAATGACTAGAAATCAGCTTCACTATAATGGAATGGCTAATTAATACTGCCCACAATTGCTTGTTTGGAGTGTCGCTTGCGACCATTGTACCTGACTAGTAAGTATTGCAACTACAACGGAATGGCTGAATAAAAGTACCAACAACTACTGGGTTTAAGGGTTATCTCATGCTAATTGTATCTGACTAGTAAGTGTTGCCACTATAACGGAATGGTTAACTAAAAGTGCCCACTGCTTACTTTATCAGGACGATTATCTAAACCTGAGTAGTAAAGTGCCGCAACTATAACTGAATAAGTAAAACTGCCAACTGTGTGAGTTCCTCGGTTGACCTCCTCGTTGGTCTCGAGGGGGAAACGCCAGGATGGGTTTGTTTGATGTTAGTATCAGGTTGGTTCCGAATAGGTCTTTCTTACCCCTCTCTAATAGCCGCCAGTTGTATCGAGTCTCTATAGGTTGTTTAGTGCATGCCTTTGCTGTCGCGATCCACCATACCTATGTAGGCGAGGACCGATTCTAGCCTCGCCGTGTCTTGGCCTCGTCTTGGCTCCTTCTTTTCCTTTGCCCTTTGGCACCCCTTTGTTTAAGCAGGTTTTGAGATCGACGTCGTCGTTGTGGTTACCCTTCTGGCTTGGCCTGGGCAGGGTTATGAACGCCATTGGTTATTCTTCAGGGCTCTTAGCCCCATTTGCATCTTGTCCGTAGTCGGACGCTCCATCTTTTCAAGGTGATTTGGATCTTTGTACTGTATGTCTGTATTCTTGACTCATTGAGTCGCTGTTATATATATATCTGTTCTGTGGGTCCCATCGAGGACTGTTGTGTAATGTTATTACTGCTTTCCACCAATGCGAAAGTGCCTGGTGGGCACCTTTGAATCGTTTCTATGCGGGTTTGGCGGGTTTCGCTAAAACTTGCATAGGTCCGATTCTGAGGGTGTTACACCTAGGCTACCAAACACACCCTTAGTGTCCACATATGTTGCTCCATGTAACTTGATTTTCGATTAATAAAATATGTGGTTGCTCTCTTAAAAAAGGACCTAAGGTACAAAGCGTGCGAACCATGCCCTGCAGGAAATGTGAAGAGTGTTTGGCTTTGTTGTCTGCCATTTTTTTTAAAAAGGAGGCAAAAGCTTTGTCCCAATCGATTAATTAAGAAAGAGTTGTACAATTAAAAAGAGTTCCGGGGTTACAAAACAATTATTCTCGCGGCATGAATTCACCCAACCGCTTGGCGCCCGCGCACACCCACAAGCGGGCTTCGTGCTTAATCCTATCTAGAACTATAAGTGGTGGCGCAAGCTTTTTGCGGAAGACCCTGTCATTTCGCTCGTTCCAAATCTCCCAAGTGACGAGAAGGGTGAGGGACACCATAGCTTTGCGGTTCGGAGTCGGATCCTCCATCATCATCTCCCACCAATTCTTTGTGGAAAGGCCCACCCATTGTGTTTGGTCTAATTCAGGAATACCAATCCAATCTTTGATAGATTCCCAAACTCGTTTAATGAACCGGCATTCCATGAAAAGATGGGCAACCGTCTCCGTTGTTTGCTTGCAAAGCGGACAAGTACCGCAGTTTTTCCATCCCCTCTTGGCCAAACGATCTGTGGTACAAATCCTATTTTGGGTAAGAAGCCAAGCAAAGAACTTCACCTTCGGAGGTGCCCAAGCCTTCCAAACTAGTTTGTGCATGATAGAGGCGGTGGAACCCAAGAATTGCATTTCGTAGGTGACTTGGACGTATATACACCATTATCCGTAAGTTTCCAAAGTATGTCATCATCAACATCCTCGTATAGTTGCACCTCTTGAAGGAGAGACCAAAGCTCAACACATTTGTCTGCCAGTTGACGACATATATGATGACAACCGATTAAGACTTAAGAACATGATTTACCCAACTTTACTAACACAACAAAATAAACAAAGCTATTGCGATGCACTCTTTTAGTCCTAGACTCTTCACCTTCTTCATATATGAAAGGGAAGAGTTTTAGTGATCGATTAGGGCTGCCAAATCAGCCTTCATTGTTGTAGATGATATCTACAGTAACGACCTATACGGTTCTCCGGTTTTCTCCTGGTATGGAAGATGTCGTGCGGATTTAACAGGCCACCGCTTTCCACGCTGCTTCTTGTGCATTCCAGTTCATTACCGTCTTTATTTTGACCCTTTAATTATGGTAACCGCTCCGCTTTGCTCGTGGGTGGGAGCCTTCCAGATTCTTCTCTTTCCCTGATCCCTATCCATATCTTCTCCCTATCGACAGCTTGTCGCCCTCGCTCTAGTCGAGTTTGTTCTGCCCAACCGCCACTGCTTAGACCTCCTCCCTGCCTAATCTCTCCCATGCTGTCTTTATACAGGAGGAGGGGTAGGGCGGCGACAGTCGCGGTTGCTGGGGACAAGAGCGTGCCCGGCAGCGGGGACAACAAAGTGGGGCTCACAGGGGTAGTGGGCGAAGCCAAGGACGTGCGAGGGCAGTGAGAGGGGAGAACGGGGAGGAGCCGAGGCCAGCTGGAGAGGAAGCAGCGAGGTGGTGGTGCTAGGAAGGAGACGGCGGCCGCAGGGGAAGGTGAGAGGGAGGCAGCAGCCGGGTTGTAGAGCAACGAATAAGATGGTGAGAGGCCCTCCAAGCAGGGTCAACCTGCTGTGGGTAATAGGCAACGTCCACCCTGCGGTGAGGCTTAACTGGAGTGTGCGCCACTTTGACCGTATCTCATGGTCTATGTCAAAGCCCCCAGTCTACTCCCCTCTCCATCCACCACGCTGATGGTGGCTCGGATGAATGTAGAGCTTCGTTGGGAATCCCCAAGAGGAAGGTGTGATGACACAGCGGCAAGTCTTCCCTCAGTAAGAAACCAAGGTTATCGAACCAGTAGGAGGAAGGAAACGACTCAAAGGTGTTGCTAGCAACTTGGAAACCTGCACAACACTGACTCAAGACTTTGCCCCAATGAACAGTGAGGTTGTCAATCTCACCGGTTTGCTGAAAACAAAGGATTAACTGTATGGTGTGGAAGATAATAGTGGTTTGCAGAAAGTAAACAGTAACAATGGAAGATATATCAATGGTAAAGATTGTACTAGGGTTCATAGTTCACTAGAGGTGTTCTCCTTAAGATAAACAAACATGGCATGTTGGGTAAACAAATTACAGTAGGGCAATTGACAGGACTGAGTAAGGCATAACAATGCAATACTATACATTCATGATCCTATGAGATTCGATTGGGCAATACAACAAGATATATAGACCGCCATCCAACTGCATCTATGACTAGTAATCCACCTTCAGGTTATCATCCGAACCCCCTACAGTATTAAGTTGCAAGCAACGGATAACTGCTTTAAGCAAAGTGTGTAAGGTAAACAACCCACTTGTTCCATGAACAAGAGACCGTTGTTTCTCCCTAGTAGCAACAACACATCTACAGCCTTAGAGATTTCTGTCATTTCCCTTAGATTAAATAGAGGCATGAACCCACTACCGAGCATAAATACCCCCTCTTGGAGTCACTAGCATCTACTTGGCCAAGATATCTACTAGAAACGGAGAGCATGCAAGATCACAAACAACACAGACATTATAGAATCAATAATATAGAACCATTAATCAATCTGACATAGTAATTTCAATATCTATTGGATCCCCGCAAACACAACATGCATGATTACAAATAGATGATCTTGATCATGAACGGAGCTCACAAGATCTAAACATGGTAGAACAAAGGAGGAGAGACAACCATCTAGCTACTACATGGACCCATAGTCCAAGGTGGAACTACTCACGCTTCATACCAGAGGCTGGCATGATGATGAAGAAGGCCTCCGGGATGATCTCCCCTCCGGCAGGGTGCCAGGAAGAGCTTCAGATTCCCCGGGTCTAGGGATGATGGTGGCGGTGGCTATAGACTATTTCGTGGAAGATTGATCGGGTACTTAGGGTTTTGGTATCTGGGCTTCTTATAGGCGAAGATCGAGGCAGGGGGCACCCAGAGTGGCCGCACCCCCCTCCCCCCCGGGTGTGGGACCACCCAGGCCGCGCGGCCAGGGGGTGTGGCCCCCTGGTGGCAATTCTCCGTCTCGTACTCTGGCTCCGTGTTCCCCACGTAAAATAATGAATTTGGCTTTTGTCCCGTCCAATTCCAAGAATATTGATTTTCTGCCTTTTCTAGAACCAAAAATAGAAGAAAACAGGAAAACGGCACTATGACATCTTGTTAATAGGTTAGTACCAGAAAACATATAAAAACATCTCAAAGTGTAGACAGAGCAAAGCAAAGTATATACTAAACAAGCATGGAACATCAAAAATTATAGATATGTTTCCGACGTATCAAGCATCCCCAAGCTTAAATCCTTATCATCCTTGTGTAGGTAATTGATAAAAATAATAATTTTTTAGGTGACATGAACCATAAAAATCAAGATCAAACTAGTTGCAAGCATTGAAAGCTGGGATCAAAGAACTCTAAACATGAGCATGAAAGATGGAGTTCTAACAATAAGACAAAGTAACTATGCATGCAACATGAAAGGTTATAAACAAAGATCATGAATAATAATGCATTGAAAGACATTTGTTTGTTTCACATATAGAAAACATAGCATAGTGTCCTTCAGCTTGTCCCTCATGGAGTAGCAAATAGATGCATAGGACAACTTCAAAGTTCGTAAGAGTGACTTGATACGTTGGAAATATATCTATAATTTTTGATGCTCCATGCTTGTTTAGTATCTACTTTGCTTTGCTTGTCTACACTTTGAGGAGCTTTTTACATGTTTTATGGTACTAACCTACTAACAAGTTGCAACAGTGCCAGATGCTTGATTTCTGCTATTTTTGGTTTCAGAAAAGTTAGTAAAGAAATATTCTCGGAATTGGACGGGACAAACGTCAAAGTCAATTACTTTCCGTGGGGAACAAGAAGTCCAAAGGGGAGCCGGAGAGGCCGGCCAGGGCGACCAGACCCACCCTAGGCGCGGGTGGGCTCTGCCCTGCGCCTGGGAGGGGTGTGGGGCCCCTGGCCGCCTCCTCGGCCTTCCCCTTCGCCTATAATAAGCCCCCGATGCAGAAACCCTAAGCACCAAATCAATATTCTACGAAACCGTCTGTAGCCACCGCCACCGTCGTCCCTAGGTCGGGGGATCTGAAGGTCTTCCTGGCACCCTGCCGAAGGGTAGATCATCCTGGAGGCCTTCTCTCCGATATGATGCGTGAGTAGTTCCACCTTGGACTATGGTTCCATGTAGTAGCTAGATGGTTGTATCTCCTCCTTTGTTCTTTCATGTATAGATCTTGTGAGCTCCGTTCATGATCAAGATCTAATCTATTTGTAATCATGCATGTTTTGTTTGCGGGGCTCCGATGTATATTAAGATTATTATGTTGGTTTGATTAATGGTTTTGTCTTTATGATTCTATCATGACAGTGTTGTTTGTGATTTGCATGCTCTCCGTTGTTAGTAGATATCTTGGCCAAGTAGTTGCTAGTGACTCCAAGAGGGGGTATTTATGCTCGATAGTGGGTTCATGCCTCTAGTTTCCAAGGGAAGTGACGGAAATTTCTACGGTTGTAGATGTGTTGTTGCTACTAGGGAGAAAACAACGGTCTCTTGTTCATGGACCATGTGGACTATTTACCTTACACACTTTGCTTAAAGCAGTTGTCTGTTGCTTGCAACTTAATACTGGAGGGGGTTCGGATGATAACCTGAAGGTGGACTTCTAGTCATAGATGCAGTTGGATGGCGGTCTATGTATCTTGTTGTATTGCCCAATCGAATATCATAGGATCTTCCTGACTAGTAATTGCATTGTTATGCCTTGCTCAGTTCCTGTCAATTTCCCTGCTGTAATTTGTTTACCCTTCATGCCATGTTGTTTATCTAAGGAGAGCACCTGTTGTGAACTATGGACCCCGGTGATGGCTGCACAGCTTATGTGAAGCCTGTTGGGAACCCCAAGAGTAAGGTATGAAGCACCACAACATCAATTTTTTCCCTCAGTAAGAAATCTAGGTTATCGAACCAGTAGGAGGAAGGAAATGTCACACAGGTGTTGCAAGCAACGCGGAGACCTGCACAACACAAACTCAAGACTTTGCCCCAACGAATCAGTGTGGTTGTCAAGCTCACCGATTTGCTGTAACAAAGTATTAAACGTATGGTGTGGAAGGTAATGGTTTGCAGCAAGTAAACAAGTAACAGTGGAAGATGTATCAATGTTAAAGATTGGACCGGGGTCCATAGTTCACTAGAGGTGCTCTCCTTAGATAAACAACATGGCATGAAGGGTAAACAAATTACAGCAGGGCAATTAACAGGAACTGAGCAAGGCATAACACTGCAATTACTAGTCAGAAAGATCCTATGATATTCGATTGGGAAATACAACAAGACACATAGACCGCCATCCAACTGCATCTATGACTAGAATTCCACCTTCAGGTTATCATCCGAAACCCCTCCAGTATTAAGTTGCAAGCAACAGACAACTGCTTTAAGCAAAGTGTGTAAGGTAAATAGTCCACATGTTCCATGAATAAGAGACCGTTGTTTTCTCCTTAGTGGCAATAGCACATCTACAACCGAAGAGATTGCTGTCACTTCCCTTGGAAACTAGAGGCATGAACCCACTATCGAGCATAAATACCCCCTCTTGGAGTCACTAGCAACTACTTGGCCAAGATATCTACTAACAATGGAGAGCATGCAAGATCACAAACAACACAAACATGATAGAATCATAAAGACAAAACCATTAATCAAACCAACATAATAATCTCAATATCCATCGGATCCCCGCAAACAAAGCATGCATGATTACAAATAGATTAGATCTTGATCATGAACGGAGCTCACAATATCTAAACATGAAAGCACAAAGGAGGGATACAACCATCTAGCTACTACATGGACCCATAGTCCAAGGTGGAACTACTCACGCATCATACCGAAGAGAAGGCCTCCGGGATGATCTCCCCTCCGGCAGGGTGCCGGGAAGAACTTCAGATCCCCTGATCTAGGGAAGATGGTGGCGGTGGCTAAAGACGGTTTCGTGGAGATTTGATCTTGTTCTCAGGATTTCTGCATCGGGGGCTTCTTATAGGCGAAGGGGGAGGCCGAGGAGGCGCCCAGAGGGTGCAAACCCTACCCAGGCGCGGGGTAGGTCCCATCAGCGCCTAGGGGGGATTGGCTGCCCTGGCCCGCTTCTCCGTCTCCCGTCTGGACTTCTTGTTCCCCATGGAAAGTAATTGACTTTGACGTTTGTCCCGTCCAATTCCGAGAATATTTCTTTACTAACTTTTCTGAAACCAAAAACATCAGAAAACAGGCATTTGGCACTGTTGCAACTTGTTATTAGGTTAGTACCAGAAAACATGTAAAAAGCACCTCAAAGTGTAGGCAAGCAAAGCATGGAGCATCAAAAATTATAGATACGTTTCCAACGTATCACCCGGTCCAATCTTTACCATTGATACATCTTCCACTGTTACTTGTTTACTAGCTGCAAACAATTACTTGCCACCCCATACGTTTAATCATTTGTTACAGCAAATCGGTGAGCTTGACAACCTCACTGATTCGTTGGGGCAAAGTCTTGAGTTTATGTTGTGCAGATCTCCGTGTTGCTTGCAACACATGTGTGACGTTTCCTTCCTCCTACTGGTTCGATAACCTCGGTTTCTTAATAAGGGAAAACTTGCTGCTGTGCTGCTTCACACCTTGCTCTTGGGGTTCCCAACGAAGCGCTCCTACATCAACTCAGCGCTGCATCAATATTTTCTGGCACCGTTGCCGGGGAGGCTAAGGACGTCTTCACAAGGGGAGTCCTTCACTTCCTTTCTCTTTACTTTGTTTCTTCTGTTTGGTTTTGTTTGCCTCTTTCCAAACACCCAAAAAAATTAGTCTAGTTTGGTTTGCTTGCTTTATTCAAAAACACAAAAAAATTAGTTCCTATCCTAGCTGCCACCTTGCTCTAGATAATCATGTTGCTCCCAAAGTTCGCCTTGAAAGATCTCGCAATAGGTAGTGTCTCCATAATTGGGAAAGTTAATATTGAAGAATTCTTTAATTATGTTAGCAAGCATGAGGACATTGAGGAAAAATCTATAGCAGAGCTTGCTCCTAATTATGAGATTGCTGCAGCTTCTTAGTTCATATGTTGGAGGCTAGGTTTGTTAGCCTTAACCCCTTCATACAATTCATGTTCCTAAAACTAAAAGAAGAAAAGAATGCTGAAAAGAGAGAATTCATCTTTGAAACTTTATCAAAAGAATTCCATGATGTTGTTAGAGAAGCCAAAAAGGTCTTTGAGTGTTTCAATATGCTAGGATCAAGTGTAGATGTTGTAGGTATTTCTGATAAAACTAAGCCTAGAGAAGAATTTAAGATACACATACCCTTTAAGCTTGTTGGAATCCATGAAGCCTTTAAAAAGAATTTTGATTGGATTGCTCCTGAAAATCTTTTTGATGCAAGTAGTATACCAAAGAGAGATGAGAAGGGATCCTCCAAAATCCATTTGGATGAGATAACTTTCATAGTTGAAGACTTTGCAAGTATGGATGTTAATGCTTCCTCATTTGAAAATATTTGATTCTTCTTGCTTCTTGTGCCTAACTTAAAGGCGTTAAAGACAAGTACTTGTTGGGAGATAACCCAAGAGTTTCCTTGAGTATTGGAAGTTATTACTTCAGTAATGACCTCTCCTTATCCTTTTTGATTGCTTTTTGTGCCAAGAATGGCCTCTGATGAGAGGGAAGTAAGATTTGGGAAGTTCCTGTCCCGAAACAGATTTCTATCCTCCACCAAAAAAATTCATGAGGAGTCTCTGTAACTCGGATTGAGCTCAAAATTTACGAAAAAATCCCCCATTATGTTGGCTAACTTTAATTAGTTCAACACTTTTTGATTTGAGCAACATAAGATGTTCGAAAAAATCCCTTTCTACCTGCTGGCCTGTTTTGACAGATTTCTGCCATTATTTGCATTTGCTTCTTATTGATTCCTTTTTGAGTTCTCTTTAGGTGAATTGAGCTTTTTGAAGGAGTTACTACAGTAGCTTGTGTTTTTAATAAAAAACCTTGCTGTTCCAAAGCTTTGCCAGAGGTCTAATATCTTTTGAATACACAAATGTTGCTAATGAAGATTGTGTGAAGTTTTGTATGAAGGAAAAATTTCAGGTGTAAAGAGAGAATGATGCAATGAGATAAAGAATGGACAAAAGCTCAATCTTGGGGATGCCACCATGGTATCACCCCAGGAAATATCCAAGAGGTACAAGCGTCAAAGCTTGGGGATGCCCAAGGCATCCCCTTCTTCATCAATAAAAATCTCAGGTTTGTCTAGACACTTCGTTTTTATTGTTTCATGCACAGTTGTGTTATGCTTGGAGCGTCTTAGTTTTTGTTTGCTTTGCTTAGTTTGTTTAGTTTATTGAGTAGTTTGGACCCCCGTTCTCGTTGTGTTGTTTTGCAAATAAGTTTACTTGGTGTTGGAAAGGAATAGTAAGTTCTTGCTTGAAGTGCAAGAGGAGCTTGCATTGACTGTGACTTAGACTTTAGCATGACATGCTAGGTGTTGTTTTAGCATTATTCTTAGTGATTATTGATGTAGCATGTCTTGTTCCAAACAATTGGGATTGCTTAGTATGCCTTGAAGAAATTATGTGTTGTTTTAGCATGCAAAAGCATAGTATTGTGGTATTATCCTTTGATGCTTTGCTTGGGTTGACTTGGCACATGCTCACACCATGTTATGACTATGAAAAGTCACCATTAGCCTCTATGATTATTTAGTTCTTGACTTGTAGTAACACTCTTTTCTTTGATTAGTATGCTTTGTTGCACTGCATGATTATGGTCGTTATGCTCTCTTAGTTGGTTGCTCCCAGTCTTTTGCTAGCCTCCACTTGTATGAGTAAGTTCAACTCATGCTTCCAACTCCCAAGAAACCAAGTTATTCCAAAGTGTCCACTATAAACTCCTATGCATGGTGTGGTACACCATTCGAAGTATATTTGTCACATCCCAAATTTTAAATTTGGTTATGCATATCATTCATGTCATTGCATCATAATCATCCATGCAAAATTTCAATTTGAAATGATTCTGGCAAAACACTACTTTCAAAGCCCTATTTTGATTTGCTAAAATGCTCCTACAAGGGATCATACTACCCTTTTTGGAAACTAGTGGTGTTGATACAAATGATCCCATGTTGATCCCCTAGTTTTTATGAAAAATTGAGACAAAAATCACTCCATTCGGAGCTCGTCTATGAAAAATCCCCTAGTTTTTATGAAAAATTGAGACAAAAATCACTCCATGTTGATCCCCTATGGTTTTACTAAAACAAAAAATCAAAAAAAAAGCGCATCCAGCCTAGCTCATTGGGTCAAGGCCGCCAGCCCGCTGAAAGACAGCGGCGCAGCGTAGTAGCTAGCCGCCATTCGCCGACAGTGACGGGGCCCGCCCGTCGGCCGCCTCCAGTCACCGCCACGCGGGACCCGCCTGTCAGCCGAGTTCATCTCGAGCTCCAACTACCAGCACGATTCTCGCGGGATTTTCGTGTCGATTCCGAACCGATTTCAACGAGGTTTCTTGCCAATATGTATCTCCTCGAGCCCCTCTTCCAAACCCCCCTCTAATCGCAACCGAAACGCCCCCAATCTCCGGCGATTTCTCGCCGGAGTTCGACGCCGCCACCGCCGCCATTAGCAAGGTGAGCTCCTCGCCCGCGCCCGTCGTCGCCCGCCCTCGCCCCCTCGTGCCCCCGCTACCCCGCTCCGCCGCCGCTGACTGCCTTTTCCCCTTCTCTCCCCACAGGAGCACGCCCGCGCCGCCGCCGTCGCCCCGCCACCGACACCGCCGCCGCTCCATCTGGGCGCCGCCGTGACCGCCTGCCAACGCCGCCACCACGGGAGGCTTCGCCGTCGCTTTCCCGACCCCGTACGCCGCCCCACCACTGCCGGAGACCGCCACTGCCGCCGCCCCGAGCCCTCCGCCGCCGCCCTCCGGTGAGCTCTCGCCGCCACCCCTCTCTGCCGTCAATTCTTGATCCAACGGCCCAGATCGGGCGTGGACAAGTCATCCTGGGCAGTTGACTGGTCAACAGCCAGTCCACCGCCACGTCAGCGCCACATCAGCCAGTCAATAGTCAAAGTTTGACTGGGTATTTCCTAAATAGATTTAATTGACAAAAAATTGTATAAAATTGCAAAATTCATATCTTTAAATATACTGGGCCAAAAATTACAAATAAAATATGTGTAGATTCAGTAAGTCGTGTAGAATCTTGCTGTAACTTTGTTTTACACTTTTACAGCAAGTTTTTGTCAAGAATAATTAATTGAGTTAATGGCACTTTTAGAGTAATTAATTCGTAGAAAAAGATCTGTAACCCCAAAAATTGCAAATAATATGTCCCTGGAATTAGTAGAACAAGGGGAATATCAAAGTGAATTAAAAGGTTAGGCTTATAGTAAAAACTTTTGCAGAAACTATTTAACGGCTTTCTGCAGTATTTTAATTACTCAGGGAGTTGTATAATTCCTTTTTAAGAAATTCCAATTGGTACTGTTCCTATTTAGTATTGCCTACACAGTAGAAATTTTTCCAAGATTTTAGAAACAGTATGTTAGCAGTTGTGAATTATTTTGGGTTCTAGCTCTATTATTGAGCATTATAAATTGCATGCTTGTTTTCCTTGCACTGAAAATAGTTTCCATCCATGCATACAGTAGCTATACTGAATAAGATTGTGCGGTGCTGCTGTAGCATCAATCCACTTGTCATGCATGCATCTTGCATCATCTTTGCTTGCATATGATTGTGGATGGTTTGTTTATGATTGCAATTGTATCGTGTAGATTGTGACGAGTGCAACGCTTGCTCGTGTGTGGATTGTTATTCCGACCGCTACAACCAAGGCAAGTAGATGCTACCTTGTTCATGATATTGTCCTACTATTTTCAATGCATTGTCGTGTATTTTGTAGATGCATGTGTAGGATGATACTATCGCTATGATATGTCCTATTATATGGTAGAGCTTTCCTTGTAGATGAACCACCGTTGGTAGATGTGCTTAGCCATGCTATGATGAACGAGGGTTGGGTTACATCACTGAAAGTTGTTCTAAATGTTTTGGTTTGCGAAAACTAAAACAACTTAATCAATGAATCTCCTGGGTGTGATGGGATTGATAATTTTTGGTGGTATCATTGAGGAAAGGCACCCAGGTATTAAGAGAAAATGATTGGCTTCTTTATTTTGTAGCTTACGTGTACAACCATGTGCCAATAATGAAATGGGCGGTTGGTTGGACTTAGTAGGTTGTGGTAACTCGAACCCGCGTATCCAGAGATGTAGAATTTTGGTAGGTTGGACCGATGCACGTCGGGATTGGGGAGCTACTTCCCGAACGGTCTCTTCTTGGAATTCTCCCTATCATCACCCAAAATGAGAGTGATGGTACGAGCTGGGCTGGCCAAGTCACATGGGTAAAGTGTACTAACCCCTGCAGGGTGTATAATCTAATCGATTAGTCGTGTCCCCGGTTATGGACGTCTGAGTTGCTTGATATTGATTCCATGACATGTTTCTCGCTCATTCTAATTTCATAATTGCTTTAATATTGTTGGGTTAACTTAATTGGGATCTTTTCAAAGAAAATCAAAAACTGTTCATGAAAGTAGGACAAGGGTATTTGCAAATGCAAGCTAGCCACAGCTCCAATTTCCAAATATGCATGTAGATGTTAGAACTATTATCTCCTTTACTAGCTCTACTTGCCATACATTCCATGTATTGACCCTTCGGGGCTGCTACGTTTCATGTTGCAGGATATTCCGATTCTGAGTAATCGATATAGGCCACTGTACTCCACTCGGCACTTGTTCACTTGTGGGCAATTTGAAGAATGGACGATTTGCTTTATTTATGTTGCTACCTGAATGATTTGAGCTAGCCTTGAGCTAAGTTTTTATTGTAATAATGGTACTCTGGATCTTCGTTATTTATGATACACGGATATTTTGCTATGTTATTCATCTTATTCTATTGTGGGCCAATGAACCGATCCAGGGATTGGCATGTCACATAGAAGCCACGGTCTTTTCAGAACCGTGGTGTTACAAGATGGTATCAGAGCCCGTGTGTCGACTGTAGGATCGTGACCTAGGATTGTATAGGAAGCCATAGAATTATTAAAGCTTATATTAACATTGTCTTTCATCTTATGCCTTTCACTCTCGTAAATTCTTACCATATGCTATTCTCAGACTTTCCTCTTTTAATTGATAGATGGGAGAAGTCAGGACTGAGTATGCAACCATGGAGTCACCAAGGCCCTTTGCAAGATAGTTAGCACAGCTCTCGCGGTCATTGGGATTGCCCCTAACCATGTTCAAGGGAAGAAGGCTGTACACCTATGGATATGGTGAGGATGCGTGGGAGATCACCACTTTCATCTTCAGGGATGCCGTCTTGCCAAACCCTGTGCATCTGATCTACACCAAGACATACTGCAACTAGGGACTTGGAATAGACTTGGCCATGCATGAAGCCCTGTCTCGCCAGTGCCATCTTGTCCGACACCTACTGCCAGCAGACTCACCCTACCGTGACTATGGGAGGCGTGATGAATATGGGAACATTGTGGTTACCCCGGGCGACAGGAACAACATGCCGCCCCGTCGGAGGCACATAGAGGACATGGAAAGGGAGAATGGAGCTCTAGCTGAGAAAGTGACGATGGTAAAGGAGATTGGAGATTTTGCCAGCAATGGTATGGTGGTCCAAGGACAGGAGATTGACACCTTGCATGAAGCTGTGGGAGTTCTGGAAAATGCCCTGATAGGCAGGGATGCGACCATAGCTCATCTTAATGGGACTGTGCAGGATAACGCCTAGACCATACAACAGTTGCAAGGGACCGTCCAGGAAAGGGATCAAACTATTGAAGTTATGGCAGCCCAGATTGCCGCACTCCAAGCACAGCTGAATCCACCCTCTGATGATGACAATGGAGATGGTGGCAACAATGATGATGATGATCACAGTGGGAACGATGATGATGATGAGGACGAGGATGATGATGATGGAGACGATGATGGTGGAGGAGATGAAGCTGTTGCAGTTGCAGCAGAGAGTGAAGAAGAAGAGGAGGAACCAGAAGAGGTGGAGTTTGAGATTTCAAGTGATGACTCAGGACAGGTGTACACTCCGTCGCCATGGTTGGTTCGTGGACAGAAACGCCAATGCATGAGTGCAAGGACCTACCGCAACCTCTTCAAGAAGTAGATAGAAGTCCACCAAATAGTCCTCGTTAGGAAAAATCGTTAGGATTAGTCTCGATCGATGTAAAACTTAATTACTGTTAGTTTAAGAGTGTTTAGTTGCTTATTTGTGTACTCCAATATCCCAGGATTATTTGTGCGAATTTTATGAAAGAGTTATGGCAAGTTTGGTTAATATCTGTGTTATTCCTGCTGCAGTTTTCTGCTGATACAGCAGTACTGTACGATTTTTCATATTTTACTGGTATCTGGGAAAAATATGAAAAAAATAGGGCTGGTTCGAAACTCCCTTTACTGTATGCACAAAAATCAGCTAAAATTCATGACGAGTTTAAGTCAGGTATAAAAATTCGTGAACACTGCTGGACTGTTCTGGCAGATTGCTGTTTTTGATGCTTTGTTGATCAACTGTTTAGATAACCTTTGCCAACTCTTCTAAAAACTATTTCAGTAGGTATATACTGCTAGGATAACCCCTGGGATGTTGATGGATCACGTGTTTGTTGATGTGTGGCTTGCTTGAGATTGTCTGCTATTGTTTTGTTGTTGTTTGATCATAATGCATGGGTAGAATCCTGTTTTCGTAGTTGATTCTTTCTAAGCTTACCTGTGCTGAACCGCAGATGCCTCCCCGCTGTCAACCCACTGAGTTGGAGCAGCTCATGGCAGCTCAGTCACAGCTGACCCAAGTTATGACCCAGTTCATGGAAGCTCAGAACAACAACAACAACAACAACAACAACAACAACAACAACAACAACAACAACAACAACAACAACAACAACAACAACAACAACAACAACAACAACAACAACAACAACAACAACAACAACAACAACAACAACAACAACAACAATGGGAACAACCAGCCTCAGGGAGATGCTCTCACCAGGTTTCTGAGGCTAAGGCCAGCTAAGTTCTCTACTGCAACGGAACCAATGGTTTCTCTCGACTGGTTGCGTTCAGTCAACAAGGATGCGGTAACTGTTGGATGCACTGATGCTGAGAAGGTGACGTTTACCGCTCACCTACTAGAGGGACTAGCCGCTTCTTGGTGGGACACTTTTCAGATCACCCACCCGCTAGACACTGTGACTTGGGCAATGTTTGAGGAAGGTTTCAATACCAACCACGTGTCTTCAGGAGTTCTGAGCCTGAAGAGGAAGGAGTTTCGCAACTTGCGCCAAACCAACCGCATCGTGGCGGAGTATATTGAGGAGTTCAACAACCTGTCTCGTTATGCACCTGAGGATGTTGACACTGATGCAAAAAGGAGGGAGAGATTCCTGGATGACCTCAGTGATGAGCTTTCAGTGCAGCTGCTGGTGGTTTATTTCCCCACTTTCCAGGAGCTTATGGACAAGGCCAGGATCTTGGAAGGGAAGCACAAGCAGGTGGAAAACCGCAAGAGAAAGAGCAGCAATCACCACTCTGGTTCTCACCACAAGTCTCGCACTTCTTATGATGGATACTCCAAGCATGGACGGAGTGACCATGGACACCATGGGATCCATGACCGCCACCACCATGGAGGCGATGGACATCGCCATGATAGCCACAGGAGCAACCACCACAGCCACAAGGGAGGACACACTCACCACTCTGGAGGACACAGTGGACATGACCGCAACCGTGATCGCAGCTTTGTGAAGATGGATCTGAGTGAGGTGACATGCTTCAAGTGTGGTCAGAAGGGACACTATGTAGACAACTGTCCGGAGAAGAAGGTGCTGAAGCCAACCAACAACCAGAAGGCCACAGTGAACCACATGAATGTGGAGGAGATCCCAGATGATCCTGATCTTGTGATTGGTAAGTTTCCAATCAACACTCACCCTGCACTTATACTTTTCGATACTGGTGCATCGCATTCATTCATATCAAGGGCATTTGTGGATAAGTATAAGTTACCTACGGAGTCTATGAAAGAGTCTATTAGAGTGAGTTCACCTGGAGGGGATATGATAGCTAGCGCGGGATGCCGCGACTTAACTGTGAGGATTGGAGCACACAATTTCATTGCACATCTAGTAGTTTTGGAATCACAAGGTTTAGATGTAATTCTGGGTATGGATTGGATGTCTATGTATGGGGGACACATAGATTGTGCACAGCGAGCTGTTTCACTCAAAACCCCGGATGGTAAGAGAATTAGGTTCAAGTCGGCTGTGCGACCGGGAAGGTGTAAGCTGAATTCTCTTAAGGGGGTTAGCATGGATACTGTGCCTGTGATTAAGGATTACCCTGATGTGTTTCTGGAAGAGCTGCCAGGGATGCCACCTGACAGGGAAGTGGAGTTTCTCATCAATCTGATGCCGGGAACAGGACCAATAGCCAAGAAACCATATAAGATGGATGTGGATGAGCTGAAGGAATTAAAGAAACAGCTAAAAGAGCAGTTGGACAAGGGATTCATTCAGCCTAGTTCATCGTCATGGGGTGCACCTGTTCTGTTTGTGGAAAAGAAAGACAGCAACCAGAGATTAGTGGTGGACTATCGCTCGCTGAATGAAGTGACATCAAGAACAAATACCCCCTGCCAAACATAAATGATTTGTTTGATCAACTGGAAGGAGCAAAGGTGTTTAGCAAAATTGATCTACGATCGGGTTATTTCCAATTGAAGATCCGGGAGGAGGACATACCAAAAATCTCTTTCACTACTAGGTATGGTTTATATGAGTATACAGTTATGTCTTTTGGACTAACGAATGCCCCGGCATATTTCATGACCATGATGAACAAGGTATTTATGGAGTACTTGGACAAGTTCGTGGTGGTGTTTATTGATGACATACTGATATATTCCAAGGATGATGCTGAGCACGAGAAACATCTACGACTGATTATGGAGAAGATAAGGGAACACAAGTTGTATGCCAAATTCAGCAAGTGTGAATTCTGGCTTAACATTGCTGGATTTCTTGGACACGTGGTGTCAGGAGAAGGAGTCGCTGTTGATCCAAGCAAAGTGACTGCAGTAACTGAGTGGGAAGCGCCCAAGAATGTGGGAGATATTCGAAGCTTTTTGGGACTTGCTGGACATTACAGGAGGTTCATTGAAAACTTCACCAAGATTTCTAAGCCGATGACAGAACTTCTGAAGAAGGAGAGGAAGTTTGAATGGACGGATGCATGTGAAGCTAGCTTTCAGGAACCAAAGCGTCGACTAGTGACTGCACCTGTTCTGTGTTTGCCAGATCTTCAAAAGGATTTCCAAGTGTAATGTGATGCTTCTCGACAGGGACTTGGGAGTGTGCTGATGCAAGATGGGAGAGTGGTGTCATATGCCTCACGGCAACTTAAACACCATGAGAGGAATTATCCCACACACGACTTGGAATTAGCATCAATTGTTCATGCGCTCAAGGTATGGAGGCACTACTTAATGGGAAAACACTGTGATGTGTACACCGACCACAAGAGCCTGAAGTACATATTTACACAGAAGGAACTGAATATGAGGCAAAGGAGATGGTTGGAACTTATCAAAGACTATGATATGAATCTGCAATACCACCCAGGAAAGGCTAATGTAGTAGCAGATGCTCTGAGCCGGAAGGTTTATGCCAATGGATTGACAATTGGGGAATTGCCCGAGGATTTGTGCAAGCAATTCAAGGACCTTAGACTAGAGGTAGTGTCTGAAGGATATTTGTCAGCAATGGAAGTCCAACCAACGCTACAGGACAGAATCAGGAAGGCTCAAATAGGAGACAAAGAGATAGATGAAGTAAAGGAAAAGATGAAGGAGGATCGAGCAAAAGAATTCCGCGAGGATGAGCAAGGAACCTTGTGGTATGGAGATCGTTTGTGCGTTCCCAACGATCCGGAGATAAGGAAATTGATTCTGCAGGAAGCTCATGACTCGTCGTATTCCATACATCCGGGAAATACAAAGATGTATATGGACCTAAAGGATAGATTTTGGTGGAACAACATGAAGGGAGACATCGCTGAGCATATTGCCTTATGTGATGTATGTAGCCGAGTGAAGGCGGAGCACCAGAAGCCAGCAGGACTACTGCAGCCACTGCATGTGCCAGATTGGAAGTGGGATAGAGTGGGAATGGATTTTATCATAGGATTGCCCATGACCAGGTCAGGATATGACTCCATTTGGGTAGTGGTCGACCATTTGACCAAGGTAGCCCACTTTATACCGGTGAAGACGACATATACGAGTGCAAAGTTGGCCAAGATTTATATGGACAGGATTGTGTGCCTACATGAAGTTCCTAAGAGTATTGTATCTGATAGAGGCACCCAATTTACCTCACACTTTTGGCGCCAGCTGCACGAGTCACTTGGGACTAGGTTGGAGTTTAGCACAGCGTTCCACCCCCAGACTGATGGACAGACCGAGAGGGTGAATCAGATTTTGGAAGACATGCTGAGAGCTTGCGCTTTGGCTCATGGTTCTAGATGGGATGAGAATTTGCTGTATGCTGAGTTTTCCTACAACAACAGCTATCAAACAGCATCAAGACGTCACCGTTCGATGTGCTGTATGGGAAACGGTGCCGGACACCATTGCTATGGGATGGAGTAGGAGAACGTCAATTGTTTGGGCCTGATTTGATCAAGGACGCTGAGGAGAAGGTCGTCTTGATTAGGGACAGGCTGAAGGTAGCACAATCAAGGCGGAAGAGCTATGCTGACACCAAGCGCAAGGAAGTGGTGTACGAGGTAGGTGATAGAGCATATCTGAGAGTGTCGCCACTTCGTGGAATCAAGAGATTTGGAATCAAGGGTAAGATAGAACCTCAGTTTATTGGACCATATCGGGTCTTAGCGCGCAAAAGAGAAGTTGCTTATCAGTTGGAGTTGCCAGAGGCTCTGTCCATTGTCCACAATGTGTTCCACATGTCCCAGCTGAAGAAGTGCCATCCGGAGATGGTGGATACACCATTGAGAGACACTGTGCCACTAGAGGAGGTTCAGCTTGAGAATGACTTGACCTATGAGGAGAAGCCGGTCAAGATTCTGGAGACAGCGGAGAGGATTACCCGTACCAAGACGATCAGGTTTTTCAAGGTGCAATGGAGCCACCACACCGATGAGGAAGCCACTTGGGAGCGTGAGGATGACATCCGAGAGGACTACCCACACCTATTTGCTAATCGCGCTGAATCTCGGGGATGAGATTCATCTTAAGGGGGTTAGTCTTGTCACATCCCAAATTTTAAATTTGGTTATGCATATCATTCATGTCATTGCATCATAATCATCCATGCAAAATTTCAATTTGAAATGATTCTGGCAAAACAATACTTTCAAAGCCCTATTTTGATTTGCTAAAATGCTCCTACAAGGGATCATACTAGGTTTGTTTTTCTACCCTTTTTGGAAACTAGTGGTGTTGATACGAATGATCCCATGTTGATCCCCTAGTTTTTATGAAAATTTCGAGACAAAAATCACTCCATTCGGAGCTCGTATGAAAAAGATACGATGGTTTTACTAAAACAGAAAATCAAAAAAAAACACAGCCTAGCTCGGCCAACAGCGCTACACGACAGCCAGCGCCAAAGTAGCTGTCTGCTGCCGACCAGCTGCGGGCCCGCCGTCGGCCGCCACCGATCCGCCACGGGACCCGCTGTCGGCCGAGTTCATCTCGAGCTCCAACTACCAAAGACGATTCTCGGGATTTTGTGTCGATTCGAACCGATTTCAACGAGGTTTCTTGCCAATATGTATCTCCTCGAGCCCCTCTTCCAAACCCCCCTCTAACCGCAACCGAGACGCCCCCAATCTCCGGCGATTTCTCGCCGGAGTTCGACGCCGCCGCCGCCGACATTAGCAAGGTGAGCTCCTCACCCGCGCCCGCCCTCGCCCCCTCGTGTCCTCGCGACCCCGCTCCGCCGCCGCTGACCGCCTTTTCCCCTTCTCTCCCGAGAGCACGCCGTCGCCGCCGTCCGCCACCGACGCCGCCGCCGCTGGGCGCCGCCATCGCCCGCGTGACGCTGCCGATGCCGCCACCACGGGAGGCTTCGTCGCTGCTTCCCCGACCCCGTACGCCGCCCCACCGCCGCCCCGAGCCCGCCGCCGCCGCCCTCCTGTGAGCTCTCGCCGCCACCCCTCCCTACCGTCGATTCTTGATCCAACGGCCCAGATCGGGCGTGGACTAGTCAGCCTGGGCAGTTGACTGGTCAACAGCCAGTCCACCGCCACGTCAGTGCCACATCAACCAGTCAATAGTCAAAGTTTGACTGGGTATTTCCTAAATAGATTTAATTGACAGAAAATTGTATAAATTTGCAAAATTCATATCTTTAAATCTACTGGGCCAAAAATTACAAATAAAATATGTGTAGATTCAGTAAGTAGTGTAGAAGCTTTCTGTACCTTTGTTTTACACTTTTGCAGCAAGTTTTTGACCAGAATAATTAATTAGTTAATGGCCCATTTAGAGTAATTAATTCGTAGAAAAAGATCTGTAACCCCAAAAATTGCAAATAGTATGTCCCTGGAATCAGTAGAACAAGGGGAATCTCAAAGTGAATTAAAAGGTTAGGCTTACAGTAAAAACATTTGTAGAAACTATTTAACGGCTTTCTGCAGTATTTTAATTACTCAGGGAGTTGTATAATTCCTTTTTGAGAAATTCCAATTGGTACTGTTCCTATTTAGTATTGCCTACATAGTAGAAATTTTTCCAAGATTTTACAAACATTATGTTAGCAGTTGTGAATTATTTTGGTTTCTAGCTCTATTATTGAGCATTATAAATTGCACGCTTGTTTCCATGCATGCATACAGTAGCTATACTGAATAAGATTGTGTGGTGCTGCTATAGCATTAATACACTTGTCATGCATGCATCTTGCATTATCTTTGCTTGCATAAGATTGTGGATGGTTTGTTTATGATTGCAATTGTATCGTGTAGATTGTGATGAGTGCAACGCTTGCTCGTGTGTGGATTGTTATTCCGACCGCTATAACCAAGGCAAGTAGATGCTACCTTGTTCATGATATTGTCCTACTATTTTCAATGCATTGTCGTGTATTTTGTAGATGCATGTGTAGGATGATACTATCGCTATGCTATGTCCTATTATATGGTAGGGCTTTCCTTGTAGATGAACCACCGTTGGTAGATGTGCTTAGCCATGCTATGATGAACGAGGGCTGGGTTACATCACTGAAAGTTGTTCTAAATGTGTTAGTTTGTGAAAACTAAAACAACTTAATCAATGAATCTCCTGGGTGTGATGGGATTGATAATTATTTATGGTATCATTGCGGAAAGGCACCCAGGTATAAAGAGAAAATGATTGGCTTCTTTATTTTATAGCTTACGTGTACAACCATGTTCCAATAATGAAATGGGCGGTTGGTTGGACTTAGTAGGTTGTGGTAACTCGAACCCGCGTATCCAGAGATGTAGAATTTTGGTAGGTTGGACCGGTGCGCGTCGGGATTGGGGAGCTACTTCCCGAACGGTCTCTTCTTGGACTTCTCCTTATCATCGCCCAAAATGAGAGTAATGGTATGAGCTGGGCTGGCCAAGTCACATGGGTAAAGTGTACTAACCAATGCAGGGTGTATAATCTAATCGATTAGCCGTGTCCCCGGTTATGGACGTCTGAGTTGCTTGATATTGATTCCATGACATGTTTCTCGCTCATTCTAATTTCATAATTGCTTTAATGTTGTTGGGTTAACTTAATTGGGATCTTTTCAAAGAAAATCAAAAACTGTTTATGAAAGTAGGACAAGGGTATTTGCAAATGCAAGCTAGCCATAGATCCAATTGCCAAATATGCATGTAGATGTTAGCACTATTGTCTCCTTTACTAACTCTACTTGCCATACATTTCATGTATTGACCCTTCGGGGCTGCTACGTTTCATGTTGCAGGATATTCCGATTCTGAGTAATCGATATAGGCCACGGTACTCCACTCGGCACTTGTTCACTTGTGGGCAATTTGAAGAATGGGCGATTTGCTTTATTTATGTTGCTACCTGAATGATTTGAGCTAGCCTTGAGCTAAGCTTTTATTGTAATAATGGTACTATGGATCTTCGTTATTTATGATACACGGATATTTTGCTATGTTATTCATCTTATTCTATTGTGGGCCAATGAACCGATCCAGGGATTGGCATGTCACATAGAAGCCACGGTCTTTTCAGAACCGTGGTGTTACAATATTCCTATTGGCAACTATCTTCCAATTAAAAACTATTTTGTTATGTGAAAACTTAGTGATTAAAGCCCTCACAAACTTGATGGCACACTTTATATTCTTTGCCCCTAATAAACTTGACCATTGTGACAACTTTGTTGTATATTATTGCACTTATAAGTTGGAATTAGCAGAACCGTGTTGTCACGGGGAACGTTTTCAACATTGCACTTGTACTTTGTACTCAGTTGATATCATGTTCTTTTTTCTATGGATGTCACCGGTGTGAAATAAAGAGGGAACTTGTAAGTCCATGGAGTTTGTATCCTGTGTTAGAGAAATGCCTGGGCCGCTAGCCTAAGCCATGCCTAATCATGGTGGAAACTTGCAGCATCACCATAATGAGCTATCTATGAAGCATCCTCAATAAAAAGCTATGCATATGGTAAATAAAAATATTGCTGAGATGCTCATTGTCTGCTTGCCTTGTCATTTTGGTTATGGGAAAGATCCTGTACCGTATGGAAGGGGTACCCCGTTGGCGGTTCTTAATGATATGCAAATACTTACAATGACAAGAACTTACCTGGGCCCAAAGTTGAGTATGCATGAGGTGTGGACCTCGTATTCAAGGGACTTGAGATTGCCAACTTATACTTCGTCAAGCATATATTCCATCTTTGCCACTTTTACCTTAACCACTCCAAGATGCTTATGATAGGGGAAATGAGGGCTGAAATCTAACAAGTACCATCATTTTTGGAAGCTCTTTTTGAAACTTGTAATCCCTGCTTCCTTTACAAAAAGGCCTTTCTTCCACCATTATTGAGTCTCCACCTTCTACCTTTAGGCACCATTAAGAGAGCATAGTTTTCATTCTGTGTGCAGTGTTATAAAGCTTATTAATTGATGCATATTGTGATATTACTTGTTCTTGTGCTATTTGTTTCTAGTCACCCTTGTGAACTTTGAAGATGTCCTATGCATCTATATTGCTACTCTATGAGGGACAAGCTGATTGCCACTTTACCATGTTTTCTGTATGTGAAACAAACAAACGTTTTTCAATGCATGTTATTCATGATCTTTGTTTGTAGCATTCATGTTGCATGCATAGTTACTATGTACTATTGTTAGAACTCCAGTTTTCATGCACATGTGTAGAGTTATTTGATCCCAGCTTTCAATGCTTGCAAATGGTTGGATCTTTATTGTGAGGGTGCATGTCACCTCAAAAATTATTCTTTTATCACTTACCTACTCGAGGACGAGCAGGAGTTAAGCTTGGGATGTTGATACGTTGGAAACGTATCTATAATTTTTGATGCTCCATGCTTGTTTAGTATATACTTTGTTTTGCTTGTCTACACTTTGAGGTGCTTTTTACATGTTTTCTGGTACTAACCTACAAAAAAGTTGCAACAGTGCCAGATGCCTATTTTCTGTTGTTTTTGGTTTCAGAAAAGTTAGTAAAGAAATATTCTCAGAATTGGAAGGGACAAACGTCAAAGTCAATTACTTTACGTGGGGAACAAGAAGTCCAGAGGGGAGCCGGAGAAGCCGGCCAGGGCGGCCAGACCCACCCTAGGAATGGGTGGGCCCTGCCCCGCGTCTGGGAGGGGTGTGGGGCCCCTGGACGCATCCTCATCCTCCCCTTCGCCTATAAGAATCCCCCGATGCAGAAACCCTAAGCACCGGATCAATATTCTACGAAACCGTCTGTAGCCGCCACCACCATCATCCCTAGATCGGGGGATCTGAAGCTCATCCCGGCACCCTGTCGGAGGGGAGATCATCATGGAGGCCTTCTCTCTGATATGATGCGTGAGTAGTTCCACCTTGGACTATTGGTACATGTAGTAGCTAGATGGTTGTATCTCCTCCTTTGTGATTTCATGTATAGATCTTGTGAGCTCCGTTCATGATCAAGATCTATTCTATTTGTAATCATGCATGTTGTGTTTGCGGGGATCCGATGGATATTGAGATTATTATGTTGGTTTGATTAATGGTTTGTGATCTTGCATGCTCTTCGTTGTTAGTAGCTATCTTTGCCAAGTTGTTGCTAGTGACTCCAAGAGGGGGTATTTATGCTCGATAGTGGGTTCATGCCTCTAGTTTCCAAGGGAAGTGACAATAATCTCTTCGGTTGTAGATGTGCTATTTCTACTAGGGAGAAAACAACGGTCTCTTGTTCATGGAACATGTGGACTGTTTACCTTACACACTTTGCTTAAAGTAGTTGTCTGTTGCTTGCAACTTAATACTGGATGGGGTTCGGATGATAACTTGAAGGTGGACTTGTAGTCATAGATGCAGTTGGATGGTGGTCTATGTATCTTGTTGTATTGCCCAATCGAATCTCATAGAATCTTTCTGACTAGTAATTGCATTGTTTTGCCTTGCTCAGTTCCTGTCAATTTCCCTGCTGTAATTTGTTTACCCTTCATGCCATGTTGTTTATCTAAGGAGAGCACATCTAGTGAACTATGGACCCCGGTCCAATCTTTACCATTGATACATCTTCCACTATTACTTTTTTACTTGCTGCAAACCATTACCTTCTGTAGGGTTCGCAGCATAGAAAACAAAAAATTTCCTACGATGTGAACTATATACCAAGATCTATCTACTAGATACAAACAACGGGCGGATGTATATCCGTAGAGAACATACCCTTGAAGACCGACAAAGCTTAACGAGTTCAACTCGTGGTTGATGTAGATGATCTCTTGCCGATCTCAAGATCGAGAGGAAGTCCTAGCGCCGCAAATCAGCAGCGCATCCGTGCTCGCACACACGTTCGAGGCACCGAGCAACCTCCGCCTCCTCGCTCCAACGATGCAGCGTAAGCACAACTCTTTCTTGCCGAATAGCCACCGGGAACATGTATCTCGCTAGTCCGAGACCATGGGGGATAAATTCTAGAGGGGGAGAGAGATCCTTCACGAGGAGGTGTGAGAGACAAGTGAGGATGGGGGCTCCTTTTATAGGAGGAGGGGGGAACCCCAAGGGGGTGGCCGGCGCATGGGGCTGCCCCCTTGCCCTCCCCTCTTCATGTGGGTGGACACTCCACTCACAAATCTCCTTTAAATTCCCTCCAATCAAAAGTCCACTCAAATTCCCATTAAATTTCCACCAAATTTAATGCAAACTCTCATTAAATAAAACTCTTTTATTTTATTCAGAAATTTGTCAATTACTTTCATGACAAACATTCACAAATAACCCCTTGCTAGAATTCTATTTCACATGCATAACCACTTTATGCAATTTCACCCGAAAACCTGTTTCGGTATCTAGTGAAATAAATTCCTGCGCTTGTTCATTCTTTCGGCATGAAACATTTGCTCCAATTGGATGTCGGTGTCTCTTAAGTGTGTCACCCTACGGTTCGTGAATAATGCGGACATGATCGAGACCCCTCTCGGATCAATAATCAGAAGCGGGATCTGGAGACCCATACTGACTCCCACACATTCAACGATGACTTTCTTGTGATCGTCGGAACCTTTTACGCTAGTATCTTAATCCCTTTGTTTCACGATATATTACATGTTCGAGATTCGATCATCGGTATCTCCATACCTAGTTTGATCTTGTTACTGACATGCACTCTTTTCTCGTTCCTGTGATATAACATTCTAGTGATCAAATCACTTGCTTGCAAGCTAATCAATGTGATATCACCGAGAGGGCCCAGAGTATATCTATCCGTCATCGGGATGAACAAATTCCACTATCGATCCATGAGCCTCAACATAACACTTTATTAGTTCTGAATCCATCTTTATAATCACCCTGTTATGGTGTGACGTTTGATCTTATCAAGAAACTCTTCCGGTGTTAGTGATTGACATGATCTCATGGTCTAAGGATTAGGATCACTTCGTAAGTTGTTATAGCAATATAAACTCAATGACTTTGATCGTAATGCTATACTTCGGATGAATGTTCATCACACCATTACACTAATGTTGTGATCCTGTTATTAACAACATCAAATGTCCATGATCAGGAAACCTTGATCATCTTGTTAATCAACGAGCTAGTTTATGAGAGAGGCATAACTAGGAACTTTCTGTTTGTTTATTAAACACACATGTATTAATGTTTCCGTATTAATACAATTATAGCATGCAAAATAAACATCTATCATATACTTGGAATACACATAATAAACACTTTATTATTGCCTCTCAGGGCATATTCCCTTCACCTTCCACACCATACGTTTAATCCTTTGTTACAGCAAATCGGTGAGCTTGACAACCTCACAAATTCATTGGGGCAAAGTCTTGAGTTTGTGTTGTGTAGGTCTCCGCTTTTGCTTGCAACACCTGTGTGACGTTTCCTTCCTCCTTCTGGTTCGATAACCTCGGTCTCTACTGAGGGAAGACTTGCTGTTGTGCTCATCACACCTTGCTCTTGGGGTTTCCAACGAAGTGCTCCATGTTAGCACCATCAATATTGCTCTATATTTTGTGAGAACGAAGAACCAACTTGCTGATATATTCATGAAGCCTCTTGATGAAGCAATATTTTGTTATTTGAGGAATGAGCTAAATATCATATATTCAAGGAGCTTGGCTTGACTACCCCTACATACTCACTTACTATTTTTCATGTATTTGGTTTAGATGCGGGCATAGACATAGGGGGAGTGTGGTCCTAATTGATTGGGCTAACCCTCCCCCCATAATGCCGAAAGCAATAAAAATCATTTCCCTTAATATCATTTTGTGATATGTGGGTCATTGATGAGCATTGGTTTTGAACTCAAGATACATATTCACGGTGTCTTGCAAGGAGTGCTCTGGCATGAATCTATGTTGACATAAATTCAGAGGGGGCGGACTATTCGCCCCAAGTGGGGGGCGGATTATCCGCCCCAGGCGAAATCTGCCTCTTAAGGGCTAGGCTCGGGGAGGAAGGGCTCAAACAGAGCAGCCAGTCCTCCCCCAACTCGTGCCCTTCCCCCAGTTGCTGCCGGAGCCTCTGCCCCTTCCTGGAGTCGATTCGACCACTGGATTCTCCGGGCCCTTCCCGGATCTTCTTCCCCACGCCTCCGGGTACCTTCTCCTCCGAGCTTTTCCTCCAATGAGTGAGGTTAACTCCCTCATCCATCTCCTTTGTATGGGATTCATTGTTTTTGGTGGAAATCTCATTGTAGAAGATACTTTGTGTTTCCCCTATTTGTTAGAATCAGTAGTATTGTAACCCTAGTGCCCAATCTGTTTTGCCTTGGTGAATCTGGGTCGAACCAGAAATTTTTTGCGGGGGCGGATAATCCGCCCCTGCCAGGGCCGGATAATCCGGCCTAGAGACTCAATGTCTATTCTGGTTTGGTTCAGATTTCCACAATGCACATATCTGGACCATGGATTGTTTTCCTACTATTTGTAATGTTCCTCTTGGACCTGTGTGTATGATTATCCACATGCTACCTCTCCCATGATTTTCACAGGTGGTACAAGTGCTCCTAAGACCTACAAGCATCGTCCCCGTGCTTGTTATCGCAGGCCCATTGCAGAGGGTACGTTTGTTGACGAAACTGAGGTCCGCAGGTTGGCAAGAGAGTCTGAACAGATGGCTGAGGCAGCAAAGAAATCCAAGAGGGTTGCATCTCGCAAGGGCAAGGGCAAGCAGTCCCGGCCCAACTACAAGGCCATGGACATCATTGAGTACTCCTCCATTCGCCAAACCGATTATTATGCCGATGCTGGTAGTGATGGTTCTCCGGAGGATTCCATGTTTTGGTGATCTCACTTTCGGTCTATTCATGATGATGTGTATGTTCCTCTCAAGATTCGCCCTATGCATCCTCTGAATATGAATGAGGCCCAAACCAAGGCAAGACTCCATGAAGCCCTGGATGTGACCAATAAGATGGGGCTTTATCACCTTATGACTCTTCAGTGTCACTATGACTCCTTGGTGGTGAAGCAGTTTTTCTTCACCCTTGTGATCTGCGGAGATGAGCTTCGCACAATGAAGTGGATGACCGGGACAACAATGATTCAGTCTGACTTCCGTACCTTTGGTCAGGTCCTTGGGTATGCTTTTCATGGGCGTGATACGGCTTCTGGCCATCGCATAATTTCTCTGCTCAGGCCATCCAAGGACATTGTTCTTGCTCCATGTTTGACATCTGATGGCATTGCTGGTACCTTTGCTGGCCTCTCTCCTTTGTATGCCACTCTTGTTGGCATGTTTTGGGACAGCATCTCTCCAAGTGGGGGAAACAATGATAAGATCCGCGTTCACCTGGTTCCCCTGCTTCCTTTTGCTCATGAGTGTGCCACCAATGTTGGTTCGTCTACAGGTTACAAGCTGGATGTTATGGACTATATCTATCATGAGATGACTGATGCTATGCTCAACCATCTCTCCATCCCATATGCTCCCTTTATTATGATGCTCATCAAGCACATGCTTCCACATGAGGACTTTGGTATTGGTTTGGATGGTGTTCACAAGCCAAAGAAGATCTACAACAAGGCTCAGAAGACCTCTCACCCTTCCACTACCCCTGAGTCCTTCATGCGTGATGCAAGGGCTAGTGGTCGTTGTCCCGCGGTGTCCCCAATGGCACGTGAGGTCAAGCAGCTCAATTGGTTTCAGCGGCACATTCTTTGCATGGGCATAGATACTCACAAGGGCTAGTATGAGGAGTACCGAAGGAGCCATGAGATGGCCCACACCCAGCAGCTCATTCTTCACCACGTGTCCGGTGCAACTGGCCACCCACCACCTCCTACACCTTCGGAACCATATGCTCAGTGGAACACGTCAGAGATCAATTATGGAGATCTTGAGAGTCACCTGTTTCCTCCACCACCGAGGGCACCTATTCCTCCAGTTGTTGATGATGATGAGTATGATGACGAGGAAGGGGACGGGGATGACTACGACGAGGACGAGGACGAGGAGGAGTGATCTTATGGGACGCTAGCATTGCTCTTCTTCCTTTTTGGCATTTCGATGCCAAAGGGTGAGAAGTAGTTCTATTAGGTCACGGATTTGCATGGGTCGGGCGCAAGCACTTGCCTCTTTTTCATTCATTTTATTTGCTTGCTTGTGCCCCTTTAGCGTTGAACTTTGTGTGCTTGGTTTGCATGGTTTGTATAAGACTTTGTCGTGTGTTACTTTGTGCTCGTGTATGGATCTCTAGAATTCTGGATTTATCTTGTGGAACTACTCATATGGAATTATGGATTTATCTATGGAGTATGGTATTGTATTGATGGCATATGGAAGTATGGAGTTATCTATTGATTGCATCAATATTGTGGGATGTGCTTGTGGCCTAGTAATCTCATTATTCACATTGGCTATTTTCACAACCCGGTGGTATGACTTTGTTTCCTAACTCACCATGTTTTAAATTGTCTTTGATATGAAATTGACTTTCTCTTTAGTGTGTGCATTTGTATTCAAATGCAATTTATAAATATGCACACATTTAGGGGGAGCCTCTTTCATTTCCTTAAGGTGCTGTTAGTAGGTTTCATTGCAAATCCTAGTATTGTCATCTAACACCAAAAAGTGGGATATTGAAAGAACATTTCATAATCCCTAGTGTTTTGTGTGTTAGATAACAATATCAAGGATTATTTAATGTGTGTTGAAGTGCTGCAGATCTCTACCTTGAAAAGGAAACGGAAACTGTTTTTGGGGGGCGGATAATCCGCCCCTCCCCAAACTCAGAAGGGCGCAACCCTTAGAATGGGGGCGGAATATCTGACGGATTTTCCGGCATTGCCAGATAATCCGCCCCTCCAGGGGCCGGATAGTCCGCCCACCCAGGGTTTTCTCCAAGTCAAAACCGGCGCGGCCTTCTGTATGGGGGAGGATTTTCCCCCGGAGTTACCGTCCTAGGGGCGGATTTCTCCCCTAGGGCGGATAGTCCGCCCCTTGAGAGGGCGAATAATCCGCCCCTCGAGGATTTTCTCCAAGTCAAGACCGGCACGACCTTCTGTATGGGGGGTAGAGTTTCCCCCCAGAGTTTCCGTCCTGGGGGAGGATTTTCCCTAGGACGGATTGTCGTGGTGGTGTCACGGCATATACAATGGTTAGGCTTAAGTTAGGGGCCGAATGGTTGCTTGTGGTCACCGGGGAGGGAGTGCACGGTCTAGCCACGCACAAATAACAAGATGAACTCTCCACACTTAGGGATTTTATTGATCCTAAAAGTTTACAAGTGATCCTTGAGCTGTATGAACTAAGCCTCAGTGCACTAGTTCCCTACTTGGTCCAACCTCCTCTAACCCTATCTATCCCCCTCCTTATATAGGCGAAGGCTAGCTAGGTTACACCCCTTTGGGTCCTAGGGTTACTGTTTGGATCTTGGTCTTTACTTTACGGGTCGGGTCATGGGCCAGCCCTGAGCCCTTGACCTAGTCCATAAAGCTAGACAGCTAACGGTCTTCACGTACGTAGCCTCTAGTTCTTTTGGCGTCACGCGGTAACTTTGTATGTCATCCCTTGCTTTAGGCGTCACCTGGCTCCTTTTGTGTCACCCGGCATCGCCCTTCTCTTTTGACCGTGTTTTACCATGGTCCCTTCTGAACCTTACTCGGAAAGGTGCCACGCGTCCTGTTTGACTCGGCCTTCCCTCGTAGGACTCGACTTGTTGGTTCCTGCAAGATTAACAAACTTGTCTTACATGGGCCGACATAGTTCCTATGTTGGCCGCATACGACCATCTTACCCGGCCGTTGTTACCCGGTCAGGTTCATTCTTTACTCGGCATAAGCCAAGTTGGGCAATGTTTTACCCCTTATGACCCTACTGGGGGTTATTCCCCCGAAATTAGTCCCCGAAGCTGGTGAGGCCTAGAAGTTCTAGCTGTTAGGCGTCTCCAGGTTCCTTTAATGTGATTGGAACTTCTCTTTCTGCCAGCATTTACTTCTTAGGATGCACTGTTTGGCGTAGCTTCGATCTTAGCCGAGTCTACTTTGCTCTTTCTGAGTCTCATCTTTGACTTTTTGGCCCATTTTTGCCTCGTGTCGAGTCATTTTCGACGTGCCTTAGTCACTAACAGCTTGTAATCATGGTGACTTGCCTCAAATTTTGTCCCAAATCTTGACCGCACAGTGACGGCGGCGCAGTAACTCCCCGTCACTTTGGCAGTCCCATCGCTCAGCGTGACGTGGCAGTGGATTTATCGTGTATCACCTACACATGGTGTTTCTTGACTGGCTCACTCGGCCGAATACACGGCCACACGCTGGCCACACGGTGCAGGAGGATCCCACGTTTGGGGTTTTTACTCCCCTTAAGTAGAGCTGAGGGGAACTTAACTTCCCCCGCCCGTTCAGTTTCCCCATTGCCTTCTTCTTCTCCCTTGCGGTTCTTCTTCTCCACTGCTTCTATTCTGTGATTGCTCTTTTCCCCTTTCCATTCCACTACGGGTCCTCGCTCCTCCAAGCCCCTTCCAGCGGAAGAGAGCAGAATCTGTGGAGATCATGGATGCTCATGCCTTGAATGAGCGGAGAGCAGGAGGTCGCCCGCCATGCGGCTGGGTGGGCTTGGAAGTTTCCGCAGAGGAGGTTGAGTGGTTGTGCTCCACCAGGCGCATACCGCTCGAGGTGGATTGCCGCCTCCCATTAGGTGATATTTCTCCCAAGCCTGATGCCAACGAGCGGGTAGTTTTCCTCTCCCATTTTGAGCGAAGTTTCGCCTTGCCAGCGAGCAACTTCTTCATTTCCTTTCTATCTACTTTCCATATTCAAACTCATCATCTTCCTGCCAATGCGATTGGCTCCCTCTCTTGTTTTATTTCGGCCTGCGAGGGCTACCTTGGCATTTGGCCCATTGTTCTTCTCTGGGCCAAGTACTTTAGCTTTAGGATCTAAGTAGTGCCAGATCCTAGCGTCCCCCATGCCGAGAAGAAGCCTGCTAGGTGTGGTGCCGCTAGCATCACACCCAGGAAGGAATCCATCTTTCCTCGGTTCACCGGCCTTGAATCTTGCAAGAAATGGCATAGGACTTCTTCTATGTCAAAAACAACAGGTCCACCGATTACATCCGGCTCCCCCTTTCTCGGACGAAGTTCCCAGCAAGGAATTCTGGAAGCTTGACCCGCACGACAAGTATGCAGCAGTGAACGAGGCCCATGGGATTTTGGAGAGGCTTATGTCGCCGAATGAGAACTTCCACTTGACTGTGGTGGATCTCATGTGTGCTTTCACTGCACGTCGGGTCAGCCCTATCCAAGAAAGGAGCCACAAGATGTGCTTCATGAGCGGCACGCAGGATCCTACTCGGCATTCCATGCTGGAGCTCACCCACGACTCCGTGGCCCACCGGGTCAGCTCGATCTTCAAGCTGACTCTGGGGGAGGACTGGGATTGGAGCTTCCCTCCTTTTATTCGGGATAGGCTTGTCCCCTAGGTAAGTTTCCGAGTCACTTTTTATCCGACATAGATTTCCTTATGTTCATTTGCCATTTCATTCGTTCCTTGTTTTTATTTTGTTTGTCTTTCACAGAATCTTGTTCACCAGGTTGATGATAGTACTATCCCTCCCGGTGGCTATTACGACGATCACTCTGATTCAGATGAGGTCGAGTTCGATCTGGAGCACTTCATGCCCATCCCGCATGTTGCTGCGGCTTCAACTTCGGGTAAGACCCACACTCGAACCCCTTACGAGATTGGTCTGACGACGATGAAGATGACTGTGAGATTCTGGAGGTACTAGTCTTTTAACCTTAATCCTCTGACTTATCCGAGTGAGCTCGTCATTTACTTATGTAGCTGGCCAGGTACATGACGTTCCCCCTCTTGTTGTGGGCGGAGTCGGCAAGATCCCTGCTGCCAAGCCGGGTAAGCGACGTGGGGCCTCCTCTAGCACCCAACCCACCAAGAAGCGCAAAGTTACTCCTGCTGCTCCTCCTGCTGCCTCATTAACCGAGACTCGCAAGGCTGCTGGGCGCCGGGTCACTTGTCACATTCCTGACTTGTAATTGTTTTTGGGTAATCATTGTTGTTTGCTTACTTCCCATTTTTCCTTTCCTGACTTGTAATTGCTTTGTTATAAGCATTTCTGTTATTTTCAGCGCGGCGCCTTTCTCTGCCAGCCAGGCTGCTCCCAGTATGGCCTCTTCGCCTTTGAGGCCCGTCTCTCCTCCTCGCGCCAACACTGCCGTGCCAAGCCCCGTCCTGGTCACGGTTCCCACTACCGCGACTCACGCATCTCAGAGTGAGGCCAACCCGGCGACGCCCCCGTCGGAGGAGACCCGGTCTAGCTCCCCTGCTGCTTTTCCAGAGCAAGCTCTTGATCCCGGCGCTAGCAATATCGGTGCCGAGAAGACCCCTAAAACCAGCTCTCCTGCTCCCAGCGTACAAGTTAACCCCGTTGCTGCTCCTGAGCCTGGTCACTCGGCTTCTGTCTTTTTCCCAGCCAGATCTACACCTGCTCACTCTCCTCCACTGTCAAAGGACCAGACCCGGCCAGTTGCTCCAAGCCAGGCTCGCCCTTCAACTAGCAAGCCCTCATCTACCAAGAAGATAACCTTGATCCATGCCCTAGGCACCGCACCACAGATCCAGCCCACAACAACAACAATGGAACCCGCTCCGACGGGTAAGTTGGGAGAATCTGCAGCTACTGGATCAGGCAGCGCTTCTAGAGATGGCAGCTTACATACCAGCATTGCTGCTACCCTCGCAAAGATAGGAACTACCCTTAAAAAGGGGCAAGTCCTCACTCGGACGCTTAGCAGGAATGGCCTCGGCTCTATAGAGCGCTACGCTGTGGCTTGGAACGCAGCTGGCGAGCAAGAGGTCAGCTCCAGTGCTGGCAGGAACATGAAGCTAGGCCCCAAGGACGTTTCTGACATGACCCAGCAGGCCATCGCCTTGATGGCCAGAGCGGATGTGGTGAACGAGGTATGTAATCTCCTTACTCTTTTACGTAAGAAACTTATTCGGCTGTAAGCTCTAAGTTAGAAATCAACTCTTATTCGGCTGCTAGCTTGAATGCATATCTTCTGACTACATCTTTTTTTGTGTAGCTTACGCACAATGAGCGCACCAAGGTGCGCCAGGCTCTCCTTTTGGATTACTGCAAGCTGGAGCTCGCTCACCAAAACCTGTTGGCTGAAGCTAAGGGCCAAGGTAATTTCTTATTTGGCTTCCTTTGTTATTCGGCACACCTTCTTTGTTTTCACCTTGCTTATCTTCTCCATTGTCCTTTCACAGCTTCTGCCCAATCCACCATTGACGCCTTGCACCTACAGATCAGTGATGCTGAAAGTAAGCTCTTGGAGATTCTGTCTCCGCTCTGTGTTTTTGCTTATCCCTTTCCTATTTTTATCTCGATGGATCCGAGATGGTTTTGTTGTTGCTGAAGAGTCATATGCTCCGAATAAGCAGAGAAGCACGGGATCGAGCTCCAAAAGGAGCGAGATAAGGTGACTCGGCTAAAGAAGCAAATGGCGGATATGGAGCAGAAGCACCAGTCCGAGGTGAAGGGGCTACGGGAGGAGCTTGCCAAGAAAGATGGCCAACATGCCGCCAATACTGAGAAGACCAAGGAGCTGCTGAAGGAGGCCGAGCCGGCGGTTGAGTCGTCTCATCAGGATCTAGACACTCTTCAGGCCAAAGCTAGGATTTGGCAGAGCAAGCTTGCCATCATCAATTCTTTCCTCGGTAGTGAGTCCTGACCTTTTTTACTGTATTCACACTCTTGCCTTCTGTCTCCTTTTCATTGTTTTGCTAATGTTCTTTTTATGTTGCAGAGAATTTCGCCGAGGCTGAAATGTTTGCTATGCGGGCCATGAAAAGAGTGTGAGCCGAATCTGGCGCTCCAGCTGATGGCGAGGTCACTATCGACGATCATCTCGCAGCGCTGTCAGAACATGCAAAGACCCTCAAATCATGCGGCTTTGACTTGCTCAAATCAGCGATCCACGCGTTCAGGATGCTCTGGCCGGATGAAGACACGCCCACACTCATCGAGCCTTTGGCTGCCAGGCTGCTTCAGACTGAAGACAGGTTGGATCAATGGCACGAGTCGTCCAACCGAGCTGCAGCGGATAAGGCTCTTGCCTTTGTTCTTTCATGGTACGAGGACATTAATCTTGATGTTCTCGAGCGCATGAGGGCTGAAAGTAAGTGGCTCCACGATCCTGATCTTATCAAGAAACGCTAGGAGCGAGCTTATGCCCTGGTCGAATATGCCTTTGTGCATGCCTGGTGTGATGGGCCTAGCTTCCTCGACCTTGGCGAGCCTCTTGCCGGTGATCGCCGATGACGAAGGTGTGGATAGCGAAGCCACCGAGTCAGATGATGCAGCAGATTCGGCCACCAATGCCCCTAACTCGTCAAACGCTCCAGATGACGCTCCTAGCTCTAGCCCCAAGGTTACTCCTCCTGTCCCAGCTGCTTCTTAGGCTGGTTACAAAAACACTCGAATTTCATGAGATCCCCGGTATGCCGGGTGCAGATGTATGATACAATGCACTTATTTTAGGTGTGCGCCTTGTGATAAGGCTTAAACTTTTATTTATCTTTGAATGTGAATTATCCAGGGGCAAGTCCCCGAGTTTCATTTTGCCTTTTCCCTTCTCCTTGAATTTAGCTCTTGACTACCTTTTTTGGCGTTCGACATTAGAGTCTCAAAGTTCTAAGGATTGATTTAGCGGATATGAAACTAGGCCACTTGTCCTAAGATCATTCGACATACAAAGCAACATTACCTGCAATGGGTTAGTAAAAACATATATAAGGTCAACTCGCATTTTCCCCTTTACTTATCCGGTGTTCATGTTTACTCGTCATTGATATTTTCCTCTTGCTTGCCATGAAGCCATGTTTTCGGACAACAACATAGTCGAAGAGTTGATTCTATCTGAGTAAACATTACTTGTTCCGAGATAAGTCTTAAGTGTCAACACCAGCCGACATAGATTAATCAAAGGATAAACACAAGGGGTAGTCCCCGAGTCAGTTTTTCGAGTCATACCGTTTTATTATCGGCACATATCCGGCATAAGCGTCTGACATATGAGAGTTTGAGAGATACATACACTCCTTCTCCTAAGTGTAGAAAGGACGTAGCAGTGCCACATTCCATGGCCTTTTGGTTTCATCGCCTGACATGTCCGCCTTGTTCTTTTGTTCTTCGCGAGCATCTATTAGATAATATGAATCATTGTGCAATGCTTTTCTTACAATGAATGGTCCTTCCCATAGGGGTGATAGCTTATGCATTCCAGCTGTGTGTTGCACTAGTCTGAGCACCATATCCCCTTCTCGTAAAACACGAGGTTGAACTTTCTGGCTATGGTAGCGTCGGAGACTTTGTTGGTATATGGCGGATCTGGACAATGCCAATTCCCTTGCTTCTTAGAGTAAGTCAAATCCATCTTCTCGGGCCTCTTTCACCTTGGCTTCCGAGTATTGTCTTACTATTGGCGAGTCATACTCTATGTCGGCAGGCAAAACTGCTTCTACCCCATACACAAGGAAGAACGGCGTATAGCCTATTGATCGATTTGGAGTTGTCCTTAAACTCCACAGCACTGAGGGTAATTCCTCTATCCAACAGCCAGGTGATCTCTGGAGTGGTTCCATTAAGCGGGGTTTTATCCCGGATACAACTAAGCCATTAGCTCGTTCAACTTGTCCATTTGATTCTGGATGAGCAAATGACGCTACGTCAAGTCTTATTCGGTTTTTCCCACAAAAACGAGCGAAAGCTCCTTCAGCAAAGTTTGCGCCATTATCTGTGATTACACTGTGCGGGTAACCATATCTCATGATTATATCTTTTAGGAATGTGACAGCTATTTTTCCATCTAATTTCTTGATGGGCTTCACTTCTATCCATTTGGTAAACTTGTCAACCATCACGAGTATGTGGGTCATGCCACCCCTTGTTGGTTTGAATGGCCCCACCATATCCAGGCACCATAGTGCAAATGGCCATGTAATTGGTATAGTTTTTAACTCATATGCTGGTAAATGTGACTTTGACGCATAACGCTGGCAACCGTTGCATTTTCTCACAAGGTCTTATGCCTCTGCCATTGCACTTGGCCAATATAATCCATGTCGGAATGCCTTGGCTACCAATGCTCTTGACGATGCATGGTTCCCACATTCTCCTTGGTGAATGTCCAACAGTATCTCTTGACCTTTCTCTGGACTTATACAACGCTGCAATACACTTGTCACACTTCTTTTGTACAACTCCTTGTTGATTATTGTGTATGCTTTTGCTCCTCTTTCTGTTTGCCTTGCCAGTATCTCGTCATCTAGAAAAGTTCCATCTTTCAGGTAATCGAATATTGGTTGCGCCCATGCTGGTATCAGTGGTGCGAGATCTATTTCTTCATCAATTTCCATTGGCTCAGCCAACATATGTTCTGCCGACATAACCTGAGGAGTCCTCGAGTGTGATTTGGCAACCCCTGAGGTGAGCGGAACAGTTCCCGAGTGACTCAAACCTGCCAGTGAGTCAATATACATTGGCACATCATCTGACTCCTGATTTGCCGGGATGAGCCGAATGGATTCGGATTCTGGTGATGGCTTGATCGATGGTTTCCTGAGATGTTCCAATGCTACTCCTGGTGGTATCGCTTGCCGAGATGATCCTAACTTGGATAGTACATCCTCTGCCTCATTCTCTGCTCTGGGTACGTGATGACATTCACACCCGTCAAAATATCCCAAAATTTGTTGCACAAGAAAACGATATAGTGCCATGTTTGCATCCAACGCGTCCGAATGCCTAGATACTTGCTGGATAACCAAATCCGAGTCACCAAAACACATGATCCTTTTGATGCCAATCTCTTTGGCCACTTTTATGTCATGGACAAGTGCTTCATACTCGGCCACATTATTGGATGCAGCAAAGTGGATCTGCAACACATATTTGAGTTGATCCCTCTTTGGTGATGTGAGCACTATCCCGGCACCCAGACCCATTTTCCTCTTGGATCCGTCAAAATGCATATTCCCATAATTCGGATCTGGCAGTGGCGGCTCGTATTGCATCTCCATCCAATCCACGAAAAAATCAGCTACGTCTTGGGATTTAATGGCATCTCGCCTACCATATTGTGGAGTATATGGTGCCAGCTCTATGGCCCATTTTGCGACTCGGCCACTAGCATCTTTTCTTCCCAATATATCCGAGATAGGTGCCTCATATATTACCCTGATTGGGTATTGCTGGAAATAATGCTTCGGCTTCTTTGCTGCCATATACACCCCATACATCATTTTTTTGGTAATGGGGGTAATTTTGCTTTGACATAGAGAGCACTTCGCTCAAATAGTAGACTGGCCTTTGGACTGATTTGCCCTCTTCTTCGCGTACTACCACTATTACTACACTTACAACTTTGTTGGTTGCGGCGACATAGAGCAGCATTGGCTCCTTGGATAATGGTGATGCTAATATTGGTGTTGTTGCCAACATCTTTTTGAGTTCATGGAAAGCGCTATCAGCTTGTTGTGTCCATGTAAATTTGTCTGATTTTTTCATCAGTTGATATAGTGGTAAGGCTTTTTCACCTAGCCGACTAATAAATCTGCTCAACGAGGCCAGGCATCATGTGAACTTCTGGACATCGTTGAGGGTTTTTGGCAATTCCATTCTTTCGATGGCCCTGATCTTTGTTGGGTTAGCCTCAATTCCTCGGCTAGATATAAGGAATCCGAGTAACTTTCCAGCCGGGACACCAAATGTGCATTTTTCCGGGTTAAGTTTCATCCGGAATCTTCTTAAGTTTGCGAATGTTTGACGCAAGTCCTCAATTAGTGTGTGACTTTGTTTGGTTTTTATTACCACTTCATCGACGTATACTTGAACATTTTTTTCCAATTGATCTTGCAAGCATTTCTGCATGCATCTTTGGTATGTTGCACCTGCATTCCTCAATCCAAACGGCATAGTGCAATAGCAATAAGCCCCATATGGGGTGATAAAAGTTGTCTTTATTTGATCATTCGGATTTAGTGGTATCTGGTGGAAACCAGAACACGCGTCCACAAATGACAACAACTCACACCCAGCAGTAGATTCTATGACTTGATCGATCCGTCGTAGGGGAAATGGATCTTTTGGCCACGCCTTATTGAGGTTCGTGTAATCGATACACATGCGCCATACCACTGCCACGTTCGGGTCATCTTTTTTCTTCTCGACCAGGACTGGATTTGACAACCAATCTGGGTGCAGTACTTCCATGATAAATCCGGCAGCCAAGAGCCTGGCTATCTCGGCAGCTATCACTTTCCTCCTATCTTCGGCAAAGCGGCGAAGGGGTTGCTTCACCGGCTTGGCATCTGGCCTTAAATGAAGAGAGTGCTCAGCCAGCTCCCTCGGAACTCCTTGCAAATCCTGTGTGGACCATGCAAAGATATCCCGATTCTCAAGGAGGAAGCTGGTGAGCTCGCTTTCCTATTTTTCAGTTAGCCCAGCACCAATGGTAAATGTGCGCTTTGGGAAAGTTTCATCCACCTATACCTTCTTGGTTTCCTTGGTAGCTTGGAATGACACACTGCCATGCGGATTAGTAAGTGTCGGCATGGACATTTGTGCTGCCTTGGCCAATGCTGCTACTTCCATCATTTGATGCTTTTCCTGTGCTATGAACAGTGACTCGGCCAGTGAAGATCTGGCTGAGGCACAAGCAATAGATCTTTTATAATCTCCTTCCACTATGATAACTCCACATGGACCTGGCAGTTTCATCTTCAAGTAAGCAATGTGAGGAGTAGCCATAAACTTTGCCATAGCCGGCCTACCGAGTAAGGCATGATAAGAGCTGACCAGGTAAACCACCTCGAACTCTATGGCTTCATTGCGACAGTTTTCCCTATTGCCGAATAAGACGCCAACCCAGATCTTTCCAATTGGCTCGCAGGACAATCCCAGCACAATGCCATGGAAAGTTGTCTTAGTCGGCTCCAGCATTTTCATAGTGATGCCCAACTTGAGCATGGTATCCTTGTACATGATGTTGATGCTACTACCATCATCGATCAGTACCTTGGAAAATTTCACATTGATATCAGGTCCCATGAAAGTTGGATCCAAGACAAGAGCATAACCTCCTGGGGTTGGCATGATCTTGGGGTGATCCTTTATGCTCCAAGTTATCTCCTGTTCAGACCAATGCATGTACTTTGGAATTGCCGGCATTGTGGAATTTACTTCCATCATCCGTCTCTGCTAACTCTTTTTGTCATTCGGCTCTGTGACAAATACAACATAGCTCTAGTGGTGCTCTCTATACTCATTTCTGGTTCCATGGCCGACATGAGCATCGTCACCTCTTGGGTTATGCGCCTGATGCACAACCTCTCTTATTTCTTGGTTATGATATCTCGACTGTCTATTCTCGTATCTATGCTCAGCTCCAACAACTTGGGCATTTCCTCCTGTGAGCGGTGGAGGGGGAGGTGGTGGCAGTTTCTTAGTCGGCAAATCCACACTATCTCCTTTCTGAAACCAAGTGCATTGTCATGTTGTGTGATTTGCTGGCTTACTCGAACTTGGCATGTGGAACTTACACGGTTGATCTAACATCATCTCGTAAGTGTATTTCTGCCTGTCCTGATACAGCTTTCTTTGTTCATATGGCTTCTTGCCATCATTCTTTGGCATCTACTGTTGTTGTCCATTTGTCCTTTGACGTTGGATACTTCTAGCATCTGGATGATTCTGACTCACAGGTTCAACTTGAGTCGAACCATACATGTAGTCTGGCCTTTCATCTCTTCTTTTGATTCTACACTCGGCCCTTTCCTGGCGCCTTTGCGACCCGGCCGCGTCATAGATCTGAGTCTCAGTCAGCCCGTCTGCCGACATGAGAAGAGGCTGAGTCGGATCTCCTAACGCATATGAGTCGGCGATTCTTATTGTTTCCGCCAAACATGCCGGCATATCTCTTGGTAGCCTTTTCCATAGTACACTTCCATGTCTGCATCCCTGTGTAAACCATGCGATGTCTTGAGACTCGATTACCCCTTCGCAAGAGTCACGCATTGTGCACCACCTTGTGAGGAATTCCATGTCTGTCCCATTCGACCTTTGCTTACACATAACTAGCTGTTGTGGGAGATTCGGCCTCTTGTAGGTGCTTGTGAAATTGCTCACAAAAGCGATCCAGCTTTTGATGCTTCCTAGTGGCAAGCTATTCAGCCATACCCTTGTTGGTCCCTCTAGCATCTGCGGCACATACCGCACTGCCCATCTAAAATTTCCTTGCATGATTTTTACAACAGTTCCATAATCTATGAGCCAGTCTTCTGTCTTTGTGCTTCCATCATAAGTTTTTGTTCCTCGGGCCAGCTGGAAGTTTGGCACTGGCGGATCCTTCATGATCCTTGGGACAAAACATGGTGGACCCTGTGGACCTTGCAATTCAATCAGTTCCACCATTTTTATCTGGTCCACCTTGAGTCTTGCATCATCCGGTTGAAGATTTATGCCTCCGAGTCTGGCTCCCATTGCTTGGTATGCATGATCCGGAAATTCATACCCGTCATTTACCATTGCCGAGTATCCATCATTGTATCTATTCGCGTTTGGGTCTACAGGTTGCTTTTCCCGCACTTTGCTGTCTCTTTTCGGGTTGAGCTGGCACAGTATTCGGAGCTGTATTTCCTCCTCCTACCGAGTGAGTTCCACGCCTAGGTTGAGGCGCAAAATTTTGCCCTCCATTGTCATTTCTTTGTCCTGCTTGCCTTTCTCATCCCACATTTTCCTAGTTCTCATTTCCCTGAACAATATTCCTTCTTGTTCCTTGTGCACGTACTGGGTTTCCTTGAGCCATTTTCGGGTCATAGGTAACCATTTGCTTGTTCCTTCCCGAATCCACACTCTTTTCTTTTCTCTACCTTGGTGCCACGCCTGGTGAAGAAGTTGTATGACCTGCTGATCTTGCCGGGATTGGAGTTGCCGAGTGAACCAGCTGTGATCTCCTAGCTATACCCGGATTCGCCCTGTAATAAGCCTCATTCAGCATCCCTGCTGCTCTCACCAGTTCATTGACTCGCTCTTGTTGCTTTCTATTTGCTTCACCCGTCAAATGGGGGAGCTCAGACATTGCGGCCTCTACGGCTCTCAAATTTGCTGCTGCAGTATTGTATGTCGGCCGCATGGCTGTTTCCTTGATATTTTCTGGTGTTATCTATGACATTGCGTCCGCCAATTCTTCGTTGAGGTTTCTCCCTCTCAACCTTGTTGCATCAAGCCGAGTCTTAGCGCCCTTGACTCGATTTGCCGAGTTGAGCTCTCGTATTGTGATATCCACATCTTGCTATAACTATGCAAGATCCTTTGCCTTATCCAGGACTTTTATTATGGCCTCCTCCAACTCGGCCTGCACGCGTGCCGGATCTGCTGCTTGCGCTACTGGTTCTGCCAACTTGTCTATTGCCTCTTGCAGCTCTTTGGCTCTCTTACTCCTAGCTATGTTCTCTGGCTTTTCTAGCTGTCCCTTTGGTGTTCTTGTCGCCCTTGGCATCTCCTCTTGATTTCCTCCCTCAGCATCCTCGTTCACCATAGGGACTACTGGAGGTGGTGCAGGGTTAGGAGCTATCATCATTATCTCAACGGAGATGAGCTGGTGAAGTTTTCCTGCGGTAGGAACCGCAGGTGGATCCGGCACCAGGATGACACACTCTGGGTACGCATGCTCCATGCGCACCGCGATATATACCTGGTGCTCGCCGAACTTGATGAAGCGACTGCCCCTAGGGAACAGCTTGGTCCCGAAGCAGCCCGCGTTGTCACTGACAAAGTTGAGATCTCCAAACCTCTGGATGAGGCCGGAGTATACGCGCTCGCTGGTCTTGGCGATGATGTTTCCCGTCCGGATAAAAAGTCCATCAAGCACCTGCTTCTGCCCCACGGTGGGCGCCAACTGTCGTGGTGGTGTCACGGCAGATGCCATGGGTAGGCTTAAGTTAGGGGTCGAATGGATGCCTGTGGTCACCGGGGAGGGAGTGCACGGCCTAGACGCACACGAAGAACAAGATGAACTCTACACACTTAGGGATTTTATTGATCCTAGAATTTTACAAGTGCTCCTTGAGTTGTATGAACTAAGCCTCAGTGCACTAGTTCCCTTCTTGGTCCAACCTCCTCTAACCCTATCTATCCCCCTCCTTATATAGGCGAAGGCTAGCTAGGTTACACCCCTTTGGGTCCTAGGGTTACTGTTTGGATCTTGGTCTTTACTGTACGGGCCGGGTCATGGGCCAGCCCTGATCCCTTGACCCAGTCCATAAAACTAGACAGCTAACGGTCTTCTCGTACGTAGCCTCCAATTTTTTTGGCGTCACGCAGTAACTTTGTACGCCGGCCCTTGCTTTAGGCGTCACCCGGCTCCTTTTGTGTCACCCGGCGTCGCCCGTCTCTTTTGACCGTGCTTTACCATGGTCCCTTCTAAACCTTACTCGGAAAGGTGCCACGCGTCCTATCTGACTCGGCCTTCCCTCGTAAGACTCGACTTGTTGGTTCCTGCAAGATTAACAAACTTGTCTTATAGGGCCGACATATGTCGGCCGCATACGACCATCTTACCCTACTGTTGTTACCTGGCCAGGTTCATTCTTTACTCGGCATAAGCCAAGTTGGGAAATGTTTTACCCCTTATGACCCTACCGGGGATTATTCACCTAACACGGATAGTCTGCCCCTAGTGGGGGAGGATAATCCGCCCCCCAACTTCACCAACGGCAAGATCTGGGCAGGGGGTATTTAAGCCAGCCTTCCCCCTCCTTCCAGAACTCTTGGTTCATTCGAAAAATTCAAGATCTGTTCTTCAAGCTTCATCCAAGAGAGCTCCACCTTCATCCACCCAATGGCCCCGTACCTTGGGGAATCGAAGGAGGAGAGATCGATCTTCTACAACAGTAATCAAGCGCTTCATATCCTCTCCATTCATTTGGAGAATCACCGGTCTAGTATTTCTTGAAAATATCTAGATCCTTGCTTTTGTTTATATTGATAAACCTTGTTCTTCTGACAGCTTGTTGTCATTATGGGAGCCCCCAATTCAGTTGTGGGTGTGTGCCCCGGTAGAGTTGTAAAGGCACTGGTTCCCGCCTCGAAGGGTACCAATAGTGGAGTGATGTTTACGCACTTCTATTCTTGTAGACAGTTGTTGGGCCTGCAAGTGCAGAGGTTTGTAGCACAGCAGCAAGTTTCCCTTCAGTGGATTACCCAAGGTTTATCGAACTCGGGGAGGAAGTGGTCAAAGGTATCCCTCTCAAGCAACCCTGCAATCAAGATACAAGAAGTCTCTTGTGTCCCCAACACACCCAATACACTTGTCAGGTGTATAGGTGCACTAGTTCGGCAAAGAGATAGGGAAATACAAGTGGTAACGGTGCCAGAAAATAGCTTCTGAATTATTGTTGACATGGGGTAACGTGTGTGAGTGCCAGAAAATAGCTTGACGGTGAGGTAAAGACTAAAGGCAAATAGATGGAAGCAAGTAAACATGCAACAGATCTAGTAGCAAATGGTGTTTCAATGTTTAGAAACAAGGCCTAGGGATCATACTTTCACTAGTGAACACTCTCTCATATAAATATATTCTCTTCATGATACTACTCTCTGATTGGACACTCTAATCCATGGTAGGGCTATAACAACACTCCTCAAAGTCCGCCTTCCCCAATCTAGATAACCCCACACTCTCACCTTGAGCGCTAGATGGTTCCAACAAACACCACAATTTCATAGAGACAACCAACTCAAAATATACTCATGATAAATATATATGTAATCTAGCTTAAGTGCCACACAAGGTGTGCACGCTGTCACTTTAACACACATGGGGAAAAGCATAGATCTATTAAAGCACGATGAGTATTTATGTAGACTCAAGCCTAAGTGCCACCATGGCGTGCATGCTGTCACTTTCACACACATGGGGAGAGACGATATCTATTGCAGCACTTGAGTAATAGAGTAGATCTACTTGATTACAAAGCTCATGATCACAACAAGATCATGCATAAAGGTAGAGATGAACACATAGCTACCGGTAGAGCCCTTAGCCCCGAGGAAGAACTACTCCCTCGTCATCATGGGAATCAGCAATGGTGATGAAGATGGCGATGGAGATCGATGGAGATGGCTCCGGGGGCACTTCCCCGTCCTGACAGGGTGCCAGAACAGAGACTTTCTGTCCCCTGAATCTCCCCTTCAATGGTGGCAGTGCTACGGAGGTTTTCGTGGATTTCTTCTGGATGATTTAGGGTTTTCTCCCCGGGTGCTTCTTATAGGTGCAGGAGGCAAGCTCGGTGGAGGTCCAGGGGTCCCACACCCCCTGTGGGCGCCACCAGGGCTGGCCTGTGCCTAGGGGTGCGGCCACCATGGTGTCCTCCTCCAACTCTGCTTCGTGGTACCATGTTGCTCCGGCAAAAATAATGACTTTGGCTTTTGTCTCGTCCAATTCCGAGAATATTGATTTTCTGCCTTTCTGGAACCAAAAATAGAAGAAAACAGGCAAGTGGAACTGTGGCATCTTGTCAATAGTTTAGTTCCATAAATTGTATAAAAATGTTGGAGATATGCCCTAGAGGCAATAATAAATATAGTTATTATTATATCTTTGTGTTTATGATAAATGTTTACATTCATGCTATAATAGTATTAACAAGGAAACATTAATACTTGTGTGATTTGTAAACTAAATTAGAGTCACTGGTAAAGCCTCTTCATAATACTAGCTTGTTGGTTAATAAATGATTGTGGTTTCCCTATCATGAACATTTAGATGTTATTAACAACAAGATCATATCATTAGGAGAATGGTATGATGGACATACTCCTATAGATCAGCGTATCATAAAGATCAAGTCATTTTAATAGTTCAATTGCTATAAGCTTTCTGATACATAGTAAACTAATTCCTTCGACCATGAGATCATGCTTATCACCATCACCGGAAGGATGCTTTGATGACATCAAACACCACACCGTAACTGGGTGGCTATAAAGGTGGCATTGAGTGTTCGGAAAGTATGGGTTGAGACACATGGATCAAGAGTGGGATTTGTCCATCCTTATGACGGATAGATATACTCTGGGCCCTCTCGGTGGAATGTCATCCAATTAGCTTGCAAGCATGTGACTGACTCACAAGGGATCACATATCACGGAAACGATAAAAGAGTACTTATCGGTAACGAGGTTGAACTAGGTATGCAGAGATACCGACGATCAAAACCTCGGATAAGTAAACTATCGTGAGACAAAGAGAAATTGGTATCATATGTAAGTGGTTCATTCGATCGCAAAGTAACCGTAGAAATATGTGGGAGCCATAAGAATTTCCAGATTCCTCTATTGGTTATTGTTCGGAGAAGTGTCTCGATCATGTCCGCATAATTCACGAATCGTAGGGAGACACACTTAAGGATTCGATGTTGTTGAGTAGTGATGGAATGATGAGTAAGAGACCGAATGTTGTTTGGAGTCTCGGATGGGATCCGGGAAATCACGAGGAGATCCGGAATGGTCCGGAGAATAAGATTCATATAAGGAAAGTCCTGTTTCGGAGTTGGAGAATGATTTCGGTGTTTTCATCGGGAATGTTCTAGAAGGGTCCGGAAGGTCCGACACTCCAGAGGGGAAGGGTACATGAATGTGTCATAACAATGTGGAATGGTTGCATCATGTACTAGGTATCATCGCTGAGCAAAATAAAGGAATAAATCAAATCCTAGTTTGAAAAGTCAAACGCCAATTTGAAAAGTCAAACGGCAAGTTTGCTTGGTGGAGGGAGAGTAGGATACCTACTTGGGGAGGAAGTCCTCCTCCCTCCATCGCCGACCAAGGAGGCCGACTTGGGGGAGGACTCCCTCCCCCTTGGCTGCGCCCTCCCACCTATAAAAGGAGGGGCAAGGGTGCCCCTCTAGACCTACACCTCTCTCCACCAAATCCTAACCCTAGCCGCCGGCCACCAAGTCGCCGCCGCCCTAGGATTTTTCCCTAGCCACCGAGTTGGGGCCCTCCCCTTGCCCTAGCCGCCGGCCTATCCCTCTCTCCTTGGTGCCTCTAAACTCTAGATCGCCAAGTCCTCTCTCATAGTCCACCATACTCGCTCCGGCTTAAGGCGAAGCCCTGCGAGATCTCCCCTCTACTTCCGGTACCACACCGTCGTGCTACCGGAATCGCGAGGAGAGTGCTACAACCTCCCCTGCCTGCTGGAACAAGGGAGAGGAACGTCTTCATCGAGTACCGAACGTGTGACCGACTGCGGAAGCGCTGCCGGAACGTAGCGCCAGAAGGATCGTCTACACGATCTTGAGATCGACAAGAGTACGACTACATCAGCCAAGAGAATCTGCTCTCGTTAAACACTTTGGAATCTTCAAGGGTGAGTTCTTCTATCGACTCGTTGCTACAATCTAGTAGATAGATCTTGGCTTATTTGTTTGTATGTGGTAGAAATTTTTTGTTTTCCATGCTATGAACCCCTACAGTGGTATCAGAGCCGTGTCTATATGTAGATCTGTTGCACGAGTAGAACACAATGGTCATTGTGGGAGATGGTGCTTTTATTATCAATTGCTTCTTGTGTACTTTGCATCTTGCGGTATGATGGGATGAAGCGGCCCGGGCTAACCTTACATGACATCGTTCATGAGACTTGCTCCACGCTCAACATGCAACTTGTATTGCATAAGTGGCTTTGCGGGTGTCTGTCTCTCCCATTATAGTATAGATCCAATTTACAACGGGCACTTGATAGTTCAAACATCAACGTTGTGGTTCTTGTTCGTAAGTTAGAGCGACACTTATTGAAAGCCCCAAACCACGTAAAATATGCAAAGAAAATTAGAGGCGTCTAACTTTGTTTTGCAGGGGTGTGATGTGATATGGCCATGATTGTGATCATATTTGATGTATGCAATGTTCCTTATTGTAAGTTGGCAACTGGCAGGAGCCATATGGTTTTCTTTAATTTCTGTTAAGACCCGCGTGTCTATTCAAAGTAGTTGTAATAGTTGGAGCTGGTGGACGACAACCATGAAGCGGCGCCATTGACCTTGACGCTATGCCGGTGATGATGGAGATCATGTTCGTGTTTGAAGATGGAGATCGGAAGCACAAGAAGAAAGGCCATATCATATCACATATTATGAATTGCATGTGATGTTAATCCTTTATGCATCTTGTATTGCTTAGTTAACAACGGTAGCATTATAAGATGATCCCTCATGCACATAAATTTCAAGTTTTAAAGTGTTCATCCTTAGTAAGCACCGTTGCTAAACCTTGTTGTTTCGAAGCACCACGTGATGATTGGGTGTGTTAGATTCTGCAAGTGTATACAACGTGAGCAAGCCATATTTGCTCATGCGGAAGCTAAGGTTTGATCTTGACGAGCCTAGCATGTACAGACATGGTCTCGGAACACGGATCACCAAAAGGTAAAGCATGAGTCATATAGTAGATATGATGAACATGTTGATTGTTCGCCATTGAAGCTACATCAACTATCGTGATGATCGGTTTTGATGTGGTGGATTTGGTTCGTGTGATCACTAAAACAATGTGAGGGATATTGTTTTGAGTGGGAGTTCACCTAGATTAATTTAACTATTAATTAGAACTCAATTTGTCATAACCTTAGTCTAAACTATTGCAAATATGGTGTAGCTCAATGGCAGCCCCTACCATCAATTTTAATGCGTTCCTAGAGAAAGAAAAGTTGAAAAACAATGGAAGCAACTTCGCGGATTGGTTTCGCAATTTGAGGATTGTCCTCAATGGTGGTAATTTGACCTATGTGCTGGATGCACCGTTGGGTGGCCCGCCTGTAGCTGATGCTACCGATGAAGTAAAGAATGTTTACCTCGCTCGGAAGAATCAGTACTCCACAGTTCAGTGTGCTATCTTGTATGGTTTGGAAGCGGAGCTTCAAAAAAGGTTTGAGAACTCAGACCCACATGATATTGTCCGTGAACTCAAATTGATATTTGAGACTCACGCGGCAGTTGAGAGTTATGAGGCTTCTGAAAAGTTCTTTAACTGCAAGATGGAAGAGGGCATCTCCGTCAGTGAGCATGTACTTAAGATGTCTGGGCACGCAAACAAACTCCAAAGCTTGGGTATAGTGATTCCTAATGCTTTTGGGATTTACCGTGTCCTCCAATCACTGCCACCAAGTTACAAGAACTTTGTGATGAACTACAATATGCAAAGCATGAACAAGCAGTTGCCAGAACTCTTCTCCATGTTAAAATCTGCAGAAGTGGAGATCAAGAAAGAGCACCAAGTGTTGATGGTCAATAAGACCACCAAATTCAAGAAAGGCAAGTCTAAGCAAAAGGGAAACTTCAAGAGGGGAGGTAAGAAAGTTGCCACACCGGCGAAGAAGACCAAGGCTGGACCCAAGCCTGATACTGAGTGCTTTTACTGCAAGGGAGAGGGTCACTGGAAGCAGCATTGCCCAAAGTACTTGGCAGATTTGAAGAACGTCAACATCAATAAGAAAGGTATATCCGATATACATGTTATTGATGTGTATCTCACTAGTACTCATAGTAGTGCCTGGATATTTGATACTGGTTCGGTTGCTCATATTTGTAACTCGAAACAGGTGCTGCAGAATAAACGGAAGCTAGCGAAGAACGAGGTGACGATGCGCATTGGAAATGGATCAAAGGTTGATGTGATCGCAGTCGGCATGCTACATCTTCATCTACCATCGGGATTAGTTTAAATAATTGTTATTTGGTGCCTGTGTTAAGCATGAACATTATATCAGGATCTTGTTTATTGCGAGACGGTTACTTGTTTAAGTCCTAGAATAATGGTTGTTCGATTTATATGAGTAATATGTTTTATGCACATGCACCTTTGATAGATGGTCTATTCTTATTGAATCTCGATAGTGGAAATACACATATTAATAACATTGAGGCTAAACATTTGAAATTGAGCGATAACTCGACCTATATGTGGCACTGTCGTCTTGGTAATATTGGAGTGAAGCGTATGAAGAAACTCCATTCCAATGGACTTCTTGAATCACTTGATTTCGAATCACTTGAAAGATGCAAAGCATGTCTGATGGGTAAAATGACTAAGACTCCATTTTCTGGTATGATGGAGCGAGCTACAGACTTATTGGAAATCATACATACCGATGTGTGTGGTCCAATGAGTGTAGCATCGCGCGGTAGTTATCGTTATGTTCTTACCTTCACGGATGACTTGAGTAGATATGGGTATATCTATTTCATGAAACATAAGTCCGAAACTTTCGAGAAGTTTAAGGAATTTCAAAGTGAGGTAGAGAATCAACGTAACAAGAAGATTAAATTTCTACGTTCTGATCGTGGAGGTTAATATCTAAGTTACGAGTTTGGCAAGCATTCGAAGAAATGCGGAATACTTTCACAATTGACACCGCTGGGAACACCACAGCGTAATGGTGTGTCCGAACATCATAATCGAACTCTCTTAGATATGGTCCGTTCTATGATGTCACTTACAGATTTACCGCTATCATTTTGGGGTTATGCATTAGAAACAGCCGCATTCACTTTAAATAGGGCACCATCTAAATTCGTTGAAACGACATCGTATGAATTGTGGTTTGGGAAGAAACCTAAATTGTCGTTCCTTAAAGTTTGGGGTTGTGAAGCCTATGTAAAGAAGTTACAGCCGGACAAGCTTGAACCCAAAGCGTAAAAATGCGTCTTCATAGGATACCCGAAGGAAACTATTGGGTATACCTTCTATCATAGATCCGAAGGCAAAATCTTCGTTGCCAAGAATGGATCCTTTCTAGAGAAGAAATTTCTCTCGAAAGAAGTGACTGGAAGGAAAGTAGAACTCGACGAGGTTGTTGAACCTTCTCTCGAACTTGCGAGTAGCGCAACATCGAAAGAAGTTCCTGTGGTGCCTTCACCAATAAGAGAGGAAGCTAATGATGATAATCATGAAACTTCGGTTGAAGTTGCTACAGAGCCTCGCAGGTCAACGAGAACTCGTACCACTCCTGATTGGTATGATCCCGTTATGAGTGTCATGTTGGTGGACAACACCGATGACCCTGCGACATATGAGGAAGCGATGATGAGCCCAGATTCCAATAAATGGCAAGAGGCCATGAAATCCGAGATTGGATCCATGTACGAAAACCAAGTATGGACTTTGGTGGACTTACCGGATGGCCGGAAGGCTATCGAGAAAAAATGGATTTTCAAGAAGAAAACAGATGCTGATGGTAATGTTACTGTCTATAAAGCTCGACTTGTCGCAAAAAGGTTTCGAAAAATTAAAGGAGTTGACTACGATGAGACTTTCTCACCAGTAGCGAAGCTAAAGTCTGTGAGTATTTTGTTAGCAATCGCTGCATATTATGAGTATGAGATATGGCAGATGGATGTCAAAACAGCGTTCCTCAATGGAGACATTGATGAAGAGTTGTATATGATGCAACCCAAAGGTTTTGTCGATCCAAAAGATGCTAACAAGGTATGCAAACTTCAACGGTTCATATATGGATTGAAGCAAGCATCCCGAAGTTGGAATCAACGTTTTGATAAGGTAATCAAAAGTTTTGGTTTTATACAAACTTATGGAGAAGCTTATATTTACAAGAAAGTGAGTGGGAGCTCTATAGCATTCTTAATACTATATGTAGATGACATATTGTTGATTGGGAATGATGTAGACCTTCTTAACACTGTCAAGGAATATTTGAATAATAGTTTTTCAATGAAAGATCTTGGCGAAGCAGCTTACATATTAAGCATAAAGATTTATAGAGATAGATCGAGACGCCTAATATCATTGTCACAAATTACATATTTGGACAAAGTTCTAAATAGATTTGGAATGGAAGATAGCAAGAAAGGGTTCTTGCCCATGTTGCCCAATACGACCTTGAGTAAAACTCAAAGTCCAGCAATGGCAGAAGATAGATAAAGAATGAGTAAGACTCACTATGACTCAGCCATAGGATCTCTAATGTATGACATGCTATGTACTAGACCCGACATTTCATATGTTGTTAGTCTGACTAGCAGATATCAAAGTGATCTAGGAGTGGATCATTGGACAGCGGTCAAAAACATCCTTAAGTACTTGAGAAGAACTAAGGATATGGTTCTTTCTTATGGAGGTGATGAACAGCTCGTTGTTAATGGTTACACCGATGCTAGTTGGAACACCGATCCAGATGATTCTAAATCATAATCTGGATACGTATTTACTTTGAATGGTGCAGCAGTTAGCTGGAGGAGTGCAAAGCAAAGCGTTGTGGCGAGATCTTCAACTGAATCGGAATACATAGCTGCTTTAGAGGCTTCACAAGAAGCGATATGGATGAAGGAGTTCATTACAGAGCTCGGTGTGGTTCCAAGTGCGCTGGACCCAATGTCTATCTACTGTGATAACATGGGCGCCATAGCCAACGCGCAAGAACCAAGGTCACACAAGAAGCTGAAGCACATCAAGCTACGTTTTCACGCTATTCAATAACATGTCCAAGATGGTGACATAAATATTTGCAAAGTACACACAGATCTGAATGTGGAGGATCCGTTGACTAAACCTCTCCCGAGGGCAAAACATGACTAACACCAAACTGCCATGGGTGTTCGGTATATTACCATGTAATCTAGATTAGTTGACTCTAGTGCAAGTGGGAGACTGTTGGAGATATGCCCTAGAGGCAATAATAAATATAGTTATTATTATATCTTTGTGTTTATGATAAATGTTTACATTCATGCTATAATAGTATTAACAAGGAAACATTAATACTTGTGTGATTTGTAAACTAAATTAGAGTCCCTGGTAAAGCCTCTTCATAATACTAGCTTATTGGTTAATAAATGATTGTGGTTTCCCTATCATGAACATTGATATGTTATTAACAACAAGATCATATCATTAGGAGAATGGTATGACGGACATACTCCTATAAATAAGCGTAGCATAAAAATCAAGTCATTTTAATAGTTCAATTGTTATAAGCTTTCTGATACATAGTAACCTAATTCCTTCGACCATGAGATCATGCTTATCACCATCACCGGAAGGATGCTTTGATGACATCAAACACCACACCGTAACTAGGTGGCTATAAAGGTGGCATTGAGTGTTCGGAAAGTATGGGTTGAGACACATGGATCAAGAGTGGGATTTGTCCATCCATATGACGGATAGATATACTCTGGGCCCTCTCCGTGGAATGTCATCCAATTAGCTTGCAAGCATGTGACTGGCTCCCAAGGGATCACAAATCACGGAAACGAGAAAAGAGTACTTATCGTTAACGACGTTGAACTAGGTATGCAGAGATACCGACGATCAAAACCTCGGATAAGTAAACTGTCGTGAGACAAAGGGAAATTGGTATCGTATGTAAGTGGTTCATTCGATCGCAAAGTAATCGTAGAAATATGTGGGAGCCATAAGAATTTCCAGATTCCTCTATTGGTTATTGTTTGGAGAAGTGTCTCGATCATGTCCGCATAATTCATGAACCATAGGGAGACACACTTAAGGATTCGATGTTGTTGAGTAGTTATGGAATGATGAGTAAGAGACCGAATGTTGTTCGGAGTCTCGGATGGGATCCGGGATATCACGAGGAGATCCGGAATGGTCCGGAGAATAAGATTCATATAAGGAAAGTCCTGTTTTGGAGTTGGAGAATGATTCCGGTGTTTTCATCGGGAATGTTCTAGAAGGGTCCGGAAGGTCCGGCACTCTGGAGGGGAAGGGTACATGAATGTGTCATAACAATGTGGAATGGTTGCATCATGTACTAGGTATCACCGCTGAGCAAAATAAAGGAATAAATCAGATCCTAGTTTGAAAAGTCAAACGCCAATTTGAAAAGTCAAACGGCAAGTTTGCTTGGTGGAGGAAGAGTAGGAAACCTACTTGGGGAGGAAGTCCTCCTCCCTCCACCGCCGGCCAAGGAGGCCGACTTGGGGGAGGACTCCCTCCCCCTTGGCCGCGCCCTCCCACCTATAAAAGGAGGGGCAAGGGTGCCCCTCTAGACCTACACCTCTCTCCACCAAACCCTAACCCTAGCCGCCGGCCACCAAGTCGCCGCCGCCGCCCTAGGGTTTTGCCCTAGCCGCCGAGTTGGGGCCCTCCCCTTGCCCTAGCCGCCGTCCTAGCCCTCTCTCCTTGGTGCCTCTAAACCCTAGATCGCCAAGGCCTCTCTCATAGTCCACCATACTCGCTCCGGCTTAAGGCGAAGCCCTGCGAGATCTCCCCTCTACTTCCGGTATCACGCCGCCGTGCTGCCGGAATCGCGAGGAGAGTCCTACTACCTCTGCTGCCTGCTGGAACAAGGGTGAGGAAGGTCTTCATCGAGTACCGAACGTGTGACCGACTGTGGAAGCGCTGTCGGAACGCAACGCCGGAAGGATCGTCTACACGATCTTGAGATCGGCAAGAGTACGACTACATCACCCACGAGAATCTGCTCTCGTCAAACACTTTGGAATCTTCGAGGGTGAGTTCTTCTATCGAATCGTTGCTACAATCTAGTAGATAGATCTTGGCTTGTTTGTTTGTATGCGGTAGAAAATTTTTGTTTTCCATGCTACGAACCCCTACAAAAAATACCTCAAAGTGTAGACAAAACATGAGACAAATGATATAAAACGAGCATGCAGCATAAAAAATTATAGATACGTTTACGACGTATCAATCATCCCCAAGCTTAACTCCTGCTCGTCCTCGAGTAGGTAAGTGATAAAAAGAATAATTTTTGAGGTGACATGCACCATCAAATCAAGATCAAACCATTTGCAAGCATTGAAAGCTGGGATCAAAGAACTCTAAACATGAGCATGAAAGATGGAGTTCTAAAATTAAGATAAAGTAACTATGCATGCAACATGAAAGGTTACAAACAAAGATTCATGAATAACATGCATTGAAAAACGTTTATTTGTTTCACATATAGAAAACATAGCATAGTGGCATTCATCTTGTCCCTCATAGAGTAGCAAATAGATGCATATGACACCTTCAAAGTTCATAAGAGTGACTAGATACAAATAGCACAAGAACAAGTAATATCAACAATATGCATCAATCAATAAGTTTTGGGACAATGCACATAGAACTAAGAATGGAAACTATGCTCTCTTAACTGGTGCCTAAAGATAGAAGGTGGAGACTCGATATAATGGTGGAAGAAAGGCCCTGCATAATGGGAAGCAGGGATTTCAAGTCTCAAAAATATCTTCCAAAAATTATGGTACTGGTTAGCTTTCAGCTCTCATTACCCCTATAATAAGCATCTTGAAGTGATTAAGGTTAAAGTGAACAAAATATGGAGTATATGCTTGACAAAGTATAAGTTGGCAATCTCATGTCCCTTGAATACGAGGGCCGCACCTCATGATACTCAACTTTAGTCACCTGTAAGTTCTTGTCATACTAAGTACATGTGTATCATAGAGAACCGCCAACGGGGTACCCCTTGCACATGGTACAGGAGTTATCCCATGATCAAAAGCAGACAATGAGCATCTCAGCGATCTTTTTATTTTCTATTTGCATAGGTTTTTATTGAGGATGCTTCAGAGATTGCTCATTATGGTGATGCTGCAAGTTTCCACCATGATTAGGCATGGCTTAGGCTAGCGGCCCAGGCGTTTCTCTAACACAAAATACATAACTCCATGGACTTACAAGCTCCCTTTTTATTTCACACCGGCGACATCCATAGACAAAAGAGTATGATATCAACTGTGTACAAAGTACAAGTGCAATGTTAAAAGCGTTCCCCGTGATAGCACGGTTCTGCTAATTCCAACGTATAAGTGCAAGCATATACAACATAGATGACACAATGGTTCAAGTTTATTAGGGGCAAGAAAATAAAGTGTGCCATCAAGTTTGTGAGAGCTTTAATCACTAAGTTTTCACATAACAAAATACTTTTTAATTGGAAGATATATGAAAACAAGAATATACTTGGAATGGTGTAACACACAATGCATAGGAGTTTATAGTGGACACTTTGGAATAACTTGTCTTCTTGGGAGTTGGATGCATGAGTAGAACTTACTCATACAAGTGGAGGCTAGCAAAAGACTGGGAGTGACCAACTAAGAGAGCAATAATGGCCATAATCATGTAGAGCAACAAAACATTACTAATCAAAGCATAAAGTGGTACTACAATTCAAGGACTAAATGATCATAGAGGCTATGGTGACTTGTTCATAGTCATAACATGGTGTGAGCATGCGCCAAGTCAACCCACACAAAGCATCAAAGGAGAATACCACAATACTATGCTTTTGTATGCTAAAACAATTCATGATTCTTTCAAGGCACAATAAGCAATCCTAATTGTTTGGAACAAGTCATGCTACATCAATAATCACTAAGCATAAGGTCAAAACAACATATAGCATGACATGATAAAGTCTAAGTCACAGTCAAATCAAGCTCCCTCTTGTACCACTATAAGCATGAAGCTTCCTACTCCTTTCCAACACCAATCAAAAGAAAACTAAGGCTAAACATAGTGCTAGCAAAACTGAACACTCACAAACCAATAAGAGTGGAAACTAGAGTGTTCTAGGCAATGAAAACAGAGTGTGTCTCTCTCCAAAAGAAGTGTGCTGTAATCCAACCAACTTACTCAAGCAAACTAAGCAAACAAAAAGAAAAACGAAAACTAAGACGCTCCAAGAACATCACAACTTGTGCATGAAACAATAAAAACGAAGTGTCTAGAAAGACCTGAGATTTTTATTGATGAAAAGGGGATGCCTTGGGCATCCCCAAGCTTTGATGCTTTTACCTCTTGAATATTTCTTGGGGTGACACGGGGTGGCATCCCCAAGCTTGAGCTTTTGTCCATTCTTTATCTCATTACATCATTCTTTCTCTACACCTGAAAATTTTCCTTCATACAAAACTTCACACACAATCTTCATTAGCAACATTAGTGCATACACAAGATAATAGACCCTTGGGTTTAGCTTTAGAACAGCAAAACTTTTCACTAAAAATGCAAGCTACTGTATCAAATCCTTCAAAAATATCAATTTCCCAAAAAGAACCCAAAAAGGAATCAATAAGAAGCAAATGCAAATAATGGCAGAAATCTTTCAAAATAGATCAACAGGTAGAAAACGATTTTTTCGAAGACCTTATGTTACTCAAATCAAAAAGTGTTGAACTAACGAAAGTTATCTAACAAACTAGGGGATTTATTCGTAAATCTTCATCTTAATCCGACTTACAGAGAGTCCTCACGGATTTTTATGGTGGAGGACAGAAATCTGTTTCGAGACAGCAACTCCCCAAATCTTACTTCCCTCTCATTAGAGGTCATTCTTGGCACAAAAATCAAACAAAAAGGATAAGGAGAGGTCATTACTGAAGTAATAACTTCCAAGACTCAAGAAAACTCTTGGGTTATCTCCCAACAAGTACTTTTCTTTAATGCCTTTAAGTTAGGCTTGATAGTTTGAGAAGATGCTCACATAAGAAATATAAATTGAAGTAAAAGAGAGCATCAAGAAGCAAATTCAAAACACATTTAAGTCTAACCCACTTTCTATGCATAGGAATATTGTAAAGAAACAAGTCATGAAAGCACAAATCAACAAGCATAGGAAAGCAAAACAAGTGCAACTTCAAAAATTTCAACATAAAGAGGGGAAACTTAATATTGTTGAGATGCATAAAATCATGTTTCCCTCTCTCATAATAACTTTCAGTAGAATCATGAATAAAATTAACAATATAACTATCACATAAAACATTCTTATCATGATCCACATGCATAAAATGATTATTACTCTCCACATAAGCATAGTCATTCTTATTAATTATAGTGGGAGCAAATTCAACAAAATAGCTATCATTATTATTGTCATCACCATAATCATCAAATATAGGAGGCATATTTTAATTACAATCAATTTTATCCTCAATAGTAGGTGTACTCAAAATATCATATTCATCATTGTAATCGTCATATATTGGAGGTTTGGTATCATCATAAGCAATACAATAGCTATCTTCCAAAGTTGGGGGGACTAAAAAGATCATCATAAAAACTAGCTTCCCCAAGCTTAGACGTTTCCATAGCATTAGCAATAATGGTGTCCAAAGAGTTCATATTAATTTGCTATTAGCATGCAAATAAAGTTTCATAGGTTTTTTAATTTTCTCTTCAAACACTTGATGTCCTAACTCAAGATAAAAACTATAAAGCTCTCTAATTTTATTGTTGTTTTCCATTAAGCCTAACTAGTGAAAACAAGAAACAAAAAGACAAAATTGCAGAATCTAAAGGAAATAACTTTGAGCACTCACACCGGAGGATGTGAGTACCTTTTACCTTACCTCCCCGGCAACGGCACCAGAAAATAGCTTGATGTATATGCACTTCTATTCTTGTAGATAGTTATTGGGCCTCCAAGTGCAGAGGTTTGTATAACAGCGGCAAGTTTCCCTTAAGTGGATTACCCAAGGTTTATCGAACTCAGGGAGGAAGTGGTCAAAGGTATCCCTCTCAAGCAACCCTGCAATCAAGATACAAGAAGTCTCTTGTGTCCCCAACACACCCAATACACTTGTCAGGTGTATAGGTGCACTGGTTCGGCAAAGAAATAGTGAAATACAAGTGGTAACGGTGCCAGAAAATATCTTCTGACTTGTTATTGACGTGGGGTAACGTGTGTGAGTGCTAGAAAATAGCTTGACGGTGAGGTAAAGACTAAAGGCAAATAGATGGAAGCAAGTAAACATGCAATAGATCTAGTAGCAAATGGTGTTTCAATGTTTAGAAACAAGGCCTAGGGATCATACTTTCACTAGTGAACACTCTCTCATATAAATATATTCTATCCATGATACTACTCTTAACTACTCTCCGGTTGGACACTCTAATCCATGGTAGGGCTATAACAGCACTCCTCAAAGTCCACCTTCCCCAATCTAGATAACCCCACACTATCACCTTGAGCGCTAGATGGTTCCAACAAACACCAAAATTTCATAGAGACAACCAACTCAAAATATACTCATGATAAATATATATGTAATATAGCTTAAGTACAACACACACACGGTGTGCACGCTGTCACTTTCACACACATGGGTAAAAGCATAGATCTATTAAAGCACGATGAGTATTTATGTAGACTCAAGCCTAAGTGCCACCATGGCGTGCACGCTGTCACTTTCAAACACATGGGGAGAGCCGAGATCTATTGAAGCACTTGAGTAGATCTACTTGATTACAAAGCTCATGATCACAACAAGATCATGCATAGAGAGAGAGATGAACACATAGCTATCGGTAGAGCCCTTAGCCCCGAGGAAGAACTACTCCCTCCTCATCATGGGAATCAGCAACGGTGATGAAGATGGCGATGGAGATTGATGGATATGACTCCGGGGGAACTTTCCCGTCCCGTGTAACACCCTCAGAATCGACCCTATGCAAGTTTCAGCGTTTCCCGCCAAACCCGCATAGAAACGATTCAAAGGTGCCCACCAGGCACTTTCGTGCGGGTGGAAAACGAAGTAATAACATTACACAACAGTCCTCGATGGGACCCACAGAACAGATATATATACAACACGACTCCATGAGTCAAGAATACAGATATAATATACAAAGATCCAAATCACCTTGAAAAGGATAGAGCGTCCGACTACGGACAAGATGCAAATGGGGCTAAGAGCCCTGAAGAATAACCAATGGCGTCCATAACCCCCCCGAGGCCAAGCGGAAGGGTAACCGCTAACGACGTTGATCTCAAAACCGCTTAAACAAAAGGGGTGCCGAAAGGGCAAAGGAAAAGAGAGAGGCCAAGATCGAAGACACGGCGAGGCTAGAATTCGGCGGTCCTCGCCTACATAGGTATGGTGGACTGAAGCGGCAGCGGCAGCATGCAGTAAACAACCTATAGAGACTCGATACAACTGGCGACTATTAGAGAGGGGTAAGAAAGACCTATTCGGATCCAACCTGATGCTATCACCAAACAAAACCCATCCTGGTGTTTCCCCCTCGAGACCAAACGAGGAAGTCAACCGAGGAACTCACACAGTTGGCAGTTTTATTTATTCAGTTATCGTTGCAGCAATTACTAGTCAAGTTTAGATAATCTTTCTGATAAAGTAAGCAGTGGGCACTTTTAGTTAACCATTCTGTTATAGTTACAACACTTACTAATCGGATACAGATAGCATGAGATAACCAAAAACCCAGCAGTTGTTGGTACTTTTATTTAGCCATTCCGTTGTAGTTGCAATACTTACTAGTCGACATATGATAAATGGCGACAAACCAAACAAGCAATTGTGGGCAGTTTTAGTTTGCCATTCCATTATAGTGAAGCTGATTACTAGTCATTATAAAGTCAAATTTATAGCACTACTTTAGTTATGCTTGTCTATGGTCGAGATACTATTCTCCAAGTCATCCATAACCGCGGACACGGCTTTCAGAAAGTTTTACCCGGCCGGGGTGCACCAATAGCAACACACGCTCGATCAACCTCGGAAAAACCAAATCAAAACCCAACGAGGCCTTCACAACAAAGAAATCACAGGATTCAGAAATATTTCAGGGGGCCACCCCTTAAAGTAGACCCGCAATGAAGCCGGCCGGCTCCGAGACGGACTTAAGGTTGTGGGGACGGCTATGAACGACTGGGAACCCAAAACTGGGCTTGTCGACACCGCGGAATCGTGCCACGATCCTAAACAGTACAGTGTGCTCCTCGCACAATCGTAAATAAACAGTAGCATGGCATAGGTACAGGATAGTAATAAAACCTCAAACTAGTTTGTGGCCCCAAGAAATAAGAATGAATCATGCTCTGGCTCAGGGGGGTCCCATAATCCTCCCGGATGTGGATAGCGCGATAAAACAAGGAACAGGTATCAAGTACTCGGGGTCCTACGGGACACAAGTGGGCGGTCGGAAACCAAAAATTATCTATCACCCACCGATGCCTCTGCTTACTTACTTCAATTTTAGTTGTTATACAGGAATTAAAGTGAACGAAAAGTAAAGCCATGATCATCTCCAACATCAAACATGCGGCAAGGCTCCAACAACCGTGGCACTTGACGACACGCAACAGCACTTGAGCAAGCGACTACGACGCGCAAGTCCAACTATCTACCAAACAACAGGTAATAGGATGTGTCCAAGGCAACATACGGCTGCAGGGGATATCACGGGTACGAAAACTAGAGCAACGCAACACAGATAGTAATAGATCAACAGGAGGGAATAAATACTATAAAAGTAAGATAGGTAGAAAGGGGAGATGCTCGCCTGAAAACATTGTCGAAGGTTCATCCGAAGATCGGGGCGAAGCTCACATCAACTCAACGGCCTTATCCGCGAAGAAGCAAAACACTAGAATAAACACCGGATGCAATATTTAATACTACGGCAAAAGATCGGGCATGATGCATGTATGATGTATGACATGGCAAAGGTGTGATGCGATTAGGTCATGTTAAGCGGAACCGGGGTCCCGACAATTAATTAATTGGTTCAAGTTATTTATTTACCCCGCAAATTAAATGTTGTATTAACATGGCCAAATATAGCGCCGGTTCGCTACATCAATTTAAATGAGGCCGATATGAGACTAGATTTGCCCGCATATAGGCCCCATATTTAATTATGATGTGAATCGGCATAAGGCCCCCAAACCACAGACAAGTATGCATGCATGATCAATTAATATCGCGATTTATATTCCATTTTATAAAATAGGGCTCGGAAGGAATCACACATTAGGGTTCGCAGATCTTGGGGTTCCGGGTTCGGTTCGGGATCGATCTCTCAGGGTTCGACGGGGAACGGCTCGACGGGATCGGGATCGGTGCGGGAAGGGGTCTTGTCGCAACCGGGAAGCAGGACTTGGTTCGGCGTCGGGGCGCATCGGGTTCTTCCGGGTCGGTGTCGTTCTTGTCGAGCCCGCGTAGACGGTCATGGTGTTCGGGATGAGGTACTTGTTGCACCGGGTCTCGGTGTCCTCGGATCCGAGAGGAAGAACATGGCGTTTCCGTGTCGACGACCTTGGCGTTCAGGGAGGAGTTCTCGGTGTTCCGTGTGGAAGGCCTCGAGGTTTCGGTGACGGAGATCTTGACGGGTCCGAGAGAAGACTTGGGTCGGCATCGGATCGGTCCTGTGGATCGAGTAGAAGGTCTAGGCGTGCAGTGAAATCTTCGGGTCTCGGCCATCGGGTCCATGTCGGCGATCTTGGCACTCCATGGAAGGGGACCTTGGGTCGAGCATCGCTGCCCCCAGATTCTGGATCCCGGTGGTTGATGTCGGTCTCGAGTGATACCGGCGGTAGACGAACTTGGCAGATCACGGCGGCCTTGTCATCGATGAAGATCTTGTCGTTTTGTCCAGGTTCTCCATGTTCAGTTGCTCTCGGCATCGGTTTTCGTGGTACTTGGGCCTTTGGCGATCTGGTCGAGGCCTTGCGGGATTTCCGTCAAACATGTGGTGAGCAACATGCTTAACTGGGCATCACCACAACACAAGCACGAAGCTACGCGTGCATGCGGAGGGAGTGCCGCGGTCTACTGATACAGAGGCGACGAGGAGGCGCGGTGCGAGCGGAGGAGGTCGAGGGTGCGCGGGGCCGGCGTCGGGGCGAGGAGCTAGGGCGGCAGAGTGACTCGAGGAGGGCGCCGGCGGAGGCACAGCCAGACGCGACGGCGGCCGGAGACTGAGATCTTGGCGAGGGCGGTGAGAGGAGGGCTCGGTGGCGGCCAGTGCGGACGAGCGGAGGCAGTGGCTGGGAGGCCGGCGAGACGGTGGCCGTCGAGCCCGGCGGGGAGGCGGAAGAGGGCGCGGAGGAGGCTTGACGGCGCGCCGGCGGTGCGGACCGACGGACTCTGCAACGGCGAGGCGGGGATGGGGTGAGCGGCGAGGGCCTGCAGAGGTTGGCGGTGGAGAGAGGGTGGCGGTTGTCGTGATGGGGCCGCGGGGAGAGGGCGACGGTCGAGGGCCGGGCCGGCGAGGTCGGGGAGGGCCTTCAGGCGGGGCGGTGCTGTCGGGAGGAGGCAGGAGGAGGGGATCGAGGCGGCGGCGGCTCGCCGGAGGAGGAGAAGGAGCAGGGGAGACGGGGTGAGCCAGGCGGTTCGGGAGGGCGCGGTGGTGGCGGTGGAAGGTTGGGGAGGGGAGGGAGAGAACGGGTGAGGGGAGGCGCTGGTGGCGGAGAAGGTGGGGAGCGGCGGCGAGGATCGGACGCTGCGTGAGGGAGAGGACGCGTGCGGGGAGGCGGGGCAAATGGTGGGGCAGGCGAGTGGGGCCTGGGGTCAGTGAGGAGGAAGGGGGTGGCTGGCCTGCGTGTGTGCGTGTGTGTCCTGGGTGGGTTGGTGTGTGGGCCTGTGGGGGTGACGGTGGGTGTGGATGCATTGGATGCTGGGGGGTGAGAGAGGAGGGAGTAGGGTGAGGTGGCGGTGTCTGGTTGGGTGGGGATTTGGGGTAGGCTGATGTGGCGAGCTGCGATTGGGGGAGGTGATGTGGCTGGAGGGTGGGTAGAATAGGATTGGTAGAAAAGGTTGTAGGCGGACCGTTTATTTCGGGGTGGTCGACTGGTCGGCCCGCTCGACGCCCCACTAAAATAATTAAATAATTTTATTTACTTCAACCAGCGCTTTTGCAACCGACAGCGGACAAAAAAATAATCCGGAGACCCGGTTTTTGTGTTTGAACAAAGACGGGGCGTTTAGAAAACAAATTAGGTTTTTCCGACAATGGTTTTATGCGAACAAATGCAAGATGATGACGATGCTCAAATGCAATGTGGCATGATGACATGAGCATGCGGTCATGATGATGCAATGCACAAAAACAACGCGATTTTCTAGTAGTGGTTTTGCGGGATGCCACAATTCGACACCACTAACAATGGATCTCGCCCTCGAGATCCGCCTCATGGTACCGGAAAGAAGGTCGGCGATCTGCGTCTTCTCGCTTCGTGTAGATCCTCGCGACACCACTAGCAATGGTGCATCCTCCATCTTGAAATCGGCGACACCACCAACAAAGGGTCGTTGTCCGTGATCGTCGAGGGAACACTCCGGGAACAAAAGGTCAAAGGTAGAGGCATCAACAAATAAAGCCACCTCTAGCTTCCGTGGACGGAGTAGAATTGCTGAATCCACTGATTCGATGTACAAGAGCGAATGATAAGAGTAGTCGGATGGTGATCAGTCCATCGCGCACCCAAACCATTACTCTGCACATGAATAGGAATTTTGCAACCAACTCTCAGAATCAGACTGAAGATCTCGACAAACGAGGTCGGAACAAAGGAGTGATGCAGACTCTGCATCGGATCTGGCGTAGATGATGTCGTCGCGTCGGAAAACACCGGAAGGCACGAGAAGGAACAAAGAGAAGTTCACCAGACGAAGGATTCCTCGGATAGCATGAAGACCAGATGTAGCAACACCGTTACTAAAGAGGAAGCGAAACCCTGAAGGTACGACGGAACCCAACCACGAGAATTCCTGGACTCGAAGAAAGGGACGAGAGCGGATTCAAAACACGTAGAGGTAAGAGGAGAATAGCAGAGGGGTAAGGAATAAAATCAGGCCTAAGCAGAACTATCCAACCGATTTTGCAAAAATAGTTTTGACACTCTACTTCGGCCGTTAGCTAGGTTATCCTACAGGCTGGACTTGTGGGGTATCGCAACTGCTGAGCTCTGATACCACTCTGTAACACCCTCAGAATCGACCCTATGCAAGTTTCAGCGTTTCCCGCCAAACCCGCATAGAAACGATTCAAAGGTGCCCACCAGGCACTTTCGTGCGGGTGGAAAACGAAGTAATAACATTACACAACAGTCCTCGATGGGACCCACAGAACAGATATATATACAACACGACTCCATGAGTCAAGAATACAGATATAATATACAAAGATCCAAATCACCTTGAAAAGGATAGAGCGTCCGACTACGGACAAGATGCAAATGGGGCTAAGAGCCCTGAAGAATAACCAATGGCGTCCATAACCCTGTGCCAAGCCGGAAGGGTAACCGCTAACGACGTCGATCTCAAAACCTGCTTAAACAAAAGGGGTGCCGACAAAGGGCAAAGGAAAAGAGAGAGCGTCGAGACTAAGGCCGACACCGAGGCTAGAATTGGCGGTCCTCGCCTACATAGGTATGGTGGATCAAGCGGCAAAGATGCACTAAACAACCTATAGAGACTCGATACAACTGGCGACTATTAGAGAGGGGTAAGAAAGACCTATTCGGAGCCAACCTGATGCTATCACCAAACAAAACCCATCCTGGTGTTTCCCCCTCGAGACCAAACGAGGAAGTCAACCGAGGAACTCACACAGTTGGCAGTTTTATTTATTCAGTTATCGTTGCAGCAATTACTAGTCAAGTTTAGATAATCATTCTGATAAAGTAAGCAGTGGGCACTTTTAGTTAACCATTCCGTTATAGTTACAACACTTACTAATCGGATACAGATAGCATGAGATAACCAAAAACCCAGCAGTTGTTGGTACTTTTATTTAGCCATTCCGTTGTAGTTGCAATACTTACTAGTCGACATCTGTATGCAGCGACAAACCAAACAAGCAATTGTGGGCAGTTTTAGTTTGCCATTCCATTATAGTGAAGCTGATTACTAGTCATTATAAAGTCAAATTTATAGCACTACTTTAGTTATGCTTGTCTATGGTCGAGATTATATACAATATTACAGCAGATATACACACACAGATACAAGATATACAATTATATATATAAATACTCAATATGAAAAACAAGATTGAAACAAATACATATAGATAAGTCTCATACATGAATACATAGTCCAAGTTACATTGTTTTGATCATGTTACAAAGTAGTAGTTGGTGACATGCGAATACATGTGTCGATTGAACAAGTTAGAGCTCGGAAGCTCGCCTAGACATCTAAACTAGCTAGCTAGACACAAACGCGGGATAAATAACCAAAGAAGATAAGCATGATCACCGCCGCGACGAAGGTGTAGGTCTTCATCCGGTTCCTTGTCCTAACTACCGCTAGATAGCGCGTGTATCTAGCTTCCGCCTCCGCCATAGTGTTGTACCCTTTGTAGCTATTGCCGCTGAAGCGGTGCACTGTCTCCGCAGTCTTCCCAATCATCGAGACTCAGGAACCGTCCCTTGTACACGACGTACCACGTCATCTACAAGTTGACAATAATAACTAACCGGTGATTGAAAAAACATGTATAATTAAAGTCGCATATGAAGATACACTTATAGAAAGTACTCTTAAATCAAAAAGAGCAAACTCGAAAAGCATGCCTCATATATAACTAGGTTGTTGGACACAGGAATATGCTTATGACGGGACTGTTAGCCAAGTAGGATGCACAATTCCTGGACTTGTGCATATCACAAGGCTAACAATCCCGTCATAGCACATTCACATATATATTGTGCCACGACATTTCAATCATCGGCATATTCTCGAAAAAGACAAAAATAACTCGAAAAGCATGCCTCATATATAACTAGGTTGTTGGACACAGGAATATGCTTATGACGGGACTGTTAGCCAAGTAGGATGCACAATTCCTGGACTTGTGCATATCACAAGGCTAACAATCACACATTCACATATATATTGTGCCACGACATTTCAATCATCGGCATATTCTCGAAAAAGACAAAATAACTCGAAAAGAATGCCTCATATATAACTAGGTTGTTGGACACACGAATATGCTTATGACGGGACTATTAGCCAAGTAGGATGCACAATTCCTGGACTTGTGCATATCACAAGGCTAACAATCCCGTCATAGCACATTCACATATATATTGTGCCACGACATTTCAATCATCGGCATATTCTCGAAAAAGACAAAAATAACTCGAAAAGCATGCCTCATATATAACTAGGTTGTTGGACACAGGAATATGCTTATGACGGGACTGTTAGCCAAGTAGGATGCACAATTCCTGGACTTGTGCATATCACAAGGCTAACAATCCCGTCATAGCACATTCACATATATATTGTGCCACGACATTTCAATCATCGGCATATTCTCGAAAAAGACAAAAATAACTCGAAAAGAATGCCTCATATATAACTAGCTAGGTCGTTGGACACAGGAATATGCTATGACGGGACTGTTAGCCAAGTAGGATGCACAATTCCTGGACTTGTGCATATCACAAGGCTAACAATCCCGTCATAGCACATTCACATATATATTGTGCCACGACATTTCAATCATCGGCATATTCTCGAAAAAGACAAAAATAACTCACACTTGTCGTCCGAGAACCAAAGAGTAAGCAAAAAAACCAAAGAGTAAGCAAAAAAACCAAGCATTGATTGATATATAATAATAATAAGCAAAATAAGTAAGCGGTGATTCATAAACCTAATAAGATAAGTACACTTGTCGTCCACACACACACACAAAGGTCATCTATAGTTTGCAACTACAACTAGGCCAACATCAAGCCTTACACTCGGCTTTAGGAACAGGAGGACGCCTGTCTCGTCATGAACTTCCTATAGTCACCCTGCATCTCTAGGCGATCTTCTATGTCACGGTTATTCGGGATATTTCCTCCGTAGAATATCCCCCCCGAAGTCATGACATCACGAAATAGGATGCGATACATCTCTTGTCTAATATCCGAATCATTGATCTTGGCCTTTGCTTCGGCCCACTGTTTGAGATGATCTGGCAGCGTAGAATTCTGCTGGTCAAGTAGGAACGCCCTCATGTGATGGAGTGCGTAGTAGGCTTCCTTCTTACTGTTTTCCGGCTGCTTCACGCAGGGGAACTCTGTTACGTGGTTGAAGACGTGCCTGCCGAACTTGACCTTCTTACGCACGAAGCTGGTGCCTTCCGTCGAGGCAAAGCCAGTGAGAGCATCATCCAGAACTTCCTTGATCTTGTCGTAGTTTTTCTTCTTTTCTAGACTCCCCGAGTCGAAATACGTGGCGTGGGAATGCTTCGGCGATAAGGATATGAGCGTGTAGTGTTCATCTCTGCGCAAAAAATTCAAATGGAATGTGTTGAAAAAATAATGATGATGATCTAATAAAGCCAATCGACGGTGGCGACTGAATAACGACTTACTCGGGAAAGTAAGGCACGAGAATGTATTCCTTTGTCTTGTTCGCCACGAGGATTCTTTTTAGGTACGAGGCCACGATACGTTGTTCGGCGGGGGAACCCAAGCAGCCGTCACGCATGTAGTAGGGGTCCACTATAGCGATGCCCGGTGTGTTCTCTCTAATGATCTGCGTGGCTAGGCTAAGAGAAAAGAGACGGACCATGGTATAGTGCAGCGGGTATAGGTGGAACATATTGAAGATGTCCTCGAACCGCAGGAAGAACAGATCCATGAGGCGGTGTCGACGAAGCCCAAGCCTGGTGGCACCTTAACCACGAATACCGGGTGCGAGGGATCTTTCTCCGATAGGCGTCTCTCTATCGTCAAGACGTCATGCACACTGCAGCCCGAATCAAGAGCTTCCGCAAATTCTTAGGTAGCATGGGCTCACCCGCCACATGAATCCTCCACATAATACCCTCGGGTCTTGGTGGCCCGTCCCGAAACCTGATCGGATTCGCAGTTGTTGACGCCACCGGCTGGCTCGAGCTGCTAGATTTTCTTTTCCTGCCCTTTTTTCCTTTTGGAGAGCGGGCAGGCACCACAATCTGAGCACCGGCCGCCCTATGTAGTGTGTCAGGGCTTAGAATAAAGGGCCGGTTGGTTGTATCAGCTGGCTCTGTAAAGGCGCAAGCTGGAGGCGTCTCCTGAGAACCAAACAGACGCTTGGTGATAGTGGCTTTCTCTGTGGGGCCACCAGCTAGGTCTTCTTCGTTGCCAAACTGAGTGCTGAAGAAGTGATCATTCCAGTCTTCGTCATCCTCGGCCGGATCCTGAGCCATGTGCATATCATCAACATGATCATCCGACCCACCGCGTGGAGGTGACGGTGAGGGAGGTAAGGGGGCCTTGCCACCGCTTGTCGCTGGCACGACAGGTGCGTTGTCTCAATGGCGTGATGGCCCCGCCGTCCCCAAACGGATCATGCTCTTTGGCCATAGCAAGAACAAGCGAAGCAACCGAGGATAGACGACTCTTCTTCATCCGCTCACAGGGGTTGAATGGGAGGTTCAGTCGTGTCGCAGCCCCTTAGCACCCGACTAATTTTAACCCCGTGCACGCTATCCGCATCGGTTTTGAGTGGAACGTCGCTGCAAGGGTTGAACGATGGTACCCTTGGCAACATCCCTCATTTCGTTGTTCACGTAGCATAAGAGAGTGCAAGGAACATCCGTCTGCGAGAAAACATGTACGGGCGTCGTCGAGCGAGATGCCACAAGAGTAATATATAGATGGCATGAAAGCGGTAATTAAAGCAATTTGTTTACCGTGATGGCATCGAGATCGGCTAATGTCGACGCACCGCTGACACGCGACGGCGTGCAAGAGACGGAAGGGCTGCTTGATGGCGCGGTCGGGCCGCCGGTATTCTCCCTACCGACGGGTGCTTGAGCTCCGGTGCGCCGACGATGGCGGGGGGCAACATGTACTCCGACGCCTTGGTGATGGCGGAGTCAACAACACTTGCGGCGCCAGCGGTTAGCGGCGAGTCACGAACACGTAGTTCGCCTGATTCGTCGGCCGCCGTTGTTCGAGTGGCTCGACCATGCTTGGAATCGGCACGGCCCTACTCGACCACCCGCACTCCATTCGCTATTGACTCCACCAAGGTAGGCGGGAAGGGCGACGAAGGGTGATTGCCAGTTGTCTTGGACGATCTGCGGGATCCGCGCCACTTGTGCCTTAAGTTCTTGAACCTCTGCTTTTCCTCGCTCCTTCCCGACGGGCGCCACATCGTCCTCGGTGGACCAAAATGATCCACCCAATTCTTACCCCGAGGCCGGCCAGACGCCACGGCTTCTTCAGAATCGGCTCTATTTTCTTGGCGGTTCATTGCCCTGTTAAAAGGGTTATCCCACCGGTGGCCGTCGACCCACAGGATGAGGAACCCAGGATCCATGACTAGCAACAATTTCCTCCTCCCGTAGAAGAAGTAATGTGAATCATTTAGATCATCGATTAGATTGCAATCGTGTTGATCCGCGGTAATTAGATTATACTTACCACAATTTCTCGAATTCCTTCACCGCAGATCCGCGGTGAGTTGTTTGGTTTTGGGTCCACATGGTAACGGCTCGATGAAGTTTCGAACCTGCCGGGTTCGAATTTAGCAAAGGGTTTTCTATCTCCTTGGATCTATACTCTTCGTCCTCCTTATTCCATTTGGCCTCCATGTTCTCAGATCCACCAGATCCGAGATGGTGATGACCTATATTCATCGCTGCTGCGCACCTTTCCCGATTACTATTGGCGTGGCTCTTCGATTCACACCTCTCCTTGAACTCCCGAACTGATCTTGTGATCTGGGTCAATCTTCCGGATCTCCTCGAGACTTTTGCCTTCTTTATAGATCTTCTTCTTTATCCGTTCTCCACCTGGCGGTAGGTGCTCATCTTTGTGAGGGCAGATTTGTTTACCGTTCCCATGATAATTTGTGTTCGATACTTAGCGGGAACTTGTATCCGGCGCACTTCTCGAAGAGGAGTGTGCAAGTGGCCATTATCTTTATGCCGGAGATTCTCGGTGATCGAGATGGTTGTCAGGTGATCGCCGCCACTTGCCCACCGCACTTTGACGACAAGGCGGGCTCCAAAGGAACCCCGATGGGCTCACTGCATTTCCTCCCCGACTGCGTCCGTTTGGGCGCCGGTCCTTCGGCTTCTTCTTCTTAGGAGGGTTGCTACTCCCTATGCCCTCGCCGCCATCGGTGGTTTCATCTTCCGTTCCTTTCGGCTTCTTCCTCCGCATCTTCCATCTCATCATCCTCGCTCTCCAAGGATGGTATTCTTCATCGTCTTCTAGACGCTGGCCTCCCGTAATGTCAATTGTTTATTCGAGGTCTGAGTTCTCCTTCATGCGCTTTAGAACATCCAAATTGCGTCGTTGTCACACATCTTTGCACTAATAAAAAACAAATAATTGGTTAAATGCACGGAAAAATCCGGCATGACCTTTGCTAATTTTCTTAAACTAGGAGTGCCCGATTTCTGCCAAAACGGAAGTTAATCAACATTCCGGCAAAAATCGGGACTCATTTCATAAAAGAACCTGCATACACACATAATAAAGTGCTTCATATACAAGCACAAGCACAATTTCAAGGTGTTGTTGTCCCAGCACAGATAGTAGTAGAAGCACATGAGTAGCACCACAGATAGTAGTAGCCAGAGCAACACTAGGATGGATATAAGGAACAGATAGTAGTAGCAGCACAGATAATAGAAGTAGTAGCAGCTCAAGTAGCATAGAACAGCAAGCACAACACAGCAAGCTCATATGCTTTTTTTCCTGGAAGCTGGTTTAGAAGTACTAACTTCCCAATATGCATTTTTTTTACAAAACACCTAGCACAAACTCTTGCTTGAACTTTTGCTATGAATACATACAGAAACCAGCTAAGCTAGTAATTAAGGCAAGATTTTCACAAGAGTTTAGTACTCAGATTTTTTACAACTTGAATCTTGCTACTTGCTTATAATGTTCATCTTAGAAGCATCCACACAGGCAAGCATACAATCATACAGAAATAAAAATTCAGAATAATGTTCATCTCAGAATAATTTATCTAGGGGCTAAGACAACTAGGAAAGGAAGTTGCTTGCAGTGTAATCCATGAACCATGAAGACAAAACCACTGTTATGATTTCATACTACCTAAGAACATTTCCTAACTCTGAATCCTAACTCTGAACCACTACTCTAAATTTCCTACTCTAAATTTCCTACTCCAAATCTGAATTTCCTACTCTAAATTTCCTAACTCCAAATCTGAATCCTAACTCCAAATCTGAATTTCCTACTCTAAATTTCCTAATCTGAATTTCCTAACTGATTAACATTTCCTAATCTGAATTTCCTAATCTAAACATTTCCTAACTGAATTTCCTAAGAACATTTCCTACTCTGAGCATTTCCTAACTGAACCCTATTCTGAATCCTAAGAAAATCTGAACATTTCCTACTCTGAATCCTAAGAACCCTAACTGAACCCTAACTTTGAGCCCTTACTCTGAATCCCCTAAGTGAATGGATGCAACGAGAGGGGAGAGGGGAGAGGGTGATTCTCACCTCCGAGACAAGGACGACGGCGAGCACGCGGACGATGAGGGCCTTCTCCTTCACGGACTGCGCGGCGACTGCGACCTCCTCCTCCACGAAACGAGCGCGACCCCCTCCTCTTGGCGTGGCGACTGCGACCTCCTCCTCCTCCTGGGATGCGGTGGCGGGCAGGCGGGCGGACGACGATGGCGGCGGGCCTCCTCCTGCTCCTGATCCACGGCCTCCTCCTGCTCCACGGCCTCCTCCTCGAGCGACAGCGGCTGGTGAGACGGTGGATGAGAGAGCGGCGGCGGGGGCTCGGGATCGGGATTGACAACGGCGGCGGTGGGCGCGGTTGAGAATGGGGATGAGGCCGACGTGTGCCTGCGTGAAAGTGGATAAGGCACAGATACGCGTAGCGCACTCTGGCATAGTGCGCTACAGATATCCCGTAGCGCACTATGCCAGAGTGCGCTACGCCTATCTCCCCCAGCAATTGTATAAGAAAGGAGCGTCCCACTATCTAACAGAACACTATCCTATCCCACTGGTTCTGCCCACTTCTCTATTCTAAACTTCAGAGCACCCAGGTTCGAATCCTGGTGCCCCCCTTTTTTTGTTTTTATTTTAAAAATACTTTTAAATGTTCCAAAAATTCCCAAAAGTGGTAATATATGTCATATTTGTTTTGTTTTTATTTTATAAATACTTTTAAATGTTCCAAAATTCCCAAAAGTGATAATATATGTCATAAAAGTGGTACAAATAATATGATTTAAATTATAACTAAATTTTATAATAATTTGTCCATAATAATATGAATCGGGCACGGCCCTACTCGACCACCCGCACTTTACAATCTTTTTCGACCACGCGTTTTACAATATTTTTTTAGCTAGCGTTTTACAATCTTTTTTCCCTTCTTTGTCGCGGTTGAATAATTTAGCGCCGGCACTTTAATGTTTCTTCTTTTGAACGGGCTACCTTTTTTGGGTAGGGTTGTCCTTTTTCTTCTTGTGATGTATGTTGCTGCATCGTAGTCGTCGTCATCTTCAATCTTTGGATCGCCGTACTGGTCGAAGTCTTGCTCGTTGGCGACTCCATCCATTCCGATGATGTTTCTTTTTCCTCTCCTCATGACAACACGGCTAGGATTTGTCGGGTCGGTAATGAAAAAACATTGGTCCACTTTGGTAGCCAGTACCCACGGTTCATTTTTCGCGGCCACGTTTGCACCGGCGGCCTTGGATTTGGCTGCTTCGCGGATAACCATGCTTGTGAAATACCGGTCTTCTCTTTCGACGCTCTTTGCCCATCTGACACGGAACATCGACCTTTTCTCCACAGAGTCGAGCTCCCGGATCTCCTCGATTCTTCCGTAGAATCTTTCCTTCACGTTGTCATCGTGTAGAATTCCGATTACGCTGAGTTCGATTATCACACTTGTTGTCCTTTTCCTCCGTGTAGAATGTGTAGCCGTTGATATCATACCGATAGGTCAGGTTTTGCATCGGTCCTTGCGACAAGGTGAATATGATATTTTCCGTGTCAGAAGAATGCTAGCGCGGGGGATTATCAAGGAGCGTCTGCCTAAACCAACGCGTGAAATCTGAGTTGTGCTCTTTGATTATTTCTCCATGCGTCCTCTGTATTCCCGGCCATGTACTTCTTCTCGATTAACCTTTGTGCTTCTGCATCAAGGATAGACCAGTTCTAAATGCTGTAGCGCCGACGAGGTTTGCTCAATCAAAGTCTGCGCTCGAAAATCGAAGTCTGCATGCGATGTCGGCGACCCTCTCGGTGACCAGATCCGTCGAGCTTGCCAAGGTGTACATTGACGGGAAGACCGACGTGGTTCTCGATGTCTAGATAATTCGTGCGTAAAGAGATGCACTCTTCGCCGTAAAGCCCTTGGCTATGCTTCCATCTGGACGGGACCTGCGAACGTATCCTTTGATGTGTCGTTCATCCTTTCAACGCCATCATGCGGAGGAACATCGGCCCGAGTTGTCGATGTCCTCCATGACATGGACCAGCGGATGCACCATAATGTCGAAGAATGCGGTGGGAAGTAGACCTCAAGCTCACATAGTATCACCACGATCTCCTCTGTAGCCTTCCGAGCTGATTCAAGCCAATCGACTTCCTAGAGATGACGTCGAAAAACTTGCATAGGCCAAATAACGTTTCACGGACGTGCTCGTCCATTATCCCTCTTAGTGCGACCGGAAGTACTGCGTCATTAGCACGCGATCGTGAGACTTCATGCCATGAACCTCTGCTTCGCCTTATCTTGCCCGCGTAGTCCGAAGGAAATTTGACTCCTAGAAGGCACTTGAAAAACTGTTTGATCTCATCCACGGCTTAGAGTGAAGCAAGAAGGAGGCGAATATTCGTTCTTCTTGAACTTTTACCCTTCGACGACCTTGTGTCGTCTCCGACTCATGATCATCGTCATCTTCCACGATCATCGAGTAGTGCGTCCGTGAAGCTCCTTCCGGATACCCAAGCATATCAGGTCGTGCCTTGCTTTCGGACCATCTTTCGTCCTCTATCGCATGTTGATTATGGTGGCAGACTCTCGCACACGTTTTCATGATATGCATGATGTCGAGGCTATGAGGCGTATGAGAAACTTCCAAGATGGCAACTCGTAAAGCACCTTGTTTTCCATACCTTCAACAGCGGCTTGTCTTGTTGCTGCCTCTTTCGCTTCTTTCCAGGCTTAGGACAACCTGGATAGTCTTGCACCGTAGTGACCAACGCGGCTCTCATAGTGAAATAATCTTGTGCGACGGCGTCATAAGTATTGGCTCCAGATTCCCATAACGTGGCTAGCTCCTCTTTCAACAGCCCGAGATACAGATTGATGTCGGTGCACCAGTTGTTTCGCCCTTGAATTAGCATACTCATTTGTATGTACTTCTTCTTCATGCACAACCATGGAGGAGGTTGTACATCCATACAAACACGGGCCAAGTGCTGCGTGCTGCTACGGCTCGAACGGATTGAGTCCATCGGTGCTCGCACCAAGCCCGATGTTCCTCGAATCTCCACCGATGGAATTCTAGGTCCAATGCTTTCCACGGCTAGCATCCGGAAGGGTGCGGCAGCTCATCCTTTCGGGGTCATCATCATCTCCTGGCTTCTTCCTTTCCGCATGCCATCGCATGAGCTTCGCCTTAGGGTCCGCGAAATAGCGCAGACGAGGGTGATAGGAAAGTACCATACCACTTTTCGAGGTGCTTTCTTCCCTTTCTTGTATCGACTCACGCCGCACACCGGACATGTGGTTTTCCGCCCTCGCCGATAAATGATGCAATCGTTGATGCATACGTGATATCTAACGTGCGGTAGATCGAGAGGATGACGATTTTCTTGGCATCCTCGATACTAGTTGGACATGTGTTCCCCTCCGGAGACGATCGTGCTGTAATGCCATCATATCGTCAAGCTTGCGTCGCTCAATTTGTGCTTTGCCTTCATCTCCATAGCCTTGAGCGTTACATTCAACCGGTATCATCGGGCTGCATCCTTCATACAATGGAGTAACCGCGTCTTTCTCAAGTTGCGCAAGCTTGGCTTTCTCTAGCGGCAGCTGGCGTTACTAAATGCGCTTGAGAAGCGCTCTTGCACATAAGGGTCCCGCACCCACTGACGTTGTTCCATCGCCGTAAATGCTCCTCGGCATCTAGATCATCATCATCGATGCCTTCGCACCTTCACCATCTCCAGGAGCCTCTTCATCATCTCGCCCGTTCTCGCCGTGATGATGATCATCGTCATGTTGGCCACCTTCTTCACCGTCTCCATCATCTACGCCATCGCTTATCCAACGAGTGTATCCATCCATGAAACCATGGCGGAGCAGGTGCGCCTGCAGATTCCCGGAATCTGGGTCGATCACCCAGTTGAGTTTGCATCTTCTGCACGGACATCTTATATCTGTCTTGTTATTTCGTATCATGTCGGCCGTCGCACATTTCAAAAATCTAGCCACAATTCCTTCGCTCATTATGCGGACCATTTTTGCCTGCACGATGTACACGGTACAATTTTGAAGTCTATTAGAACCACATAATGAATGCATGCATGCAATGGTCGATAGAAAATTTCGGCATGACCTATCCTAAAATTAGGACCTTTACGAAATGCCAAAGTCTTGCCAAAATGGAAATGAATCAACATTTTGGCAAAACAAATGGCAACTTGTTCACATACAAACACAAGAGAGAGAGAGACCGATCCATACACACATGAACATATCATTATCCTCTCCATACACACATGCATGAGCATCATCGATACTCTCCATATACACACACATATGACCATCGATCCTCTCCACACATACACACATCATGAGCATCGATCATCTACATACATATGAGCACATGCATCATCCATATACACATGAACACATCCTTACATGGACAACTTACCGAGATGAGAGACCGATCGCGAGAAAGATGGAAAGGAGAGGTGCGTGGCGTCGGAGACGGATAGATGAGAGACCGGAGACCTCCTCTATTACTTATGTAACATCCAAAGCAAGTTTTACATGCTAAAAATGGTGAATGTATGGAGAAATTGAGGTGGGAAGGAGAAGATCCCGACTAGATCTAAGGATGTTAGACCCCTCCTTTATAAAGGAAAGGATCCCTGTGATTGCAATGCTAGTCCCTGGATCAATGCTAGCATCCACAGTTTAAGATGAAGTACACAGATACAAAGGTCATTTATTACATTCATTCCAGAGACAAAACATAGTCTTATACAACTCATGGCCATAGGCCTAATACAAGAGTTTTAAGGAAACAAGTAATAAACATAAGTCTTCATCTTCATGTGCCACAGGCAAGCATGTTGAGTGTAGACTCATGACTCCTACTCATCATCGGAGTAACCTGCAACATCACAAGTTACAGCCACAGAGGGTCAATACTTTGGAATAGTATTGGCAAGTGATACCTTAGTATATTTTAAGTGGTCTATAGTTCTATATGCATTTGGCTAGTGTAGCTTGGCTTGCTTTGCTTAAAATCATGTTTTACTTATTAGTTGAAATTGCTAAGTTTTCTTTGTCAAAACATTCCCAAGGAAACCATCAATAGATATTGAGGTCCTTCACCCTTGTTCACCCACAAGTTTTAATTTAGAAATTGGAGTGATGAGATTCTTGTGGCTTCCATGTCTTGATGCTCAAGTGTCCATTTCCTTGGACAAGGCTAAGTACTTAGGTTTTCCATCTGCAGAGGTTGTGCACTTTCCCCAGACTTGGTTTCCCAAGACAGACCTTTCGAAACCTTTCCTTAGTCAAATGGACGTTCCAACCTATCATCCCATCTACCACCAACTGTCCAAATGACTAAGTTCTAGCAACCTATGTGATCATGGCGAGCCCATATTGCCAAGTGGTTGCCTGTAAGCTTTCTCAACATTTGGCCTCCAAATCCCTTTGTGCCTGGGTGGCATACCACAAGTGAGATACACAACCCAAGTCCATGGCCTTGTGTAACCACTCAACATAACCCAATCAATCCCATTCCACCCGGGAGGTTTATTTGACTTAGTTGTTTTATTAAGAAAATATAAGTCTCTTGACTTAGAATATTTTTATCATAAACCATATAGATGTTCACCACCCTTGTTTTCTATAAGCTAGGCTAAGCAAGGTATGGTATCTTAACTTAGGAAAATTTCCTAACAATTCCACTACTTCACTCTACTTAGGATTTCCCATCTTGCACTAAGCAAAATATCATGCATTTACCTTAGCAAAATATCTAATGCAAGTATAAAACTTAGGATAGGAAATTCATGAAAATATCACTTGCCTTGGTAGTGGGAGAGTAGCACTCCTCACAATCACAATCACTATCAAAATCTACACAAGAGACAATAGCACACAATTACACACAATATAAATACAATCAAAATAATATGAATGCATGCATGCAAGAATTTACTAAATGGTGATTTTTGAAAATTATACCAAGTATGTTCATGAGCACGAAACTTAACAAGGCTCAAAATTGCCAACTACATTTTATTTGGCCCCAAAAATAACTACAAGAATAAAACTATATCTAAAATAGCCCTAAACATGTTTCACAATAAAAATCATTTTTAACTGTTACTATATGCTAATCCAAAGGTATATTCGATAGGCCTTGTCTTCTTGAACTCAACGATATAAAGTTTGCAAAAATCCAAGCGTGTCGTTTGAAAGTTATAAGCATTTGAAGTTTGAATCAAATTCTGGTTTTAAAATCTGTTTTAATCTAAATTCACCGCGTCGTGTTTTTCTTGGCGTGCGGTTCGCACCGGATCGCCTACGAGCCGTTGGATTTAAATAGCGTTGCGCGGCTCAGATCTGTCCATACCTCTTCGATAAGTGGAGTGTTTCTACGCGTAGGATCCAGATCTAATGGCTAAGATTCATCTAACCTAAAACGAAGGCGGCCGTGGTAATGACGGCGTCGATGGCGATGCCGGGCGTTACAGGCCATTCTAGGATGCAAGGATGCGCTTACCAGATCCGTGAAGGTGTCTTTGGCTCGAGGTGGTGCTCGTTCGCGAAGGGTGTTCGAGATGGGCTCTGGACCTCGTCGAGTAACGTCGGTCGCTTGCGCGATGTGGTGCTTGCCGAGGTTTGGTGTCGCCTAACACAAGCGATGGCATCGGAGTTGCGCAGTACGCAAAGCAAGCTCGTGTGGAAGAGAGGCAAGGCTCGAAACTCTGGAATTGCTTGCCGAGTTCGCGAAAATGTCAGCACGGTCGATCGTCGTTGTTGGCGTGGTTCCTCGTCGCTAGGCCAAAATATGGACACCGGATCACGATGTCGAGGATGCTATGCGTGTCAACCAGAGGGCAAGGCGGTGGTTACCTACGAAGAGGTCGCGGAGTTCTTGCAGAGACGGTGGCGGCCATTGTTGGCGTTGCCAAGGCTAGGGATCATGCGAAAGCAAACGCGAGTGTCGAAGATGCGTATGAGTTCTCTGAACAAGATGGTGTGAATGAGAGGCAAAGGGAGCTCGAGACTTACCGAATTCGCGGCGCGATCGTCGGAGACGGCGGGTTGCAGAGAGCAATGCGCACTGGGGCGTTCGTGTTCGGGGTTTTGGGGAAAAGAGAGGGGACAGAGGGGTTTCTTATAGCTGGCTCATGAGCGAGAATCAATGAGCCAATAACTCGAATTGATGCATGAATCAAGACCAGAAACGCCGCTTGATTTGGGGAATGAATGGTTCGTCGGGTGGAGACGACGTGGGGTTAGCCCGCTTGTCGCTGATATCGCAAGTTTTCGGTGGGGTCCTTGGTCGCTGGTTCAAATGATGTGCTCGCGTCTGAAGAAAAAAGGAGTCCCGGGTGGGCTTCTGGGCTGATTTGTTCTTTGGGCAGATCTGGCCGCTGCCTTTTCTATTTCTTTGCCCTTTTCTTTTCTGTTTTCTATTTTCTGAATTGATTTTGATATGTTTTCAAATCCTTTTTGAATTCAAACAAATTTGGGGATCTTTGTGGGGTTCTGTGGTTTCAAATGCAGTTATTTAACCAAGTGGTTGCTTTGTAGGGTTTGGTTTTGCTTGGTTTTCAAAATGAACAGAGATTTTTGCTATAGTTGTAACTATTTGAATTTAGGGTTTTGAATCACTTCTAAGTTTTTGAATCATGGTAGAGTTTCACACAATCATTCCAACAATGGAGTCAAATGAACAAGTACTTAAGCTTCCAAATTTCAAAGTGTGATGGTCATCTTGGAATCAAATGTTCACATGAAATCATAGACTCAACTTCTGTTTCTAAGTGATTTTTGATAAACCCTAAATGAATGAATGAGATGTATATATGATTGAAATGAGTTTTGAAACCATGATTTTGGGATGTTACAAATCTAACCCCTTAAGATGAATCTACCCTCGAGATTCGGTTTAGCTAACAAATAGGTGAGGTGGTCCTTTCAAGATCATCTTCTCTTTCCCATGTTGCTTCCTCTTGAGTGATGGTTCCATTGCACTTTACAAAATTTGATAGTCTTGGTCCTGGTGACTCTTTCTGCTGTCTCTAGAATTTTGACAGGCTTTTCCTCATAAGTGAGATCACTTTCTAGCTGAACTTCCTCCAAGGGTATGGTATCCTTTAAAGAAGACTCTTCCATTTCTGGGTGACACTTTTTAAGCTGACTCACATGAAATACGTTATGGACTGCTGATAGAGATTCTGGTAATTCCACTTCATATGCAACTTCTCCCTTACGACTTAGAATCTTGAATGGCCCGTATCTTGGTGCCAACTTTCCTTTGACTCCAAATCTTTTCACTCCACGGAAGTGGTGATACCTGAGATAGGCTCTATCTCCAACTTCGTGGTGACTTCTCTCGCTTAGAATCGCGTAGCTTTTCATCGGGATTGTGCTATTTTCAACCTGTCCTTAACCAATTTAACTTTTCTTGGCGTCCTTGATAAGATCAGGTCCAAATAAACTTCTTTCTCCCACACCATTCCATAACAATGGGGTGGTACACTTCCTTCCGTAGAGTAACTCAAGCGGTGCCATTCCAATACTTGTTTGATGGCTGTTATTGTAAGAGAACTCAGCGTCTGACAAACTTTCATCCCAACCTGCTCCATAGTCTAGAGCACAAGCTCTCAACATGTCTTCAAGAATTTGGTTGGTTCTTTCCGTTTGTCCATCCGTTTGGGGATGAAAAATACTAAACTCAATCTTGTTCCTAAGGATTCATGAAGTTGTCTCCAAAAGTGAGATGTGACGGGTTCCCTATCGACACAATACTCTTTGGCACACCGTGAAGGCATACAATCCTGCTCATGTAAATTTTTGCTAACTTGGCACTTGTATAAGTTGTCTTCACGGGTATAAAATGAGCCACTTTGGTTAGGCGATCCACTACTACCCATATGGAATCGTATCCCGATCTAGTCCTTGGTAATCCGGTAATGAAATCCATACCAATATTTTCCACTTCCATTCAGGAATAGGCAATGGTTGAAGCGAACTGCTGGTTTTACGGTGCTCTGCTTTGACTACCTACACGTCACACAAAGCGATATGTTCGGCGATGTCCCTTTTGAGATTGTTCCACCAAAACCTTTCCTTCATGTCCATGTACATCTTGGTATTTCCCGGGTGAATAGAATATGGAGAGTTGTGACCTTCTTGTAAGATCAGTTTTCGCAACTCGGGTCTTGTGGAACACATATCGTTTCCGTGCCATAATGTACCTGGTCAACATGGAAACTTTTAGCCTTTCCTAGACCAATGTTTACCTTAATCTTTTCAATTTCCTCATCCGTCTTCTGGACTTCCCGGATCTTGTCCAATAGAGTGGGTTGAACATCTAAGGACATGAGATGTCCTTCTGGTACAATCTCCAATCGAGTTCTTTGAATTGCTTACACAAATCATCGGCATTTCTCCTTTTGTAAGGCCATTTACAAATGTCTTACGACTTAGAGCATCGCTACTACATTTGCTTCTGGGGATGGTATTGCAAACTCAAGTCGTAATCCTTGATAAGTTCTAACCATCTCCTTTGTCTCATGTTGATTTCCTTTTGGGTGAAAATATATTTCAAACTCTTATGATCGGTGAACACCTCACAACGCTTTCCCAAAGGTAATGTCTCCATGTTTTGAGTGCATGGACGTGAGGCCAACTCAAATCATGAGTAGGGTAGTTTACTTCATGAGTTTTGAGTTGTCTCAAGCATAAGCTACGACTCTACCATCTTGCATAATCTGACACCCAAGCCTTGATGAGAAGCATCACAATACACTTGGAAATCCTTTTCCAAATCTGGTAGACATAAAGCTGGTCTTTACAAGTCTCTTCTTTAATTCCTGAAGTGACTTCACATCCTTGAGACTGGCAAACCTTTTGTCCTTCTTTAGCATTCATCATAGGTTTAGCAACTTTTGAAATTTTCAATAAACCTTCAGAGTAACCTGCTAAGCCAAGGAAACTACGAACTTCTTTCACGTTTTGGGTGATTCCCAATCATCACTTTGAAACCTTAGCGGGATCAATCGCCACACCATCTTTTGTCATCACATGACCAAGAAAACCAACCTTCTCTAACCAAAACTCACACTTGCTAAATTTGGCATATAGTTTATGTTCCTCGGTTTCTCAAGTATCAAGCGTAAGTGTCTTTCATGCTCTTCCTTGCTCTTGGAGTAGACTAAGATGTCATCGATGAAAGCGACAACGAACTTGTCAAGGAACTCCATGAACACCTTGTTCATCATATTCATGAAATATCTTGGGGCGTTGGTTAAACCAAAAGGCATCACAGTATACTCATACAATCCATACCTTGTGGTGAATGCTGTTTTGGTATGTCTTGCTCTTATCTTGAGTTGAAAATAACTCTTTGACCGAAGATCAATCTTGAGAATACACATGCTCCTTCTAGCTGATCAAATAAGTCATTGATTCTTGGCAAAGGATACTTGTTCTTGATTGTAACCTCGTTGAGAGAACGGTAGTCAATACACAATCTTTGGGTTCTATCTTTCTTCTCTCTGAACAAAGCTGGGGCTCCCCAAGATGAAGAACTTGGTTGAATAAACCCTTTACATGTTCCCCTAGTTGTTTCTTGAGCTCCTTCAATTCATCAACCGACATTTTATGGTCTCTTAGCTATTGGTCCGATCGGCACCAAATCTATCGAAACTCCACATCTCTATCGGTGGCATTCTGGCAATTCTTAGGAAACACATCCGGATATTCACACACAACTAATACACTTTCCATGCTAACCCCTTAAGAGAATTTAGCTTACTTCCTTTAAATTCAAAATTTGACTTAAACTTTATTCTTTTTCCTTCGGGGTTGTGAGTGTAAGCACGATTGGCACAATCTAATACTCCTTCATACTTAGCCATCCAATCCATTCCCAATATCACATCCAACCCTTGGGAATTCAGGATTATTAGATTCACGGAAACTTATGTTTTCCAAACTCTATGACTAAGTCATGACATCCTGAGTTTACTATCATTTCTCCCACGGAGAACTTACTCTTATAGGACACCCAATGGTTTCTCTGGTATTTCATTCTTTTCAACAAATGCCTTTGATATGAATGAATGAGATGCACCGATATCAAAGAGTACAAATGCTGAAATTGTATTGAGTCTGAACTTACGGCATCGGGTTCTTCATAGACCTCCTCCACATTGATGTGGTTAACATCCTTTTGAAATGGATTTGGCTTGTTGGGTCCTTCAACTTTCTTTTCGGGCACTCATTAGCATAATGCCCCATCTTCTTGCATTTGTAGCACTCAACTTTGGAGGTCCTTTTGACATCTTGACCTCCACCTCCACTACCATTTCCTTGTGGTGGCTCTTATATCCACCCTTGTGGTTCTTGTACTATCATTGTCATGACTACGATGTTTGTCATGGCGGTTGTGGTTGGTGCTTGTTGAACTTCCCATGTTTATGGGATCCGGGCCTGCCATGTCATCATAATGGGACCGTTTGTGAGGCGATCCCGAGCTGTGTTTGTCGGTGTTTCCTCTTCCTACTCTCGACTTGTTTCCTTTTACTCTCCAAAATAGCAGCCTTGTCACACGTAGACCGATAAGTTGGAACATATGCTCTGATAAGCGTAGGTTCAGTTCATCATTCAAGCCTTCCAAGAACTTTTCCTTTCTCTTGGCATCGGTATCAACCTCGTCCGGTGCATAGCGCCAGATTGTTGAATTCTTCTACATATTACGCCACCTGCGATGCTTCAAGTTGTGAAACTCCTTCTTTTTCAGACTCATTATCCCTGACGAGATATGAGCGGTGCGAAACCCATCCTCAAAAATGTCCCATGTCACTTCATCAATGGGAGTGGTGATTTGGAAGTTATCCCACCATGTGGCGGCTGGTCCTTCAAGATGTCTTGAATCGACTTTTTCAGCATCGGTGCGACCTCATCACCAAGTCTTTGTTCACGAGGCAACCAGTCATTGGCTGCCATGGGATCGATTGTTCGAAAACTTTCTTGGCCTCGGGCGCAAAAATCTGGTGCATATCGAAACCGGAGGGTTGTTGTTGTTATTGTTGTTGTTGTTGTTGTTGTTGTTGGGGTCATTGTTGTTGTTGTTGTTGTTGTTGTTATTCTGGTTTTGGATGAAGCGTTGTCATCATTTGCATAAAAGTGTTTGCGCATTCATCATTTGTTGCATTTCGGGGTGATGTTGTTGGGGTTGGGGTTTTGTGACGGGGAGGCATCTGTGGTTTGTTCAAATAGATAAGAATGAGATACCCATAGATGTTTCATGCACAATACACATAAGCAAACACATAACAAGCAACATAAGAAAAGAAGTTCAACGAACACATAACAAGCTCATGAGGTACACACACAAGGGGCAAGCCATCCACATGTCGGATGGTCCAATAATAAGTCCACAATAGCAAGTATGAATAACAAGATAAGCGAGTGATCATGTCTACTCATCAACGTCAATCTCCTCCTCGACGAAGGTAAGACCTGCGTTCTCCATCGCGGTCTTGTTCTCCTCAATCGTAGTAGTCAAAGAATCGACCTTGGCCTTGAGAGCCCTCTTCTGGGAGCGAAGCCTCTCAATGACCATCTGCTGCTGCTCAAGCTCGAAGTCCTTGGACTTCAGCTCCTCTGTCATGTCCCGGATTCTCTTGTTCCTATCACAGGCCGTTTCTCTTGACTCTTGAATCTGCGGTCCTGGGTCTCAAATTTTGTCTCCATCTCCTTGATCATCTCATCCTGCTGCAAAAAGCTTGTCCTTCTCGCGAAGCTGCACTGGCTTCGTCATTACCAAGCATGACGTTAATTCTGTCCGTATCTACGTGCGAGAAGAGTCTCCAAGTCACGAAGATAAAGGCGTATCGGCTCATGGCGCTCCTCGAGTCGTCCTCAAAGTCGATGGACTCTCCGTCATCATCACGTCTAGAAGGCGTGAAAGTGAGTACCCTAACTTTGTCGGGTGGCGGCTGCCAGTCGTCCTATCGGGTCTGCATGACTACCTCCATGCCTCTCTCCACATCGTGCATCAACTTGAAGACGATGGCCTCTGTAGTGGGCTCGATCTGGCGTCTGGCTGGGTCACCTTGAAGCCCAGAGGTCCTTCCTCTCGAACTTGGTGAGTGGGTACCGTAATGGTGGGAAGAGGGAGGTCAGCAGTGGTAAGCTCAACGACGGGGACCAAAAGGTAACCGAAACTCCTCAACGGTGCTGATGGCAACAGGCATCTATTTATAAGATTAAAAAGTTAGAACAAAGCAATTCAAGATAAACCATGACAACATTCATACATATCCATGAAACATAATTGTCACACAAGCCATGCATACATGAATTCATTACATCATTCAAGGCCCATACTTATTCAAATATCTTTTGAAAATAAGGTGATAAGTGGTGGTCCAACTAACGAAGTGTCATTACAGTCCAATCTCCCGAGACCTATTATTGAACACAATGTTCCTAGAGGCAATCCACCAATCTTGTTCCCTTGACTCTATCACTAAGTCTAATACATCTTCCCTTATTTCTTGGTTGTTGTCTTCCAATTCTTGAGTAAGTTCTTTCTCTTTCTCTAAGTCCTTTTGGAGGTTGAGCATTCTGCACTTTACTCTAGCACTTAGTTCCTTGATAGTCCTCCAAGCTGCATCCCTGGCTGACTCAAAGAATGTGGTGTGCATAGTAGTGTTGGTGTACATGCAGAATCCCCTTTCTTTGTGGTTGTCTCCCTTGTTTTTATACAAGTGTAGTTGCACCACCAATACTCACTCCTTCATCCATCACTGGAAAGCCCTTGTACACGGCTTCACCATGTGCATCCATAGCTTCCATGAGGTCCTTGAGAATATTTGGAAACTCAGTTTCACATTCCAAGGTCATGGTCATGAGTGGTCCCTTCTTCACGGCTTCGTTGATGGAGTTCATCTACAAGGGAAGTTGAAAGAGATTAGAAAAGTTTTACGAGAAGAATAGACAAGTGTAGAAGTAGTTGAAAAACTTTTCCTTAGTGGTTTTCCAATTCCTAGGGTCATAATCCTCTGAGGCAACACAGAGGCTCGATACCATCTGTTAGACCCTACTTTATAAAGGAAAGGATCCCTGTGATTGCAATGCTAGTCCCTGGATCAATGCTAGCATCCACAGTTTAAGATGAAGTACACAGATACAAAGGTCATTTATTACATTCATTCCAGAGACAAAACATAGTCTTATACAACTCATGGCCATAGGCCTAATACAAGAGTTTTAAGGAAACAAGTAATAAACATAAGTCTTCATCTTCATGTGCCACAGCAAGCATGTTGAGTGTAGACTCATGACTCCTACTCATCATCGGATAACCTGCAACATCACAAGTTCTGACCCACAGAGGGTCAATACTTTGGAATAGTATTGGCAAGTGATACCTTAGTATATTTTAAGTGGTCTATAGTTCTATATGCATTTGGCTAGTGTAGCTTGGCTTGCTTTGCTTAAAATCATGTTTTACTTATTAGTTGAAATTGCTAAGTTTTCTTTGTCAAAACATTCCCAAGGAAACCATCAATAGATATTGAGGTCCTTCACCCTTGTTCACCCACAAGTTTTTAATTTAGAAATTGGAGTGATGAGATTCTTGTGGCTTCCATGTCTTGATGCTCAAGTGTCCATTTCCTTGGACAAGGCTAAGTACTTAGGTTTTCCATCTGCAGAGGTTGTGCACTTTCCCCACCAGACTTGGTTTCCCAAGACAGGACCTTTCAGAAACCTTTCCTTAGTCAAATGGACGCGTTCCAACCTATCATCCCATCTACCACCAACTGTCCAAATGACTAAGTTCTAGCAACCTATGTGATCATGGCAGAGCCCATATTGCCAAGTGGTTGCACTGTAAGCTTTCTCAACATTTGGCCTCCAAATCCCTTTGTGCTGGGTGGCATACCACAAGTGAGATACACAACCCAAGTCCATGGCCTTGTGTAACCACTCAACATAACCCAATCAATCCCATTCCACCCGGAGGTTTATTTGACTTAGTTGTTTTATTAAGAAAATATAAGTCTCTTGACTTAGAATATTTTTATCATAAACCATATAGATGTTCACCACCCTTGTTTTCTATAAGCTAGGCTAAGCAAGGTATGGTATCTTAACTTAGGAAAATTTCCTAACAATTCCACTACTTCACTCTACTTAGGATTTCCCATCTTGCACTAAGCAAAATATCATGCATTTACCTTAGCAAAATATCTAATGCAAGTATAAAACTTAGGATAGGAAATTCATGAAAATATCACTTGCCTTGGTAGTGGGGAGAGTAGCACTCCTCACAATCACAATCACTATCAAAATCTACACAAGAGACAATAGCACACAATTACACACAATATAAATACAATCAAAAATAATATGAATGCATGCATGCAAGAATTTACTAAATGGTGATTTTTGAAAATTATACCAAGTATGTTCATGAGCACAGAAACTTAACAAGGCTCAAAATTGCCAACTACATTTTATTTGGCCCCAAAAATAACTACAAGAATAAAACTATATCTAAAATAGCCCTAAACATGTTTCACAATAAAAAATCATTTTTAACTGTTACTATATGCTAATCCAAAGGTATATTCTGATAGGCCTTGTCTTACTGAACTCAACGATATAAAGTTTGCAAAAATCCAACGTGTCGTTTGAAAGTTATAAGCATTTGAAGTTTGAATCAAATTCGGTTTTAAAATCTGTTTTAATCTAAATTCACCTTGCAGCGTCGTTTTTTCGGGCGGCGTGCGGTTCGCACCGGATCGCCTTCCCGAGCCGTTGGATTTAAATAGCGTTGCGCGGCTCAGATCTGTCCATACCTCTTCGATAAGTGGAGTGTTTCTACGCGTAGGATCCAGATCTAATGGCTAAGATTCATCTAACCTAAAGCAATGACGCTGGCGGTAATGACAGGCGTCGGTCAGTGGCGGTGCCGGCGTTCTGGGCCATTCTAGGATGCAAGGATGCGCTTACCAGATCCGTGAAGGTGTGCTGAAGCTCGAGGTGGTGCTCGTTCGCGAAGGGGTGTTCGGAGATGGGCTCTGGACCTCGTCGGAGTAACGGCGGCGTCGGTCGCTTGCAGATGTGGTGCTTGCCGAGGTTTGGTGTCGCCCTAACACAAGCCAGTGGCATCAGGAGTTGCGTCTGGCAGCAAGCAAGCTCGTGTGGAAGAGAGGGCAAGGCGCCGAAACTTCTGGAATTGCTTGCGGAGTTCGCGAAAATGTCTGATCGATCGTCGTTGTTGGCGTGGTTCCTCGTCGCGCTAGGCCAAAATATGGACCTGTCGGATCGCCGCGATGTCGAGGATGCTATGCGTGTCAACGGAGGGCAAGGCGGTGGTTACCTACGAAGAGGGTCGCGGAGTTCTTGCAGGAGACGGTGGCGGCGCTTGTTGACGTTGCCAAGGCTAGGGATCATGCGAAGCAAACGGCGAGTGTCAGAAGAGGCGTATGAGTTCTCTGAACAAGATGGTGTGAATGAGAGGCAAGGGAGCTCGAGACTTACGAATTCGCGTGATCGTCGGAGACGGGGTTCTGAGAGCAATGCTGCGACTGGGCGTTCGGTGTTCGGGTTTTGGGGAAAAGAGAGACAGAGGGTTTCTTATAGCTGGCTCGCGGCGAGAATCGAGCCAATAACTCGAATTGATGCCGCGAATCAAGACCAGAACGCCCGCTTGATTTGGGAATGAATGGTTCGTCGGTGGAGACAACGCCGTGGGGTTGGCCCGCTTGTCGTGATATGCAAGTTTTCGGTGGGGTCCTGCGGTCGATGGTTCAACAAGTGTGCGTGCGTGCGAAGAAAAAGGAGTCCCGGGTGGGCTTCTTTGGCTGATTTGGTTGGGGCGATCCGCGCTTGGCCTTTCTATTTCTTTGCCCTTTTCTTTTTCTGTTTTCTATTTTCTGAATTGATTTTGATATGTTTTCAAATCCTTTTTGAATTCAAACAAATTTGGGGATCTTTGTGGGGTTCTGTGGTTTCAAATGCAGTTATTTAACCAAGTGGTTGCTTTGTAGGGTTTGGTTTTGCTTGGTTTTCAAAATGAATGAGATTTTTGCTATAGTTGTAACTATTTGAATTTAGGGTTTTGAATCACTTCTAAGTTTTTGAATCATGGTAGAGTTTCACACAATCATTCCAACAATGGAGTCAAATGAACAAGTACTTAAGCTTCCAAATTTCAAAGTGTGATGGTCATCTTGGAATCAAATGTTCACATGAAATCATAGACTCAACTTCTGTTTCTAAGTGATTTTTGATAAACCCTAAATGAATGAATGAGATGTATATATGATTGAAATGAGTTTTGAAACCATGATTTTTGGGATGTTACAAAGGAGGAAGAAGAAGGGTCAAGTGAAGTGTGGGTGGTGGATGTGTGGGCACACATTGTTGGAGATATGCCTAAGAGGCAATAATAAAATGGTTATTATCATATCTTCACACTTATGATAAATTTTTACATACCATGCTATAATTGTATTAACCGGAAACATTAAATACTTGTGTGATTTGTAAACTAAAATAAGAGTCCCTAGTAAAGCCTCTTGTTAAACTAGCTTGTTGGTTAATATATGATCATGGTTTCCTGATCATGAACATAGAGATGTTATTAACAACAGGATCATATCATTAGGAGAATGATGTGATGGACATACTCCTATAGATAAGCGTAGCATAAAGATCAAGTCATTTCAATAGTTCAATTGCTATATGCTTTCTGATACATAGTAACCTAATTCCTTCGACCATGAGATCATGCATATCACCTTTACCGGATAGATGCTTTGATGACATCAAACACCACACCGTAACTGGGTGGCTATAAAAATGGCATTGAGTGTTCGGAAAGTATTGGTTGAAACACATGGATCAAGAGTGGGATTTGTCCATCCATATGACGGATAGATATACTCTGGGCCCTCTCGGTGGAATGTCATCCAATCAGCTTGTAAGCATGTGACTGGGTCACAAGGGATCACATATCACGGGAACGAGAAAAGAGTACTTATCGGTAACGAGGTTGAACTAGGTATGCAGAGATACCGACGATCATAACCTCGGATAAGTAAACTATCGTGAGACAAAGGGAAATTGGTATCGTATGTAAGTGGTTCATTCGATCGCAAAGTAATTGTAGAAATATGTGGGAGCCATATGAATTTCCAGATTCCTCTATTGGTTATTGTTCGAAGAAGTGTCTCGATCATGTCCGCATAATTCACGAACCGTAGGGAAACACACTTAAGGATTCGACGTTGTTTGAGTAGTTATGGTATTATGAAAGAGACCGAATGTTGTTCGAGTCTCGGATGGGATCCGGGATATCACGAGGTGATCCGGAATGGTCCGGAGAATAAGATTCATATAAGGAAAGTCCCATTTGAGTTCGGAATGATTAGGTGTTTTCATCGGAATGTTCTAGAAGGTCCGGATTGTCCCAAGACTCCGGGGAGGGTACATGAGTGTGTCATTGAATGATTGCATCATGTACTAAGTGTTCTTGCTGTTCCAAAAACATGAAAGTCAAATTGCCAGTTTGAAAGTCAATGGCTAAAACAGAAACTGTGGAAAGCGAAACTGTGGAAGCACAGAAACTGTGGGAAACAAGCAAGAGGAGTTGGAACCAACTTGGAGGAGGAGTCCCACTCCGGGCGGCGCCAAGCCCTAGGCCGAGTTGGGGAGGACTCCCTCCTCCTGGCGCGCCTAGCCCTCCACCTATAAAAGGAGGCAGGGCTCCTCCTTGAGACACACAAGTTTCTACCTCTAATCTCTGGTTTAGAGCCGTTGGTTTAGAGCTTCTAATTGCTTTAGCCTGGTTTAGAGCCTTCTAATTGGTGTGTCTAAATCTCTAGACCACTAATAGCCCTCTCTCATAATCCACCATACTCGCTCCGGCTTAAGCGAAGCCTGGGATCTCCCTCTACTTCAGGTACCACAGTTGTCTTTCGAATCGCGAGAGAGTGCTACAACCTCCATTTTCTTTGGAACAAGGAGAGGAAGGTCTTCGTCAGTCGAACGTGTGACCGATCTGGAAGCGCTGCCGAGCAGCGCCCGAAGGATCGTCCACACGATCTTGAGATCGGAAAATCGACTACATCACCCACGAGAATCGCTCTCGTTAAACACTTTGGAATCTTCGAGGGTAAGTTATTCCATCGACTCGTTGCTACAATCTAGTAGATATATCTTGGCTTGTTTGTTTGTATGCGATAGAAAATTTTTGTTTTCCATGCTACGAACCCTACAAAGGGTATCGAGCCGTGTCTATATGTAGATCATTTGCACGAGTAGAACACAATGGTCATTATGGGCGTTGATGCTTTTATTGTCGATTGCTTCTTGTGTACTTTGCATCTTGCGGTATGTTGGGATGAAGCGGCCGGGCTAACCTTACATGACATCGTTCATGAGACTTGCTCCGCTTGACATGCAACTTGTATTGCATAAGTGGCTTTTGGTGCTGTTTCTCCTAGCATAGTTAAGATCCAATTTACAACGGGTGATTGACAATGCTAGTATCAATGTTGTGGTTCTTGTTCGTAAGTTAGAACGACACTTATTGAAAACCCCAAACCACGTAAAACATGCAAAGAAAATTAGAGGCGTCTAACTTTGTTTTGCAGGGGTGTGCTGTGATGTGATATGGACATGATTGTGATTATATATGATGTATGCAATGTTCCTTATTGTAAGTTGGCAACCGGCAGGAGCCATATGGTTGTCTTTAAATTCTGTTAAGACCCGTGTGTCTATTCAAAGTAGTTGTAATAGTTGAAGCTGGTGGACGACAACCATGGAGCAGCGTCATTGACCTTGATGCTATGCTGGTGATGATGGAGATCATGTTCGTGCTTGAAGATGGAGATCGGAAGCACAAAGAAGAAAGGCCATATCATATCACATATTATGAATTGCATGTGATGTTAATCCTTTATGCATCTTGTATTGCTTAGTAGACGACGGTAGCATTATAAGATGATCCCTCATGCACATGAATTTCAAGTCATAAAGTGTTCACCCTTAGTTAGCACCGTTGCTAAAGCTTGTTGTTTCGAAGCACCACGTGATGATCGGGTGTGTTAGATTCTACAAGTGTATACAACGTGAGCAAGCCAGATTTGCTCATGCGGAAACTAAGGTTTGATCTTGACGAGCCTAGCATGTACAGACATGGCCTCAGGAACACGGATTACCGAAAGGTAGAGCATGAGTCATATAGTAGATATGATGAACATGACGATTGTTCGCCATTGAAGCTATATCAACTCTCGTGATGATCGGTTTTGATGTAGTGGATTTGGTTCGTGTGATCACTAAAACAATGTGAGGGATATTGTTTTGAGTGGGAGTTCACCTAGATTAATTTAATTATTAATTAGAACTCAATTTATCATAAACTAAATCAAAGTGAATTTGCATAGTTGTTGTAGTCATTGGCATCCGTTTACCATCTTGCGCTTAGTTATAATTGAGATAATAGAACTATAGAATTCTGATTAGTTACTTTACGAACAGGTATCGTATTGTTTTGAAGTGTTAATCTAAAGTTTAAAAGTCCTATTGCAAACTTTCAAGAAGTTAAGTTACTCCATGAAGTTTAATAATTAGTATTAAATCAAGAGTAACAATTCCAAGTGTTAGTATCATGTTTGTCTCCATGATTCTTGATATTCAAAGGATTCTCTTAATATCAAGGTTATCTAGGATCTGAAAGAGTTGTTTTAGAAACCATGATGTGTGGAAGATATTGTGATATCTGAAACGAAGTTTTGGTTACAACATGATAGAGTATAATATGGCAAAGTTCATGTTCTCATATTTTGATGAGGATTTGCAAAAGGTTGGAGACACTTGTTGTCCTAATCCTCCAAAAGGTTTTGGATAGCAACATTATACTCATAATTCATCGTTATAAGCTAAGAGCTTGATCATGGACGATTCCATGATAAGGGTGAATATTTGATGTAGGTAAAATGTTTACTACACCAAGAGATTACTAAAGAAAGGAATTTGAAAGAACACCAAATATTTGATGATGGTGATCTACTTCAAAGTGCAAGTCCAAAGACATTGGTATTTAATTATACACGCTTTGGACTATATGTCATATGTATGACTTCACTATTGATGTTGATAGATTCTTTCAAACAGAAAAGGAAATACTGAAAGAGAATCTCATAAATATATGGCAGAAAGGAAAAGACTAGAATTGTTCAGCTTAAGTATATAGATGATATATATGTTATGGCTATATTCTTTGCTTATTAAACAATGTGGTTCTCAAGTATTTGATACTGAATTTGTTGGTGTGAATCGTCATACGAAACAACACAATTCATGAACTACAATGGCCTAAGTAACTAGCAAAAGAATATGTGATGATGTTCATCGAGAACAAATAAAGGGTTATTGTGTTGCTCGTTAAAACATCAAAGCTTGCCTTCAAGATTTGTTTTATCAGGTATTATGAGAACAAAAGGGTTGTTCAAATAATTGCCGTAATCTATAAAAGATAGATGATTTGCAAATCTCGTTGGAGGTATCACATCCATAAAACTAGTGCTAAAGATGTCGAAAGACAAATTGATTGAAAGATCACTTAGGAAGTGACATCACCGTTTAAATTATATTGGAAAGAAAACATGAAGAAAATCCATATGGATGGAATTTTGGAGTCTATTTGATTTTGATCAAATGACGCTTGTGAAACTTTCCTAGAGATAATTAAAACTTCGTTCATAGGCCAAAAGGGAATGATAGACTAGCTTATTGGAACTTGTACATATTGTTGTATGAAGTCCATTATGTATAGTCAAGAGCGATGGATTTCAACTTCATGTGCTTTCTCCGAAAATTTGAGTGAATATATGAATATTTACTTAATAAGGATGAAGTGTGAAACATTTGAAAAGTTCAAAGACTTTCAAGATGAAGTGCAAAATCATTGTAACAAGAATATAAATAGTTTATGATAAGATCATAAAGGAAGATATTTGAGTTACAAGTTTAGCATAATACCTAAGATTTAAAGGAATCGTTCCATGGATTTGCATTTTCCCGAAACACCATAAGAGTATGGAGTGTTCGAGATATGTAATTAAACCTTGTTTGACATGGTAAGATCAAAGGTATAATTCATAAAACTGCCATTATATTTTAGAGATTAAAAGCTTTAGAGATTACCGTTTTTCCACTGAAAAGAGCTTCATCATAATCCGTTGAAATGACACCATATAAGGTTATGGTTTGGGATAAAACCCAAGTAGTCCTTTCTTAAAACATTGGTATGCTATGCATAAGAAAGATGTGTGCAACCAAAGTCGGATGAACCTGTCTTTGTATGTTATTTCGAATAACTGTTAAGTAATCCTCCATAACATCGGAGACAAAAGTGTTTGTCACTTAAAACGTCAAGTTTCTTTAAGAAGGAATTTTTCGTGAAAAGTTAAGTGGGAGGACAATAGAACTTTGATAAGGTTAAAAGAACCTTAGCTATATGTGCAAAGTTGCGGCCTTGAAAAGTGTTCCGGAGTTAGCAATGCTCATGGCTCGTACCTCAAAGGTTGTGGTCACGGAGATCTAAGTTCCTATTGAAACAAGTAGGTCGGGTGAACAATCAAATACCAAGATTTGAGAGTTAAATCATTTGACAATAATGATCCGACTACGTGCAAAGAAGCGATGATGAGCCCTGACTCCGTCAAATGGCTTGAAGCCATAAAATCCGTGATAGTTCCATACACGAGAAATCAAGTTTTGAACTTGAAGGACCCTCGAGAAAGGTGTAAGACCTTACAGTTGTGTCTGGATCTATAAAGAAATAGACATGGATGTTTTACATCTATGAAATAGTCGACATGTTGGGAAAGAGTTCACAAAATGTTCAAAGGTTGACTATGACAAGATTTGATCTTTCATAGCGATATTTAGTCTAGACGGATTAATGTAGCAACCACTACATATAATTTTGTTATATGTTAGTTGGATAAACAATACAAATTCTTATAATAGAAGGGTTACCTAGGACGTGTGCATAACACGGTCCATAGGGTTTTGTTAATTCAAAGGATGCTAAAAGCATATGCAAACTTCAATGGTTAAAGTGAGCATCGCGGAGTTGGAATCTTCACTGTGATGAAACTGTTAAAGGAGTTTAAAAGTTCATCAGAGACGATGAAGATGCTTGCATTTGCAAGAAATTAAGTGGGAGCACTAAGACATGTTTCTAATACATTATGTGGAAGACATATTGTTGATTGGAAATAATGTATCTTTTATTAACACATATTAAGAATTTCATCCCGATGAAAGACTTAGGCAAAACCCAAATATTTGGCATCAATAGACGCTAATATGGTTGTGCCAGAAGTACATAGACGAGATATTGAATGAGTTCAATATAGAAACTACAAGAAAGGTTCTTGTCGCACAGAAAGGATTGAATGAGTTCAATATTGATGATATATTCAAGTGTATTGACATTTGGTAAAGTGAAACAAATAATCAAGTATAGATTGATACTTGATGTATGAAATCACAAAGAATATTTATATCAATCATACTGTGATATGTACAAATCTAGATATGTCCTATGCTCTAAATATTGTGAGCATATACCAGAATGATTTGTAAGATGATCATTGGACAATAGTAAGGATATTCTTATGATCTTTTGGAAGAACTAAGAGTATATTATTTGTAGAAGAGACAAATAGATGGTTAGTTCATTGTAAAAGTACTACATTGATACTAGTTTTGTCACAAAGTACAAATTAAGTTTATCTCAATCTAAACTAAGGGTGGCACAATATAATGGAAAGTGAGTTCCATAATGGATTTGGATGATTTCCAGAGTTAAGACATTGTGACAGATACTACAACAAAGGCTAAGTATATGACTGCTATTATAGCGACAAAAGAGGGCATTTGTGTCAAGTAGTTTGTTATCAAACTAGGTGTAGTTCACAGAGGATAATACTATGAAGATATATTGTGCGACAATATTATCAACATGTTTTAACCCCAAAGAACTAAAGGTCACACGAAAGACCAAATTTATACAAAGCCATCTCATTAGAGAATGAGTGATGCGTAGAGGCAAAGACATGCAATTACACACACGGACTGGAAGTGTCGATCCGAGATCAGTTGACCACTAGCAATCGTGTACATACAACACCGGAAAGCCATAGGTGTTGAATACACAAAGGTTTGAAACTAGATTATTGACTCTAGTGCAAGTGGGAGACTGTTGGAGATATGCCCAAGAGGCAATAATAAAATGGTTATTATCATATCTTCACACTTATGATAAATGTTTACATACCATGCTATAATTGTATTAACCGGAAACATTAAATACTTGTGTGATTTGTAAACTAAAATAAGAGTCCCTAGTAAAGCCTCTTGTTAAACTAGCTTGTTGGTTAATATATGATCATGGTTTCCTGATCATGAACATAGAGATGTTATTAACAACAGGATCATATCATTAGGAGAATGATGTGATGGACATACTCCTATAGATAAGCGTAGCATAAAGATCAAGTCATTTCAATAGTTCAATTGCTATATGCTTTCTGATACATAGTAACCTAATTCCTTCGACCATGAGATCATGCATATCACCTTTACCGTATGGATGCTTTGATGACATCAAACACCACACCGTAACTGGGTGGCTATAAAAATGGCATTGAGTGTTCGGAAAGTATTGGTTGAAACACATGGATCAAGAGTGGGATTTGTCCATCCATATGACGGATAGATATACTCTGGGCCCTCTCGGTGGAATGTCATCCAATCAGCTTGCAAGCATGTGACTGGGTCACAAGGGATCACATATCACGGGAACGAGAAAAGAGTACTTATCGGTAACGAGGTTGAACTAGGTATGCAGAGATACCGACGATCATAACCTCCGATAAGTAAACTATCGTGAGACAAAGGGAAATTGGTATCGTATGTAAGTGGTTCATTCGATCGCAAAGTAATCGTAGAAATATGTGGGAGCCATATGAATTTCCAGATTCCTCTATTGGTTATTGTTCGGAGAAGTGTCTCGATCATGTCCGCATAATTCACGAACCGTAGGAGACACACTTAAGGATTCGACGTTGTTTTGAGTAGTTATGGTATTATGAGAAAGAGACCGAATGTTGTTCGGAGTCTCGGATGGGATCCGGGATATCACGAGGTGATCCAGAATGGTCCGGAGAATAAGATTCATATAAGGAAAGTCCCATTACGGAGGTCGGGAATGATTCGGTGCTTTCAGCGGGAATGTTCTAGAAGGGTCCGGATTGTCCCAAGACTCGGGGAGGGTACATGAGTGTGTCATTGAATGATTGCATCATGTACTAAGTGTTCTTGCTGTTCCAAAAACATGGAAGTCAAATTGCAGTTTGAAAGTCAACGGCTAAAGCAGAACTGTGGAAAAGCGAGCTGTGGGAAGCGAAACTGTGGGAAACAAGCAAGAGGAGTTGGAACCAACTTGGAGGAGGAGTCCCACTCCTCCAGGCCGGCGCCCAAGCCCTAGGCCGAGTTGGGGAGGGACTCCCTCCCTCCCTGGCGCGCCTAGCCCCTCCACCTATAAAAGGAGGGGCAGGGCTCCTCCTTGAGACACACAAGTTTCTACCTCTAATCTCCGGTTTAGAGCCGTTCTGGTTTAGAGCTTCTAATTGCTTTAGCCTGCGGTTTAGAGCCTTCTAATTGGTGTGTCTAAATCTCTAGACAACTAATAGCCCTCTCTCATAATCCACCATACTCGCTCCGGCTTAAGGCGAAGCCTGGGATCTCCCTCTACTTAAGGTACCACGCCGTTGTGCTGCCGGAATCGCGAGGAGAGTGCTACAACCTCCGCTGCATGCTGGAACAAGGGAGAGGAAGGTCTTCGTCGAGTACCGAACGTGTGACCGACTGCGGAAGCGCTGCCGGAACGCAGCGCCGGAAGGATCGTCCACACGATCTTGAGATCGGAAAGAGTACGACTACATCACCCACGAGAATCCGCTCTCGTTGAACACTTTGGAATCTTCGAGGGTAAGTTATTCCATCGACTCGTTGCTACAATCTAGTAGATAGATCTTGGCTTGTTTGTTTGTATGCGATAGAAAATTTTTGTTTTCCATGCTACGAACCCCTACACACATGTGCACATAAAGTGCTGTCCTAAAAGAATCGACACATCCGTGGCGCACACGGCCCTAGTGCGCCACAGGGAGTACAAACTTCTGTGGCGCACTAGGCCGAGTGCGCCACGATGTTTTAGTCCTGTGGCGCACTAGGCGGAGTCGCCACGAGTTTGTGGCCGTTGCAGCGAGAGGTGGGCATGCGCTCAGCGTGGCGCACTGTGCACCACGCCAGATGACCCTAACAACCGTGGCGCACATGACTATAGTGCGCTGAGATGTTTGGCGTGTGGCCAAGGCCTGGCCACACACATCTGTGGCGCACTATAGTCATGTGCGCCACGGTTGTTATAGTTATTAGTAGGGCACTGCCCACAGGTGAGCCACGCCTGTTTTAGCCGTGGGGCACTTCAACCATGTGAGCCACGGATGTGCTGATTACCTATAGCCGTTTTCCTAGTAGTGTGTCTATGGTCGAGATATTGTGCTCCAAGTCGTCCATAACCGCGGACACGGCCTTCAGAAAGTTTTACCCGGCCGGGGTGCACCAATAGCAACACACGCTCGATCAACCTCGGAAAAACCAAATCAAAACCCAACGAGGCCTTCACGACAAAGCAATCACAGGATTCAGAAATATTTCAGGGGGCCACCCCTTAAAGTAGACATAGCGAAGCCGGCTCGAGACGGACTTAAGGTTGTGGGACGGCAGGACCGACCGGGAACCCAAAACTGGGCTTGTCGACACCGCGGAATCGTGCCACGATCCTAACAAGATCTGATGTGCTCCTCGCACAATCGTAAATAAACAGTAGCATGGCATAGGTACAGGATAGTAATAAAACCTCAAACTAGTTTGTGGCCCCAAGAAATAAGAATGAATCATGCTCTGGCTCAGGGGGGTCCCATAATCCTCCCGGATGTGGATAGCGATAAAACAAGGAGGTATCAAGTACTCGGGGTCCCTACGGACACAAGTGGTGATCGAAACCAAAAATTATCTATCACCCACCGATTCCTCTGCTTACTTACTTCAATTTTAGTTGTTATACAGGAATTAAAGTGAACGAAAAGTAAAGCCATGATCATCTCCAACATCAAACATGCGGCAAGGCTCCCACAACCGTGGCACTTGACGACACGCAACAGCACTTGAGCAAGCGACTACGACGCGCAAGTCCAACTATCTACCAAACAACAGGTAATAGGATGTGTCCAAGGCAACATACGGCTGCAGGGGATATCACAGGTACGAAAACTAGAGCAACGCAACACAGATAGCAATAGATCAACAGGAGGGAATAAATACTATAAAAGTAAGATAGGTAGAAAGGGGAGATGCTCGCCTGAAAACATTGTCGAAGGTTCATCCGAAGATCGGGGCGAAGCTCACATCAACTCAACGGCCTTATCCGCGAAGAAGCAAAAACACTAGAATAAACACCGGATGCAATATTTAATACTACGGCAAAAGATCGGGCATGATGCATGTATGATGTATGACATGGCAAAGGTGTGATGCGATTAGGTCATGTTAAGCGGAACCGGGGTCCCGACAATTAATTAATTGGTTCAAGTTATTTATTTACCCCGCAAATTAAATGTTGTATTAACATGGCCAAATATAGCGCCGGTTCGCTACATCAATTTAAATGAGGCCGATATGAGACTAGATTTGCCCGCATATGGGCCCCATATTTAATTATGATGTGAATCGGCATAAGGCCCCCAAACCACAGACAAGTATGCATGCATGATCAATTAATATGCGACAGTTTATATTCCATTTTATAAAATAGGGCTCGGGAAGGGAATCACACATTAGGGTTCGGCAGATCTTGGGGTTCCGGGGTTCGGGTTCGGGGATCAGTCTCAGGGTTCGACGGGGAACGGCTCGACGGGATCGGGATCGGTGCGGGAAGGGGTCTTGTCGCAACCGGGAAGTAGGACTTGGTTCAGCGTCGGGGCGCATCGGGTTCTTCCGGGTCGGTGTCGTTCTTGTCGAGCCCGCGTAGACGGTCATGGTGTTCGGGATGAGGTACTTGTCGCACCGGGTCTCGGTGTCCTCGGATCCGAGAGGAAGAACATGGCGTTTCCGTGTCGACGACCTTGGCGTTCAGGGAGGAGTTCTCGGTGTTCCATGTGGAAGGCCTCGAGGTTTCGGTGACGGAGATCTTGACGGGTCCGAGAGAAGACTTGGGTCGGCATCGGATCGGTCCTGTGGATCGAGTAGAAGGTCTAGGCGTGCCGTGAAATCTTTGGGTCTCGGCCATCGGGTCCATGTCGGCGATCTTGGCACTCCATGGAAGGGGACCTTGGGTCGAGCATCGCTGCCCCCAGATTCTGGATCCCGGTGGTTGATGTCGGTCTCGAGTGATACCGGCGGTAGACGAACTTGGCAGATCACGGCGGCCTTGTCATCGATGAAGATCTTGTCGTTTTGTCCAGGTTCTCCATGTTCAGTTGCTCTCGGCATCGGTTTTCGTGGTACTTGGGCCTTTGGCGATCTGGTCGAGGCCTTGCGAGATTTCCGTCAAACATGTGGTGAGCAACATGCTTAACTGGGCATCACCACAACACAAGCACAAAGCTACGCGTGCATGCGGAGGGAGTGCCGATCTCTTGTCTGAGGAGGCGCGGTGCGAGCGGAGGAGGTCGAGGGTGCGCGGGGCCGGCGTCGGGGCGAGGAGCTAGGGCGGCAGAGCAACTCGAGGAGGGCGCCGGCGGAGGCACATCCAGACGCGACGGTGGCCGGAGACGCGCAGATCTTGGCGAAGGGCGGCGGCGGTGAGAGGAGGGGCTCGGTGGCCGGTGCGGACGGGCGAAGGCAGTGGCGAGGCCGGCGGCGAGCGGTGGCCACGAGCCCGGGGAGGCGGAAGAGGGCGCGGAGGAGGCTTGACGGCGCACCTGCGGTGCGGACCGGCGGACTCTGCAACGGCGAGGCGGGGATGGGGTGAGCGGCGAGGGCCTGCAGAGGGTGGCGGTGGAGAGAGGGTGGCGGTTGTCGTGATGGGGCCGCGGGGAGAGGGCGACGATCGAGGGCCGGGCCGGCGAGGTCGGGAGGGACTTCAGGCGGGGCGGTGTTGTCGGGAGGAGGCAGGAGGAGGGGATCGAGGCGGCTCACCGGAGGAGAAGGAGCAGGGAGACGGGTGAGCCAAAGGTTCGGGAGGCAGTGGTGGCGGTGGAAGGTTGGGGAGGGGAGGGAGAGAACGGGTGAGGGGAGGCGCTGGTGGCGGAGAAGGTGGGGAGCGGCGGCGAGGATCGGACGCTGCGTGAGGGAGAGGACGCGTGCGGGGAGGCGGGGCAAATGGTGGGGCCGGGGGCGAGTGGGGCCTGGGGGTTAGTGAGGGAGGGAAGGGGTGGTGTGGCCTGCGTGTGTGCGTGTGTGTCCTGGGTGGGTTGGTGTGTGGGCCCAGGGGGAGTGGGGCTGACGGTGGGTGTGGATGCATTGGATGCTGGGGGAGTGAGAGAGGAGGGAGTAGGGTGAGGTGGCGGTGTCTGGTTGGGTGGGGATTTGGGGTAGGCTGATGTGGCGAGCTGCGATTGGGGGACGTGATGTGGCTGGAGGGGTGGGTAGAATAGGATTGGTAGAAAAAGGTTGTAGGCGGACCGTTTTATTTCTGGGGGTGGTCGACTGGGTCGGGTCGGCCCGTTCGACTGCCCCCACTAAAATAATTAAATAATTTTATTTACTTCAACCAGCGCTTTTGCAACCGACAGCGGACAAAACAAAATAATCCGGAGACCCGGTTTTTGTGTTTGAACAAAGATGGGGCATTTAGAAAACAAATTAGGTTTTTCCGACAATGGTTTTATGCGAACAAATGCAAGATGATGACGATGCTCAAATGCAATGTGGCATGATGACATGAGCATGCGGTCATGATGATGCAATGCACAAAAACAACGCGATTTTCTAGTAGTGGTTTTGCGGGATGCCACATCCCGGCAGGATGCCGAAACAGAGACTTTATGTCCCCCGAATCTCCCCTTCGGTGGCGGTGGCGCTACAGAGGTTTTCGTGGGTTTCTTCTGGATGATTTAGGATTTTCTCCCCGAGGGCTTCTTATAGGGGCAGGAGGCAAGGTCGGTGGAGGTCCAGGGGGCCCACACCCCCTATGGGCGCCACCAAGGCTGGCCCGCGCCTAGGGGGTGCGGCCACCCTGGTGTCCTCCTCCAACTCTTCTTCGTGGTTCCGTGTTGCTCCGGGAAAAATAATGACTTTGGCTTTTGTCCCGTCCAATTCTGAGAATATTGATTTTACGCTTTACGGAACCAAAAGCAGAAGAAAAGCAGCAATCGCACTGTGGCATCTTGTCAATAGGTTAGTTCCAGAAAGTGTATAAAAATACCTCAAAGTATAGACAAAACATAAGACAAATGATATAAAACAAGCATGGAGCATCAAAAATTATAGATACATTTACGACGTATCATGGAGAAGGTGGATCAGGCCTTTCGTGACGAGATCCATCAGAGAATAGGGTGAGGACTATTGTGGCGTGGTGGTCTTAGAACCGCCCGCCGCTCCAACACAGATGCACTTCCCTTAACAAAGAAGGAACTACGGTAAAACAAATCCGTGTGTCTCCGCGTGCTCCACTACGGTTTTCTCGCTCATCTCTTTACGTGCTTAGTAGCTAGGTTTGCATATAGGGAAATTCTCATAGTTGCATATCTAGAAAATTTACTTTGTGTCAAGCCTAAAATCATGCCATCCTCCGGTATAAAGCGTGAGTACTTCCACCTTGGACTACGGTTCCATGTAGTAGCTAGATGGTTGTATCTCCTCCTTTGTGCTTTCATGTCTAGATCTTGTGAGCTCCGTTCATGATCAAGATCTCATCTATTTATAATCATGCATGTTGTGTTTGCGGGGATTCGATGGATATTGAGATTACTATGTCAGATTGATTAATGGTTTTGTATTATTGATTCTATCATGTCTGTGTTGTTTGTGATCTTGCATGCTCTCCGTTGTTAGTAGCTATCTTGGCCAAGTAGTTGCTAGTGACTCCAAAAGGGGGTATTTATGATCGATAGTGGGTTCATGCCTCTATTTAATCAAGGGAAGTGACAGAAATATCTAAGGTTGTAGATGTGTTGTTGCCACTAGGGAGAAAACAACGGTCTCTTGTTCATGGAACAAGTGGATTGTTTACCTTACACACTTTGCTTAAAACAGTTGTCTGTTGCTTGCAACTTATCTTGGAGGGGTTCGGATGATAACCCAAAGGTGGACTTCTAGTCATAGATGCAGTTGGATGGCAGTCTATGTATCTTGTTGTATTGCCCAATCGAATCTCATAGGATCTTGATGTCTAGTATTGCATTGTTATGCCTTGCTCAGTCATGTCATTTGCCCTGCTGTAATTTGTTTACCCAGCATGCAATGTTTGTTTATCTAAGGAGAAAACCTCTAGTGAACTATGGACCCCGGTCCAATCTTTACCATTGATACATCTTCCACTGTTAATGTTTACTTGCTGCAAACCACTTTCACCTTCCACACCATACAGTTAATCCTTTGTTACAGCAACCGGTGAGATTGACAACCTCACTGTTCGTTGGGGCAAAGTCTTGAGTTTATGTTGTGCAGGTTTCCAAGTTGCTTGCAACACCTTTGAGACGTTTCCTTTCTCCTATTGGTTCGATAACTTCGGTTTCTTACTGAGGGAAGTATTGCTGTTGTGCTGCATCACACCTTGCTCTTGTGGTTTCCCGACAAAGCGCTCCCACGTTGACGCAGCGCCATCAGTGAGTACAACTGATCAATGAACAATCATGAGTTTCGAATCGACCTCATGAAATTAAAAATTCATGTGCTAGTAGAAGGTATTTCAAATCAACCTAGACATGTTCATATAACAAAGGTACTACAACTCCGTGGCCATCGTGGGGGTCATAGCAATGTATCAAAAGTATTATTTGTCATACAAACACCAAAAGACTCGTTATTAAATGTGAAATATGTTATTAATCATAGCAGGACCACTGAATCGTCGCTTCATCGTCAGATGTGAAATTAAGTAAAAATGCATCATCAAGATCACCAAAAAGGTAACTATGCAAGACTGGCAACAAAAGACCCATATCACTAGTGTTCTATTTGTCCGGACTAGCCATAAAACCATGAGCTATATAATCAACTGGTTTACCATTGACCAATGACTTTTTTTACAATGGACTAAGAGACTCTAAGTGATCACAAGTGAGTACGGAAGACTTGTGAAGATAGACAAAAGACTATGTAAGCACACTCTTAGGCCGCAAATACAATCGAAAAACATGATGTATTATACCGCTCTTAGCCTACAAATACTTTTGACTAGTATAGTTTGCCATTGTACTTAAAACAAATGACATTATATTGATGTTATGATGCAATTTTATGTTTTATACAATTATAATGTCCAACATTGCTAATGTACATAAAACTAAAGTAAATCGATATTTTGCAATGAAATATATGTGATAACTTTTATGTTATCATGCAACGAATATTAAGAAATCCTTCCATTAACTGGGCGAGAAGACAAAGATTTATGTTCCTACACTGAGTAACTAGTGATGCACATATAAATACATGTATTTCATATTTGTTCTAGCGTATCTTAACTCTTAACACATGGTGAATTTTTTTATCATAGATCTTTGAACTTTGAAGTGTAACATTAATTTACTGTGATAGAGATTTTAATTAATAGTGTATGGTTGTCCATCTTCATGTGAATATATACCTCTAGCATATATACTTGTCAATATTAAAAGGTTCTAGTATGTATGATGTGTCCACATGAATTAATACTCAATTGTTTTGGCACTAATCATTTATTGGTTCTGTTATGGCATTTCTTTTGGTTCTTAAGGGTTTAACATTGAGACGTCACGTACCATCGTCCCTTCTAACAAACACGCTACCATCATTTTTTGCTTCTAATAAACACGCTTAAGAATTTAAAGCACAACAGCTAACTATACATGTGGATCTTCTTTTACATACGGCTTCGCTACAAAAATTGCCTTCATAAGCGACACTATTTTGAATGAGATAAGACAAAATTACCTGCAATATTTTCCCCATGGATGAGCTTTCGTGACTCCAAACGGCACGGCACAGATAATTATGCACCATGACAGACTTGATACAGTCATATTTTGGTGTCGTGACAGGTGGCCGACGAGCCCGCGCTCTGTAATACCGTGATAGATGAAATGAAGGCATTAACAATTGGCCCCGTCCATTCTAAACGATGTCAAAAGTGGATCAAAACTAGAGAATGGTCATCCATGTTTGATGTCCTGCTGAATAGTGTGGCCCGCCACTGAGCCTGGCTGGACGGGGTGGCACCGGCTGAGCTAGCGCCACACTTGTTCAAATCGACTAGACACAAAATGATCGTGGTTGCCCAAGCAGCTATGGCTATAATGACAAGTCGATGTCAGTGTTCCACCAGATCAATACGGAGATTCAACTTTGGGAATTCACGACACCCATGGCACCCCCTCCAAAAATACAAATCTTTTGTTAATTACTAATGACAATGATCAAATCAATTGGAACCTGAGGGGAACAACCCGATACAGTTCGACATCTGCTTACATGGCCCAGTTCTTTGGATCGCCCTCAGACATTCAGTGCACCAAGTTGTTAAAATCAAAAGTTAAACGGAAGTGTGAATTTTGTATGTGTCACTGGCTACGACAGCGGATTTGACTGATGATGTGCTCGAGACCAGAGGAATGAAGCATGGAGATAACCACGTACTCCACTTTGTGATCAGGAGGCCGAATCTGTTCTCCTGAACCTCTTCTGCTACCTCGCGATCGAAAGTGAGAGATACAGAGAAAGGAAAAGTTCAGAGTTTGTGCTGCTTCCTGCCTTTTATTTCATCGAACTGAGAAACAGAAAGAACGAGAAGATCGGGGTCTGATCCGATACGGCCGTGCCATCCCACGACTAACGAGAACGATCCGGCCTAAACGTCCACTACGCCTACGACCCGGACACAACTCTTCGACAGAGTTTGATCCGCACACTACGGCATGGCTCGCACACAAACGTGGGCTCATGCGACATTCAAATGAGCTTATCTGAAGAAATAAAACAGACTAAGGAAAAACTCCCTAACGTGCACAGGATTATTTTCTAACAATCACTCCCTAATCCTGAGCACGGATTTATTCTCTATCATGCCAATCCTCGATCGAAGCTCCAAGAACCTGACTCGACCCAAAGGCTTCGTCAGTATGTCTGCTTACTGATCTTCTGTCTTGACATGCTTCACCTCCACTCTGCCTTTCTCAGCGCACTCCCTAATGAAATGATAACGAAGTTCGATATGCTTACTTCAATCATGAAAAACAGGGTTCTTGCTGAGGGAGATGGCAGACTTGTTGTCGATGTAGAGCTCAAACTTCCTTGCTTCCTCATCTGTCAGATCACCAAGGAGCCGAGCCAGCCATATGCCCTGACAGACAGCGCTCGTGCCTGCAACATATTCAGCTATTCAGCCTCACACGACGACAGTGTGACAATTTTCTGCTTTTGCGACTGCCAACTGATCGGGCTTTTCCCAAGGAAGAAGAAGGCACCCGAAGTGCTCTTCCGACCGTCTTGATCCCCAGCATGATCACTGTCAGAATATCCGATCAAGTGGGCTTCTTCAGTGCGCTTGGGGAAAACACACCCAAAGTTTAGAGAGCCTGCAATGTACCGCAGCAGATGCTTCACTGCTACCATATGCTCTACCGTTGGTTTCTCCATAAACCTGCTCACATAGCTGACAGGAAAAGTGATATCCGGTCGTGAGTGAACCAAGTACCTTAGACTGCCAACAATGCTCCTGAATTCTGTGGCGTCGACAGGATCTGCAGTGCTGTCCTTGCTGAGTTTGAGTCGGTGTTCAGTGGGCGTCGAGCAAGAGTTACAGCCTGACATGCCGCTCTTCTCCAGAATGCACTGTGCAAACGCCGTCTGAGTCACGGTGCTGCCCGTGTTCTTCTGCTGTACCTCCAGCCCGAGGTAGAAGCTTAACTTGCCTAGGTCACTCATCTGGAAAGTTTTCTTCATCTCCTCCTTGAAGACTGAAATAACAGACTCACAACTGCCAGCAATGATCAGATCATCCACATAAATACCAAGGAGAATCCGATCACTCCCCTTGCCTCGCATGTATATGGCATGCTCAGAAGGGCTCTTGGTGAAGCCAAGCTGCTGCAGGACACTGTCCAGCTTCGCGTTCCACGCCCGAGGGGCCTGTTTCAGCCCATACAGGGCTTTGCGCAGGCACAGAACCTTGCCGTCAGAACCAGGTGCCTCGAACCCAGGAGGCTGCGAGACGTACACCTCCTCGTCGAGGTCGCCGTTGAGAAACGCCGTCTTCACGTCCATGTGGTGGACCGGCCACCCTGCATGGCCAACAAGTGCGAGGAGGAGCCGCACTGATTCCAGTCGAGCAACTGGTGCATACACCTCGTCATAGTCGATGCCGTGGCGCTGCACAAACCCCTTGGCGACCAAGCGAGCTTTGTGTTTCAGCACGGCGCCATTTTCATCGCGCTTGACCTTGTAAATCCACTTGAGGCTGATGGGCCTGTGGCCAGCAGGGAGGTTGGTGAGCTCCCAGGTGTGGTTCGCGGTGATCGAGTCCATCTCGTCCCGCATCGCCTTCCTCCAGCAAGCTTCCTCGTCCGCGGCACGGAACGTCGTGGGTTCGTCCGTGGTGGTGATGTGCAGCTCTTCCTCTGCAGGCGAATCATGATCGGCGTCGAACGCGTTCTGCACGCCATGCGCAGGGCCAGCGTCCAGGATATTCTCCATGGTCCTGAAGTGATGAGGATGCGCACCGGTGTCTGCGACGTCAAGCGCGGAGGAGAAGCTTGTGGGTGGCGATGAAAATTCCACCTGCGTGGGTTGGGGTGGCGGCGATGCGGTGGCGGGCGTTGCCACGGACACGGGCACGGGAGACGGCCCGTGCATCGGTGTGCATGGCACACTCCCCTGCTTCGTAGCAGGAACAAAGAGTGACATATACTCCACTGTGAAGGAACTGTCGCCACCTGCTCCAGGTCCTGGCTCAGCTTCCCAGCCCCACTTGGCCTTCTCATCGAACACGACGTCCCGTGTGACATGTACGCGCTTGCCGACAGGATCGTAGCAGCGCCATGCCTTGCTCCCCTGTTCGTAGCCGATGAACACCATGGGTCGGCTTCGGTCTTCCAATTTCTTGAGATGCGGCCGCACATCCTTGACGTGGGCCACACACCCAAAAGTGCGTAGGTGGAAGACATCCGGGCACGATCCGTGCCATGCCTCGTATGTGGTCATGCCAGAGACCCTCTGCGTGGGCGCCCGGTTCAGCAGGTATACCGCGGTGACCACCGCTTCGCCCCAGAACATGCCCGGCATGCTCTTTGCCTTGAGGAGGCTTCGTGCCATGCCGACGATGGTTTGATTTCGTCGCTCCACGACCCCATTCTGTTGGGAGAATAGGGGGCCGTGAGAAGCCGCTAGATGCCATTGTCCGTGCAGTAGTCGATGAAGTGCGTAGAGATGAACTCGCCGCCCCGGTCCGTGCGGAGCGTGCGCAGCCGTTGGCCAGACTCCAGCTCGGCGCGTGCGCGGAAGCGTTTGATGGCCTCCCCGGCCTCGTCCTTGCTCCGAAGGAGGGTGATCCACATGTACCGGCTGTGGTCGTTGACTAGCAGCAGGAACAACTTCTTCCCGCTCGGGGTTGCCGGCGCGATGGGGCCGCAGAGGTCGCCATGCACCAGCTCGAGCGGCTTCTCTGCGCAGAACTTGGCGGTGCGAGGGAACGGAGCACGTCGGTGCTTGCCGGCAGGCAGCTGTCGCACAGTTCATCAAGATGTTTCAGTTGAGGTAAACCACGTAGCGCAGAGAATCGAAGTTCATGTGCCCGTAGCTCCCATGCCAGAGCCACGGATCCTCGCCGGTGCGCGCCGCGAGACACACTGGTTGCGCCACCTTGAACTCGGTGATGTAGAGGCAACTGCGTCCGCGTTTCACTTTCACCGACGCCGCCTCTTGTCGCGGACGTAGCACATCCCGCCGTCGATCTTCACCTGGCAGCCAAACTCATCGAGTTGGCTCAGGCTAACGATGTTGTTCTTCAGCCTGGGGATGTAGAACACTCCGTTGAGCGCGCGGTGGCTGCCATCCTTGCAGCGGAAAAGGACGGTGCTGCGTCCCTCGATCGCCACGATAGAGTCGTTGCCTAGTTTGACGGTGCCGCGTACCGCCATGTCCAGCTCGGAGAACGCCGCGCGCCAACCAGTCACATGGTTGCTGGCGCCGGTGTCCAAATACCAGCCCGGCTCGATCTCCTCGACGCGCCCGAGGTTCACGTGTGCACGCTCCTCGACAAGGTACACGCCGCCTGTCGGCTCGGATGATACGATGTGGGAGCGGGCGGGATCACGGCCGTGTCGACGGCGATGGCGCACACCTGCATCATCATGAGGGCCGTCTCCTCGTCGTCGACCTACTGGACAAGGTTAGCCTCCTCGCCGTTCTTCTTTTTCCGGCACTCGCGGGCCCAATGCCCCTTCTTGCCACAGTAACGACATTTGTCGTCCTTGGACGCGCCGCCGCGGGGCGCGCCGTCCTTGTTGCCCTCCTTGCTGTCGCTTGGACGAGCCTTCGGCTGCTTGCCAGAACTCGAACCTCCTCCACAGTCAGAGTCGCGGCATTTGGAACGCGTGCCACTCGTCTTTGGTGAGCAGCAGGTTCCCGACGCCGTAGGTGGCGTCGTCAAGGTCGTAGCCTTCCTCAGCGGTGATCAAACGGCCACACAGGTCCTCAATGGTGAGGGTCCTGAGATTGACCGTTTGCTCGATGGCCATGACCACCGGGCGGTATTTCTTTGGCACGGTCCGGAGGAATTTCAGCACCGCCTTGTGCTCATCCACCGGATCACCTAGCAGCTCAAGGTCGCTAACAAGTGCAGTTAGCCGAATCGCAAACAACTCAATCGACTCACCAGCCTCGAACTTCAGGTCCTCGAACTCACGACGACGGGTCTGCGCCTTGGCCTCGTGGATCGACTCGCTGCCGAGGCGCATTGTCTTCAGCGTCTCCCACGCAGTGTGGGAGCAGTCCTTCCCCGCCAGAGTCCTGACGAGCTCCGGAGGAACGACGCATAGGAGCGCCGCCCGATCATCCTCTGGATCGTCTGCGTCGTGCTAGATCACGGACCAGAGGTGTTGCGCCTGGAGCTGGACGCGCATGACCATCTCCCACTCCGCGTAGCTGGTGCGCGTGAGAGTCGGGTACTGCGCGGAGCCGGTGCTCTCCCGCACTACGATCTCACCGCCGCCACCGCCACCACGTCGCGATGGACTCCGGCCAGGAGAAGCCGACACCTGTCGCTTAGGTGGCTTCGACCCGCCTGTCATGGCCGCCTTGCCCTCGTCCTTCTTCGGGGAATTGGACATGGTCTCCTGTCGCTCTGGTACCAAATGTTCTCCTGAAGCTCTTCTGCTACCTCGCGATCGAAAGTGAGAGTGAGAGATACAGAAAAAGGAAAAGTTCAGAGTTTGTGCTGCTAAAAGCCTGCAGCTTTTCTGTCTTGCTTCCTGCCTTTTATTTCATCGAACCGATTTATTTCATCGAACCGAGAAACAGAAAGAACGAGAAGATCGGGGTCCGATCCGATACGGTCGTGCCATCCCACGACTAACGAGAACGATCCAGCCTAAACGTCCACTACGCCTACGACCTGGACACAACTCTTCGACAGAGTTTGATCCGCACACTACGGCATGGCTCGCACACAAACGTGGGCTCATGCGACATTCAAATAAGCTTATCTGAAGAAATAAAACAGACTAAGGAAAAACTCCCTAACGTGCACAGGATTATTTTCTAACAGAATCCGCTATCTATCTTATTTTGGATTGGCCATATGTCCGGGCTGGCATCTCCTTGCCCAATGGACTGGCTAATCAGCGATGAGGTGTGCTTCGGTGTTTTCCTCTTAAACTTAAGTTTATATAAAGTAATTTCTTTTTAATCTTGTCGAAACCTATATTCAGGCCATTTATATCTCCGTATAAATGTACTCGGTCGAGATATGTATACTTCATGTTCTTATCAGCTGATCTCACCTTCCGTTATTATGATCTACGGCTTTGCATGCCATATTCTGAATTTTTATTGTTGCTGCTATATATCTCATAATTTCTGACTCCCGCGGGTACATGAGTATACGTATAAGGTAAGTATACGTCTAAGAGGATCATACGGGTTTTAGGTGAGTTCGTACGGTCTTTGAAACAAATGGGTATTGAGTTTTTGTTTGTCAAAATTTGAAAAGAAAGGGGGACATCGAAGCAAAAGTGATCAGGCGATGGAGGTACATCGAGTTCAGTTCTCATCACAAGCAGAGTGGTGGCGGTTTATGAAAGCTTCATTATCAAAGGACGAGTTGATGGTCGCAATTTAAGGGGCATGGCACCTATAGAAGGAAATATGCCGGCCGGAGGATCTTCCAGCAGAGCTTACGTAATGCACGTCATCTTTTGGAGCTGATCAAAGACGATCTGCTGGTGTTGGGCTCATACCTTCAGGAGATATCTCGAGATGAAGAGCCCGGCGTGCAGCCCGTTATCGGCGAGTAGTTGGCTTAGTTTAAACATGTGGTTGTTAGTTGTTTGCTTGTTTTTCTTTGTCTCCTAGTCAGTAGTCACTCTAGTTTGTAACTGAACCTAAATCCCTCTTAATTGATTTCGGTAGAACACCCGCCGTTTTTCTAGAAAAAAGTACTCTCCGTTCCAAAATATAAGACGTTTAAGGATTTGTCAAAAATCAACGTTTTCTAAGTTTAATCATGACTATATATAAAAATATGAACATTTAAAATACTGAATTGATATCAATAGATTCGTCATAAAGTATATTTTCTTAACATGTACATTAAATATTGTAGATATATTTTTTCCTAAATATTTGATCAAAGTTAGTAAAATTTAACTTTTGACAAATCCTTAGACGCCTTATATTTTGGAATGGATAAGTATATAACATATTTTACGAATGACTTAGTGAATAATTTTGTGAATATATCCGCTAGATTGTCGCTGGACTTAGTATGCGTTACATTTATCTCGTTCATCTCTTATGGTTCATTAGCGTTTAAGAACTTGGGCTTGCCTTGTAATTTTATCTTCATGTAACTAGTTTTTAGTTGAGCAACAAAAACTGCATTATCTTTATTATTAAATTCGAAGATGTGGTGGTGTGTCTCCGTCACACTTCAACATAATTTCTGAAAAAATATCACCGCAACAACAAAAGGTCCCAACAACAAAAGGTCCCTACTTCTACGCTCATGTCTACTCCACCATATCTTTACTATTAAATCAAAAGATGCGGTGCTATGTGGTGTCATACTTTAACATAATTACTGGAAAAGCACCACCGGAACAACAAAATGCCCCTACTTTTATGCTCTTATCTACTCTACTGTATAATTAATTGGCTAACAATCTTTCTTATTATCAGTTTTGTACAAACCTCTTATTCAGAAAATTCACTATGGAACAAATATTATGAACTATATATATATATCTACATACTGCATTGTTAACTTTTTTAAAAGTATGCAATCTTATGTGGGAATCAAATTGTCACACCATTATGATAGAAGCTGCACGAATTGATTCCGCTTTATTTGATACACATTTAAAATCTCTTTGTTCCCACGGGTTTGGAGTTGGCGACAAGGTCCGAACGACTTCAGACACTACAGGAATGGGAAGCTACGCCGACGGCCAAACGTCGGGGCCGTCGGCGTAGCCATCGTCCAGGCCAGCCCCGCCAAGCAGCCGTCGGTGTAAAATTGCCCTCGGCATATTCTATGCTACGCCGATGGCGGCCCTCGGCGTAGCTATTTTTTATTTTATCTCATTAAACTTTGAAAAATCATAACTAAATCATTCTAATTCGGAAAAATACAAATAATATATCAAAATTTGCAGAAAAATAAGACCTATCTATCTACACTCAAATATTACACATTTATAAATAAAAATTAAGTAAAACATAAAACATTATATATAGTTTAAAACGGGCATAAAAAATTCAAAAACGATCGAAACAATGCGAAACCTTCGCGTGGTGTTATATTATGTGACATAGTTAGAAGGAAAAATATCAAACTTGGTATATTGATTATGTCTCAAAGAAACCTTCACAAAATGACCTATCTCATTCGAGGTTTCTTGACTTTCGGGTCAAATGACCAATGTTATGGCTAGAATCAAGGCATAGTTTGTGATAATGTGCCCATATTGTGCATACACATGTATCATGGGATGGCGAACAATGTTGCAGGAGGAAGTTTTCTTTTTCGTCGCATCAAAAAGCCATTTCCCATTTTCCGAGCATAAAAACGGCCGGTTTTGTGAAGCAACCACCAAATGGCTAATTCAAAATACTACCACCATATTTTACAAAAAATACTATACCACCTTATATGGACAATGTACCAACAGGGGGATCCGAAACCTTTCCGTCCACCTTTGGTGAAAAAGACAAATTTCTGCCGAATCGGCAGGAAGTGGGTCAGATATGAACTACAGGTACATGATCTGATGCTCATGTTTTTTTACAAAATCATTTTTAGGTTCACAATATGCTGTTTTATCAAAGATCTAATGAAAGTTTAGCGAGGCTCTGCCCCGAGCTAAGAATCTTTATGTCCGCCGTTCGACAAAGTTTGACGATAGTTTAAAACGGGCATAAAAAATTCAAAAACGATCGAAACAATGCGAAAGCTTCGCGTGGTGTCATATTATGTGACATAGTTATAAGGAAAAATAGCAAACTTGATATATTGATTATGTCTCAAAAAAACCTTCACAAAATGACCTATCTCATTCGAGGTTTCTTGGCTTTCGGGTCAAATGACCAATGTTATGGCTAGAATCAAGGCATAGTTTGTGATAATGTGCCCATATTATGCATACACATGCATCATGTGTTGGAGATATGCCCTAGAGGCAATAATAAATGTAGTTATTATTATATCTTTGTGTTTATGATAAATGTTTACATTCATGCTATAATAGTATTAACAAGGAAACATTGATACTTGTGTGATTTGTAAACTTAATTTGAAGTCCCTAGTATAGCCTCTATACATCACTAGCTTGTTGGTTGATAAATGATTGTGGTTTCCCTATCATGAACATTGAGATGTTATCAACAACAAGATCATATCGTTAGGAGAATGATATGATGGACATACTCCTATAGATAAGCGTAGCATAAAGATCAAGTCATTTCAATAGTTCAATTGCTATATGCTTTCTGATACATAGTAACCTAATTCCTTCGACCATGAGATCATGCATATCACCTTTGCCGGATGGATGCTTTGATGACATCAAACACCACACCGTAACTGGGTGGCTATAAAGGTGGCATTGAGTGTTCGGAAATTATTGGTTGAGACACATGGATCAAGAGTGGGATTTGTCCATCCATATGACGGATAGATATACTCTGGGCCCTCTCGGTGGAATGTCATCCAATTAGCTTGCAAGCATGTGGTGGCTCACAAGGGATCACATATCACGGAACGAGAAAAGAGTACTTATCGGTAGAGGTTGAACTAGGTATGCGAGATACCAACGATCATAACCTCGGATAAGTAAACTATCGTGAGACAAAGGGAAATTGGTATCGTATGTAAGTGGTTCATTCGATCGCAAAGTAATCGTAGAAATATGTAGAGCCATATGAATTTCCAGATTCCTCTATTGGTTATTGTTCGGAGAAGTGTCTCGATCATGTCGCATAATTCACGAACCGTAGGAGACACACTTAAGGATTCGACGTTGTTTGAGTAGTTATGGTATTATGAGAAAGAGACCGAATGTTGTTGAGTCTCGGATGGGATCGAGGATATCACGAGGAGATCCGGAATGGTCCGGAGAATAAGATTCATATAAGGAAAGTCCGTTTCGGAGTTGGGGAATGATTAGGTGTTTTCATCGAATGTTCTAGAAGGTTCGGAATGTCCGCACTCTGGAGGAAGGGGTACATGAATGTGTCATTGCAAGTTGGAATGATTGCATCATGTACTAAGTGTCATCGCTGTTCCAAATAAAGGATTAATTCAAATCCTAGTTTGAAAAGTCAACGGCTAAATTGAAAAGTCAAGCGGCTAAATTTGGAAAGAGGAAAAGAGGAGGAAGTGGAAAGCCGAGTTGGGAGGAATCCCTCCTCCAAGCCGTGGCGCCCTCAAGCCGAGTTGGGAGGGACTCCCTCCTCCCTTGGCCCCTCCACCTATATAAGGAGGGGCAGGGCTCCCTCCTAGCACACACAAGTACCTCTCCTCAAACCCTAGCTTGGCGCCTACCACCATAGCCGCCGCCCCCTAGGGTTTTGCCCTAGCCGCCGACTTGGGGGTCCCCGGAACCCTAGCCGCCGGCTCTAGCACCTCCTCCTTGGTGTGTCTAAACCCTAGATCGCCGAGGAGCTCTCTCATACTCCACCATACTCGCTCCGGCTTAAAGCCTGCGAGATCTCCTCTACTTAGGTACCACGCCCGTTGTCTTTGGAATCGCGAGGAGAGTGCTACAACCTCTGCTTTCTGGAACAAGGGAGAGGAAGGTCTTCGTCAGTACCGGCGTGTGACCCATTGCGGAGCTGCTAGGACGCAGCCTTGGAAGGATCGTCTACGCGATCTTGAGATCGGGAAGAATGCGACTACATCACCCACGAGAATCCGCTCGTTAAACACTTTGGAATCTTGAGGGTGTTATTCCATCAACTCGTTGCTACAATCTAGTAGATAGATCTTGGCTTGTTTGTTTGTATGCGATAGAAATTTTTTGTTTTCCATGCTACGAAACCCTACAAGTGGTATCGAGCCGTGTCTATATGTAGTTACATTGCAGAGTAGAACACAATGGTCATTGTGGGCGTTGATGCTTTTATTGTCGATTGCTTCTTGTGTACTTTGCATCTTGCGGTATGTTGGGATGAAGCGGCCCGGGCTAACCTTACATGACATCGTTCATGAGACTTGCTCCACGCTTGACATGCAACTTGTATTGCATAAGTGGCTTTATGGTGCCTGTTTCTCCTAGCATAGTTAAGATCCAATTTACAATGGGTGATTAACAATACTAGTATCAATGTTGTGGTTCATATTCGTAAGTTAGAACGACACTTATTGAAAGCCCCAAACCACGTAAAACATGCAAAGAAAGTAGGCGTCTAACTTTGTTTTGCGAGGGTGTCTGATGATGTGATATGGCCATGATTGTGATTATATTTGATGTATGCAATGTTCCTTATTGTAAGTTGGCAACCGGCAGGAGCCATATGGTTGTCTTTAATTTATGTTAAGACCCGCGTGTCTATTCAAAGTAGTTGTAATAGTTGAATCCGGTGGACGACAACCATGGAGAGGCGTCATTGACCTTGATGCAATGCCGGTGATGATGGAGATCATGTTCGTGCTAGAAGATGGAGATCGGAAGCACAAAGAAGAAAGGTCATATCATATCACATATTATGAATTGCATGTGATGTTAATCCTTTATGCATCTTGTATTGCTTAGTAGACGACGGTAGAATTATAAGATGATCCCTCATGCACATGAATCTCAAGTCAAAAAGTGTTCACCCTTAGTTAGCACCGTTGCTAAAGCTTGTTGTTTCGAAGCACCACGTGATGATCGGGTGTGTTAGATTCCGCAAGTGTATACAATGTGAGCAAGCCAGATTTGCTCATGCGGAAACTAAGGTTTGATCTTGACGAGCCTAGCATGTACAGACATGGTCTCGGAACACGGATCACCGAAAGGTAAAGCATGAATCATATAGTAGATATGATGAACATGACGATTGTTCGCCATTGAAACTATATCAACTCTCATGATGATCGGTGTTGATGTGGTGGATTTGGTTCGTGTGATCACTAAAACAATGTGAGGGATATTGTTTTGAGTGGGAGTTCACCTAGATTAACTTTATTATTAATTTGAACTCAATTTGTCATAAACTTAGTCTAAACTATTGCAAATATGTTGTAGATCAATGGCAGCCCCTACCATCAATTTTAATGCGTTCCTAGAGAAAGAAAAGTTGAAAAACAATGGAAGCAACTTCGCGGATTGGTTCCGCAATTTGAGGATTGTCCTCACAGCTGGTAATTTGACCTATGTCTTTGGATGCATTGGGTGACCCACTGCGGTGATGCTTCGATGAAGTAAAGAATGTTTACCTCGCTCGGAAGAATCAGTACTCCATAGTTCAGTGTGCTATCTTGCATGGTTTGGAATCGGAGCTTCCGAAAATGTTTGAGAATTCAGACCCATATGATATTGTCGAGGATCTCAAATTGATCTTTGAGACTCATGCGGCAATTGAAAGCTATGAGGCTTCTGAAAAGTTCTTTAACTGCACGATGGACGCGGGCAGCTCGTCGGTGAGCATGTGCTTAAGATGTCGGACGCAAACAAACTTCAAAGCTTGGGTATAGTGATTCCTAATGCTTTGGGGATTTACCGTGTCCTCCAATCACTACCACCAAGTTACAAGAACTTTGTGATGAACTACAACATGCAGAACATGAACAAGCAGTTACCAGAACTGTTTACTATGTTAAAGTCTGCAGAAGTGGAGATCAAGAAAGAGCACCAAGTGTTGTTGGTCAATAAGACCACAAAATTCAAGAAAGGCAAGTCTAAGCAGAAGGGACACTTCAAGAAGGGTGGTAAGAAAGTTACCACGCCGGCGAAGAAGACCAAGGCTGGACCTAAGCCTAAAACTGAGTGCTTTTACTGCAAGGGAGAAGGTCACTGGAAGCGGAATTGCCCAAAGTACTTGGCGGATTTGAAGAACGGCAACATCAAGAAGAAAGGTATATCTGATATACATGTTATTGATGTGTATCTCACTAGTACTAAGTAGTAGTGCTCGGTATTTGATAATCGGTTCGTTGCTCATATTTGTAACTCAACGAAGCCGTGAATAAACGGAAGCTAGCGAAGAACGAGGTGACGATGCGCGTGGGAAACGGATCAAAGGTTGATGTGATCGCGGTCGGCACGCTACCCCTTCATCTACCATCGGGATTAGTTTTATACTTAAATAATTGTTATTTGGTGCCTGCGTTGAGCATGAACATTATATCGGGATCTTGTTTATTGCGAGACGGTTACTTGTTTAAGTCCGAGAATAATGTTTGTTCGATTTATAGGAGTAATATGTTTTATGCACATGCACCTTTGATAGATGGTCTATTCTTATTGAATCTCGATAGTGGAAATACACATATTAACAACATTGAGGCTAAACGGTTGAAATCAAGCGATAACTCGACCTATATGTGGCAATCGCTGCCTTGGTCACATTGGAGTGAAGCGTATGAAGAAACTCCATTCTGATGGACTTCTTGAATCACTTGATTTTGAATCACTTGATAGATGCGAAGCATGTCTGATGGGTAAAATGACTAAGACTCCATTTTCTGGTATGATGGAGTGAGCTACGGACTTATTGGAAATCATACATACCGATGTATGTTGTCCAATGAGTGTAGCATCGCGCGGTGGTTATCGTTATGTTCTTACCTTCACGGATGACTTGAGTAGATATGGGTACATCTATTTCATGAAACATAAGTCCGAAACTTTCGAGAAGTTTAAGGAGTTTCAAAGTGAGGTAGAGAATCAACGTAACAAGAAGATTAAATTTCTGCGTTCTGATCGTGGAGGTGAATATCTAAGTTACGAGTTTGGCGAGCATTTGAAGAAATGCGGAATACTTTCACAGTTGACACCGCCGGGAACACCACAACGTAATGGTGTGTCCGAACGTCGTAATCGAACTCTCTTAGATATGGTTCGTTCTATGATGTCACTTACAGATTTACCGCTATCATTTTGGGGTTATGCATTAGAAACAGCCGCATTCACTTTAAATAGGGCACCGTCTAAATCCGTTGAAAAGACACCGTATGAATTATGGTTTGGGAAGAAACCTAAATTGTCGTTCCTTAAAGTTTGGGGATGCGAAGCCTATGTAAAGAAGTTACAGCCGGACAAGCTAGAACCCAAAGCGGAAAAATGCGTCTTCATAGGATACCCGAAGGAAACTATTGGGTATACCTTCTATCATAGATCCGAAGGCAAAATCTTCGTTGCCAAGAATGGATCCTTTCTAGAGAAGGAATTTCTCTCAAAAGAAGTGACTGGAAGGAAAGTAGAACTCAACGAGGTTCTCGAACCTTCTCTCAAAATTGCGAGTAGCGCAGCACCGGAAGAAGTTCCTGTGGTGCCTGCACCAATTAGAGAGGAAGCTAATGATGATGATCATGAAACTTCGGTTGAAGTTGCTACAGAGCCTCGGAGGTCGACGAGAACTCGTACCACTCTAGATTGGTATGATCCCGTTATGAGTGTCATGTTGGTGGACAACACCGATGACCCCGAGACATATGAGGAAGCGATGATGAGCCCAGATTCCAATAAATGGCAAGAAGCCATGAAATCCGAGATTGGATCCATGTACGAAAACCAAGTATGGACTTTGGTGGACTTACCGGATGGCCGGAAGGTCACGAGAACAAATGGATCTTCAAGAAGAAAACAGATGTTGATGGTAATGTTATCGTCTATAAAGCTCGACTTGTCGCAAAGGGTTTCGACAAATTCAAGGAGTTGACTACGATGAGACTTTCTCACCAAGAGCTAAAGTCTGTGAGGATTATGTTAGCAATCGCTGCATATTATGATTATGAGATATGGCAGATGGATGTCAAAACAGCATTCCTCAATGGAGACATTGATGAAGAGTTGTATATGATGCAACCCAAAGGTTTTGTCGATCCTAAAGATGCTAACAAGGTATGCAAACTTCAACGGTCCATCTATGGATTGAAGCAAGCATCCCGAAGTTGGAATCAACGTTTTGATAAGGTGATTGTCGTGGGAATGGTCACGGCAGATGCTGCAATCGGCAGCGAGTAGTAGAACGAGGGGCAAGGGCGGCCAGCCATCTGCGGTGCGAGATGAGGGCAAAGACACAGGGTTTTACCCAGGTTCGGCCCCCCGGAGGGTAAAGACCTACTCCTGCTAGATTGTATTATGGAGGTGTTACAATGGGAGAGCTCGGCGGCTAGGCGGCGAGTCGCTGGGGTGTATGAGGGAACGTGTCTCTACTCACCCTATAGGGAGGTTTATATAGGCTCACCTCCCCTAGGGTTTACATATCTCAACCGATTCGGTTAAAGCTTCAGTAGTCGTTTAACCTAGTCCGACTGGGCCTATCTACTCGCCTGGGCCTTCAGCCGCTCGGTACCTTGCTAGGCTTCAATCCACTGTCGCTCACAGGCCCACTCGCCACGGGCGGCCGGAAGCGCCCTGCCGGGTATACCCCAGAGGCATATCCCCATCGAGTCCCCGAGGCCGTCGTCGATTAGGCGTAAGTGGCTGGCGCACGGAGTATACGGCTTCAGAGTAGGCATCCAGTCGAATCGTCGGCGGGCTCCTGTATAAAGGAGGAAATCCGGTGAACCAAGTCGCGGCTTTGGCGAGTCGAGTCGGCGAGACGCGGTCATAGTGATTGACCCGGCGAGCCGAATGGCTGGAGTTGGACCGTCAGGCGCGGTCAAACTAGCCGTTGGGGTAATCCAACGGTAACTTTCGGCGTAATCATCGCGCGGTAACGGCCTCCTGACTTGGCGGGTAACTCCCGCTATATAAGAGGAATGGCAGGCAATCGTAGAGCCAACTGCTCACCACTTCTTCCGAGTGCGCGCATTTTCCTTCCTTCGCTCCGCGATCCAGTCGACCCGAAATCCTCCGATCTCCAACCAACCTCTCGGCCATGGCCCTTTCCACCGAGCCGTGGGGTAGGTCCAAGTGCACGAGGGCGCAGCTGGCCTCTTTCGAGGAGGCCGGGATCCTGTGAGCCGGCTGTTGGCGTATCCCCGCAGCCGGAGAAACGACCCCAAACTCGCGAGAGAGGGAATTCGTCTGTTTCACCGGTCATCTCGAGCGGGGGCTAGGGTTTCCCACATCCTTGTTCTTCCGGCGCTTTTGCGCCTACTACGGGATCCAGCCTTCAGATCTGGGTCCCCGCAGCATCGAGCAGCTCGCCATCTTCGTGGCGTTCTACGAATTCTACTTGGGCTGCCGGCCCTACTTTCCCTTGTGGCAAGATCTGTTCCACGGACGGACCAGCCGCGAGGAGGCAGGCGGCCCAATGCTAGCCGCGGGCGGCTTGACGTTCCAGCTCAAGTCCAAAGCCTCTTTCTTTGATCTGATGCTGCCCGCCAAGGCAGCGAGCGACTGGAAGAAGTCGTGGTTCTACGTGACCGAGGCGACCCCGGAGGGCGAGGTGGCGATCCCGCGGTACTCCGCTAGTCGTTCCGAGCCGCGAAATCTCCAAGTCGGCAAGCTCCCCAACGACCAGCGGATGGTCGTTGACGAGATGCTCCAGACCATCCGTGGTCTGAAAAAGAAGGGCCTTCAACCGATAAACTTGTACAATTGCTGGCTTGGGCGGCGGCTCGTTCCACTCGCCCAGCGTGACCACTACATGTACTAGTACACGGGCCGGGGAGACTCGACAAAGGCCTGCCTCGACGAGTGGAAGCTGGAGGATTATCTCCCAGCGTTGAAGAAGATTACCCAGGCGGTGTACCTGGATGCGCAGGCTGGGGTCGCCCCCTACACCGCGAAGCGTCCGGCTCCAACGGTAATTTCTCTACCTTGCTCGCAGTCGCAGTATATGAAGTCGCGGTAATTCTGATTCCGTTTTGTATTCGTCGCAGCTATTCCAAGTGGTGGAAGGGTGGCTCCCACCTTCGGATGATGAGAGCTCGGGCCCATCCTCCCAGGACATAGGCGAATCACCGCCTACCAAGGGCAACGAGGACGACGAGGACGAGTCCGAAGAGGAGGTCGCCCCGCTGGTCCGAAAGACCCGCGGGCAACGACAGCGCGAGATCGAGGCAAGCAGAAGCCTCAAACGTCATGACGACGACGACGAGCTCCCGGAGACCACCTCGCGTCGTCAAGCCACTCCGTCAAAGAAAAATAAGAAGGAAAGGGAGGCAAGGGCCCCCCCGAAAAAGAAGACGAGGCCGTCGAAGACGGCCTCGCCGTCGCACTCGGCGAGCAGCTCAGACGCTCCCAGCCCAGCCGGCGACGGCGCGCCACCAGCGACAGCCGCGCTGGACGCGGCGACCGTGGAAGTTCCGCTGGCTTCAATGCCTCCGCCATTCGCCCCAGTCTCTGGGCTGGGGGAGGCTCCGGCTGCGGCGGCTTCGCCTCGCAAGGAGGCTCCGGCTGCGGCGGCTTCGCCTCGCAAGGAGGCTGCGGCGGCTTCGCCCCGCACGGAGGCTCCCGCCGAGGATATCCCAGAGGCGCCAGCTGCGGCCTCAACGACGAAGAAGCCGTCCGTGTCTTGGGCACGCGACGTCCTGGAGTTGGGGCTCAGTCGCCGTCTGGGCCCTGAGCTGGAAAAACCGGCCGGCCTCCGTACGGGACTGTGTTTCATCCCAGTCGCCAAGTGAGTGAGCTCACCCCTCCTTATTTTCCATAACTATTTCAATTGTCTTTTGTTGACTCGATTGATGCGCACGACCGGAGTGAAAAGGATGGGCCATCCGACCGTGGCTAAGGTGCCACCCGTCATTAGCGAGGAGGACCCTTCCCGCAAGAGGAAGGCGGACGAGGTCGTCGCCTCGGCGGATGGCAGCAAGAAGGCCAAGGGTGATGACGTCGTCACGATTTCTGACGACACGGCGGTCGCGCCGGCCGGGCCCACGGTGGAGCCAGCCGCGTCTACAAAGGAGGGCGCTTCCTTGCCTGGAACGGCGGAGGCGACCTCCCTTGGAGCGGGTGCCTCTATCGCTACCTTCCCCCGCTTTCGTGACCAAGGCGGCCACGGCGAGTGGGGCTGCACCCTCGAGCCACGCTCCTGGGACCGCCGATGCTGAAGTCGACCAACGTCGTGGGCACACGCCAGCGTTACTCGCGTCCGTGGACGCGATACAACTCCATGGCATGCTTGGCGCGGCCATCCAGGTACATCCAGTCCCCGAGGATCAGGTCGGTGCTTTGCAGCGGCTTGATTCTTATAATTTCTCGTCTTTTTATTTTCGCATCTAGTCCCCGAGTGCGCACGCGCTAAATTTTAGCGGGTGGGCACTTAGGAATTTCTTGATCGCGAGTCCCCGAGTGCGCACTCGCTGAATTTCAGCGGGTGGGCACTTAGGAATTTCTTGATCGCCAGTCCCCGAGTGCGCACTCGCTGAATTTCAGCGGGTGGGCACTTAGGAATTTCTTGATCGCCAGTCCCCGAGTGCGCACTCGCTGAATTTCAGCGGGTGGGCACTTAAGAATTTCTTTTGACTAACTTTTTCGGTGATGTGCAGGGTCTGCAGCTTGAGTCGGCGGACCGATTGGCTGCGAAACAGCGCGCTGAGAGGGAGCTGGCCCTCGTCCAGGAGGCGAACAAAGGGCTTCAGGCTGTTGCTGCGAAGGCAGAGGAAGCCCGCCAGGGGCTTGTCCCCGCTGGTGAGTTGGTTGCGACGCGATCTGCTCTGGGTGCCGCAGAACAGCGGATCGCCGACCTCGAGCGCGAACTGCGGGAGGCGAGAGAAGAAGCGAGCTCGGCGGACGGGCGAGCTAAGGCCGCCATTGCGGCCGCTGAGGAGGATCGCAAGGTGTCGGAAGTCCTTATTGCTGGGCTTCAGGACGACCACACGTCGCTTCAGTGCTTCATCACGGGACTCTCCCGCCTGTTGCTTGTGAGTGCATCTTCCCTTTCTAATAGTTGTGGTTTTTGTGGTGTCCGTCGTACTTATCATTGTCTTATACTCGCAGGTCGCATCATTGATAGCGAAAGAGAGGCGAGCTCGCTCGACGCGAGGCAGTGCGTAAGCATGCTCGTCGATTCGGCGACGTTGTCGGCGACGTGCATCCGTGCCTACCTCCAAGAAATATCGCCCACGGAGGTGATTCCCAGCGACCTCGTTGAGGTGTGGAAGTATTTGGAGAAGGCGCCCGCGGTCGTTGAGTTCATGACGCGCTCGGCGTTTCGGCGTGGAGCGTCGGCATCGAAGCCTTGACTCGCCTTCCCCGAAGATTTCGACGTGGACGATGTGACGAGTGGGTATCCATCGTTGACTGGCGCAGTGGAGCTGTCTGAGGTCCTCAAGTTGCAAGAACGTGCCGCCACGCATCGAACGATGTTCGGCAATGGGCGACCTCCTGCCGTACCAGGAGACGGTTGTCGCGCCGAACGACCCCGAGCCGCCGCATCGTGACTTCAAGGTCGAGCAGCCTTTTCGCGCGGCGATGGCGGGTGAACTGACGACATATCCATCAAACCCATACACGGCGTTCATCCGCAATCGCCGGGATGCTGGCGAGTCGTCATCGAAGCCTGCAGAGTAGGGTAGTTTGCCTTGTGGCGTTAGCGGCAGTTCTGCCACGCGGGCATATTTTGTAACATAAAACAATGCAACATGCGATTGAATGAGATGTCGTGTCTATTTTGATATTTGTTTGTGTGCTTGTGATTGATTTTGGACGAGTCCCCGAGCGCGTCCGCCCTTTTGTGGGGATTACCTCGTATATGATATGTGTGTTGTTATCATGTGTTTTGTTGTTTTGGTCGACTCGCCCGAGCTCGGAGAGCCAGTCGCTAGGAGACTCCCTTGAGTGCTCTGTACTTTACCGTTTTCCCGTGCGCGAACGAGGTCGGGTGGCCGAGTCCCCGAGCGTGGTACTTGGTAGTTCTAGGCGCGACTCGAGGGTGGTTGAGGACTTAGCGTTGGTGAGCGTCACTCCTGCCTGGCCGTGGGGTCGATCGCGAGTCCCGGCATGCTCTCTTACTTGGCGTTTTCCACGACCGCTCGTTAACTGGTCTTCAGTCCCCGAGCGTGGTACTTAGCCGTTCGAGTCGCTATGCCGAGGATGCGGAGGACCAAGGTCGCTGTGAGAAGCGAGGGCAGTTGTCTTGGCTCGTAGAACCAGTCGAGATAGGCGACTCCAGTGGGGCTCCGGGTTGGCGTTATTCGTGGACGATGCAAGACCTGAAGTGATTCAGTGCTCTTACACCGCACTACTTAGCCGTGCCGATCGTTGTACCAAAGGTTGACTTCTGCATTTAGCATAACGCTGTTTTTACGAGTGCGAGTGGCACAAGTCATGGAGAGTAGGCACAATTTGCGGTAACCGTTTTCTTTTTATTTCATAGCGACTGGAGAGTACATGTGTGGAGTTCTAGGAGTAGAACTTCCGGAGGAGGTTTACATTCCATGGTCGCTTGACGTCGAGTTCGCCGTCCCCGCGGACGTCGATGAGGTAGTAGGCGTCGTTGCCGAGTACGCGCCCGATAGCGAATGGGCCTTCCCACGGAGGGGAGAGCTTGTGCATGCCCTTCTTGTCCTGGATGAGGCGTAACACCAGGTCGCCTTCATTGAAGGTGCGAGCTTTCACCCGTCGGCTGTGGTAGCGGCGGAGTCCTTGCTGGTAGATGGCAGTGCGTGACCGAGCGAGGTCGCGTGCTGCATCGAGTTGGTCGATCCCGTCTTGGCGGGCAAGCTCGTTTGCAGCCTCCGTGTAGTGGACGACCCGCGGCGAGTCGTGTTCGAGGTCGGTGGGCATCGGCGCCGTAGACCATGAAGAAGGGAGTGAATCCCGTCGATCTGTTGACTGAGGTGCGGATCCCCCATATGACGGAGGGCAACTCCTCGACCCAGCACCCGGCGGTGCGCTCGAGTGGTACTTGGAGTCGCGGCTTCAGGCCGTGTAAGATGCTTTGGTTGTCCCGTTCCGCCTGGCCGTTGGACTCCGGGTGGGCGACTAACGCGAGGTCGAGCCGGATATGGTGCTCTTCGCAGAATTCGGCCATGTCTCCCTTGGCGAAGTTGGTGCCGTTGTCCGTGATGATGCTATTGGGGAACCCGTAGCGATATATGAGCTCGCGTAAGAATTTAGTGGCGGTCTTCCCGTCGCATTTCCGGACTGGCTTGGCCTCCACCCACTTCGTGAATTTGTCGACGGCGACTAGCAGGTAGGTGTAGCCGGAGGGGGCCTTCTTGAAGGGGCCTACCATGTCCATGCCCCACACATTGAATGGTCAGGTGATGGGGATTGTTTTGAGCGCCGAGCTCGGTACGTGCGTCTGATTGGCGATTGCACCCGCGATCGCTGGACGATGTCGGCGGTCGGTGTGCGCGGTGGAAGAGAAGCCGTGTCGCATAGCCTTGGCGACCAGGACGAGCGGCGGCGGCGTGGCGCATCACCGAGTGAATGTCGTGGAGGATTTTGCGCCCTTCACCTGGTTGGACGAGCGTTGGAACACGCCGGTGATGCTGCGCCAGGAGCTCGCCGTCGATGATGGTGTAGGACTTGGATCGACGAGCGATCATTCGAAAGGCGTCTGTCTGGCTCACGTGGTGCCGCTTCGGGTAGGCGATGTAGGGCTTGGTCCAGTCGTCTGGCTCGTTGACGAGTGCAACCAAGGCTGCCTCTGGTTGTAGTGGGACCCCAATGTCGATCTCCCTCGGGGTAGAGACTGATGGCTTGGTAATCGTGTCGAGGAAAACGCCGGCGGGAGGCGCGAGTCGAGCCGACCGATGCGGAGAGTGCGTCGGCCTCCTCATTCTTTCGCTGCCGATCCACTCGGCAGAGTAGCCGTGAAGTGGCGTCAACTTGTCCACCGCTTGGCGATGCCCGCCATGGTAGGGGAGACGGCATCGCAGGTTCCGGCGACTTGCCCCGCGACAAGGTCGGAATCTCCGTAGCAGCGGAGGCGATTGACGTTCATCTCCTTGGCGGCTCGCATGCCGTGGAGTAGGGCCTCGTATTCAGCCATGTTGTTGGTGCAGGGCGTGAAGTCGAGGAAGAGGATGTAGCGGAGCTTGTCGCCCTTTGGTGAAGTCAACACTATCCCTGCGCCTGCACCGTCCGCGTTCTTGGAGCCGTCGAAGTGCAGGCTCCAGTAGTGGAGGTACGGCAGCTTCTCCGGGCCGGGCTCTCCCGATCGGCGATGAAGTCTGCCAGTGCCTGTGACTTGATCGCCTTTCGTGGCTCGTATTTGATGTTGTGGACACCGATCTCGACGGCCCACTTGGCGACCCGCCCGGTCGCCTCGCGATTGCGGATGATGTCTTGCAGTGGTGCTGAGGAGACGACCGTGATCGGGTGCTCCTGGAAGTAGTGCGGAAGGCGCCGCTGAGCCTTGAAGACCGCGTATACTAGCTTTTGGTACTGTGGGTACCGCTGGCGCGACTCGGTGAGGACCTCGCTGATGTAGTACACCGGCCGCTGAACAGGGCGCTCCTTTCCTTCCTCTGGTCGCTCGACGACCATCACGGCGCTGACGACGCGCTCGGACGCCGCGACGTAAACCAGCATGGGTTCTTTGTCGGCGGGGGCGGCGAGTAGTGGTGCGGCGAGTAGCACCTTTTTGAGGTTGCGGAGCGCGTCGTCCGCCTCCTTGTCCCACTGGAAGGTGGGGTTCTTGCGCATCAGGCGGTATAGGGGCATCGCCTTTTCGCCAGCGGGGATGAAGCGGCGAGAGCCGCTACTTGCCCGCCAGCTCGACGTCGCGCGAGCACTCGGGTTTGCCGAGCCAGCGATCGTGTCGATCTTTGTGGGGTTCGCCGATCCCTCGTTTGGAGAAGACGCACCCAAGTAGTTGTCCGCGGGTACACCGAAGGTGCACTTGCTGGGTTGAGCTTTATCTTGTATCTTCGCAGTTGGCGAAAGTTTCCGCCAGTCGGCGAGTAGGTCGCCTTGGCGGCGGACTTCACGACCACGCCGTCGATGTAGACGTGGATGTTGCGGCCGATTTGGCTCGCGAGGCATTCTTGCATGCACCGCCGGTAGGTCGCCCGGCGTTCTTGAGGCCGAAGGTCATGGCGGTGTAGCGAAGGCTCGAATGGCGTGATGAACGCCTTCTCCTCGCCTTCGACAGCCATTTTGATCTGGTTATACCCGGTAGGCGCCGAGGAAACATAGAGACTCGATCCCGCGGTTGAATCGATTATCCGTCGATTCGCGGGAGGACGAATCGCCTTTGGGCAAAGCTGCCAGGTTTGTGTAGTCGATACACATTCTCCAGGTCCCGTTTTTCTTCTCAACCAGGACTGGGTTTGCCAGCCACTTGGAGTACTTGATTGGCCGGATGAAGCCGGCAACGAGTAGACGTTGCACTTCCTCGGCGATTGCTCGATGGCGCTCTTCATTGAAGGGCCTTAGCGACTGCTTGACAGGTCGTACTTTGGGGTCGGCGTTCAGCTTGTGCTCAGCGAGCTCCCTAGGGACATCGGGCATGTCGGAGGGTTTCCATGCGAAGATGTCCCTGTTCTCACGGAGGAACTCGATGAACGCGCCTTCCTATGCTGGGCTCATGCCCGTCCCGATCGTCACCGTCTGGCTGGAGTCGCCTGGTACCAGCTCGACGGTGCGGGTGTGCGTCGTGGCCTCAAAGGTTGAGGTGTTTGCGCCCTCTGAGTTGGGCTTCTTGAGTATGGTGGGGTCGTCGTTGTTGATGATGTGGGTGCGGGCGTCGATGGGTTGCCCGTTGGCGGCGACAAGGTTGGTTGCCGGCCTGGGGTCGTTGGTGGAGAGTGCCGCGTTAGCAGGTCGGTATTGGGGCTGTAGTGGCTCTGGCGGCGGGCAGTTGAGGGTGTTTGTCGCCGCTGGGCGGCCGCTGGAGGCCGCTCTGCTTCCTGAGGAACGCGAGTATACCCGTCCTTGCGAATCGGCGCCCGCTCTCTGCTGCTCGACGGCCTTTGCGAGCAGGGCCTTGACGTATTCGATCTTTAGGGCGCCGTCGCCTGTGGTTGTGATGCTGTCGGCTGCTGCTCGTCCTGCCACGAGGTTGTCCATTGGGGTGGAGAACAGTGGGAGGCCGTTTGCGTCTCGCTCCCGTGAGGAGACTACTATCCGCGGCTGGTCCTCGAGGTGCGGTTGGGTGGGGTGGGGCGCCTCACCGCTGATCTGGCGGGGCCGGCGCTTCCTCGGTGGCGCGTTCTCGCAGATCGCGCGTTCGCCACGCTGGCCGGTCGTTGTCGTCGAAGTTCAGGGCACGCCCTTGAACGGTGGGGTTCAGGCGTGACCTGATCCGCTGCTGGTGGTAGCGTGATAGCTCCTGCGCCGTCACCTGCTCGAGGCGAAATTTTTCGCGCTCGGCTTGCTCCTTGCGCACCGCCTCCGCCAGTTTCAGGCGGAGTTCCTCGACCTCCGTTGCCGTGGCGTTAGGAGGGATTGGGTGGAGAAAGGATCCTCCGGCGGATCGGCGCCGGTGGCCATGTAGGTCGCGGCGTGGCGACCGGTTCCGTCGCGGAGGTCGGCGGAGTTCTCCGACCCGGAGTCGAATTCGAAGATCCCGAGGATGGAGGGGTCCTCGAAGTCTCCCGCGTTGGAGACCTGGGCGATGGAGCCCGTGGACGAGGCCGCGGTGATGGATCCGGCAAGTGACGCCGGGGTCGCCGAGTCGGCGTCGTCGGTGAGGGCCGCATCCTCTGCGTCAGCTGATCCCGCCGCGCGTGGCCGAGTTGTACTCGGAGGCGAGGCGGTGGATCGTGTGGATCTGCCTCTCGGAGAGCCGATCGCGTGGCGGCGACTCGCGGATGCGAGCCGAGTCCTCCGAGACGATGACGTCGGTGTTGCCGACGAAGAGGCTGATCGTGCCGATAGGCAGGATCACGCTGTGCGTGATGGGTCACGCCGCCGGGACGTAGCTGCTCGGCAAGATCTGGAGCATCTCGCCGATCGCTATCATGCGGCCGGTGGCGACCATCTCGTTGATGGGCAGATTGGATCTCGCCGCAGAACACCGGCCAGACCGGCCAGGCCCCACGGTGGGCGCCACTATCGTGGGAATGGTCACGGCAGATGCTGCAATCGGCAGCGAGTAGTAGAACGAGGGGCAAGGGCGGCCAGCCATCTGCGGTGCGAGATGAGGGCAAATACGAGGTTTTACCTGAGTTCGGCCCCCGGAGGGTAAAGACCTACTCCTGCTAGATTGTATTATGGAGGTGTTACAATGGGCGAGCTCGGCGGCTAGGCGGCGAGTCGCTTGGGTGTATGAGGGAACGTGTCTCTACTCACCCTATAGGGAGGTTTATATAGGCTCACCTCCCCTAGGGTTTACATATCTCAACCGATTCGGTTAAAGCTTCAGTAGTCGTTTAACCTAGTCCGACTGGGCCTATCTACTCGCCTGGGCCTTCAGCTTCCAGTCGCTCGGTACCTTGCTAGGCTTCAATCCACTCGTCGTTCTGCAGGCCCACTCGCCAGCTCACGGGCCAGTCGGAAACGTCCTGCTGGGTATACCCCAGTAGGCATATCCCCATCAGTGATCAAAAGTTTTGGTTTTATACAAACTTATGGAGAAGCTTGTATTTACTAGAAAGTGAGTGGGAGCTCTGTAGCATTCTTAATACTATATGTAGATGACATATTGTTGATTGGGAATGATGTAGACCTTCTTAATAGTGTCAAGGAATATTTGAATAATAGTTTTTCAATGAAGGATCTTGGCGAAGCAGCTTACATATTAGGCATAAAGATTTATAGAGATAGATCGAAACGCCAAATATCATTGTCATAGAGTACATATTTGGACAAAGTTCTAAAGAGGTTTGGAATGAAAGATAGCAAGAAAGGGTTCTTGCCCATGTTGCCCAATACGACCTTGAGTAAAACTCAAAGTCCGACATCGTCAGAAGATAGAGAAAGGATGAGTAAGACTCCCTATGCCTCAGCCATAGGATCTCTAATGTATGCCATGCTATGTACTAGACCCGACATTGCATATGTTGTTAGTTTGACTAGAAGATATCAAAGTGATCCAGGAGTGGATCATTGGACAACGGTCAAAAACATCCTTAAGTACTTGAGAAGAACTAAGGATATGGTTCTTTCTTATGGAGGTGATGAACAGCTCGTTGTTAATGGTTACACCGATGCTAGTTGGAACACCGATCCGGATGATTCTAAATCACAATCTGGATACGTATTTATTTTGAATGGTGCAGCAGTCAGTTGGAGGAGTGCAAAGCAAAGCGTTGTGGCGAGATCTTCAACTGAATCGGAATACATGGCTGCTTCGGAGGCTTCACAAGAAGCGATATGGATGAAAGAGTTCATTACAGAGCTGGGTGTGGTTCCTAGTGCGCTGGACCCAATGTCTATCTACTGTGATAACATGGGCGCCATAGCCAATGCGCAAGAACCAAGGTCACACAAGAAGCTGAAGCACATCAAGCTACGTTTTCACGCTATTCGAGAACATATCCAAGATGGGGATATGAAGATTTGCAAAGTACACACAGATCTGAATGTGGCGGATCCGTTGACTAAACCTCTCCCGAGGGCAAAACATGACCAACACCAAACTGCCATGGGTGTTCGGTATATTACCATGTAATCTAGATTAGATGACTCTAGTGCAAGTGGGAGACTGTTGGAGATATGCCCTAGAGGCAATAATAAATGTAGTTATTATTATATCTTTGTGTTTATGATAAATGTTTACATGCATGCTATAATAGTATTAACAAGGAAACATTGATACTTGTGTGATTTGTAAACTTAATTTGAAGTCCCTAGTATAGCCTCTATACATCACTAGCTTGTTGGTTGATAAATGATTGTGGTTTCCCTATCATGAACATTGAGATGTTATCAACAACAAGATCATATCGTTAGGAGAATAATATGATGGACATACTCCTATAGATAAGCGTAGCATAAAGATCAAGTCATTTCAATAGTTCAATTGCTATATGCTTTCTGATACATAGTAACCTAATTCCTTCGACCATGAGATCATGCATATCACCTTTGCCGGACGGATGCTTTGATGACATCAAACACCACACCGTAACTGGGTGGCTATAAAGGTGGCATTGAGTGTTCGGAAAGTATTGGTTGAGACACATGGATCAAGAGTGGGATTTGTCCATCCATATGACGGATAGATATACTTTGGGCCCTCTCGGTGGAATGTCATCCAATTAGCTTGCAAGCATGTGACTGGCTCACAAGGGATCACATATCACGGGAACGAGAAAAGAGTACTTATCGGTAACGAGGTTGAACTAGGTATGCAGAGATACCGACGATCATAACCTCGGATAAGTAAACTATCGTGAGACAAAGGGAAATTGGTATCGTATGTAAGTGGTTCATTCGATCGCAAAGTAATCGTAGAAATATGTGGGAGCCATATGAATTTCCAGATTCCTCTATTGGTTATTGTTCGGAGAAGTGTCTCGATCATGTCCGCATAATTCACGAACCGTAGGGAGACACACTTAAGGATTCGACGTTGTTTGAGTAGTTATGGTATTATGAGAAAGAGACCGAATGTTGTTCGGAGTCTCGGATGGGATCCGGGATATCACGAGGAGATCCGGAATGGTCCGGAGAATAATATTCATATAAGGAAAGTCCCGTTTCGGAGTTCGGGAATGATTCCGGTGTTTTCATCGGGAATGTTCTAGAAGGTTCCGGAATGTCCGGCACTCCGGAGGGGAAGGGGTACATGAATGTGTCATTGCAAGTTGGAATGATTGCATCATGTACTAAGTGTCATCGTTGTTCCAAATAAAGGATTAATTCAAATCCTAGTTTGAAAAGTCAAATGGCTAAATTGAAAAGTCAAACGGCTAAATTTGGAAAGAGGAAAAGAGGAAGAAGTGGGAAACCGAGTTGGGAGGAATCCTCCTCCACCGTGGCGCCTCCAAGCCGAGTTGGGAGGGACTCCTCCCCTGGCCGCCCTCCACCTATATAAGGAGGTGCAGGGCTCCCTCCTAGCACACACAAGTACCTCTCCTCAAACCCTAGCTTGGCGCCTACCACCATAGCCGCTGCCGCCCCCTAGGGTTTTGCCCTAGCCGCCGACTTGGGGGTCCCCGGAACCCTAGCCGCCGGCTCTAGCACCTCCTCCTTGGTGTGTCTAAACCCTAGATCACCGAGGAGCTCTCTCATACTCCACCATACTCGCTCCGGCTTAAGGCGAAGCCCTGCGAGATCTCCCCTCTACTTCCGGTACCACGCCACAGTCTTTGCCGCGAGGAGAGTGCTACAACCTCCGCTGCCCTTTGGAACAAGGTATAGGATGGTCTTCGCCGAAAATTAACGCAGACCGATTGCAAGGAGCGCTTAGGAACGCCTTGGAAGGATCGCTCACGCGATCTTGAGATCGGGAAGAGTACGACTACATCACCCACGAGAATCCGCTCTCGTTAAACACTTTGGAATCTTCGAGGGTAAGTTATTCCATCGACTCGTTGCTACAATCTAGTAGATAGATCTTGGCTTGTTTGTTTGTATGCGATAGAAATTTTTTTGTTTTCCATGCTACGAAATTTTTTTGTTTTCCATGCTAATTTTTTTTAAATAATACATTTTTTTATTCATTTTCACAAATAATACACAAATTTGGTAATTTGCATTTCTGTCCGTTCGTCGTCCGTTCAACGGACGACAGCGCTGCTTCGTTGATTGCGCAGACGACAAACATGTCGTCTTTTGTTCAAAAGACGACCAAGCGTGTCGGGGCGCCAGGGTCTGACCGTCGGCGGTTCAACGGACGACGGAGCTGTCGTCTTTTCTTCAAAAGACGACCGCTATCGAGCGCCAGGGTCAGCGTCGGTGTTGAACAGACGACGTTTGTCCTTGAACGGACGACGAGCCCAGCTATATTAGCTCGCCCGTGCCCATCGTCTCCTTGCTCTCATTTCCATTTCGCGTCTGCTAGCTCTTCTTCCTCTCTCGCTTGCTCTCATTTTCTCAGCCGTTGCACCGATTTGTAGCCTAGATTTCTATCTAAACTCGCTGCTCTAACACATTAGCAAGCTAGTAGAGTCCCGATCTACTAATGGGATAGCCTGGTGTAGTGATTTGAGGCATTTTGGTGGAGGGATCTGGTGGTGTTCTTAGCTTCTTATTGAGCAATGGCCATGGTGGAGGCTGGTGCTGGGACTTGAGGAAGGTGCATGGTGGAGGTGCTGATCCGTTGACCTGAGGCAGCTGCACGGCAGGACTTCGCATGCTTCAAGGGTAAACCCTAATTTCTTGCTTATTGCAGTCATGTGTGTATGTTCATAGGTAGCGTTTGATGGGGTATGTATCTATGTACCTGTTTTTGACTATTTTTGGTATTTTTTAGGTCGAAAATCATGTCAAATAATGTAGTGTTTAGGTTCTTGTATGGTCCTGGTTCCGTCAGAATAAACCAGCACGGAGTTGATTTGAGCGAGTTTAGATTTATGGATGAAGTGCTTCAGAATCCTGAAACAGTGCCCGTTAATCAGTTGAAGGATTGGTTATGTGTTCATTTAGGGCTCCCTCCTACCCATACTGTCGGTGTGCATGCTTTATGGACTAAGTCAAGGCAAACCCCTAATTTTTATTTAAGGCCAATAGAAGCATAGCAATGGGTCAAATTTGTGCAAGCTTGCGGAAAGAAGTTAACCCAGTCTCTTAGTGTTACTGTGGTGAAAGAGGCTGGTATGATCATGACCATAGTAGTCGACCGGTCATCTTTGGAGGTAGTTATGATCATGGCGAGTAGTCGACCGGTCATCTTTGGAGGTAGTTATGATCATGGCGGAGTAGTCGGACCGGTCATCTTTGAGGTAGTTATGATCATAGCTTGAGTAGTCGGGCCAAGAGGGTGGCGGATATGAATCAGTCACGATAGCTATGCACACACCGGGGTGATGGTTATGTATCGGAGGACGGTGGTGAAGGATTAGGGAAGACATATTCAAAGGGCGAAGGCGATGAGGACGAGATATATGATGGTTTGTTGCAACATCAAATGGAAGCCGAAGACTCAGAAGGCAACAGCGATACGGCTGATGATTCTGGCGAGTCTGATCAAGAAGATATCGGCCAACCTATTCCGGCATCATGGAATAATGACAACACAGCAGCAATGACTGTGAACGATGGGCATGATTCGGCGTGGCATTATCACGCGAACAGCATCTCTCTAGGTGCATTATATCCTAGCAAGAGACATCTGCAGGAAGCAATTGTTGAGTGGTCAATGTCCATGCAACGGGTCATGAAAACGAAGGTGTCATCACAACAATATTTGACATTGGTTTGCGAGGAAGCTGGATGTCCTGCAAGGGTGCATGCCCATGTCCCTAGGTATGACACAAACTGGAAGGTCAGCGATGTTGTGATGCACACATGCACACTTGAAAGTGTCCTTCAGGACCATCGTAATCTCACGTCAACCCTCCACTAGCTGTTGTACACAGAGATAGTGGAGGGCAAAGCCATGGGGTGAAATCTATCATTAACAAAGTTTCACGATTCCGCTACAATATTTCATACGGAAGGCTTGGAGGACTAAGCAAAGGTCACTGGAGGCAAGGTTTGGTTCGTTTGAGGCGGGTATGATCGTGTTGTTAGGATGCTCCGACACCGCAGTTAGGAATCCGGCACCTACGTGGACATCCAACACTTTACATTGCCACATGAACCTAATTTGAGGGTACTTCATCGAGTGTTCTTCTCATTTGCTATATGCATAGAAGCTTTCACTCACCGTCAGGTCATCTGTGTGGATGGTACATTTCTCACTGGCAAGTATAGGCGTCAGATATTGACTGCCATAGGCCAAGATGGAAACAATCAAGTGGTTCCACTTGCTTTTGCTTTCGTGGAGAGCGAGAACATCGAGAGTTGGGTATGGTTTTTCAGGCATCTGAAGATAGCAATTGTGAGAGATACACCGAATGTATGCGTGCTTCATGATAGGCATCCAGGTATACTAAGCGCGATAAAGAAGCTCACACAGCCCACTCCTGATGAAGTAACTCCATGGCTGGACATGCAGAGTCGTTGGTGCATGCGGCATCTAGGGGCCAATTTTTTCTCACAGTTCAGGAACAAAGCTCTTATGAACCTCTTCAAGAAGCTTTGCAAGCAGAACCAAGAGTGGAAGTATATCAAGTGTCGTGTCTATCTTGATGACTTCACTAAAAAAACATGTGACTCAGAGGAGAGTAGCTAGAGAAGCAGCGGTCGTGGCTCATGCAGCGGCGTTAGCTGCACAGGCAACAACAAGAGCAGCACCACCGGAGGAAGAACCCATTGCCCTTTGTGACTTGCCAGGATTTGACCAACCCGGTACTAGGATAAGGCCTGGCAGAAGGAATAAAAAATTTTCAGGAATGGATACAACACGAGCCTGTAGAGAGGTGGTCTCTGCTGCATGACACTCATGGTGCTAGGTTTGGCGTCATGACTACTGTAGCATCCCAGTTGTCTAACACCTGTAATGCTACTTGTTATAATAATAAAAAGGGCCACTTCCAACATATAATTGCTGCATCATTATCATGTCATGCTCATGTCATCATGTCACCTTGCATTTGAGCATCATATAAAACCCTTTCTTGTTTGGTTCTTATCTCATGTGCATGATTAATTGTAGTTGCCTCTTGATATTGTATTTGGTTCTTAATATATTGTTAAATGCCCAAGTTGAGTTGGGGGCATATCTCTTTTAACCTCCACCACCTTTCTTCACCACCTTATAATTCCACCATCCAACTAAATATGAGCTTAGCATTTAGAGGTTTATTTCTAGCTCATGTGGGTTGGGATGGATCCTTTTCTTTTCCACATGTTCTCATCTTGGCATCATTTTGTTTTCACCTTATTGATGCATGAGAGCCACATGGCCACCTTTGCATGCCTTGTGAGTGGGACCTTTCCTCCCTAGCTTCCATATGTGTGTGTGTGGGGTTATCATCATGTGGAGATATTTTGTGGGCTTATTAAATATCTAGTGGCATATACACACTAGCAAGACCCAATTATCATCACATGTGATCATATCCATCTACTCCATCTGGAACCTTCCTCTTTTTCCTTGCTTGGATTGTTTCCACTTCTGGGAATGCATATGGACAATGCCATGTAGATATTGTTGTTTTCACAAGAATAAACCTGGCATTAGATATTTTGCATGAGCCATGCAAGTGCCATCTTGTGTTGGTATTTGGTTTGTTTTGGTTTTTGGGTGATCCTCTCTAGCTCTATCTTTTTCTCTTGTTTGGAACCATGTGGATCTTGTTTAATCCTACCACCACATGATCATCTCCCCCTCTCTCTCCTTTTCCTTGTCTTGTTTTTGTGTGATCTTGACTATCATGCATGAACAAGTAAGGGCCTCCCTCTATCCTACCCTCTCTTAAACCTAAACCCTAAGCCACCCTTTCCCCTCTAATCTACACCTCCCCTAAACAAAACCCTAAGTACCCCTCCTCTTCTCCACTTCCTAGCTTGGTCACACCAAACCCTACCCCAGCTCGCCACCCCCTCTCTCTACCTGCTGGACCCACCTAGCTACCCCCAACCAGCCCAAGGAAAACCCTGGCCCGAGCCAGCCCCTAACCAGCTAGCTCGAGCACCTCCCTCCCCTCTCTGTTCTCTCTGCCTAGAAGCCCCCACCGAGCTGCCCTGCCCCCTTGGCCTCGCCCTGGACCCACCTGGAAGCCCCCCTGCCTGCCTAGCCGTACCAAACACATGAAGGGGGTGGAGAAAAAGGTGGCCGAGGCCATCCTTATCGCCAGCTCCCCCACACGGCGGCCACGGCACCCCCTTCCCCCCCTCTGGCTTTATCTACCCCTCCCTCGTTCTACCCTGCCCCCCAGATCCATCCCTGAGGCCTCGCCTCCCCTCTTCCCTCACCTCGCCACCGTCTACCTCCTGACGCCGGCCGTCGTCTGGTCACGCTTGTCGTCATCGATCCAGGAGGCGCAGGTGGGAGAGAGTGTGTCGGCGTGGTCGCGTGGAACCTCTGCGACGCCCCTGGACCCAGACGCGAGGAGGAGACGCCCAAGCACGCCGACGCCACGGAACCCTAGGACACCTGTCCGTCTGCCTCACCGTTGATCGCGACCTCCCCAAGCCTCGCCACCGTCACCTACAGCCTTCCGACACTGAGCAGGGGTTATATCAAGAGAACCAGGAGCACTACCCAGATCCGTCCCTTGCTTCAACTGAGATATCAGGCAAGCACTTCCACATGCTTGCATACATACAGTACCTATTGCCTCTATCTTATTCTTGCATCATTGAGTCGCGATTGCATTAAATTGAATCCCAAGTATGCATAGCCTTTACTTTCAAAACCCCACTAAGCTTGTTCCTCCATCCCATGCGCCATTACTACAGGAGTTGTTTGAGCCATGCGAGTCGTAGAACAGCATGTGTAGGGTATGTGAGCGTCTGATGGATAACGATGTACCTAAACAACTCAACCTGAGTAGTATGGGATAACTAATGAAAGTGGCACCGGTGAGCAACATCTGCTATTTGGTTTTTCCTGCTCACTTGTGTCCCGTAAGACCCCGAGTACTTGATTCCTGTTCCTTGATTTATCGCGCTATCCACATCCGGGAGGTATATGGGACCCCCCTGAGCCAGAGCTTGATTCCGTCTTATTTCTTGGGGCCATAAACTAGTTTGAGGTTTTATCTACTATCCGGTACTTATGCCATTCTACTTTCTGTATTTAAATTGTTCGAGGAGCACACTGTACTGTTTAGGATCGGGACACGATTCCGCGGTGTCGACAAGCCCAGCCACACTTTCGGGTTCCCAGTCGTTCACAGCCGTCTACCCAAACCTTGAGTCCGTCTCGGAGTCACCGCTTCGCTATGGTCTACTCAATGGGGTGGCCCCTGAAATATTTCTGAATCTTGTGATTGTTCACCGTGAAAGCCTCGTTGGGTTTTGTTTTGGTTTTCCGAGGTTGATCGGCGTGTGTTGCTATTGGTGCACCGGCCGGTAAAACTTTCAAAGCCGTGTCCGGATATGGACGACTTGGAGCACGTTTCTTGATCATAGACAAGCATAACTAAAGTACCGCTTTAATTTGACTAAGTAACTTGACTAGTAAATAGTGCAACACTCATGGAATGGTTAATAAAATTGCCAACGGATGGGGGGTTGTTCGTGCGCTTCCTTGTTGGTAAGGTGGAGGAGGATGGATCTGCTGATATTACCATTATAACTGTTGTTCTTAATTCACGGACATCCGCTATCATTGGTTAGGCGGATGGTTAGCGTTATCTGTAGAACTGCTAGGGTTTATCTTTCACGCAATTCGTCACCCCGTTGTGTCCCCTTTAGAGGCATTAAGACTTGCCGAGTACCCTTAGGGTCTCACACGATAAATTATTGGTTCGGATGGATGTGTACCTTCGCAGGACGGATCTTTGGGTGGAAGAAGCCGAAGATGTGGGCAACGATCGTTCGGTGTAGAGATTCCGGGAACGGGGATCCGTGAGACCTGTAGTTGGGATGTGCTTATTTCTATGGCATCTTATGCCAATTTGCTTCTTATCCGTACTCGGATTTTGTTTGCCGCTTCCGCATGATACTCTGATGTGTGTTGTATGAGGAAGTATCCTAAAATATAGATCTATCTAGGTCATTTGAATCTTGCCATATGGCGTTGCTATATTTCCTTTCTTTCTAGATGGTATGGCTCTGATGTACTCTTGTATGGTGGCTTGCGTACATACCCACTTGTGTACGTAGTTGATCCCTTCGCTTTGCCGACACGCCCGTCTGAGTCTCGTTGAGAGGGTAGTGGTTGGGACGTTTGAAAGGACTACCAGTGAGTGGCTTTTGGGGCCCCACCGTACTATTTCAACCACTACCACTCATCCAGGCTTGTATCTAGGAGCGTAATTCACCGAGGTAGTTACAATTGGTATCAGAGCCATCCCGACCTTCAGGGTTTCAGCCAAACGGTCGTTGTCAGTCTAGCAAATATTTTTGGTAGTTATGTATATTAGGGAAAAACAAAACGCGAGAGTAGGACTGCTTCCACTTTTCTTCTTACCCTCCCACCCACCCTTTTCTGGTAAGGAAGCGCAACGTTTTCAATCCTCTTCTCAAAATTCAAACTAGGATTCACGTGTTCTGGGTTTCCGTAGTACCATAGATTGTGTGTGTGTGTGTGTGTGGGTAATACCTTGTCTATCTGTTGCATCCAAGTTGTTATCTTATCTGCCTTTGGTTATCAACTGTTGGTACATTCCATACCGACAGGCTTATGCAAACCGACGCAATCTATCTTCCTCTTTGTGTCTGACGCTATCTTGTTTGGGGTGTTCGTTTCCGTAGTTACCAATCTTTAGGTTTCGTCGTGAGAAGAAGGGGTTAGGATATGTGTTCCACTTGTTCATGTGCGGAGTAATGATTTGAGTGCGGGGTGGAGTCGCGACCATACCACTACTCTTATCATTCGCTTTTGTATATTGAATCGGTAGAGTCACTAATCTTGATTCGTTAAGTAATTTTGCGCATCTATTGGTATTCTAATGCCGAAATTTGTGGAAATTTTTTCTTTGATATATTCGTGTACCACACTCCTTTTCAGTCGTGTGCGATATGCTTAATATCTTTTAGGTGCTATGAACTTTGTTGATATTTTAATATCATCTCAGTAAATTGTATCCTTTAATCTTGGTTAATTCCATCTTGGTACTATTTTGGATTATTATCATTCTCCATTATAGTCTTGACTTGAGTTTTATATCAATGACAGATGGCTCCACCACGACGCATCAAGAGGACATACCTCCGAATCGGGCTCGGCTGTCAAACATCGCTAATGCTTTGGCTATGCAAGAGAACCAGCGCTTTGAGGAGAGTGTCGAAGAAACGAGTTTGCTCCACTACCTCCACCTCCCAAGCGTGGAGACATCAAGAGCTTCCTCAAATTCAACCTCGTCGGTTTGATGTGTCCGACCTCTTGACGCGATGATTGGCTGCGTGAGATCTCAAGGCTGCTCGAGACCGATGTTCCGAACAGAGTGGGTCAAGTGTGCTACTCACCTTCTCGGGGAGATGCAGCTCTTTGGTGGGAAAACTACTTGAAGGCAAGCTGACTTGGGTTCCAGCCAACTTGGGAGAGGTTCACTGCAGCTTTCAAGGAGCAGTTTCTCTCGAGATTGTGATGGAAAGGATGAAGGAGGCTTTCCTCAACCTGAAGGTGGAAATGATAACGTCAACACCTATATCAGAACTTCATGAATCTATCTCGTTATGGTGGTGATGAGGTATCGATGACAAGAAGAAGCGAAAGGTTCGAGCAAGGGCTCAATCGTCGATCAAGTATGCAATCACGCATGCAAGACCGCAACCTTCCTGAACTACAGACAGACCTTTGCAAGAGGAGGCAAGCGGGCAAATGTTTGAGGAGTCCAAGAAACACAACAGGATGCATCAAGCTCTGCGATTATGGCAGCTCCTTCTAAGCGGCGTGTCCGGGTTCCTAACACCCCACCGCCGCCCGGCTCCACCAAGACTGCGAGTTTCACGTCAAGGCCACCAAACTTCACCATCGGCTCCGGGGCTACAACAACCATTACCTGAGCGCTGGGCGAGTCCTCGCTACTCGCTCCACGTCCTCATGGTGCTTGTTTCACATGTGGAGATCATGGACATCCACTGAACTGTCCAATGAAGAACAAAGCTCTCCTCCACCCCCGCCAAGATCTGCAACAAGCTCTCCTTCGGTTCGTGCACCACCGCCTCGGCTCTCAACATCAACACTAAGCCCGGTCTGCGGTTGTTCGTGCTAATCGTCAACGCCTCTCAAGCTGAGCTCGCACCTGGAGTTATGATGGGTATGCTTTCCGTTAACTCAGTCCCTGCACGAGTTCTCTTTGATTCTGGTGCATCGCATTCTTTTGTGTCTCACAAGTTTGCAAATGAGAATGAGTTAGTCATGGTTCCTCTCCAAAAGCGGTTAATGGTTCTTTCTCCGGGAGCAAACATGAGGGCTGAGCATATCAGCCATGGCAATCAGATTGAGATTGGTGGTTCTTCATTCTTGGATTCTTTGATTGTTCTGGGCAACTCTGACATTGATGTCATCTTGGGCATGGATTGGTTGATAGCAAATGCAGTTGTGATTGATTGTGCTGAACGCTCAGTGTCTCTGAAGATTCCTGAAGGCCATATAGTCTTTTCTCCAAGTCTGACTCCTGCTGTCCAGCTCTTTTCCTTGGCGACTCTGAATGATGATGCTATGGAAGCTATTCAGAGTGTACCAGTGGTCTGTGAGTTCCCAGATGTCTTTCCTGAAGAGTTGCCGGGTATGCCTCCGGATCGCGAGGTTGAATTCGTGATTGAGCTTGAACCTGGAACGGCTCCTATCTCTAAGCGGCCATATAAAATGGGTCCTTCCGAGTTGAACTCAAACGACAACTTGATGAACAAGAGAAGTTGGGTTTCATTCAACACAAGACTTCTTCTTGGGGTATCCCAACAATCTTTGTGAAGAAGCGTGATGAACCGATAGGCTATGTGTTGACTACCGGGCTCTCAATGCTAAAACCATCAAGAACAAATATCCTCTCCTCGGATAAATGATCTTTTGACCACCGGCAGAGCTGTGGTGTTCTCTAAGCTGGACTTGAGAAGTGGTTATCACCAAATCAAAATTCGCAAAGAAGATGTGCCCAAAACAGCTTTCATCACCCGCTATGGCCTGTATGAGTACACGGTCATGTCTTTCGGTCTCACCAACGCACCTGCTACCTTCTCGAGGCTGATGAACTCCGTTTTCATGGAGTACCTGGATAAATTTGTTGTGGTATATTTGGATGACATTCTGGTCTATTCCAAGTCTAAGGAGGAGCATGAAGAACACCTGCGGTGTGTCTTAAACAAGCTTCGTGAGAACCGCTTGTATGCAAAGTTCTCAAAGTGTGAGTTTTGGCTTCAAGTAACATACCGGTCATGTTATCTCGCCAAGGGCATTGCATCAACCCGAAACCGTGAAGACAATAGTTGAATGGCTTCCTCCCGCTAATGTCAAGGAAGTGCGGAGTTTTCTTGGTTTGGCTAGCTATTGCCGATTTGTTCGAACTTCTCGAAGATAGCAAAGCCTCTTACCGATCTCCTCAAGAAAGGCAAGAAGTACTGTGGACTCGCTTGTCAAGAAAGTTTTGAGACACTCAAAGAGAAGCTCACTTCCACACCAGTCTTGGTTCCTCCGGATACATCTAAGCCTTTCCAGATATTCTGCGATGCCTCCTTGCAAGGATTGGGTGCGGTCCTTATGCAAGAGAAATGTGGTCACGTATGCCTCTCGATTGAAGACGCATGAGATCAACTATCCCACACATGACCTTGAGCTAGCAGCTTGTCTTTGCTTTGAAGCTATGGAGGCACTACTTGCTTGGTAACCGCTAGAGATCTTCTCGGACCACAGGAGTTTGAAGTATATCTTCACTCAGCCTGATCTCAACCTTCGCAGAGGAGATGGATTGAAGCAATCAATGACTTTGATGTGACCATCAACTACACTCCGGGCAAAGCCAATGTGATGGCAGATGCGCTTAGCCAGAAGCTTATGTCAACAACCTCATGGTAGAAGAACAGCAACCTCTCTTGTGCGAGGAATTCCGTCAGCTCAACCTGGAAATTGTGGAACAAGGGCATCTCCTGAACCTTCTGGCTACTCCTCTCTTGGAAGAACAGATTCGCTCTCGTCAGCTTGGTGATCCGCACACCAAAAAGCTCATCTCTAAGCTTGACCTTCCGAAGTATGAGTCCTTCCATGTTGATGATCAAGGCACGCTCTTCTTTGAACACCGGATGTTTGTTCCAAACTACCCGGGTCTGAGAGACCAAGTTCTCAAGGAGGCACATGATTCGGTTCTTTCTATCCATCCTGGCAGCACAAAGATGTACATGGACTTGAAAACACAATACTGGTGGCCTGGGTTGAAACGGTATTGTGCCAAGTATGTCTCAGAATGTGATGTCTGTCGCAGAGTCAAGGCTGTCCATCAGAAACCATTTGGTCTTCTACAGCCATTGAAACCTCCGGAATGGAAATGGGAGAAAGTAGAGATGGACTTCATCACTGGCTTTCCAAGGTCGCAGAAGGGCAACAATGCAATTTTTGTTGTCATCGACAGCTTTCTAAAGTGGCTCATTTCTTCCCAAATCAAAGAAACAATTTCGGAATTCAGTTGGTGAGCTCTATATCAGAATTGTCTCTCTGTATGGGGTTCCACTTGAAATCAGTTCGCACTGTGGGAGCATCTTCACCTCAAAGTTCGGGAGAGTTTCCAAAAGCGTTGGGAACAAAGTTGAACTTCAAAGACTGCTTACCACCCTCGATCGCAGGACAAGTGGAAAGAATCAATCGATTCTCGGAGGACATGCTTCGGCTTGCGTCATCTCGCTTGGCATGAAGTGGAGGAATGTCTTCCATATGCTGAATTCTCCTACAACAACAGCTTCGAGAAGAGTCTCAAGATGGCACCATTCGAGGCTCTCTATGGTCGCAAGTGCAGAACTCCGATTGGTTGGTCAAGTGGTGAGAAAGAATCTGGTTTGGCCTCGACATTGTAACTCAAGCAGAGGATAAGGTGCATATCATTCGAGAACTCAAGATTGCTCAAAGTCGTCAGAAGAGCAACTATGACAGGAAGCACACGGATATGGTATATGCCCCTGGTGATCTCGTGTACCTTCGTGTCACTCCCATGAGAGGAACACACCGCTTCGGTATCAAAGGAAAGTTGGCTCCTAGATACATCGGTCCTTTCAAGATACGTGGTAGAAGAGGAGAAGTTGCTTATGCCCTGGAGCTCCCGGAAAAACTCAAAGTCCATGATGTTTTCCACATCTCTCAGCTCAAGAAGTGCTTCAAAGACCCCGGCAGGACCGTGGATCATGAGCTAATCGACCTCCAAGAAGATCTGTCCTATCAAGAACACCCCACCAAAATCCTTGAGACCGCAGAACGAAGGACTCGCAACAAGTCCATCAAGTTCTGCAAGGTGCAGTGGTCACACCATTCTGTTGATGAAGCCACATGGGAGCGTGAAGATGAACTCCGTGCCAACCACCCTGCTCTCTTTGTATCTTCTTCTTCTTCCTAGAATCTCGGGGCGAGATTCCTGTTTAGTGGGGGAGAGTTGTAGCATCCCAGTTGTCTAACACCTGTAATGCTACTTGTTATAATAATAAAAAGGGCCACTTCCAACATATAATTGCTGCATCATTATCATGTCATGCTCATGTCATCATGTCACCTTGCATTTGAGCATCATATAAAACCCTTTCTTGTTTGGTTCTTATCTCATGTGCATGATTAATTGTAGTTGCCTCTTGATATTGTATTTGGTTCTTAATATATTGTTAAATGCCCAAGTTGAGTTGGGGGCATATCTCTTTTAACCTCCACCACCTTTCTTCACCACCTTATAATTCCACCATCCAACTAAATATGAGCTTAGCATTTAGAGGTTTATTTCTAGCTCATGTGGGTTGGGATGGATCCTTTTCTTTTCCACATGTTCTCATCTTGGCATCATTTTGTTTTCACCTTATTGATGCATGAGAGCCACATGGCCACCTTTGCATGCCTTGTGAGTGGGACCTTTCCTCCCTAGCTTCCATATGTGTGTGTGTGGGGTTATCATCATGTGGAGATATTTTGTGGGCTTATTAAATATCTAGTGGCATATACACACTAGCAAGACCCAATTATCATCACATGTGATCATATCCATCTACTCCATCTGGAACCTTCCTCTTTTTCCTTGCTTGGCTTGTTTCCACTTCTGGGAATGCATATGGACAATGCCATGTAGATATTGTTGTTTTCACAAGAATAAACCTGGCATTAGATATTTTGCATGAGCCATGCAAGTGCCATCTTGTGTTGGTATTTGGTTTGTTTTGGTTTTTGGGTGATCCTCTCTAGCTCTATCTTTTTCTTGTTTGGAACCATGTGGATCTTGTTTAATCCTACCACCACATGATCATCTCCCCCTCTCTCTCCTTTTCCTTGTCTTGTTTTTGTGTGATCTTGACTATCATGCATGAACAAGTAAGGGCCTCCCTCTATCCTACCCTCTCTTAAACCTAAACCCTAAGCCACCCTTTCCCCTCTAATCTACACCTCCCCTAAACAAAACCCTAAGTACCCCTCCTCTTCTCCACTTCCTAGCTTGGTCACACCAAACCCTACCCCAGCTCGCCACCCCCTCTCTCTACCTGCTGGACCCACCTAGCTACCCCCAACCAGCCCTAAGGCAAACCCTGGCCCGAGCCAGCCCCTAAACAGCTAGCTCGAGCACCTCCCTTCCCTCTCTGTTCTCTCTGCCTAGAAGCCCCACCGAGCTGCCCTGCCCCTTGGCCTCGCCCTGGACCCACCTGGAAGCCCCCCTGCCTGCCTAGCCGTACCAGACACGTGAAGGGGTGGAGAAAAGGTGGCCGAGGCCATCCTTATCGCCAGCTCCCCCACACGGCGGCCACGGCACCCCCTTTCCCCCCTCTGGCTTTATCTACCCCTCCCTCGTTCTACCCTGCCCCCCAGATCCATCCCTGAGGCCTCGCCTCCCCTCTTCCCTCACCTCGCCACCGTCTACCTCCGGACGCCGGCCGCCGTCGGGTCACGCTTGTCGTCATCGATCCAGGAGGCGCAGGTGGGAGAGAGTGTGTCGGCGTGGTCGCGTGGAACCTCTGCGACGCCCCTGGACCCAGACGCGAGGAGGAGACGCCCCCAGCAGCCCTGCACGTCGACGCCGCGCCGGAACCCTAGGACACCTGTCCGTCTGCCTCACCGTTGATCGCGACCTCCCCAAGCCTCGCCACCGTCACCTACTGACCTTGACCTTTGAAAGGGGTTATATCAAGAGAACCAGGAGCACTACCCAGATCCGTCCCTTGCTTCAACTGAGATATCAGGCAAGCACTTCCACATGCTTGCATACATATAGTACCTATTGCCTCTATCTTATTCTTGCATCATTGAGTCGCGATTGCATTAAATTGAATCCCAAGTATGCATAGCCTTTACTTTCAAAACCCCACTAAGCTTGTTCCTCCATCCCATGCGCCATTACTACAGGAGTTGTTTGAGCCATGCGAGTCGTAGAACAGCATGTGTAGGGTATGTGAGCGTCTGATGGATAACGAGGTACCTAAACAACTTAACCTGAGTAGTATGGGATAACTAATGAAAGTGGCACCGGTGAGCAACATCTGCTATTTGGTTTTTCCTGCTCACTTGTGTCCCGTAAAACCCCGAGTACTTGATTCCTGTTCCTTGATTTATCGCGCTATCCACATCCGGGAGGTATATGGGACCCCCCTGAGCCAGAGCTTGATTCCGTCTTATTTCTTGGGGCCACAAACTAGTTTGAGGTTTTATTTACTATCCGGTACTTATGCCATGCTACTTTCTGTATTTAAATTGTGCGAGGAGCACACTGTACTGTTTAGGATCGGGACACGATTCCGCGGTGTCGACAAGCCCAGCCACACTTTCGGGTTCCCAGTCGTTCACAGCCGTCTACCCAAACCTTGAGTCCGTCTCGGAGTCAGCTGGCTTCGTTGCGGGTCTACTCAATGGGGTGGCCCCCTGAAATATTTCTGAATCTTGTGATTGTTCAGTCGTGAAAGCCTCGTTGGGTTTTGATTTGGTTTTTCCGAGGTTGATCGAGCGTGTGTTGCTATTGGTGCACCCCGGCCGGGTAAAACTTTCTGAAAGTCGTGTCCGCGGATATGGACGACTTGGAGCACAGTTTCTTGATCATAGACAAGCATAACTAAAGTACCGCTTTAATCTGACTAAGTAACTTGACTAGTAAATAGTGCAACACTCATGGAATGGTTAATAAAATTGCCAACGGATGGGGGGTTGTTCGTCCGCTTCCTTGTTGGTAAGCAGGGAGGAGGATGGATCTGTTGAGATTACCATTATAACTGTTGTTCTTAATTCACGGACATCCGCCTATCATTGGTTAGGCGGATGGTTAGCGTTTATCTGTAGAACTGCTAGGGTTTATCTTTCGCTGCAATTGCGTCACCCCAGGTTGTGTCCCCTTTAGAGGCATTAAGACTTGCTGAGTACCCTTAGGGTCTCACACGATAAATTATTGGTTCAGATGGACAGGTACCTTCGCAGGACGGATACTGGGTGGAAGAAGCCGAAGATGTGGGTAACGATCGTTCGGTGTAGAGATTCCGGGAACGGGGATCCGTGAGACCTGTAGTTGGGATGTGCTTATTTCTATGGCATTTTATGCCAATTTGCTTCTTATCCGTACTCGGATTTTGTTTGCCGCTTCCGCATGATACTCTGATGTGTGTTGTATGAGGAAGTATCCTAAAATATAGATCTATCTAGGTCATTTGAATCTTGCCGTATGGCGTTGCTATATTTCTCTTTCTTTCTAGATGGTATGGCTCTGATGTACTCTTGTATGGTGGCTTGCGTACATACCCACTTGTGTACGTAGTTGATCCCTTCGCCGATTCGCCGCCGTCTGAGTCCGTTGAGAGGGTAGTGGTTGGGACGTCTGAAAGGACTACCAGTGAGTGGCTTTTGGGGCCCCACCGTACTATTTCAACCACTACCACTCATCCAGGCTTGTATCTAGGAGCGTAATTCACCGAGGTAGTTACAACTACAAATCTGGCTGAAACTTACAACTTTGTCTTGAGAGGAAGTAGGGCTCTACCATTAACAGCCATTGTGGAGTGTATTTTCACCGGAACTCTGAAGTATTTCAGAGACAGACTCCAGATGGCTCAGATGCATATCATGAACAACCCAAACACGAGGTATTGTTCAAAGATCATGCATTACATGGATGCCAAGATGGAGAAGGCTCGGTCCATGCATGTCATCGCCATCGGTAATCAGGAAAGAAGGTTCGAGGTACGCCTCCCTTCCAACCGGATTGGAACAGGAGAAGAGGTAAAGACACAGGAGGTGAGGATAGGCAACGAAGCCTGGCCAACGTGTGAGTGCACGTGCAATAAACCCAAGCTGTTGCATCTGCCTTGCTCTCATGTACTAGCTGCATGCGGGCTGATGGGTATGGATGCGATCTCGTTTGTGTCTCCTTATTTCCTTAAGGACGCGGTGGTCAATACGTGGACAGGCGAGATGATGGGATATAGGGCATGGGGAAATTTCAATAAAGTAAATCTAGGTGAAAGGGTTTACATCCCAGATCCTGTACTGATGAGGACAGGAAGAGTAAGGCGACAATGTGTCCGCATCCGTAATGATATGGATGAATCTGAAGCCGGAGGCCCTACTAGGCAATGTTTTCTGTGTAATCAATTTGGTCATATAGACACCAGTTGCCACATCTTCGGGACTGGTGGAGCTGCTCCTCGTGGACGTGGCAGCCGAGGAAGAAGAGGCAGAGGAAGAAACTAGACGTGTGGAACTATGTCTTAAATTTGTAATATGTGTGGAACTATGTCTTAAATTTGTAATATGTGTGGAACTATGTCTTAAATTTGTAATATGTGTGGAACTATGTCTTAAATTTGTAATATGTGTGGAACTATGTCTTAAATTTGCAAAATGTGTGGAACTATGTCTTAAATTTGCAAAATGTGTGGAACTAATGTGCAGATGGCGGGATCTTTGCTGAATGCTGACATAGATAGAAAGCACCGATCGGCATCTTGGATGCTAACCCGGGGTCCTTGAAGCACCTAGTGACTCGCACTCCCATTTCGAACTGGTGCATACATCCTGATTGGCTTCAGTGGCTTGTGACATTTATTTCTCTTGTTGTTGGGATATTTATGGGCCAATGTGACTAAACTGTTCTGCTTTCTTCTTATGTAGATTGAAGTGGGCTGGGCTCTTACCATTCGTTCGTTTGGTTGAGGCCACTCATATGGAGGAGATAGAAGGGCGACAACTTGGGTTCCAGACTAGTCGCTTACAGTACGACTCGTCTTTGCTCACGTGCTTGGTGGATCGATGGAGGCTCGAGACTCACACTTTCCATTTTCGATGGGGAGAGATGGCTCCTACCCTTCAGGACGTCTCGTACTTGCTGGGACTTCCGTTGGCTGGCGTGCAAATAGGCCCAGTGAATACCACGGCAAATTGGGCCCAAGACATGGCCCAACGATTCTTTGGCATCCGCGATGGAGCTCTGGCCTTTGGCCATGACAATCATGGGCCAAAATTTGGATGGTTGGAGCAGTATCAGGTGTGTTTCATTTATTTGTTCTATTTTGTTGGAGAAGTATCATGTACTGAAAATTGTTCTATTTGCCAATGCAGATCTGAGGTTTGGGTTCCGGCCACTCCGATGACTGCCCCAGATTACACACGCAGCACGAGGCATACCTTATGTGGCTGCTCGGGAAGGTGATGTTCACTGAGAACCACGTGTCGACCATTAGTGCGCGATACATCCATTTTGCTAGAGGGATCGTGGAGGCGACGTGCCAGGAAGAATGCACACAGTGGAGTTGGGGTTCAGTTGTCTTAGCAGCTACGTATCGAGGTATGTGCAATGCTTGCCAGTTAACCAAGGAAAGTTCTGCCTTGCTAGGATGCCCATTGTTGCTGCAACTGTGGTCGTGGGAGAGGTTCCCTATCGTCCGTCCAGATGTAAGTGTCAACCAAATAGTCGGCAACCAGGAACATGAAACAATTGTCTACCAATCGACTGTTGTTCGAAGAGCAAATTGATTTGCCTACATTTGGCACTCACTGGACCCGTCGCAAGGTTAGTGTAATGTCTTAATAAATTGCACTTCTGGTACTACAATATGAAAGTTACTAACAACTATTTTGTCATGCAGTGTCGTTTCGCGGGAGAGCAAGTCGTTAGATGCTATCCATCGTTCAGCGAGCAGTTCGACATACTGAAAGAGGATGTCGTGATTTGGGAGTCGTACACCCTGCAGACACGATACACACGATATCCTGGAGGCATATCTATTATGTGCACTAGAGATCGAGAGTACTGGCTGACTACATCGAAGATCATCTTTGATTGCCAAGTTGAGGAGATGTCTCAACAGAGGGTCATGCGACAGTTTGGTCTTTGCCAGATGGTAGATCCCCCGCGTCCGGATGTTCCCCTTCCAGATGTCGTGCACGCGTAAGTAAATATATGTACATAAGGAATGCATCTTATACTTCATCTATGTTCTTTAATGATGGTCTAACAAATTCTAATGACAGGTACTCTCGGAAAAGTAGCAAGACCGCCACTCAATGGCTCCAACGGGTGGGGATTTACGTCAACGAGTGGCAGAATGCACCAACACAAGTGTGGCACGCTGGCCCGTTTGATATGGAGCTATTCCACGGATACCTACAGAGGTCCATGTCGATGACACGGCTACGTACCATTCCACACGCACATGACGATGAGATATACCCTAGCCAGTCAACACTGGAGTCGCATACAATCGGTCAAGATTTTATTTAGAGCATAATCAACATGAGTGCCTATGTAGTGCATACCTAACTATGAGACAAATGCAGGCCGATATGACATGGGAGCTACAGACTGAGGTGGCTCGGTACGGACGCTCGCTTTCGAACGTTCCTCTTATGCCCCGTCAGCAGGCTCAGTCCTTTGCCCGGCGGGTCGAGGAGAAGATGCGGCGTATCTACACGTCCATCACGTGCACCAGTGTCTCAGACGTCGTTCAACACCGAGAAGCACAACGCCCACCGCGTCACTCGGTGGAGGAGCGCGCCCCACGTCGATCCACGCAGCAGCGCCCACCGCGTCACTCGGTGGAGGAGCGCGCCCCACGTCGATCCATGGAGCAGCCACCATCAGGCCACGGGCCTCGTCCACGACTCTCACAGCAGGCGACGCCGAGAGCACCACCTCCAGACCAGGCTGGAGGCTCGGGGTGGCAGCAATCACAGTTTACTTCTGACCCGTGGCAGCAATCGCAGTTCAATATCGACCAGTTGCACCAGAACCAGATTACTTTCGAACAATGGCAGCATCGGCCGATCCCCTACATGGACTTTGCTTATCGACCACGGTCTCATCCTCATGGTAAGCGTGTCCCTTCCTACTATTATTAGATGCAGATGCCATTGTTCGATGCCAATTTCTTGTACACTAGCAGGAGACTCCGTTACATGGGACAAGATCGACGTCATCAGCAGACACAAAGATGAGCGGGTAGACTGGTTTAGTCAAGATCGGCCGGTACTCCACCACCTATCCCCACACAGAATACACAGGATCAAGGTGAAGGGTCAACTGCACCTCGCCGTGATGTGATGCCACCCCACAGATATGGATGGAGTACACCGAGGCCTCCGCCACCTCGTCGTCGACACCAGTGATATCTACTTATGTATCAGTCTTTTACCTATCTATGTATGAGACATCATTCTATTATTTCATGATTTTATTCGACAAACTACTCAACATAACTTGCAACATAGTTCAACATAACTTGCGGTACATAAATAAGAGTCCTATCTATCCCTAGCATGATGCCTTTCCCTTTCCCTTCGATGATGCCTCGCCCTTTCCCTTGGACGATCCCTCGCACTTGCTCTTCTTGGCCTGCGATTTCTTCTTCTCCTGCCTCTTGTCCCACTCAGCTCTTGCCTTGCTTCCAACGGGTGGCGGCATGAAGATATCATCCTCATCTTCGCTCTCTTCTATCCAGGCCCTACGTGCCACAACCTGCTCCGTCATGTCAGCTTGACTCTTCTTGGCCTGCTCTTTCTTCTTCTCCTGTCTCTTGTCCCACTCAGCTCTTGCCTTGCTTCCAACTGGTGGCGGCATGAAGATATCATCCTCATCTTTGCTATCTTCTATCCAGGACCAAGGTATATTAGCCACCTCCATCATGCGAGCTTCACTCTTGAAGGTGAGCTTGTCCCACCTTGCCTTGATCCTGAGAAGCTCTGCTCGTACCTGATTTGGGGTCTTCAGTTTCCACCCTCTTCGATGAAGTGACTTACCAAGTATAACGAGAGCATCATGGTTCGATACCAACGTATCCCAGTCGGCTGGTTTATCGGCTATCTCAACAGTTCTGGCTATGAAGAAAAGCCTAATGAACATATCTACAGGCCAGAGAGACGCGTCGGTCATAGTGGAGAGGAGTGGAGGAAAATGCGAGAGCAAAAGGAGAGAGGGAAATGAGAGAGTAAGAGGAGGAAGAGATGAACTGGGTTAAAGGATACATCCCGTTGCCCGGATTTATAGAGGCACCGAACCGACTAGGCGGGAAAAAAGGGCGGGAAGTCGTGGCGGGAAGTCGTGGCGGGAAAAAGAGGGCGGGAAGTCGTGGAGGGAACAAAGGGCGAGGATTACTGGCGTGAAAAATTTGCGGAGAGTAACGGCGGGAAAAAATGGCGGGGAGTACCGGCGGGAAAAATCGGCGCGAAGGATTGCCAAGGAGCGGACAATTATTTAGCGAAGATTATTTAGCGGCTGGAGCACTGGGGCGTCGGCTGCTCAAAGGACGACAGATCGTGTCGTCTCTTCAAGGGACGACAGACCTGCGTCGTCTGCTCAAAGGACAAACACATCAGTCGTCCGCGCAATCAACGAAGCAGCGCTGTCGTCCGTTGAACGGACGACGGACGGACAGAAATGCAAATTACCAAATTTGCGTATTATTTGTGACAATGAATAAAAAAATGTATTATTTAAAAAAAATTAGCAAGCTTCAACCTACTGATGGTGATCCTCTTTCTGATCCGACGCGTTATCGTCATATTGTTGGGAGTCTTGTTTATCTTGCTGTCACTCGTCCTGACATCTCTTATCCTGTTCATATTCTGAGTTAATTTGTTTTTGATCCTACCACTGTTCACAATAGTCATCTTCTTCGTGTTCTTCGTTATCTTCGTGGTACGATCACTCATCGCCTTTTCTTTTCTTGTTCCAGCTCCCTCCAGCTCCAATACTATTCGGATGCTACATGGGCGAGTGATTCTTCGGATCGACGTTCACTTTCTGCTTATTGTGTGTTTCTTGGTGGTTCGCTCATTGCTTAGAAGACAAAGAAACAGACAGCGGTTTCCCGTTAGAGTGTTGAGGCTGAGTTGCGTGCTATGGCCTTGTTGACTGCTGATGTGACCTGGTTACGGTGGCTATTTGCGGATTTTGGGGTCTCTATTACCACACCCACTCTGGTTTTGTCTGACAGTACATGTGCTATTAGTGTTGCATGTGATCCAGTCAAGCATGAGCTTACCAAGCATATTGGTGTTGATGCTTTCTATACACGTGCTCAGGTGCAGACTCAGGTTGTTGCGCTTCAGTATGTGCCTTCAGATTTACAGTTGGCGGATTTCTTTACGAAGGCACAGACCAGAGCGTAGCATGATTTCTTACTCTCCAAACTCAGTGTTGTGGATCCACCATGACTTTGAGGGGGGTGTTAGATGTATATATTTGTATACTGTAGTTTCCCCACATATAGGGGGCTTCCTGCATATTTACACCTGTACCTATACTATATATTGTGGCCTTTCGCCCTAGAGAAATACAAGTTGCCTATTCCTAACACATCCCACATATTTCCTTCATGTATTGACTCATTATCCTAAGTCATATAAGGATTTAGGCACTCGGCAAATCGTGTATGAGAGAACGAGATCCGTTATATGCATGGATTTTTTTAAGGAAAAAGTGAGATGCGAAAGGGGAATTGACCGGGCAAGACCATGATGGTTATTTCATACCTTTAATTATGTATTGGTCAATGCAGGGTGAATTGATGCCATGTGAGATCCTAAATACAACCTAGTCAATCGTCCCGTCAGGAGGGGTGTCGGCTTTGGCGAGGTCGGCTTCGGTTACTGTGGCACCAAATTGGCATCCTTCTCCTCCCGCCTCGCTGATAACGTTTTGAGATTACGATTGAAACGTACTTGAAAAACATACACAGATACAAGATGTAGGGTATGGCGCTCTCTCTCTCTCTTTATTATGCAAATATCATGTAGCATATAATGTTTTTTTGATAAATGACGCTTTATTACTCAAAAAGTTTATTAAGAAAGGAGTCACCTATGGTATCCGAATCCTAACGAATAAATGAAAAAAAGGAAAGGAAGGGAAAGGAAATAAACTTGGCTCCGACACAAATCCATAATAATAAGTTAATAACATGATTACATGTTTTTTGTTGTAGGATTGAACACCGATAATTGTGAATCGCAACTTTGCAGTCATGCACAGTAAACGGTAGCCTAGCAATTCAGAAAAAGCTTTATAATATATGCACATATATATGGTCGAGAAAACAGGATACACCGTGAGTACTTCACAATATTAACGTCACAACCATGAAACATATTTGCATCATTTTCCTTTCGCAGTCTTTCTCTTCTTGAGCGCCTCCTTCCTCTTCTTCTCCATCTCCTTCTCTTTGGCCTCCCTATCTCGCCGTTTTTTTGCTTCCTCCTCACGCTGCTTCCTCTCCTTCTCGACCTTCGCCTTCAGCTGCTCTTCTTTGTGGGCCTTTCTCATCTTCTCCGCCTTCTCCATCCTCGCCTCATCCACGGGCACATGCCTTCCCTTCCCCTTCGCCCTGTCGCTCGCTTGGGCGTTCTCCATCGCCCTGGCCCTCTGGGCAGCCACATCAGCCTTCTGATCATCCTCCCTTCCTCCATCTCGTTGGCGGCCATGTTCCTCCTTAGGCGGAAGCACGGCGTCTTCTCCGCCACCTCCCTACGCCTCATCTCCTCCCTCCTCCTCGGCTTGACGCTGCCGCCTAGCCATGAAACACATGGTGGTGAAGCGATGAACTCACTCGTTGATGTGCTAGCTAAGACCAAACCAGGAACTAGCGATTGTGTGGCTAGAATCAAGGCATAGTTTGTGATAATGTGCCCATATTGTGCATACACATGCATCATGGGATGGCGAACAATGTTGCAGGAGTAAGTTTTCCTTTTTGTCGCACCAAAAATCCATTTGCCATTTTCCGAGCATAAAAAACGGACGGTTTTGTGAAGCAACCACCAATGGCTAATTCAAAATTCTACCACCATATTTTACAAAAATACTATACCACCTTATATAGACAATGTCCCAACAGGGGGATCCGAAACCTTTCCATCCACTTCTGGTGAAAAAGACAAATTCCTGCCGAATCGGCAGGAAGTGGGTCAGATATGAACTACAGGTATATGATCTGATGCTCATGTTTTTTACAAAAATAATTTTTAGGTTTACAATATGCTATTTTATCAAAGATCCAATGCAAGTTTTCCTTTTCATCGCACCAAAAAGGCATTTTTCATTATCCGAGCGCAAAAAGAGAATTTTCTAAAGCAACCACCAAATAGATAAGTCAAAAACGGAGGGTTTGTGATTAGTTGATATGGATATCATATTTGGATTCCTCTCATTTTTCAGATCAATTTAGATATATTATTTGTTAAATTCCGATTTACAGATTTAAAGATATTAATTATTCCATATTAAATAGAAAAATACAAAAAAGTAAAATTATTATATTTTTATTTGAATTCAATAATATTTTTACCTATTCATTAATGTTTACTTAAATAATTGTTTGTAATTTTAAAAAATACAAACATGTGACATGTTGATATAAGGGTTAATAGGATTGATATCATAGTATTGACAACAATGTATGAATTACTTTGCGAAAACAGATTCTGAAGAAAAACGAGGAGGTTAAGCGTGCTGGAGCTGGAGTAGTATTAGGATGGGTGACCGGCCGGAAAGTTCGACCAAGACTGCAATTTAATTAAATATTAAGTGTAATTAGTGTTAAAAATGTTCAAAGTGAGAGATTAACGAGTCAAACAATTCAAAGATTCAAAAATTGAGAAAAAAAATAAAAAAAAAATTAAAAGAAATGTTTTTGCAACCTGTCGACAAGCTATGCCGACGTCCGCTACGCTGATGGCATTTTGATACGCCGATGGCCTCTATGTGCTTCGCCGAGGGAGTCCTTTGCCGAGAAGGCTACGCCGAGGGCAGCCGTCGGCGTACCATACGCCGAGGGCATTTTAGCCTACGCCGACGGCTTTTTGCCCTCTGCGTAGCCGCGCGCGTCCTGTAATGTTAGTTGTTTGCTTGTTTTTCTTTGTCTCCTAGTCAGTAGCCACTCTAGTTTGTAACTGAACCTAAATCCCTCTTAATTGATTTAGGTAGAATACCCGCCGTTTTCCTAAAAAAAGGTACTCTCCATTCCAAAATATAAGGCGTCTAAGAATTTGTCAAAAATCAATGTTTTCAAGTTTAATCAAGACTATATATAAAAATATGAACATTTAACATACTGAATCGACATCAATAGATTCGTTATAAAGTATATTTTCTTAACATGTACATTAAATATTGTAGATATATTTTCTCCTAAATATTTGATCAAAGTTAGTAAAATTTAACTTTTGGCTAATCCTTAGACGCCTTATATTTTGGAATGGATGAAGTATATAACATATTTTAGGAATGACTTAGTGAATAATTTTGTGAATATATCCGCTAGATTGTCGCTGGACTTAGTATGCGTTACATTTATCTCGTTCATCTCTTATGGTTCATTAGCGTTTAAGAACTTGGGCTTGCCTTGTAATTTTATCTTCATGTAACTAGTTTTTAGTTGAGCAACACAAACTGCATTATCTTTACTATTAAATTCAAAGATGTGGTGGTCTGTCGCCGTCACACTTCAACATAATTTCTGAAAAAATATCACCGAAACAACAAAAGGTCCCTACTTCTACGGTCATGTCTACTCCACAGTATCTTTACTATTAAATCAAAAGATGCGGTGCTATGTGGTGTCATACTTCAACATAATTACCGGAAAAGCACCACCGGAACAACAAAATGCCCCTACTTTTATGCTCTTATCTACTCTACTGTATAATTAATTGGCTAACAATCTTTCTTATTCTCAGTTTTGTACAAACCTATTATTCAGAAAATTCACTATGGAACAAGTATTATGAACTATATATCTACATACTGCATTGTTAACTTTTTTAAAAGTATGAAATCTTATGTGGGAATCAAATTGTCACACCATTATGATAGAAGCTGCACGAATTGATTCCGCTTTATTTGATACACATTTAAAATTTCTTTGTTCCCACGGGTTTGGAGTTGGCGACAAAGTCCGAGCGAATTTAGAAGTACTCCCTTCATTTCAAAATATAAGATATTTTAGGTTTGTGAAGAGAATGTAGGTGGACTTATTTTAGTACATAGGTTCACTCATGTTTGGAGTGAATCTAGACACTAAAATAAGTTTAGATACATTTGTTTCATAAAACTAAAACATCTTATATTTTAAAACAGAGGGAGTATGCATTATCGTGCCGTGGTGACACCCTGACTTGACGTTGCCGAAGGTGACGGTTGTGGACAGAGATCGATGGAAGAGGACATGGCTAAGCTAGGCATCGGAGAACTGAGAGAGAAATGGTGCCGTGGTGGGGTGCTGCGAACGAGGATTAAAAGGCGGGGCAGTAGGCTGGCTAAGAGAATTGGGACAAAAATAATGGACATACATTATTAAATTTGTCCATTTTTTTTGTCCAGTGCCATGACAACGTATGGTTATTTAACTAGTCTTCGTAGATAGATAATATTACATGCCTACAGAACATCCCACGGTCTCGTCTGATCTCATGGCCTTCCTTGATGAATTCTACCATTGTCGTGCGGAGCTCGATGGCCTGAACCGCGCGTACATTGCTCTACTTCCCAAGTCCGAAGATGTTGCCACCGCGGACGGGTTTAGGCCCATTTCCCTCCAGAACTGTGTGGTGAAGCTGCTCACGAAAATCTTGACCTCACGCCTACAACGGTTCATTGAGCAACTGGTGGCATACGAGCAGACAGGGTTCATCCGAGGGCGTTGTATCACTGACGGGTTCCTCTATGCAGCCGACCTGGTCCAGTGTTGCCGCATCCGGGGGGTTCCTGCGGTTGCCCTGAAACTGGACTTCAGAAAGGCCTTTGATTCAGTGAATTGGGATGCCCTCGATGCAATCCTCCGGGCGCGTGGATTTGGTGACCGGTGGTGTGCTTGGATCCGCATCCTCCTTGATACCAGCAAAGCTACTGTGCTACTCAATGGGGTTCCGGGGCGCTGGATCAACTGCAGGAACGGGCTGCGCCAGGGGGACCCCCTCTCGCCGTATCTGTTTCTGATAGTTGCCGACCTTCTGCGCCAAATGATCCTGAAAGATACGGACGAACATCGCCTCCTACATCCCCTTGTGGACGGCCTCCCGTGCCCCGTGGTGCAGTACGCCGACGACACGCTGCTCCTGGTGCGCGCTGATCCCGACCAACTTCGTCGCCTGCGTGACATACTTCGGGAGTTCTCAGACGCGACGGGTCTCGCCATCAACTTCCATAAAAGCGCCTTCGTGCCCATCGGCGTACCTGCTACCGACGCCGCACATCTATCTGCCATATTGGGGTGCCCAGTATCCTCGTTCCCGCAGACGTACCTTGGACTCCCGTTGTCGGATCGCAAGTTGCCTTCCTCCGCCATGGACTACCTGGCTGGGAAGATCGAGCGTTGCATCCCCCCTTGGCAGATCCGCCCCACCTCGCTTGGTGCTAGGCTGACTCTCTCGACATCTGTTCTATCCGCGCTCCCCGCTTATGCGATGTCGGTAATGCAACTGTCTAAGGGGACAATCGCGAAGATGGATCGCCCCCGGCGTGGCATGCTATGGAGTGCCATGACATCCTGCTCTGGTGGCTCGTGCCAGGTGTCGTGGGAGGTGGTGTGCCGTCTCCGCTCAGAGGGTGGACTGGGTATTGTCGACCTCGCTCTTCACAACACGTGCCTCCTGCTCAAGAAACTTCATGTTGTCCTCTCTGGGCAGCGCACCCCGTGGGTGGACTGGGTCCGCGCGAACTACATGTGTGCTCGCCCTGCTCCCTTGACTCCTGCCTGGCAGGTCTTCGCATCTCTCTTGCCCCTGTATCGGGCAATCACCTCTGTTCGTGTGGGCCACGGCCGATCCGTGGACCTCTGGGGGGACAATTGGACCTCCCTTGGCGCGCTCTCGACTGCCCTGCCTGCAGCATATTCCCACATTGTCCGTGCTGCCGGCTCTGTATCCGATGCGCTTGCTGATCGGGCTCTCGTGCTCCGCACGCATGATAGGGTGACCGACCGGGCTGAGAGTGAGCTTAACCGCTCCACGATGCTCTCGACCACCTCGCGCGCTCCTCCACCGCGGACGATGAGCGGTCTCTATTGTGGGGTGATGCCACCCATTTCAGTGCCAAGGGCGCATACATGATGCTGAAGAGCTCTGGGTGCGGCCCTCCCCTACACGACCTGAATTGGGCTGGGTATGCGCCGCTCAAGGTCAAGGTATTCGTCTGGGTCCTTCGCCATGGCAATACTCAGACGCTGCGTTTTCTGCGGCACATTGGGTGTCTGGACACGGACATATGCCCCTTCTGCCCGCGCCGGCCGGAGACTCTCGCCCACCTATTCTTCACCTGCTCCCGCCTGCGTCTCTTCTGGCGGCGTGTGCTTGGGCCTCGCCGACGCGCTCTCCCCACATCTACCGAGGCAGCTTGGGTCTCGCTCCAGGCAAGCAACCCCTCCTGGGGCGTACCGCTGTGGAGCACCGTCACCTCGTGCCTCCTCTGGGTGATTTGGAAAACCAGGAACCGAATGGTCCTTGACGCTGTTCGTATTCCCCCTTCGGCGATCCTCGAGCAAGTCGTTGAGCACCTGTGGCTATGGCGGGCTCGGGTCCCCCGCGTGTTAGCTTTGAGTGTGTAGAGCAATGGTGCACCACGCTCTTGTAATTCCCTTTGAGCCGATGCTCCTCCCCCATTCTGTAAAAAGTTTTTTGGGCATTCTTCTGCCCTCTCGTTAAATGAAAAATACAGGTGGGCAGTTCGCCCCCCGTTGTGCCGTTCAAAAAAAAAAATCCCATATATTTCCTTCATGTGTTGACTCATTATCCGAACTCATACAAGGATTTAGGCACTCGGCAAATCGTGTATGAGAGAACGAGATCCGTTATATGCATGGATTTTTTTGAGGAAAATTGAGATGCGAAAGGGGAATTGACCGGGCAAGACCATGATGGTTATTTCATACCTTTAATTATGTATTGGTCAATGCAGGCTGAATCGATGCCATGTGAGATCCTAAATGCAACCTAGTCAATCGTCCCGTCAGGAGGGGTGTTGGCTTTGGCGAGGTCGACTCCGGTTATCATGGCGCCAAATTGGCATCCTTCTCCTCCTCGCCATGCGTCCCATCAGAGTACCTGTGCTGATAACGTTGGAATGTACATGAAAAATATACACAAATATTCCCTCAGTTTCAAAATATAAGATGTTTTAGGTTTGTGAAGAAAATGAATCTAGACTTGTTTTAGTACGTAGGTTCACTCAACTTTGAAATGAATCTAACATTAAAAGAAGTCTAGATTTATTTTCTTCACAAACCTAAAACATCTTATCTTTTTAAAACGGAGGGAGTAGATGCAAGATGTAGGGCATGGCGCGCTCTCTCTTTATTATGCAAATATCGGTTAGCGTATAATACTTTTTTGATAAAGGACCTTTTATTACTCAAAATGTTTATTAAGAAAGGAGCCACCTATGGTATCCAAATCCTAACGAATAAATGAAAAAAAGTAAAGAAAATAAAATTGGCTCTGACACAAATCCATAATAATAAGTTAATAACATGATTACATGTTTTTTGTTGTAGGATTGAACACCGATCGTTGCAAATCACAACTTTGCAGTCATGCACACAAAACGGTAGTCTCACAATTCAGAAAAAGCTTTATAATATATGCACCTATATATGGTCGAGAAAACAGGATACACCATGAGTACTTCACAATATTAACGTCACAACCATGAAACATACTTGAGTACTCAACATACTTGCATCATTTTCCTTTCGCGGTCTTTCTCTTCTTGAGCGTCTCCTTCCTCTTCTTCTCCATTTCCTTCTCTTTGACCTCCCTTTCTCGCCGTTTCTTCGCTTCCTCCTCACGCTGCTTCCTCTCCTTCTCGACCTTCGCCTTCAGCTGCTCTTCTTTGTGGGCCCTTCTCATCTTCTCCGCCTTCTCCATCCTCGCCTCATCCACGGGCACATGCCTTGCCTTCCCTTTTGCCCTGCCGGTCGCTTGGGCTTGGGCGTTCTCCATCGCCCTGGCCCTATGGGCAGCCGCAGCAGCCCTTCTGATCCTCCTCCCTTCCTCCATCTCGTCGGCGGCCATGTTCCTCCTCAGGCGGAAGCACGGCGTCTTCTCCGCCTCCTCCCTTCGCCGCATCTCCTCTCTTCGCCTCATCTCATCTCGCCGGCGCTGCTCCTCCTCCTCGGCTTGACGCTGCCGCCTGGCCGTAAAACACATGGTGGTGAAGCGATGAACTCGCTCGTGGCTGTGCTAGCTAAGACCAGACCAGGAACTAGCGATTGTGTGGCTTATCTAACATCTGCTGTGTAGGAGTAGAAGCGAGCTTCTTGCTTATATATATTCGCCGTGCTGATTCACGACAGTGTCGCTGTCAGTGATGGGGGTTTCGAGGTTAGCTGTCGTCCGACGTCCATGGGATCTAGCTAGCGTGCCGGCCGTTGACCCGTTCATAGTGTTGCACGCAGCTGCAGCCACGCAGGGATATCTCTCACCAGACGGCTAATGGCAAGCGAATGTAAATTTGCTTTTTTTTTCACTGGAAGTCTGCAACGGCGATCCCTGTTCGAGGTGTAATCGGAGATTTCGTCAAAACTCTGCAAAAATGTGGATAGGAGCGTTGAATCGGTTTCGTATAGACCAATCTCAGTTCTCAGGTGGTCAGGTTGGCCCACCCTCTAGTAGTTTTACAACGTTCTGCATGCAGATGAACGGAAGAACAGGTCAGCTTCAGCAAATTTTGCGAACCTCGTCGGTCATATTCGCCCCGTGTTCATTGTAGTCGGAAAAAAAAATCATACCGTTCATCTGAATCCCCTCCTCATCCGTATATATGAACTTTCACTGTAAGCTGGACCAGACATATTGTTTGCTGCCAAAACACGTATCGGTATGCTCGCAAGTTTATAGAAAAATGCATCAGGAATTTATAAACTTTTGGGAAAAGGCTGATTTGGGGTCTACAGTCTGCACCGAAAACGAATTTAAAAAGGGGGCTAAAACATTATTATCTGCTTGGAATTTGTTGTTTTACACAAGCCAGAATAATATGCAATTTTATAAAAAAAGGTTTACTTATGCATATAACACTCGGTAATCAGAATCTATAAAATTTTAGAACCTTTTGTAAGCAGGAGAATATTATTTATAAGCTTAAGCTTGATCACGTGCAAGCGTTCTGAGACCATCTGTTAATGCCATGACATTGCCATGTGGGCTCATTCTCCTACTCTTTACATTGACGTATGACCGCTGTGGAGGCGTGTAGGTGCTGTGTTTTCATTACATCCTCTCTTACTCCCGTCATAGCACCGTCAGCCTCCTCTCTCTCTCTCTCTCTTTCTCTCTCTCTGCATAAGACTAAACGGTGGTATGATAACTACTATCATGTGTGGACACCATACCGACCGGCGTACCCATATCCTTTTTGCATAGATCAAACTGCTATCTTCTTACGTCTACACGTCTCGGTAGGACACAAACAACAACAACAACAACAACAACAACAACAACAACAACAACAACAACAACAACAACAACAACAACAACAACAACAACAACAACAACAACAACAACAACAACAACAACAACAACAACAACAACAACAACAACAAAATACGAAGATGGTGTTTTGGCTCACGGGTGAAAATGAACCTATTATAAAAAATATAAAGAAAGTTTTAAAATGTCAAAAAATAAGAAAGAAAATTCTGCTTGTATATCTGAACATTTTGTATTCTTACACAACTTTTCGGCAAAAAAAGACCATTTTATGTGACATGTGTAAAAAGACCAAAGATTGTCCAAGAATAATCATGTTGTTGGAGCATCTGAATTTGTGTTTTACACAGGGCACAAATAATTTTATTCCCAAGAAAAGTGTGTGCGAACATAGAATGTTCAAATATACATGCAAATATTTTTATTCTAATTTTTTTGACATTTTAAAATATATTTTTAAATAATGGGTTTATTTGCACCCGTAAGCTGAATTGGATTTGCGCCTATAATTTTATAGAACAAATAGCCGTCTATAATGTTGTTATATGTTGATCCAAATTCTACAAAGTATAGGTCAACTTCTGACGAGTGGAGCGAGACCCGTCGCCGGAGGCTTGGTCCACGTTAAATCTGTGTCCCCTTGCTGTGTTTTTTGTTTTCGTTCTTCGTTATTTTCTTGTCGCAATTGTAACAAATGTTATTGAACAAACCACCACGAATGTACCTTACATGTCATGCATTGGCAGAACATCATACAGGTGGCGCGGCAAAATGCGCTTATTTATCTAGTTATTATTAACATGGCTACTAAGCTCGAGCCTTCTTAGTTCGGGTCAGATGGGCCCCTGGCCCTACCCTCTATTAACAAGGAAATATTTGTATGTTTATTCTGCTGGATGCCCGTCCAATTGTCAATTTGTCACATTATGAAGAGTGCATGGACCAAGGGAGGCGCAACCTCACGGAGTCACGGTAGAGTTGACCAAGGCGCATGCAGCATCACAATAGAAGTGAAATGCATCATTAGCATCGAACTTGTGAAGTGGGGGAGGGTCAATTTTAGTCCTCCAACTCAGAACTTGCTCCAATTTAGTCCTCAAACTTGCTAAAGAGATTCGTATATGGGAGGGACTGAGGGTCCGTCGGAGGATACTAGCAATTTCAGCCTCCGACTTCCGCTGCCGACACGTGTCCAAAAGCCCACTTTTGTTTATGTAGCAAAAAATCATTCCACTTTTGCTGTGTGTAGTAAAAAAAACGGTTCATCTAAAGTAGGAGAAGACTGACTTCTCCAGACCTCCCCAAAGACTTCGCCGGAATCCTCGTAGCAAAAATATTTTGCTTATTTAGCAAAATTACTAGACGGATGTAGCAAAAAAGTTCACCGGAGACATCGACGGAGACCTCGCCGGAGACCACGTAGTAATTTTTTCTTTCTAATGATGCAACTTCAAAGAACTTTATGAGCAAAAAATTTGTAAATTTGTAGCAAAACCGACCTTGCTCGCTGGAGACTTCACCGGAAATCCTGTAGCAAAAAAATATGTTTTATTGTAGCAAAACCGACCTCTCATCAGACTCTCACTGAAGCTATGTAGCAAAAGTATTGTACTAATATAACAACACCGCGTAACGGTTGTAGCAAAAACATTCTTCGTACGATGCAAATCCACAAATCGTATGGTGAAAAACAACAGTTGATTGTAGCAAAAAAAATCTTCACATCATGCAAAACCAAAAAATCTTCACATCATGCAACGTGGAGATCCCATGGCAGCAACTCCGCTGAGCGGTAGTAGCACCGCCGCCCTCCCATGGCAGCAACTCCGCTGAGCGGTAGTAGCACCGCCGCCCTCCCATGGCAGCAACTCCGCTGAGCGGTAGTAGCACCGCCGCCCTCCCATGGCAGCAACACCGCCCTCCTGTTGCAGCAACGCCCATGGCAGCAACGCCGCTAAGCGGTAGTAGCACCGCCACCCTCCCATGGCAGCAACGCCGCTAAGCGGTAGTAGCATCGCCGCCCTCCCATGGCAGCAACGCCACCCTCCCGTGGCAGCAACTCCACTAAGCGGTAGTAGCACCACCGCCCTCCCGTGGCAGCAACTCCGCTGAGTAGTAGTAGCACCGCCGCCCTCCTGTGGCAGCAACTCTGTTGAGGGGAAGGAGCACCGCCGCCCTCCTGTGGCAGCAATGTCGCTGAGCGGTAGCAGCACCGCCGCCCTCCCATGGCAGCAACATCGCCCTCTCGTGGCACCAACAGAGACCACTGCATGCATCTCTGCCGCTCTCCGCAGAACCACAACACTAGCTTCATAGCATCGACCACCACCACATGCAGCTCGGCCTACCCAGCTCTCGCAGCTCGCAGCACCACCGCCCCACGACTACCTGTTTTGGCAGCCAACCGATCTAGGGACAGAAGCTCCGATGTTGGGGGAGAGAGAAGGCTTGAATAGAAGCGGCTGAGCGGGGAGGGAGCGGGGGCGCGTGGCCGGGATGATAGCCATGGCAGAACCGGAGTTCATAGCGAGAGAGAGAGAGAGAGAGAGAGAGAGAGAGAGAGAGAGAGAGAGAGAGAGAGAGAGAGAGGAAAGGAAGGGGAACGCCTCGAGTGGAGAAGAACGACCGGGGAGAAGATAAGGATAAGGTCATAGGCCCTCAACCCCTCAATGTCTCTAATAGTGGGACGCGTGGCAGCCGTACGAGGCGGAGGGAGCGATCCGTAGGATCCTCCGCCTGATTAACAGCGTTTTCCTTCGTATATGGTCTTTGTACGCATCCGGCTCATATCAAGCTGACGTGGAAATACTAGCATACGATACGGTTTTGGTCCACCATGGCTTATCGGGCTAGAAAGGTGACGGTTCCCTTTTTAAAATAAAAGGCCAATAGCCCAATGTTAAGTTAATAACATCAATAACGGGATAAAGATACAAGCGTTGAACTCAGCTAACAACAAAGTAAGAATGCAACCCGGTTGTGGGGTGTTGAAATGTTTTTGTCCCCTGGCGTCTAAAACCTAGGGTTATTGTTCTCTGCAGTTCAACCCACCAAGAGTATATGCCATCACTTGGATCTACCCCTGCCTTGCCTCGACGGTGCTCCATGGTAGATCATGGAGAGTCTAGCTCCTCGGCTTCGAATGGGAAGGATGATGTTGATGAACTTCTAGGTAGATTCAGTCTACATGAATAGGAGGCTGGTGATTTCGTTTGGGAGGAGGGTTCTCCTGATCAGGACGAGAAGGCAAAGTGGCTGGCGATTGGAAAAGTTCATACGATGAGGGGTTTCAGCACTAGTGCTATATACGCTGACATGAGATCAGTGTGGAATCCTGCTAAGGAGGTTGCTTGGAGGAAGATCGAAGATAATATGTTTACCATCCAATTTGGGTGTCTTGGGGATTGGAATAAAGCTATGTATGTGGGGCCTTGGTTATTCAGGAATAACTATGCGCCACTCCTAGAGGATTATGATGGGCTCCAAAACCCTAGAACTGTGGTTCTTAGTAAGCTTGTATTTTGGGCGAGAGTCATTCACTTGCCTGATAACTATCTTAATGAACCTGTGAAAGAGCATTTCCTATCCCTAGTGATTTTGGTGTTTTATAACAACACACATTTCGGACTAATTATTTGCCAAGTGTATCGCAGGTGCATTGAAAAAGGCTTGGCAATGGTTAAACAACCGTCCAGAAACCTTCTGCCTGGTGCGGAACCAAAAAGCGGTAGTACCGCTATTTGATACTGCACCTGCAGAGATTGTGATCGATTGCTAAAATCATCCGGGCTAGGTACTAAAAAGCGGTAGTACTGCATTTTAGTACCTAGCGCGATAGTAGCTTTTTAACCACTTGTCAAAAGCTACTGCCCGCTCCGGTACTAAAATGCGGTAGTACCAGATTTTAGTACTGTGGCAATAGAAGTTTTTCCAACCTATAAAGGCATCGACTCTTGTACTAAAATGTGGTAGTACCGCATTTTAGTACCTGGCGTGGCAGTAGCCTTTTGTAGGTTGGCAAAAGCCATTGGCTGCCTAGGTAGCAAAATGCGGGTATACCGCATTTTGCTACCTGGCGTGACAGAGAGTTTTTTCGATCAAGTTGCTGATACCACTACGCGTCCGGTAGTACCGGTTGCCACTTGCGGTACTACCGCTTTACGGTAGCACCAAGTGTGGTACCGCTGTGGCCAGGGCCTATGAAGTTTGAATGTTGGTCTTCCGGTACCAGGTCCGGTAGTACCGGTGTTCTCCGGTAGTACCGCTTGAACTTCCGATACTACTGCTGCATTAAAGGCTCCAACGGCCAGATTTCTTGGAGGGGTATAAATACCCCTCCACCTACCTTGGGACAAGATGCTCATTCACATTAAAGTCAAGACCACCATTGGAGCCACCAAATCTTCAAGATCTCCTCAATCCACCACCCAAAGTCTTTGATCTTTGGGGAATCAAAGGAGGAGGCCCCGATCTACTACTTCACCAAAAGAGATCTTCATTTCCCCCTTATTTCATTGAGAGCCCCTTTGTTCTAGTGTTTTCTTGAAAACCCTAGTTCTTGTTTTGGTTCTTACAAGCTTGTCTTTGATTGCTTTGACAGCTTGCTTGTATTTGGGAGCCTCCGATTAAGTTGTGGATGTGTGCCCCAAACTTGTAAAGGTGTCGGCTTCCACCTTGAAGGTTGCCGATATAGTGGAAGGTGAATCGATCCCGTTGGGGTGAGATTCATCGGAGAACAAGGGTGGCCTTTCGTGGCGTTGGTGGTTTGAAACCACCCCCTCTCCAAACGTAGACGTACTTCCCCTCAAAAGGAAGGAACTACGGGAAACAAACCCTTGTGTCTCCGCGTCCACCACTTTGGTTACTTCTATCCTTTACCGCACTTTATTTACTTATTCTTACTTTGTGTTGTGGTAGCTCTTGCATAATTGTCATATAGGTAAATTCACCTTAGTTGCATTATCTAAAGAATTTACCTTATTGTCAAACCTTAATTTGAAAAAGAAGAAAATTTGAAGTAGCACCTATTCACCCCCCCCCCTCTAGGTGCCCATACGATCCTTTCAATTGGTATCAGAGCCTCGACTCTTTATTTGGGCTTTACCGCCTAAGAGAATATGGGTAGCAACGATGGGGATGGTGGTGGTGAGCCGACCACGGTGACCATGGAATATCTCTAAAACTTGGAAACAAGATTGAGCTCTTCCTTGGTCAATAAAGTCAAGAAGATGCTTGAGCAACTTCTTAAAGACAAAGAAGGCTCATCACCCTCATCTCCTCAAGAGGATCAACCATCCGTTTTACCTAAAGGGAATACGTCGGTATCCCCCGAGGGTATGATGGTGGGGGGTAAACAAGACAACACTAATTCATCCACACAACTTGATGGGGGGAAGGGTGAGCACCGTGATTCTTGGTACTCTCCTGATCCTCCCATCCCTCACCCTCATGTGTACAATAGGGGTGACACACCTAAGCTTGAAGAGTCGGCTACTTTTGCTCAATGGCAATCACTAATGAGAACTCATGTGCGCAGCTCTTGCATTGAATTATGGAACATCATCGAGCATGGACTCTTTATTGGGGATCTAAACAACATGACAAGAAGAGAGGTTGTCAATAGTCAACTCAATGCCACTGCTTTGCATATGATTCAACAAGGATTGGGGACAAAGGATTATCCACACATTGAGCACTTGAGAGTATGAGGAGGAACCGATATGATGCCCTCACCGTATTGTTTGTTGGAAATGAAGCTTTGGATGCCCTCACCGTATTGTTTGTTGGAAATGAGAGTATGAGGAGGAACCGATATGATGCTCTAAGCAATGAAGCCGAAGGCTTCTAGTAGAAAGAAGGTGAAGATCACTAAGACATGTACCTAAGGCTCAAAACCACCGCCACCACTTTTAGAAATGTGGGTGCCTCACATGTGGATGATGCATGGATAAAAAGGAAATATGTGAGTGCACTCATGCCCTTTGAGCCCACGTACATGAAGAGCTTACAAGGTAGACACAACTACCATCTCATGACCTCCAATGAAGTTATGCAAGAGATGGCCGCTTTCAAGGTTGCCGCCAAGAATGCCAAAGACGCCCGTGCTCGTGCCCTTGGTATGAGCAATGTTGTCAATGTTGCTTTGAAGGCCAAAGTTGTGGATCATGGGGATGAAGATGATAGTGATGAAGGACTGTCCATGGACCATCCTGATGAAGTCAAGATTGCTCATAGTCAATACATGGCCTTCTATGCAAAGAACTTTTGGAAGAACCCCGCCAAGGCCAAGATGGAAATGCAACGAAGAAGCAACTCAAATGGGAAAAGAGAAAATAATACTAGATTGAGAACTTGCTTCAATTGTGGTGACCGCTATCACTTTGTGGCAAGTTGTCCCTATGAGAAGAGAGAAGATCATGGGGGTAAGCTTGTGTTGAAGAAGACTCTCAAAGCACCTTACAAGAAACCCTTCATCAAGAAGAATCCCATCAACAAAAAGTCGGGAGAAATTGTCTTGATCACTCATGAAGAATACTCCTCCGACAATGAAGATGATGATGAGGAGGAGGAAGAGGAAACTTCTAATGGCGTGGCAGCTCTAGCCACTACTTCTACTCCGACATTCTCACTCTTTGACTCTCCAAATGAGAACTCTCCAATCAAGAATGTCACTTGCCTTATGGCAAGAGGAACGGAGGTATCCTCATCATCTCACTCTACTCCCTTAGACAATGATGAAATTGATGATGAGATGTCTCTTGTAGTTAAAAAGGAATTAATTGCCTTTGATGAGTTTATGACTAACCTACAAGGAGATGCTAAGATACATTTTGGAAACATCTTAGATCAACTATCCCATACACAAGAGCTTCTAGATGTAAGATGTAAACTTGGGCATGAACACATGATTGAGCTAGAGGCTTTAAACAATGCTCTAGAAGAAGAACAATAAACTAGGTTGTCTCTTGAATTAAAACTTGAAGGGCTTGATGGGGCCAATGACATAACAAACTCATCAAAGAGCGTGATCATGCTATTTCTAAATACAAAAGAGCTAAAAAGGACAAGATTGAGTTTGGTGTGGTTCATGAAAAACTTGCCGAGGATTTTAGTTTGCTTAACAAGGCTCACAAGGCCTTGGAGAGTGAACTCTTGTCACTCACAAAGTCCCATGAAATGCTTCAAACTCAATTGGCCAATATTCCTTCACCTAGTAACTTCATTCCATCTAGTAGTACAATTATTCTTGAAGAGAATGCTAGGTTGAAGGGGAAGCTTGCTAAGGCCACATTTCCACAAGGCAAAAATTCCATTGATGATCTTTTGAGCAAGCAAAGGCGTAGTGGTGATAAAGGGGGCATTGGTTTTGTTTCCAAAACCAAGAAGAAGAACAATAAGAAGAAGAAGGCCAAGCCCGCACAAGAGACCAACAAGACCATTGTGGATAGTAAGACCACAAGTGGTAAAACTATGTCTCGTGATGACTTTGCGGGAAGTGTTAACCCTCACTATGTTCTAATGCGTGATTATTATGGTGATGTGTATGCACAATATGTTGGCCCTTATGATTGTTATATTGCTTGGTCTATTTGGGTTCCCAAGACCCTTGTTGCTAACAAAAGAGGACCCGTTGAAAAATGGGTACCTAAAAATTAGCTTGATCTTTTGTAGACATATGCTTCCGGGGGTTCAAAGTGGGTGCTTGATAGTGGTTGCACAAGTCATATGACCGGAAGCTCGTCTATTTTCAAGGACCTAAAGCCAAATGATGATCAAATCATCGTGACATATGCCGACAAATCAAAGTCTAAGGTAATGGGTTTCGGCAAGGTAGTGGTTGCTCACGACATTACACTCGTGAACGTCATGCTTGTTGAGACCCTTGGATACAATTTACTTTCAGTCCTTGCTCTTGGAAAGATGGGCTTTGCCGTCTTTATTGATGTTGATATTGTGGTCCTCTTGTGGAGCAAGTCTCTCAAGGTCGCTTTCGTTGGGTACGTCGAACATGACTTGTATGTGGTGGACTTTTTGGAGCAAGCCACTACAGGTCCGATGTGCTTATTCGGAAAGTCCGATGTGGGTTGGCTATGGCATTGCCGACTAGCCCATGTCAATATGAGAACTTTGCAAAGTCTTCATAAGTAGGGCCATATTGTTGGACTAAAAGAAAATGTTTCCTTTGCCAAAGATCGTGTTTGCAGGGCATGTGTTCTAGGGAAGATGCATGACGCTCCTCACAGGCCTAAGGACCAAATCAAGTCTACCAAGATCTTGGAACTCCTCCATGTGGATCTATTTGGTCCTCCATCTCATGCAAGTCTTGGTGGGAAGAAATATTGTTTGGTGATTGTTGACGACTTTTCAAGATACTCTTGGGTTTATTTCTTCAAGTTGAAGAGTGAGACTCAAAAGACCTTTATCGACTTCATCAACTTGGTTCAACGGCAATACAATGTTCCCGTGTTGATTATAAGAAGCGACAACGGCACCGAGTTCAAGAACTACACCTTGAATGATTTCCTTAGTGATGAGGGGATTAAACATCAATATTCCGTTGCATACACCCCTCAACAAAATGGTGCGGCCGAGAGGAAGAACCGGACTCTTATTGAGATGGCTAGGACCATGTTGGCGGAGTTTAAATCTCCATACAACTTTTGGGCCGAATCCATCTCCACCGCTTGCCATGCTTCAAACCGGCTCTACCTTCGCAAAGAAATCAACAAGACTCCATATGAAATTCTTACCGGTAACAAGACCAACATATCTTACTTCCGGGTGTTCGGTTGTAAGTGTTTCTATCTCATAAAAGGTGTTCATTTGTCTAAATTCGAGTCTAAAGCATTAGAGGGTATTTTTGTTGGCTATGGTCTCGAATCTCACACTTATAGAATCTATGATAAGCTCTCTGGAGCCGTCATAGAATCTTGTAGTGTGACCTTCGAAGAATATGATGGTCCCCAAGGGGAGCGTGTTGATGCTTGTGATGCAGATGATGAAATGCCTCAGGATGCCATAGGAAGAATGGGTGTGGGATATATCCGCCCCGTTGAGGAACCCCTTATGGAAGATCGAGAATAACTATGCTCCACTCAAGTGGAGCCCTCATATTCACAACCTCAACATGCTCCATCCACCGAAGAGGGCATTGAATCAAGCCAAAGACAAGATGTGGACCCTCAACATGGTGATCAAAGTGTCAACTCTAGTCAAGGGGAGCTTGATCCATTCGCCAGGTTGTCAACTGGTGCCAAGTCAATTTTTCAAGGAAGATCCGTACAAACTGCTTTGAGACAAGCTCAAATTGATGCTAGAAGAGCACTTGATCAAGACCAAGGTCAATCTTTGCCTCCCAATGTAGAGGATGATTCCAATGATGATCAAGGTCAAGATGATGGTCAAGACGAGGACCAAAATGAAGAAGAGGGTCCCTCGAGAAACAACATGGAGATCCACGCTCGTCGCGAAGCTAGGAAGGAAAGAATGTTGGAATTAAGAGACCACACTCTACAAAATGTTGTTGGTGACCTAAGGAAAGGCATTTCCACAAGAGAACAATTGAAGAGGTTTAGTGAACATCAAGCTCACATCTCCATGATTGAACCTAAGAAAGTGTGGGAGGCTCTTGAAGATTCGGATTGGTTGGAAGCTATGCACAAAGAGCTCAACAACTTTGAGAGAAACAAAGTATGGGAGTTAGTTGAGAAGCCAAAGGATTGCCGCAATGTTATTGGAATAAAGTGGATATTCAAGAACAAGCAAGATGAGCATGGAATTATAGTAAGGAACAAGGCTAGATTGGTTGCACAAGGGTATTCTCAAATTGAAGGCATTGACTATGGAGAGACTTATGCACCCGTGGCTCGCCTTGAGTCCATCCATATCCTTCTTGCTTATGCGGCACATCATAATTTCAAGTTACAACAAATCGATGTAGAAAGTGCATTTCTTTATGGCCCATTAAATTAATTAGTATATGTTAAGCAACCCCCGGGATTTGAGGACCCCAACCTCCCAAACCATGTCTACAAACTTGATAAGGCGCTCTATGGGCTCAAGCAAGCCCCACGCACGTGGTATGGGCACCTTAGAGAATTATTGTTTGACCGTGGATTTGAGGTTGGGAAAATCGATCCCACTCTTTTTACTAAGAGGGTCAATGAGGAGCTTTTTGTATGCCAAATATATGTTGATGATATTATCTTTGGCTCATCTAACAAAGCTTTTAATGATGAATTCTCAAAGCTTATGACTAGTAGGTTCCGGATGTATTTGATGGGAGAGTTGAGAGTATTTCTAGGCTTTGAGATCAAGCAAGTTAGAGGAGGGACATTCTTCAATCAAGCCAAGTATACTCAAGATATGCTCAAGAGATTCAAAATGCAAGATTTAAATGGAGCTCCTACTCCCATGGCTACAAAGACTCATCTAGAACAAAATCCAAATGGTAAAGATGTGGATCAAAAGGTATACCAGTCCATGATTGGTTCTTTGCTTTACCTTTGTGCATCTAGACCCGATATTGTGTTGAGTGTAGGTGTGTGTGCAAAATATCAAGCGGCTCCTAAGGAAAGCCATTTAATGGCGGTCAAGAGAATCTTTCGATATTTAGTTCATACCCCATTTCATGGTCTTTGGTATCCTTGAGGCTCAACATTTGCTCTTTGTGGATACACGGATTTGGATTGGGAGGGTGATAAGGATGATAGAAAATCAACATCCGGGGCTTGCCAATTTCTTGGTAGGTCATTAGTATGTTGGTCTTCTAAGAAGCAAAATTGTATATCTCTCTCTACCGCCGAAGCCGAGTATGTCGCTGCCGCTAGTGCTTGCACTCAATTGCTATGGATGAGGCAAACTTTAAAGGAATACGGTGTCCATTGTGACAAAGTGCCTCTTCTATGTGACAATGAAAGTGCCATCAAAATTGCATACAGCCCGGTGGATCACACAAGGACAAAGCACATTGAGATTCGTCATCACTTCATTAGAGATCATGTTTCTCGAGGTGATATTGATCTATCATATGTGTCAACCAAAGAACAACTTGCCGATATATTCACGAAGCCACTTGATGAAGCAAGGTTTTGCTACTTGAGTAATGAACTAAATATCGTAGATTCAAGGAGCTTGACTTGATTATCTTGCACTCTCACCTAATACTCGACCCATACTTGGTTTAGGTGTAGGCATGGACATAGGGGGAGTGCGATCCTAATTGATTGGACCATCCCTCCCCCCATTATGCGCAAAGTAAACAAAATCATTCCTCTTAATATCATTTTGTGATATGTGAGCTTAATGATGAGTTTAGGTAATGGACCCAAGATATATCTTCGTGGTGCCAAGCCGAGTATACTCAAACATGGTGGAATAGTCCACCGCCCCCTCTCAATCGCGAGGTTGATGTGCTTACTCGTGTTTATCACTGTTTAATTGGTTCTTACTCGTGTTTGCCATCCTCCAGTTGGTTTTGTTCTTTTGGTCGTGCACTCACATTTGGCTCTCCATATGTTTTCAGTAATTTTTGAGTGCATTGGCCCATATCAGTGTGACTCTCTAATCCCATGCCATTCTTATCCCCCGACAAAACTCATCTACTCTGCACAATAACCTTCCATTTTATGTATCTTGGCTCTCTGTCCTGATGGTTACGGTACTACCGGTTCTCACTAGCGGTACTACCGCCAAACGGTACTACCGGAAATGACTAGTGATACTACCGCTCCTGGATCAGTTTCCGGTCTGTCTGAAACTTCCAGTGATACTACCCGTAGTTGTCTACAAGATAGCGGTACTACCGCTCGTAGCTCCGGTACTACCGCTTGTGCGTTTTGGTTAAGATTGGAGACGTGGGAGAGGCACCTCTCAGTGCCTCATTAGTCCCCCGTCTCCACTCCTCACCAGCGCCGCCGCAGGAGCACGAGGACGCCGCAGGAGCCCCGCCCCCCTTCTCCTTTTCCCGGATCCACACCGGATCCGGCCTCCTCACGGGCTCCTCCTTAATCTCCACCGCCATGGACACTGGTACTACCGCTCTCCTCCTCTCTCACTTGTTTTCCCCATTGAATCTAGGGTAACTTTGATTCTTGGCTAAAACACGTATTCTTGAGGTTGTATCGTGTGCTATCTACAAGATATACCACTTTGTCCTATGGAATTCTTGTTTTACAACAAATTTACTGCCCATACATGGATTTCTGTCTCAGATCTGCACTGTGGTCAAGGGCCGGTAGTACCGGGAATCTTTTTTCGGTACTACCGCCGGTGCAGGTCCGGTACTACCGCCCTGTAATGACAGCAACTTCTTTTAATATCGAGAGTTCCATCCTCTGTTTGTCTCGGGTTCTTGTGCCCTTACCCCTATGCTATCTCCCTCGTTCTTTCACAGGTGCAGGGAGTTCCTGGGGATCGCGCAAACTCTCCAAAGCTCACCATGAGATCGAGGACTATGAGTTAGAGTCAGAGACTGAGTCAGAAGAGGAGGTCATGCCTCAACCTAGCACCCGTCTAAAACTGCAAACAACTCGTGGTCGTCGGGGTGGGGGGGTCAAGCAAAGTGCTGGTCGTGGTAAATCTCCTCCATCTCCTCCTCCCTCCGGTCCTCGCAATATCCACGGTTCAGGGCCATCTAGGCCAAAGCTACTATCTGATTTGTCTGAGACAGAATTTCATGACCTACGGGTTATCAATCCATATGTGGCTGCTCGCTCTCATGCTCGGGAAGGTAGCCTCTTCTATACGGACTTCCAGGAGCGGTTGTTCCATGAGATCCTCATGAAAGATGACAAAATGGTGGTCCCTTAAAAGTGGATCGAGATGAATCATGTGAGGAAGAACCTGAACTACTTTGGTGAAGCTCTTGAGATTTGCACCAACATTGGCTTGCTTCCCATTATGGAGTTCCGGTGCAACTATGACCCAATGCTCATTACTCAGTTCTATGCAACCGTTCACTTTGCCAAGAATCAGACTCGGACTCTCACCTGGATGACCGAGGGTGTCGTCAAGCAAGCAACGTTGGTTGAGTTCGCGGCTATTCTCGGGTACGAAGACCGTGGAAAAGACACTCCCGTTGGTTTTTGGTGCCATGACAATGATTGCCCCAAGAAGAAGGATCTCTTGCACCACTGTACATCAGGGGGCGTGGCATCCCTGGAAAGATCAAAGGGCTTCTACCTACATATGACATCTTGAATCGCATCTTACGTGAGACCGTCGCCCCCCGTGCTGGGAATGTTGATGAGATACATGCCTTCATGGTGGATATTATGCTCACCACCTTTCACCACCGTGACTCTGGCCTACCTATGGATGTGATGGATGTTATTTGGAATGAAATGGTCAGTGCCACTTTTCAAAGGAGGGTGCCTCCTTTTGCTCCGTACATCATGGCTCTCATTATTAGCAAGTGCCCTGTGATTGCCCGTGACTTGCCTTCTCTTCGCCTTGTCACTCACCGCCACAAGAATCTGTTGATCAAGACCCATCTCAAACCACGCAATGCCGATGGTCAGATTGTTGATGAGGATGGGAACCCTGTTGTGGAGGAATCCGGTGATGCTGATGATGCCCAGCAGGATGCTGACTTTGTGGTCTCACGTCGCATGCCCGCTCAGCCATCTTGGGCCAAGAGGTTTGAGGCCAAACTCAAGAAGATATTCTGCCTCCAACTGGACAATCAGAAACGCATGTACGAGGCCCATGTCTATGCCAAGAAGTCATGTGCTCGTCAGAAGGAAATGATGGAGGCTCAAGGCTTGACCGTCTCCAAGGGATCCGAGAACAACATTACCCCATAAGACCAATGGATCTCCAAACACAACCACTAGGATGATGATGCCACCTCCTCCTTCCGTGCCCCGCCAACTCATGATGATGCATGGGATGATTATGAGGATGAGTGATCTCCGGGACGTTAGTGTTGCTCTTGTCCCCCTTTTGGCATCTTGATGCCAAAGGGGGAGAAGTTGCACATTAGGTATGCGGGATTTGCAAGGGAAAAGTCACAAGCTCGTTCTTGCCATTGATTTTTATTCGCTTGTGAACTTTATTTACTTGTCTCTTATTATGTGTGAACTAACTACTTGTGCTATGTATGGTGAGATTGTGTGGTTATCATATGGATCCATCTTGTGTGTAATATGGCTATTCTCATGTGGATCCATCTTATGTGGTGTATGTGACGACCTTCCCCATTCCTAATCCATATTGGTCATCACATGTTATTTAGCAAAGGTATGTGCTCTATGTGCGACTTCTACTCCCAGGTAACTTATTGATAGAATGGGGTTTGATTCTACATATCCAGGGGGAGCCCCATCTCTATCTTGTCGTCATTGGATTACCCTGCAAAATGTGTGTTGTCATCAAACACCAAAAAGGGGGAGATTGAAAGAGCATTTCCTATCCCTAGTGATTTTGGTGTTTTATAACAACACACATTTCAGACTAATTATTTTCCAAGTGTATCGCAGGTGCATTGAAAAAGGCTTGGAAATGGTTAAACAAACGTCCAGAAACCTTCTGCGGTGCGGTACCAAAAAGCGGTAGTACCTCTTTTTGGTACCGCACCAGGCAGTAGATTGTGATCAGTTGCTAAAAAGCCACTGCCGGGCTAGGTACTAAAAAGCGGTAGTACCGCATTTTAGTACCTAGCGCGACAGTAGCTTTTAACCACTTGTCAAAAGCTACTGCCCGCTCCGGTACTAAAATGCGGTAGTACCGGATTTTAGTACCGTGCGCAGCAGAGCCTTTTCCAACCTATAAAAGGGCACTGCTCACCCCGGTACTAAAATGCGGTAGTACCGCATTTTAGTACCTGGCGTGGCAGTAGCCTTTTGTAGGTTGGCAAAAGCCATTGGCTGCCTAGGTAGCAATACCGTGCGCAGCAGAGCCTTTTTCCAACCTATAAAAGGGCACTGCTCACCCTGGTACTAAAATGCGGTAGTACCGCATTTTGCTACCTAGCGTGACAAAGAGTTTTTTCGACCAAGTTGTTGATACCACTGCGCGTTCGGTAGTACCGGTTGCCACTTGCGGTACTACCACTTTACGGTAGCACCAAGTGTGGTACCGCTATGTCCAGGGCCTATGAAGTTTGAATGTTGGTCTTCCGGTACCAGGTCCGGTAGTACCGGTGTTCTCCGGTAGTACCGCTTGAACTTCCGGTACTACCGCTGCATTAAAGGCTCCAACGGCCAGATTTCTTGGAGGGGTATAAATACCCCTCCACCTACCTTGGGACAAGATGCTCATTCACATTAAAGTCAAGACCACCATTGGAGCCACCAAATCTTCAAGATCTCTTCAATCCACCACCCAAAGTCTTTGATCTTTGGGGAATCAAAGGAGGAGGCCCCGATCTACTACTTCACCAAAAGAGATCTTCATTTCCCCCTTATTTCATTGAGGGCCCCTTTGTTCTAGTGTTTTCTTGAAAACCCTAGTTCTTGTTTTGGTTCTTATAAGCTTGTCTTTGATTGCTTTGACAGCTTGCTTGTATTTGGGAGCCTCCGATTAAGTTGTGGATGTGTGCCCCAAACTTGTAAAGGTGTCGGCTTCCACCTTGAAGGTTGTCGATATAGTGGAAGGTGAATCGATCCCGTTGGGGTGAGATTCATCGGAGAACAAGGGAGGCCTTTCGTGGCGTTGGTGGTTTGAAACCACCCCCTCTCCAAACGTAGACGTACTTCCCCTCAAACGGAAGGAACTACGGGAAACAAATTCTTGTGTCTCTGTGTCCACCACTTTGGTTACTTCTATCCTTTACCGCACTTTACTTACTTATTCTTACTTTGTGTTGTGGTAGCTCTTGCATAATTGTCATATAGGTAAATTCACCTTAGTTGCATTATCTAGATAATTTACCTTATTGTCAAACCTTATTTTGAAAAAGAAGAAAATTTGAAGTAGCACCTATTCACCCCCCTCTAGGTGCCCATACGATCCTTTCAACCTGTTATCAAGGGTATGTGCAGGACGGTAGGGAGATTAAGGAGGTCTAGGTAAGTGCCCTGCTAGGTTTGTTAGTGAATTTTCTCGGGTCAGTGTTAGGATAAACGTCATTAAGAAGCTATTTAGATTTGTGTCGATAACAAAAGACAACGAGTGGTATCAACTAAAGTATGAGAAGCTGCCTGTCTTCTGTGGTGTTTTTGGTCTCATTGGACATTGGTTTTAAGAATGTGGAACCGATGAACATGACGTACCAAAATTAGAGTAGGGAGATTTCAATTTAGTTGATGAGGACGTGTCGTGGTAGAGGGCCTAGTGAGAAGAATCCCGGCAGAAATCCTTCATGTCGTAACACATTTGGATGATTTCCTAGCGGAGTGTTTAGGTCCACAGTTGATGATGGACCATAAGGAGGTTGTGAGGAGTGAAGATACAAAGGGTGGATTGGTGTTATTGTGGAAGAAGGGGTGATACTCTCTCTGAGAACTATTTTATTGTGTATTTATAGGTGCTAGAGAGGAGAATATTTGGAGGTTCACAAGATTCTATGGGAACCTAGATGGGTTGATAAGCATATATCCTAGGATTTTATATACCTTGGTGATCATGGGAGACATGAATGAGACTTTATATCCATTTGAGAAAGAAGGAGGCCAGAATGTACTGATTGATTGGGTCTTGTCTGATCTTGTGGGAGAGAAGTTTACTTGGCATAGAGCAGGAATTAGAGAACGATTGGACCGAGGGTTATGAAATGATGCATGGTGATTAAAGTTTGTTGATGCAGTTTAACTAACCTTGATTATAGCAGGTCAAACCATCAACCTATTTTGCTGAGTTTTGGGGTGGGGAGCTGAAACAATGCAAAGCCCGTCGATGTTATGTTTCGAGGTCCGCTGGCTAAAGGAGAAGAATTTTCATGAGATTGTGGATGGATCCTGGGAGGCCATAGCCCATTAGGTTTTTCTTTTTCTTTTTCTTTTTATTTTATTCCTTTTATTTTCTGATATATTTTACTCCCTCTGATTTATATTACTTGTCGCTGAAATGGATTTACCTAGCACTAAAACATCTCTAAATACATTCATTTTGGTGACAAGTAATATGGATCAGAGGGAGTATATCTTTTCATTTAAGACTCTAAATTGAGTAAAATAAATTTCATAAAAATTGAACATCCAAATATTGTATTTAGGACATTATGGAATGCCTTTCTAGCCCAATAAAATACAAACTTGATTTTCCATTAAAAACCTTAATAGGTGTAAATAGAGAGTTTCAAATAGAAATTTGACAAAAACTATTGGATAACTATTTTGGATGGTGCAATGCATATTACAAACTTGACTGTGGCTTTTCTGATCTTGGTTATGTGGGAGATAGGTTTACTTTTTTTTTAAGAATCGGGAGACGGGTTTACTTGGCATAGAGAAGGAATCAGAGAACGATTGGATCGTGGGTTAGCAAATGATACATGGTGATTAAAGTTTGTTGATGCAGTTTTAACTAACCCTGATTATAGCAGGCCAGACCATCGACCTATTTTGCTGAGTTTTGGGGAGGAGCAAGCTGAAACAATGCAAGGCACATCCATGTTGTCTTTTGAGGCCCGCTAGCTAAAGGAGAAGAATTTTCATGAGATTGTGGAGTGAGCCTAGGAGGCCTCAGCCCATTAGGTTCTTTTTCCTTTATTCCTTTTCTTTTTTGATTTGTTTTATATCTTTTCATTTAAGACTCTAAATTGAGTCAAATAAATTTCAGAAAACTTGTAAACGTCCAAATATTGTATTTAGGACATTGTGGAATACCTTTTCCATCCCAAGAAAATACAAACTTGATTTTCCATTAAAAGCCTTAATAGGTGTAAATAGAGAGTTTCAAATAGATTTTTGATAAAAACTTTTTGGATAAATGTATTGGATGGTGACTATGATGCAATGCACATGATCTCTATAAAAAAAATCTATTCTAAAAATTGAGATCCTACAGGAATCGTCAAAACGACACAACAAATAAAACAAAACGAAATGAAATAAAAAAAAAACAGGCAAATAGTCATGGGCGTTTCAGAATTTTATTTCTGGTGCGTTTGCATTCGACGGGATCAAATATCTGCCAGCCACTTCACAGGGCCAAGACCATGACCTGCCTTTTGTCTTTCTCTTCTCGCGAGTTCATTCCCGGACGACACGAAGCAGTCTGCTACTAGCTGTCATGGTCGACATGGCTACCAAAAAGTTGCCAAGAAAGACAATACGACCTGTGGCCTGTGTGGGGGCACGTCGTCACACGCGTATACCGCGATAATCGGCGGCGTACTTTTGCTTCTTCTGTCTACACACCGGTCGGTCTGTCGGCACACGGGCAAGACGAGGTTCGGTAACAAACGTTTGTAATAAGCACCGTGTTCTGTATCTTCCTGGCTCCATCACGAGCTCCAACCGTGAAATCAGATCTCTCATGGGCGGCTCGGGACTTTTCGTCGTTAAATATTTTCTACTCTAGAAGTAAAACTGTTGCGTGTTCTTTTGTTTTGGCTAGACTGGCCATTGCATTTTCGTACAGTAGCAAAATAATAGATAGAGCCAAAGACGACGATTCGTGTAGCCAAATATATAGGTGATGTTACCCGGGCTCACACGCGACGCGAGATAAGGAAAGGATCAACCAAATGAAGTATGGATTGCACAATAATCTCATCATGATCCAGATACAGGGACAGCATGTGCAGATCGTTGCAGCCTGGACAATCACATGCGTGCATGGCTATATCATTCCACATTTGCCCCGAATTTCGGAAGGCCCCGCCACACACACAGCTGTGTACATCGCTGTTGCAGTGTATTTATGGAGAACACCAGCTTCACACGCTTTGCAAAGTGCGAAGAATTGTATGTTGGACGAGAATTTTTCGTCGGACACCTACACCGAAAACTGAAATATAAAACAACTACGTACTAAGGAATTGAGAATGTATGTACTGGCAGGCGGCTAACCGTAGGAAAACAAAAAATAAGAAAGTCAAGGAATCTTACGATCCCATTGTCAAGGTCAAGGAACGAGAAAGAAGGCATTCTATCTACCGGCGGCATAGAGATTTTTAACAAGAATATAACGCCGCGTTCTCTAGGGAAATAATCTGACCAAAGAATGTTTTTATGTTTTTTTATACTGGAGAGACAGGGTGTCTCCACCTTTTTTTTCTTTGAAAATTAGTTCGGGGCTCGGCAGGAAATGGCACTGCACAAAATTGGTAAACCTTAGCTTCTTGCCAACTGACAATAATGACAAGTCTGTGGAGGTTATCATGAAACTTCTATTGCTAAGAAATAGAAGTATTTTTCTTGAGCTGGGGAATCAGCACTTGATTAAATGGTAGTACAGGTCATCCTGGTTCAGTTCACAACCCGCCACTCGCACGGTCTCGCACCGCACCAACAACCACCGAGCACTCACTCACTCATCGTCCTGGCTTAACCGCAATCCCTGTGGGCACGGCGCGCTGGCAGGTAAAACGATAGCCACCACCCCTACAATATCGCGCCGTCCTCGCTGGCCGCGGCGAGAAGCCGCCCCCCGCGCCACCTTTAAAGCCGCCCAAGCCCACCAGTCCCAGTCCACTACCATTCCCCCCCTCTCCCTCTTTCTCCCTCCTCCATCCACGCAGCCCTCGCCCTCGCCCGCCGCCACACAGCACAGCACCAGGCTCCTCTCCTCCGACCGACCATGGCCTCGCGCTCCGCCCCCGCCTTCGTCGTCCTGGCCCTCCTCGCGCTGGCGTCCAGCGCGGCGTCGCAGGCGCCGGCCGCGGGACCGGCCGGGCCGGACTGCAGCGCGGCGCTGACGGGGCTCGCCGGCTGCCTCACCTACATCACGCCGGGGAGCGCGCAGAGCAAGCCGCCCAAGGAGTGCTGCGCCGGCGTCAAGGCCGCGGTCGCCAGCCCGGCCAGCGTCACGTGCCTCTGCGACGCCTTCCGCACCAACTACGGCATCCCCTTGAACCTCACACGCGCCGCCGGCCTCCCCGCCGCCTGCGGCAGCAACCCGGACGCCTTCAGCAAGTGCAACAGTGAGCCATCTTCTCCTATCGATTTCTTCTTTTCACCCTCGTGTCGATTTGTTATTCTCTTTATTGGTATTTGTGTAGTGTTCGTCTGATTTTAATTTCGTATTTCCTGCAGTCAAATTGCCCGGCGCCCCTCATGCCGCCCCTACTCAAGGTAACTCTCCTCTTTCTCTCCTTCTTAACAGTCAGTAAATTGCGAATCCCTCTCTTTATTCCTGTAGATCCGTGTAAACGTGCGTTATTTCGATCAAGACATGTTCTAATCTGAACGTTTAAATATAAGATCCAGAGAAGAGTTACCTCTATCTGCATTTTCCACCAAGTAAAAAAAGCATGTAAATTTTTCCGGGCATATAGAATTTTACCGGACAGTGGTGCTATCTTGGCAGTGATCTGCACGCCAGAAAACAAACCTTCAGAATAATAATTTGTACAGTACTATATAAACCAAAGACATACTGTAACTATATTATACTCATATGAAGTTCTACTGTCATATTGGTGGCGCTGTCATTAGCGTCATAATTTACGTGACATCTCACAACCAGATGTTGCAATTGCAATTAATCAGGCACGCGACAGATTTGGCAAACCACTAAAAAAATATTATGATGGTTGGCATCCACTAACTAAACGGTTGAAAGCGACAATTGCGCTTCAATAAGCTATAGAATGTGTCAGATGCTAAAAGATGTGACTTGTGTACTTGAGTCATTTTTTATTAAATCATGCAGTGCTCACCTTTGAGGTTGAGGATATTTCATCTGCGTGATCTGCAAGCTGAGTTCAGTGCCTGTAGATAAATTATCCGATCTGACAGAGAAAATAGGGTTTTACCACTTTACTGCCTGATGTTCTGAACTGAACAAATGCTTGTTTCTGTTTTTATATCCTCTGAATCTTACTTTCATCTCACTAGTCTGAAATCTTAATCTACCTTGCAGCGCCTTCAGCAACCTCCGGATCAACACCAGGAACCGTCAGCCCAGGACCAGCAAAGTCGGCAGCCACCAGATCTCCGGTCTCGGTGCCAACCCTCGTCCTAGCTGCCTTGGCGGCACCACTTCTGTCGTTCTACTACCTCTGAAGATTAGATTCACGATTTGTTCCATGGATGATGGATTACTGTGATGTGTATGGCCATTGATTCGTGATTTAGTGACTACTTTGTGGAGAGACATTTTTCTGCTAGTGTGTTCATTCTAGTTTACTGTTGCCTGAACTATGAAACCCTTGTTGGCACCAAGTAGTTGTACTATATTTGCATGGTGTCTTCGGAATAAAGTCGATAAATCCTCAGCCAGCGTTGTGCAGATTGATTGTGATGCATTGCTCTGTTTCTTACTAATGCAATATGCATGCTTGGCATTGACTGGTGGGTATCACAAAATGTACTAATTGGAGGCCAGTTATACATTCACACGATTACAAGTGAGGCTGCACATACAGGATACAGGGCTTGAAACTCATGACACGAGAGAACTCAAATGAATCCTGCTTTAGAGTTGGCCCTTAAAAAAAAGGCCAACTCAGCTGCTGAACAATGCAGAACAAATTGTTTTGACCAAACAGAACACTTCAACATCAATGGTATTCATCATGTTTTAAACGAAATGTTGCACCTGATGAAATCTCTTCCAGTATTTGAGTTGCAATAACACTGGCGAAACATCAACAATGATACTAGCTAGGAAAGGAGAAATCATGCATGTAGTTGCAATTGGGGATAAAATATTCACTTCATGCAAGAATTAGCAGTTCGAGACCCATCGAACCACATATCTGGTTCTAATCATGTTTGACAGGATGAGGGAAAAAAAGCTAACGAAAGGACTCGGACTGAATCTGAATTGTTCCATGAAGATTCGCCGCATGATTTGTTCAATGGATTACTGTGATGTGTATGGGCATTGCTTCGTTATTTAGTGACTACTTTCTGGAGAGACCTTATTCTGCTACTTTGCTCATTTTAGCATACTGTTTCTGAAGTATGAATCCTTCTTGGCACCAAGACACTAAGTAGCTGTACACTTGTACTATATTTGCATGGTGTCTTCAGAATAAATTTGATAACACCACGGCAAGGCTTGTGTCGATTGGTTGACATGCAGTGCTATGTTCCTGAGTACTAATTTGTTTTTTTTTTATGGTAAGAGTACTACTTGGCGTTAATGGGCTGTAATGCAGTGCTATGCTCCTGAGTACACATGGTGGCAAGTGAGAATGCACTTACAGGCATACATGATCAGCACCAGAAACTCAGGAAACAAGAGGATACTCAAAGAATTATGCTACACAAGAAACAGAGATACCACCCACAAAAAAGATCAAATCATATGCTGCCGAAGAATGCAGAACAAATACATGTATGGAAATTCTGTGAACAAAATAGGGCATGCACCGGGAGATGAATACAGCTCAAGAATGGAGAACAAATATGGCAGTTGTTCTGACCAAACACCACACTGTAAATTCAAGTCCATTCATGTTTTAAACGAAAAATGTTGCATCTTATGACATCTCTTTCATCATTTTAGTTGCAATAACACACAGCTACTGTGATGATTCAACCATTTACTGAGAAATCGATCAACAGCCAAACATCAACAATGATATTAGCCAGAAACAGAGTAACCATGTACAGTAGCTGTAAACTGGGGTAAAATATTCACTTCATGCCAGAATTAGCAGTTCAAGACCCATCAACCCAAACATCCGATTCTGATCAAGCTAAAGAGTGAATCTACGTACGTTGACCACTAAATTCTAAAGAGGAATCATGCATATCCCATTCGATATGTTCATCTTGATAGACACGAGGACGACCCACGGAAGCTGATTAGTGAGCCGATTCGAAATGATTCTACCGGATTCGACTAGCAGACAGATCAACCATCAAGAGACAAATAAGGATTTGAGAAAGAGGGCACGGCATTTGATCTTGGACAGGAAAGCTCAGGAACGTACGGCATGGGGAGGGTGGCCTCCTAGTCCGCGAAGGCCCAGGGATGCTCCGCGACCATCTCCGCCTCCTCCTCCCGGGTGAAGTCGTTCTCGATTCCCAAAATCTCGCGCATCTGCTCGGTGGTCTTGCCCTCGATCATGTTGGCGACCGCCTTGCACATGAGGTCGAGGAGATACTGGTAGTCGAGGTAGTTGGCGGCCAGTATCAGGTCGAAGAGGTCGCTCGTGTCGAGCTTGCGGGCGAACTCCTTGTCCCAGCGGCGGACATCGGGCTCGGCGTCCATCCGCAGGTGGTTGTCGCCGTACTCGATGACCATGGCGAGGGTGCTCGAGTGGACGTTGGGGAGCGGTACGGTCTCGTCGGCGTCGCCCTTGTCGACCACGTCGGCGATGGCCTTGAACAGCCTGGCCACCTTCGCTGGCACCTCGAAGATCTGCTCGTCGCTGGACTTGAGCTTGACGGTCCTGCCGTCGTCCGCCGCCGCCGCCGGCCTCCCTCCCTTCCCCTTCGCGGCTGCCGCCGCCGCCACTGGTCCCTTCCCCTTCTCCGCCGCCGCTCCCTTCCCCTTCGCGGCGGCCGCCGGTGCCGCTCCCTTCCCCTTCTCAATCGCCATCTCTGTCGGTCCCTTCTCCCTCGCTATCTCTCTCGCTCACTTGCCAATGCCGGCCGACGAGATCAGTGTGGCGTTTATAGTGTTCACGGTGGAAACGGGGGAAGACGAGATGAGCCCACCCGGAATGATCAGTGTTGTGCTCACGGAGTTGGTGCGGCCGTGCCCCGTGCGGGTGCGGAGAGGACATAGACATAGACACGCGCTTCACGGCCATCACGGATTTGGATCGGGTCCCGTGCCCCGCTACCGTCAACTGCCCCGCCCGGCGCCCGGTTCAGAGGGATGTTGGCTTACCAAGCAAGACTCGTAGCCTGCCAAGTGGGGTCCAGATTCGTAGCCTCTAGCCTGTAGTTTCTTCACTTTCTTGTCCCGCACGAATGGTTAGTTTTTTTTAGCATATCGCGAATGGTTAGTTGCTCGTTAGTTCTGTTTTAGCGAAAGTGGCTCGTCATCTGGTAAACATTCTTACTCACTATGTTACACGAGTATAATTATTTTTAGTAAACTAAAACAGTTTGCGAAAAAAACTTATATTATGGGACGAAGGTACTCCCTCCCTCCAGAAATAACTGACTTGACTTTGTCTAGATTTGAATGTATCAATACACTAAAATGCATCTAGATACATGCATATCTAAAAAAAATATGAAATCCTATATATAAGCACATGACCACCTCAAAAAGTCATCAAACTATTAAACAAATTGAGGTCGAAAATATTGCAAAATTTGATCAAAGTGAGGAGAGGAAAACACAGGTGACGCTAAGGTGGCATCTAGGGTTCACCTCCCCTTTGTCGATGTCGCCGCTGGTCAGCCCCGCCTTTAGTGGCCTCTCAGACCTAGGAGGGGCGGCAGATCCCAACCCCTCGTGTGCGGGAGGGTTCTCGTTTCTTATTTTAGCAAGGTTTCGTGTCTTCATCGGGATGGTGAGACGGGTGCTACATCCTGATGTCAGAATAAGATCATTCCCTCTCTGGTGATGTGTCTAGCATCCGCATAGGGCATGTGCCGTTAAATATTTTGGAATCTTATTGAGTTTGGTCCTAAATTGTGCGGTTTCAGGCCAGTCATTGGTGGTAGTTGCTGCTCTGCGTTGCTCCTTAGTGGCCTTAGCATGACGATTTTCCATCTTTCTACTACAGCAAACTCTATTATGACAAGTTTTCGCTGGCTCCGGTGATCCCAAAATTGACGGGTCTAGAGACGAATAAGTAGAAGACAATATTGCCCAAAACAATGTAGCAATTGACTACACTTGGAGAAGAACATGCAGTAGACTATAGACAACAACAACACCCAGAACAAGAAAGTTACCAATGACGGTCTCCATGGAACTCGTCATCTAGATCCATAGAAGCCATTCAAGGAAGCCAGCAATGTCACAAAGCTCTGCAACGACATCGAGAAAAAACAAGAAGTCGGAGAGGTATTGCCTTTTGTGTAGTCTGTGTGTGTGTGGGTGGGGAGGGGCATAAAATGGGTAATAGAAAGCATAAACTCTTTGATTGTATTTAGAGACCAAGTCATGCACATGATGCCAAGTGACATTGCACATACGAAAACCTCATCTAGTGTATAAAAAATAACGAAAATCTTATCGAGGGAACATGGAAGGACAACCTTCTGATTTTCGGAACCTGATGGTGAGGATAGCAAGTTTCCCTCTTTTCGATGCCATGTGTAAAATCGTCATTAGGTTACGCCATACTGGAACCCTATACAGAAAAAACGCACAATAAATGAAGGGATATTTTGTCAACCAAGGAATGAAGCGCACGAGGAGAGAAGTACTATTGACGAAATTCAGAACAAATCTATGGAACTTTCTGAAGTGAAATGCACAACACAAACATCAAACCGTCCATGTTTCAACACGTAATGTTGCATTTGATGAGAGAATACATTTGTGATCATTCATCGTTTCAGATGCAACAACACGTGTGCATGATAAATGTGCAGCCATTAAGAAGTGCAGGGCGAAACAATCTAGAGAGAGAGACAATCATGTCACTGATATCTGGGGTAAAATATCCACTTCATGCGACGGTTAGTAGTTCGATTCGAAAAAAAAGTTATTATTTTCGATCTAAATTAATGTTCTTAAATTTCTCTATATTCAAATGTATCTAAACTAAAACATGACTAAATATATCTAAATCTAGACAAACTTAAGAACAATAATTTGAATCTAGACACTTAGCAGTTTGAAACATTCAAACCGTACTCCCTCATCGATGGATTACAGGAAAAAGCTAACCGGACGCTCGTGTTAAACATGTCACCGAATTCCTATGTGTTGGGAAACTGGGCCGGTAGAGGCCCACTCGATCGTATCCCTATTTAGTTTATAAATAGAGGAACAATCTGTGTACGGGAGTTTTACCGAGAGAAAAGTTAATAAAAGTTCCCTTTGTTCCCTGTGTCATCTACTTGTGTATTCTGTGTGCCTTCTATTAGTCTTCTTCTCGGGTGTGGAACATCCTCGGGACCGGCCAGTCGGCAGGGGGTGTTTCAACACGTTATTAGCACGTGTTTCTCCGTCGAGCCTTCGCCAAACCACCGTCGAGCCTGCATCACGCAGGCTTTCGTTGAAGGTAACACAAATCTGACCGCAAAAATGGATTCGCCTCGCAATTTTCTTTCAAGATTTGCGTTCAGATCTTAGATCAGATCCCATCTAAGATGCGGATTTTTCTTTCCGGGAGTCGAGCTGACCTGCTGTCGCCGACCAATGTCGATCTAATCACTCTTGGATTAGAATTTTGTTGACTGTACCATTGATGCGAGGCACCTGCTGTGTCGATCTGTTTTTTTAGCAGATCGGAATGATCTTGACCGTTTTTAGATCAAATCGATCTATTTTTTTTTTGAACTGTACGTACGCGTTGCATACATGCGGCCATGGCTACTGAGCTCCTCGGCCGCGCTGGCCGCCGCCGCCTCCCGCCGCCCGGCTGCGTCGCCACGGCGACCAAAGCCGCCGCCCGCCGCCGCTTCGCCGCCCTGGCCGGGTGGCCACCGCCCAGCAGCGCGCGCCTCCGTGCCTGCACCGCCACGGCGCCCGCGAAAGCCGCGCTGCTGGCCGCCCCAGCGCGCCGCCGCCTGCGCGCGCCAGCCGCCCGCCGTAATGCGCCGCCGCGCGCGCCTCGCCACGTGCCCGCCCGTTGCGCGCCGCGCGCCCTCTGGCAGCCCCGCGATCGCCCGCGCCAGCGCCGCGCGTCGCGTGCCCGCTGCCGCGCGCCGCGCCTGCGAGCTTCGCGGCCGCTCCATCTTGCGCGTGCCGCGCCCGCCCGGCCCCGCCTGCGGCCGCGCCATTAACTTCTTGCGCCCGCCTGCCCCGCTGCCGCGCCGCTGCGCCCGCCGCGCGCCGTCAGCAGCGCGCTCCGTCGCCGGGCGGCTGCTGCCGCCCCACTCGAGAGCACTCCCGTGCTCTGTTCCCCCGTTCTTGGGCAGGGACGGTGTGGGCTGGGCCGGTCCACGGGAGATCGTGCGTTTTTTGGCCGCTTTTGGGCGTGGGAACACGCGTTTGCTGGGCTGTTGGACCGTTTCGGCTCTGTTTTTTGTCCGATTTTACACAAGCTTTTAAACTATGTTTTACTATAGTTATTAATTAACGCATGTTTTTAATACTTTGTATCTCATTGATAGCTTGTACCGTTTTTACATTAAATTTTGGAACGCCATCATATTTGAATTATTGTATCGATTATCGCATTTATGCAACCGATTACCTGCTGTAATATTACACACTTTGCATAAATTGCAGATGACCGGAATCGTCAGCCGCGAGTTCCCGGAGTTAACCTAGGATGGGCTTAACTACCTGACTTGGGCCTCGGATGTTGAGATCGTCCTCGAGGGCCGATGCATCAAGGATGCGTTGATTGAGGGGACCCCGACGCCCCCCAGCAAAACCATCCCGGCGGACAACGCCAAAGCCCTGCACTTCCTCAGCCATCACATGTGTGAAACTCTCAAGAATGAGTACATGGCAGAACGGAGTGCTTCTGCCCTTTGGACCGCCCTCAACAAGCGGTTCTCTAGGCTGAAGTACACCATTCAGCCACAGGCGGAGGCAGATTGGATTCGTCTAAGGTTTGCGGACTTCAAGACGGTGGGAGAGTACAACTCCAGTTGCCTTTGGTTGTACTATTCTTCAAATGTGGGACCAGTACCACCGATCGGCGGAAGATAGACAAAACCCTCTCCACATTCCATCCGGACAACATCCGATCCTCGCGAAACTTTCGCGGGAAGGATTCACGGAATATCGCGCTTATTGATGCTCTCCGGTGGCGCCGAGGCGGGATAATGTTACGAAAAATAACTTCTCCGCGCAACCCTTCATGGGGCCCAAGTCATGAGGCCAATGCGGTGCCTACAAGGTCATAAGCCCATCCACAAGAAGAGGCAAGAAGGGCAAGAAGGGCCCCAACTCCTCCAACCCGGCCAAGCAGCATAAGGCGGGCAAGGGAGGCGAGGCCCAGGATCGCTTCATTGTGGCTCCAAGACTCACTTCTCCATGCAGTGTTTGGCCCCTAAACACGTCGTGGGCCGTTCAAGGCCAACAAGAAGGCGGCGCACCTTGTCGATTTGAGGCACCATGGCGCCGGGAGGCGCTTTGTCTGGTAACGCGCCCATAGTGGCGCGGGGCGTACACAAGTGGCATCACCCTCGGCGGTTCCACGGACGCCTTTGTGCCCATGGAGGTTGAGCACGTTGTGCCCCCGCCTCGGCACCTTGTCCATGATTATGGCCAACGAAGAGAAGCTCACTGACCTTGAGATACAGGCTGAGCTTGATGGTTTCTTTGCAGAATCCACCTGAGCTCCTTTTGTTGTGATGATTCCTTTTCCGCAATAATCAGATACAATTTTTCGATATGGTTGTAAGCTCTATGAGAGCATAACATTTATTTGTTTTCGGCGATTGGATGACATTTATTTCATTAATTTATTCCATTATTTGGTTGTGTGATATTCTAAAATGTTTATGTGTTTTACTTACTTGATGTAGCATCTTCCTCGCTCCATTATATTAATTAGGCACTATATTTGAGAACGTGTGTGGCGCCCAAATGGAGGAAACGTGCCTTGCTGATAGCGGCACCACAAATACCATCTTGAGAGAAACAAAGTATTTTGAGTCCATTACCAAAAACCCCGGTAACATAATGACGATCACCGGCTGCGGTCATAATGTAGTTGGCTCCGGAAGAGCAACTATCATACTCCCTAATGGAACAACTCTGATCATTGAAGAGGCATTGTTGTATCCGGAGTCGACTCGTACTCTCTTGAGTTTCAGAGACATCCGCGCCAATGGTTTCCATGTAGAAACCGATGATGATGAGAATGGAAAAGAGTTCCTACTCATTACCAAGCGCGACGAAAATGGTAAACATGTTGTCGAAAGACTCCCTTCATTAGCTCTTTTGTACTACACTAAGATAGTAGCACCACCTATTTACACTACCCTTAAGACTGTCTTTTGAAGCTCCGAACTATTCTGCCTTTGGCATGATAGGTTAGGCCAACCCGGTCTTAGGATGATGAGAAATATAATTAACAACTCGAATGGTCATAATGTTAATGTGAAAAATTTCTCGAAAACGGATGATTTCGTGTGCTCTGCATGCGCTACGGGGAAATTGATCATTAGACCGTCCCCCCTAAAGGTGAAGGATGAACTCCCCGTTTGCTTAGATCGTATTCAAGGGGATATATGTGGTCCAATTCAGCCCCCTCGGGGGCGTTTGGTACTTCATGGTGCTCATCGATGCTTCCTCTAAATGGTCCAATGTTTGCCTGCTGTCAACAAGGAACCATGCTTTTGCAAAGTTGATCTCCCAGATCATACAAATAAGGAATAAATTCCCTGATTATCGTTTAAAGTCTATTCAAATGGACAACGCCGGAGAATTTACTTCAAAGGCATTCAATGATTATTGCATGGCAACTGGAATCAAACTTGAGCACTCCGTACCGCATGTCCACACTCAAAATGGACTTGCGGAGGAATTGATTAAAAGAGTTAAATTCATTGCCAGACCACTCCTTCAGGGTTGTAATTTACCAACTACATGTTGGGGACACGCGGTGTTACACGCCGCTAATCTCATCAACTTTCGACCATCGGCCTACAACATCCACTCTCCCATCCAACTTGCGCAAGTCGGCACCGAAAATTTCCCACCTCCGTGGGTTCGGTGCCGGTATATGTACCTATACCACCACCCCAATGATCGACAATGGGACCGCTCCGTAAGTCGGGGATATACGTTGGTTATGAGATGTGTCCATAATCGTGTTCTTGGATCCCTTGACGGTGGTGTCACATGGCCCGTTCTTGTTGCATTTTTCGAGGATCTTTTTCCGACTTTGGGGAGGTAATCAACCTGGAGGACAAAAGTCGAGAAATCACGTGGAAAGCCACGGGATCCACGCTCATGACCAGCGCCTTTGTTGAGACTAATAGAAGTCCAAAAGATACTAGATTTGCACTCCTAGCGAATCAACTGCCGATCATTTTAGTGATTTAAAGGCGTGACAAAGTCGCATGTGCATGCACGCAATGCACCGGAAAGGGTTGAAATACCAAAGAAAATGATGGTATACCGCTCCTGCTCCAAGGCCTAAGAGGACGCGGATTCGGTTTCTCAAATCCCAAGTACCGGGGCCTTAGAAAAGAGGATAAGAGAGATTTATTATAGTCTGCCCCTGTTGAGGGGAGCCAGTTGAGACCTGGCACAAGTACGGATATTTCAGTGCACGAAATTCCGGACTTGAACTTTCCTATATCGGAAATACCCAGCGAAGTTGTGTGCGCACACATCGGAGCGGGAAAGCTAAAGGACCTAGCTCCTGGATTGGGAAATCCGGTGGAGCAAGAGGATGTGCCTGATGCACTCCATGATGAAATGGCCATTAACTATGTTAATTCGGGTGAGTCATACAACCGAGCCATGGCAAATTTCGACGTTAATTTTGCCAAGAAAATTGCCTCAATCATAGATCTTGACCCTGAGCCTAACACGCTCGCTGATTGCAAGAAAACGTCGGATTGGAAAGATTGGCAGAAGGCAATTACTGCTGAATTATTATCGTTAAACAAAAGAGAGGTATTTAGACCTGTTTGTCTAACTCCTCCCCACATTCGCCCCGTTGGACATAAGTGGGTTTTTGTTCGAAAGAGAAACGAGAATAATGAAGTAGTAAGGTACAAAGCAAGGCTCGTTGCTCAAGGTTTCACTTAGCGACCAGGTGTCGACTTTGAGGAAACTTACTCCCTAGTCATGGATGGAATTACCTTTAGATACTTGATCTCAATGGCAGTAAACATGGACTTAAAAATGAAACTAATGGATGTTGTCACCGCTTACCTATATGGTAACTTGGATTCGGACATATACATGAAAGTACCAGAAGGTATCCCTGTCCCGAACCAGGATAGAGCAAACATGAGCGTATACAGTGTTCAGCTTAAGAAGTCATTGTATGGACTAAAACAGTCAGGTAGGATTTGGTATAATCGTTTAAGCGATTTCCTTCATCAGAAGGGCTATGCGAGCAATGAAGATTGCCCATGTGTTTTTATACGGAGATCCCAGGATGGTTTCTGTATTATCTCGGTGTATATGGATGATTTGAATATAATCGGTACACCTGACGATATTGAGGAAGCGAGTTCCTACCTGATGTCGGAATTCGAGATGAAAGACTTAGGCAAAACCAAGTTCTGCCTCGATCTGCAACTTGAGCATTCCCCTGCTGGGATTATAGTCCACCAGTCGGCCTACACCCAGAAGGTGTTGGAACGATTTGGGTTTGAAAAGGCATATCCTTCGCAGTAAGACAAGGACCCGTTCAGGCCTAAAGAAGAGGGGGAGGAAATTCTGGGACCGGAATTCCTCTACTTAAGTGCGGTTGGCGCACTTATGTACCTCGCAAATTGTACACGGCCGGATATTGCATTCACCGTCAATTTGCATGCAAGGTACAGTTCTGAGCCTACCAAGAGACATTGGAAAGGCGTTAAGGACATATTTAGGTACATACAAGGGACAAAGGACCTTGGCTTGTTTTACCAAAAGAACCAAGACCTATCTGTTGTAGGCTATGCAGATGTTGGGTACCTTTCGGACCCGCACACATCCAAGTCGCAGACTGGATATGTTTTCCTTTGTGGTGGAACAGCTATTTCCTAGAAATCGTCTAAGCAAACTCTTGTGTCAACTTCGACGAACCACTCGGAAATCATAGCATTATATGAAGCATCACGAGAATGTGTATGGCTTCGACGAGTAGTCAGTCACATCCAGATGTCATGTGGACTGAACACCGTACAAACCCCAACAATTATCTATGAAGATAATTCCGCTTGTGTTGCACAAGTCCAAACGGGTTACGTGAAGAGCAATCTCACAAAGCATATAAACCCCAAGTTCTATGCACATGAGTTGCAAAAGATGAACGAAGTGAAAGTCTTGCATACTAAGTCATGTGAAAATCTCGCTGATTTGTTCACTAAATCATTGCCAGCGTCTTCTTTCGAGAGATGTGTCCGAGGGATCGGCATGATGAGACTTAGGGAGATGCAAGGTTCATGGAGAGAATCTTCACAAACTCATCGCTAAAATCTTGATCCCGATGATTGAGTACTTAACTTTGTAGTTAGGTGAATTGTACTCTTTTTCCCTTAGTGAGTTTTATGAAGTTTCTCACATGAGGTTTTTAATGAGGCAATTTGTGCAACATAGCAAGAAGTATACCGTGTGCATTTCTCCATATTTTTCCCACTGGGTTTTTTGGAGTTTTAAGCCATGGTTATACAGATAAGATACCCAGGGGGAGTGTTGGGAAACTGGCCCGGTAGAGGCCCACTCGGTGTGGCCTCTACCAGGCTAGGGTTGGCCCATGTGGGTATCATATCCCCCTTTAGTCTATAAATAGAGGAACAATTTGTGTACAGGAGTTTTACCGAGAGAAAAGTTAATAAAAGTTCCCTTTGTTCCCTGTGTCATCTACTTGTGTATTCTATGCGCCTTCTACTAGTCTTATTCTCGGGTGTGGAACAGCCTCGGGACCGTCCAGTCGGCAGGGGGTGTTCCAACACTATGTATGTCACTGGATCACCATATATGACCGCTGGACGAGCCGCATCAGAGCACCGTTGATCGCTGTAAGCCCGTGCGTTCGTGTTGTACCGGCCGGTAGTCTGATCAAGGCAGTAGGCACCTGATCGGTATATTTTTTCTTTTTGAAAGGAAACACCCACGTGAATTTCATACATATACTCCCTCTGTTTTAAAATATAAGATGTTTTAGGTTTGTAAAAAAAATGGTTTGACTCGTCAATGTCTATTGTTATGGACTTGGGTTTCAGATAAGATGAGGATGCTGAAAGGAAACGGTTAACAGACAAGCAACACATGGACACGAGATTTACCCAGGTTCAGGCCCCCAGAGAGAAAACCCTGCTCCTGTTTGTTTGCTCTTGATTACGGCGGAACCGAAGGTTACAAGGGTGCGCAGATGCGATCTGGCGAAAGGTGTGCGTACGAGGTTGTGATTATCCTTCTCGTCGTGCCCTCCTGGCCTTTATATAGATAATCCATGTCCCGAGATAGGTCAAGTCGGTTACAGATTAGGTTTGATACCATTTCAAATTCTATCTAATTTAGACTTGTTCTCCAAGTAGTCGAAATCGCCACGTGTTTGGGCCACCCGAAATCTTCGTGAGCCACGTGTCCTCTCATGGGCCTTCCTTGGGCTGGACCAGGTATGCTAATGTTGTGCGCCCATAGGGTATATCCATGTTAGTAGACCCGAGCGTTCAGTTGGATCATAGATTCGGCTGGAGACTCCACAATCTTTCGGGTGCTTTCTAGTTGAACCTGTTTTTCAGGAAGAAATGTTTAGGTCATATAGATTGTTGATGCATGTACATGGCTCTCCCGACATATCAGGGCCAGTTAACTGTCATAGGACAAAACAACACGATCTTCATCAAACTCGAGTCCCTGGACTTGAATTCGGAATGATTGCTAGTGTGATTCGACTCAGGTCGTTGTGGTCTTACAGGAGTCGAATCCCAGTGTTTTTCAAGTGATGTACCCAACGTGTCCGTCGGGATTTTCATCATGCATGTTGACACGGAAACTTACTAGCAGAGCGCAGTCGGGTGCGTTGCGAGGCCATCAAATGGTATCTGTAGGACTTATCTTTTCGTCGTAGACACAACATCCAAAGATTTATCACCGCGGAGGTGTTTCGGGTGGCCAAGGAGATTATTTATTACTTAGCGTTAGATTGGGCAAAGTTGCCAAAAGTTGTTTGTCATATTTGATCCGAAGGATCTCACTCGAATAATTCATAGGGTGCGCAACCAGCGCTCCCTGTGGGAGTAGCCCCCGAGTGTCCGTTCGTGTCATAGACTCGAGCGGAGACTTTAATTCAGCTATTTGTGCTTTATTAGTTCGAAGGACGCATTTTTCAGATGCACGATCAGTGCTCCCTATGGGAGTATCCCCCGAGTCTAGTGGAGTCGCAGACTCGACGTAGGACTTGAAGATAATTTTGAGGTGACGTTACCTTTCACAATTTCTCAGGTGCACGGCCAGCGCTTCTGATAGGAGTAGCCCCCGAGTAGTTTCTCGAGTCGTCGATTCAAGTAAGTACTTGTATGATCAGTCGAAATCTTCGAGCCATTGCTGGCTTTGCCTAGATGACGTCATTTTAGGGGTTCGTAGCATGGAAAACAAAAAATTTCTACCGCATGCAAACAAACAAGCCAAGATCTATCTACTAGATTGTAGCAACGAGTCGATAGAGGAACTCACCCTCGAAGATTCCAAAGTGTTTAACGAGAGTAGATTCTCGTGGGTCATGTAGTCGTACTCTTGCTGATATCAAGATCGCGTAGACGATCCTTCCGGCGCTGCGTTCCGGCAGCGCTTTCGCAGTCGGTCACACGTTTGGTACTCGACGAAGAACTTCCTCTCCCTTGTTCCAGCAGGCAGCGGAGGTTGTAGCACTCTCCTCGCGATTCCGGCAGGACGACGGCGTGGTACCGAAAGTAGAGGGGAGATCTTGCAGGGCTTCGCCTTAAGCCGGAGCGAGTATGGTGGACTATGAGAGAGGTCTTGGCGATCTAGGGTTTATAGGGCACCAAGGGGTGGAGCTTGGCCGGCGGCTGGGGCTTGGAGAAGCCCCAACTCGGCGGCTTGGGAAAAAACCTAGGGGCGGCGGCGACTTGGTGGAGGCCGGCGGCTAGGGTTAGGGTTTAGGTGGTGTTGGGTGTAGGGGAGAGGGGCAGCCCTGCCCTTCCTTATATAGGAGGGAGGGCGCGGCTTGGGAGGAGGGAGTACTCCCCCAAGTAGGCCTCCTTGTCCGGCGGGTGGAGGGAGAGGACTTCCTCCCCAAGTAGGTTTCCTACTCTCCCTCCACCAAGCAAACTTGCCGTTTGATTTTTTCAAATTGGCGTTTGACTTTCAAACTAGGATTTGATTTCTCCCTTTATTTTGCCCAGCCAATGTAACTAGCACATGATGCAACCATTCCACATTGTCATGACACATTCACGTACCCTTCCCCTCCGGAGTGCCGGACCTTCCGGTACCTTCTAGAACATTCCCGATGAAAACACTGGAATCATTCCCCAACTCCGAAACAGGACTTTCCTTATATAAATCTTATTCTCCGGACCATTCCGGATCTCCTCGTGATATTTCAAACTAGGATTTCCTACTCTCTCTCCACCAAGCAAACTTGTTGTTTGACTTTTTCAAATTGGCGTTTGACTTTCAAACTAGGATTTGATTTCTTCCTTTATTTTGCCCAGCCATGTGACCTAGTACATGATGCAACCATTCCACATTGTCATGACACATTCATGTACCCTTCCCCTCCGGAGTGCCGGACCTTCCGGACCCTTCTAGAACATTCCCGATGAAAACACCGAAATCATTTCCCAACTCCGAAACATGACTTTCCTTATATGAATCTTATTCTCCGGACCATTCCGGATCTCCTCTTGATATCCCGGATCCCATCCGAGACTCCGAACAACATTCGGTCTCTTTCTCATCATTCCATAACTACTCAACAACATCGAATCCCTAAGTGTGTCTCCCTACGGTTCGTGAATTATGCGGACATGATCGAGACACTTCTCTGATAAATAACCAATAGAGGAATCTGGAAATTCATATGGCTCCCACATATTTCAACAATTACTTTGCGATCGAATGAACCACTTACATACGATACCAATTTCCCTTTGTCTCACGATAGTTTACTTATCTGAGGTTTTGATCGTCGGTATCTCTGCATACCTAGTTCAACCTCATTACTGATAAGTACTCTTTTCTCGTTCTCGTGATATGTGATCCCTTGTGAGCCAGTCACATGCTTGCAAGCTAATTGTATGACATTCCACCGAGAGGGCCCAGAGTATATCTATTCGTAATATGGATGGACAAATCCCATTCTTGATCCATGTGTCTCAACCCATACTTTCCGAACACTCAATGCCACCTTTTTAGTCACCCAGTTATGGTGTGGTGTTTGATGTCATCAAAGCATCATTCCGGTGATGGTGATAAACATGATCTCATGGTCGAAGGGATTAGGTTACTATGTATCAGAAAGCTTATAGCAATTGAACTATTTAAAATGACTTAATCTTTATGCTACGCTTATCTATAGGAGTATGTCCATCATACCATTCTCCTAATGATATGATCTTGTTGTTAATAACATCTCAATGTTCATGATAGGGAAACCACAATCATCTATTAACCAACAAGCTAGTATTATGAAGAGGGTTTTACTAGGGACTCTAATTTAGTTTACTAATCACACAAGTATTAATGTTTTCTGGTTAATACTGTTATAGCATGAATGTAAACATTTATCAAAAACACAAAGATATAATAATAACTACATTTATTATTGCCTCTAGGGCATATCTCCAACAGTCATTGCTGACGACTGGTGATCTCAACCGTCTGTGGTAGCAGAGATGATGCGACGGGACGATCATGGGTCCCACCGTCTGACTTGACGTTGACTAGTCACGCGTAGGCGTGGCGTAAGTTAGGGCATTTCCTCGATTTCCACGCGTGGTGGACGGCGTGCTCGATTGCCACCATTTTCGTGAGCTTTCTGCCTTTTCATTGCGCACTAGAAGTTCTCTGCACGTTTCCTTCCTCTTTTGTTCGGTCGCACAATTGCACTCGCCGCTCCAAGATGGGCAAGCCGAATACACTACAAGAAATGTGTTAATTTGTGACCTTCTCATAGTGACGAGGAATTAAATCGTCATAGATTTATGACGATTTCGCACAAGATGGTCATACGATGTTTGGAGAGATCAAAATCCTATAGAATTACGACGATTTGTGTTAAAATCGTCGTAATTTCACCATAAGAAATCGTCATAACCTACACGATATAGCTTAGAGTCTTATTTATACCCCATTATGACCAATTTAAATCGTCATATTGTCTAAAATAATATATATTAAATTAACTAGTTTGCCACCTCAACAATTATGCTTATGTGGCATGTGCATGTCTAAACCTATTTGGGAAATAATAATATAAAAAAAGGAGATCGACACGGGACCTAGCGCCTGACCACCACGCCATCACGACTTTGGTGTTGTAATCGTATAGTTGTTTTATTATAATAATTAGTAATTGGGCTTTGACAAATAAATGGCAAAAAATGGGGTGCCACCAAGACTCGAACAGGCATCTCCAACTAAGCGAGAGGATCTAACCACCACCTGCCAACCGTTGTACTAAAACCGCTACGTGTTTATAAATGATTCCAACCTATTGGTTGGGCACAGGCCTTACCAAAGATAGTCCTTCCTCTTCTTTTTTAACTATGGCATGGGCCTTGGCAACCGTGGCGATAAGATCCGGTCTAGCTTATGGTCCATTTAGCAAAGTTTTTCTTTTCTATTTTCTTAATTTTCAGATATTTTCATAAGAAGTCCAAATAAATTGATTTTTGGCTCTAATTTTTATAAAATTCAATTATATCCTCCTAGGTTGTTAATTATCAATACTTGTATTATTTCAAAATAGTGGATTTACTAATCTCACATTAGTTCAAGGTAGGGACAATTGATCGGGCGTTTTTGAATTTTTATGCCGTTTTAAACTATGGTCAAAACGGAGAGCAGGTTCTTAGCTAGGTGATGTGCCTCGCTAAAATGCATTGGATCTCTGAAGAAACAGGATATTGTGAGTCTAAAATAATTTTACCAAAAATCATGAGCTTTAAATCATATACCGTAGTTCAAACCGACCCACTTCTATCGATTTGGCGAATTTGTCTTTTTCGCCCGGTGAGCGAAAAGGTTTGAGATAACCCGGTTAGGACATTGTCCATGTAAGTTGTTCTAATATTTTTACAAAATGTGGCGGTACCATTCTAAAACTTTCATTTGGTGGTTGCTTCACAAAACGCCCCGTTTTTTGCGCTCGGAAAATGGAAAATGGTTTTTTCGTCGAAAGGAAAACTTCCTCCTGCAACATTGTTCTCCATGCCATGATACATATGTGCACAATATGGGCACATTATCACAAACTATGCCCTGATTCTAGCCATAACATTGGTCATTTGACAAAGTCGAAACCTCGAACATGATAGGTCATTTTGAAGGGTTTTTGAGACATACTCAATTTACCAAGTTTGGTATTTTTCCTTGCAATTATGTCACATAATAAGACACCGCGAAGGATTTGCGTTGATCGGACGTTTTATTTTTTATGCCCGTTTGAACTATGGTCAAAAGCGGGCATGAAGGTTCTTAGCTCAGGCGAGCCTCGCTAAACTTGCATTGGATCTCTAAAGAAATAGCATATTGCAGTCTAAAACACATTTTTCAAAAAGAATGGGCATCGGATCATGTACACAGTTCAAACGGACCACTTCTGATCGGCGAAATTTATCTTCGCCAGGTGTACGGAAGGTTTGAGATACCCGGTTGGGACAATGTCCATGTAAGGTGGTCTAATATTTTTACAAAATGTGGCGGTACCATTCTAAAACTGTCATTTGGTGGTTGCTTCAAAAACCAAAGCGCCCGTTTTTTCGGAAAATGGAAAATGGTTTTCCGTGCGTCGAAAGGAAAACTTCCTCCGCAACATTGTTCTCCATGCCATGATACATATGTGTACAATATGGGCACATTATCATTCTAGCCATAACATTGGTCATTTGACGAAAGCTGAAACCTCGAACATGATAGGTCATTTTGTGAAGGTTTTTTGAGACATACTCAATTTACCAAGTTTGGTATTTTTCCTTGCAATTATGTCACATAATAAGACACGAAGGATTTGCGTTGATCGGACCGTTTTTTTTTTTTATGCGTTTCAAACTATGGTCCGGGCATGAAGGTTCTTAGCTAGAGCCGCCTCGCTAAACTTGCATTGTATCTCTAAAGAAATAGCATATTGCAGTCTAAAACACATTTTTCAAAAAAGAATGGGCATCGGATCATGTACCGTAGTTCAAACGGACCCACTTCCGAATCGGCAGAATTTGTCTTCGCCAGGTGTCGGAAGGTTTGAGATACCGGTTGGGACAATGTCCATTTAAGGTGGTCTAATATTTTTACAAAATGTGGCGGTACCATTCTAAAACTGTCATTTGGTGGTTGCTTCACAAGCGCCCAGATTTTGCGCTTCGGAAAATGGAAAATGGTTTTTCCGTGTCGAAAAGGAAAACTTCCTCCTGCAACATTGTTCTCCATGCCATGATACATATGTGTACAATATGGGCACATTATCACAAACTATGCCCTGATTCTAGCCATAACATTGGTCATTTGACCAAAGCCACGAAACCTCGAACATGATAGGTCATTTTGTGAAAGGTTTTTGAGACATACTCAATTTACCAAGTTTGGTATTTTTACTTGCAACTATGTCACATAATAAGACACCACGAAGGATTTGCGTTGATCGGACCGTTTTATTTTTTATGCGTTTCAAACTATGGTCAAAAGGCGGGCATGAAGGTTCTTAGCTAGAGGCCGAGCCTCTAAACTTGCATTGGATCTCTAAAGAAATAGCATATTGCAGTCTAAACACATTTTTCAAAAAGAATGGGCATCGGATCATGTACCGTAGTTCAAACGGACCCACTTCTCGGCGGATCCGAATTTATCTTCGCCCGGTGTACGGAAAGGTTTGAGATACCCCGGTTGGTATATTGTCCATGTAAGGTGGTCTAATATTTTTACAAAATGTGGAGGTACCATTCTAAAACTTTTATTTGGTGGTTGGTTCATAAACGCCTGCTTTTTAAGATAGAAAATGGTTTTTCCAAAGGAAAACTTCCTCCTGAAAAATTGTTCTCCATGCCATGATACATATGTGTGCACAATATGGGCACATTATCACAAACTATGCCCTGATTCTAGCCATAACATTGGTCATTTGACCCGAAAGCCACGAAACCTCGAACATGATAGGTCATTTTGTGAAGGGTTTTTTGAGACATACTCAATGTACCAAGTTTGGTATTTTTCCTTGGAATAGCTTTTTGATAAGAGTGTATGGATAGCTTTTATGGTCCAAGCACTTGGTGATTTATAATAAAAACGTGGTATAATATTTTACAAAAATGAGGTGGTACCATTTTACAACATATTCTCAGTAGGTTCTTCATAAAAAATCTTTTTTGCCTCAGATAAATGTCAATCTGTGGACACTCTTCTCCGGCCAATCAGAACTCAGGAACCCTATTGCCCTGGATCAGAGTCTAGAACTTGATTTTGTCCGTTGATCGCATATCAATCCAACGCCCTAGATGAACCCTCACGCCCACCAAATTTGCAGCGTTGGCGTTAGCCGCACCCACCCTATCGCGCATCGCGCAACCACAATCCTCCCTCCTCTCCCCGGCGCCTCCCTCCTCTCCCACCCACCCATGGCGCCATCTTGATCCCATCCCTCCCTATCCCTATCTCCTCCTTCCCGATGCCACACCATCTCCTCCAGGCCTCCGGCACCCTCCTCACCTCGGCACCACCTTCGACCGCCACCAAACCGCTCCTCCTTAGTAACCCATGAACCCTAGCATCTCCTCCCCAATCCCCACTTGAATAGCGGATCTGCTCCAACGCCTCTTCCCTAGCCACGGGTTACCAACAGAGGTGGCCGAGGAGAAGCGGGCGGCGATGGGCGACCAAGGCAAAATGAGGTGGCGGTCACGGAGAAAGCTAAGAGAAGCGGGCGATGGAGGCGCGCTCATCGACGCTGAGAACCTCGCCGCCCATCTCGTCGGCGTGTCGGTAAGAAACAGCCCCCATCCTTCTCCTGCGTGAAATGCGTGGTCTAGAGGCGGATCTCGAGTCTTTATGCGGATCTCGCGAGTTCTTGATGGATCTCGCGGGCTCTGTCCCAATTCCAGTAGAACGTTCGGTTTTACCAAGTTTTAGTAATGAGTACACGGATTAGGTTTTCTGCCTTGTCCCTTCCCCTATACTCGCATGTTCTAGGGTTTCTTGGTCTTCTTTGAATTCATTGGATGTGATTGGCGATGGATAGCCTCGTTGGCGGCGGCCCTGAGATCCATGAGGCCGCCAGATCTGTCATCGGGGTCGCCGGATGTAGCGACATCTTAGCATGATCTACACACCCCTTCTCACCCCCTCTCTATCTTGATTTCTCTCTTAGTCCATCTCTCTTTCTCTGCAGGAACTCTCACTGGAGCTTGGATTTGATGGACAGAGACGTGGTGGGCCTGGAGAAGACCTCACCTCCACCCTCCGCAACCTCTATGTCGGCACCTCCATGCTCGGTGAATAACCTCCCTCACCTTTCCCATTGTACCTTGGAGCAATATCCGCCCTCTAGGAGAGGTTGTTTGGTTTGGATCCATGGTCATTATTAGTTTGGATGCATGGTGCATTAGTCTAGAATCTTGTTTGATTACCTATTCCGATTACACAATTTTGGTGAATTTAGGTGACCTTTGTAATTCATCATTACGTAATTTTGTTGCTAAGATTTCTTCTGCGATGCCGTCGTTTTGTTCTTGTGCGATTGGATACGATATGATCAACGATGCAGAGGAGAAGGATTCATCACTCTGGGTGAAATCGACACTACCTCCCCCTGTTTTGTGCTTATGATGTTTGAGAATAGTTTAGCGTTACAAACAATAATAACTTGCGCCGTGGAATATAATTTGTTACTTGTGATTTTGGTATGTATTAGCGTGATTAGGCGGCTTTTTAGTTCTTGATTAGGCGGAATATAACGAATCTGTTTCTTTTTGCGTATGCCGCTTGACCATTTGTATTAGAGTAATATAGTTGGTGTCTATCGTATTCGATATTCATGTATGTTGCCTTGATCTGCGGTATTGTTCATTTTCTCCTGCGTCTAGTAAGAATTATCGGATGGTTTATAAAAAGAAAAATATCAATTAGGAAGAGGGACCTTGAGGACCATTTTGCACCGTAAATACTACGCTTTGTTTCTTGACACTGCTACGAACTCATGAGATCCAATTTTACGGCGAGGGCCACACAAGATCCAAGGAATTGGAGCTGGTTTTATCCTGTGTCTTGGACGTTGACATCATTGATGAAACCGTACCGTGAGTTTCCTCTTGTATTAAGTTGTGTTGTAGGGAAGGCACTATATGGGCAATTTTCTACCACCTTATGTTTTGTAGTTGCCACTATACTTTTCTCTTGACAATAGAAGTTTGCACGATACTTCTGTTTGTCTTTCCATCTCTTCTTCTTTTACCTTGTGTAACCTTTTGGTCATTCAAATTGTTTGGCAGGTTTCAAGTGATGAATCTATTGAGATGGCCAAGTCCTTGCTCTGAAAGAAGGATTCTTGGTAGGGTTTCATTTATCTATTATTAGGAAGTAGTGTATACATGTTGCTTTTATCGTCCCTATGGATCATGCGAGAATCATCTATTTGCCTCATTGACAATCTATAGTGCCCATATTAAATTTTATAACCTCTCGACCACGATAGCTTACGTGGAGAAAGAGATGTGATGTTTATTGGCTCTCTTACATTGTATCTATGTAATCGATGCTTCTATTTTGGTTATGCTAGAGTAATGCATCATCTTAATATTTTGAAAACCTTGAGATAATATCTTAGTATTCATGCATTATAAATTTGAGTTGAATTCATGTATGTATCATTGCGATATGATACCTAAATTAGGACTATTAGTATTAGGCGCTCATAGGCTATCTGGTGCATTATGTTTTGAATGTTGTTCTTGCGGGATAGATACATATTGTTTCATAGCATGGTAAAGTTCTATTTTATAGTTATGGTCGATTATAATTTTTTGGAAGCATGCATCTTGTGTTATTTGATATACCATAAGCGTAGCAACTTGATGTGTTGTTTGTGTAGGGAGAGGTCTGATAATGCAATAGCAAGGGCATCTAGCTTTGGAGTCGAGTTTGGTTGGTGGAAGGATATGCTTTGTTTCCTCGTTCTCGATGGATGTTACTGTTCAAGGGATGTCTGTAGTGGTTTTACATTCTGTTGACCTTGTATTATGATGGAAGGTTCAATTTGTGTTGTATTATTATACGGATTATTATTTTGTATATCGGCATCGCCATTTGAACATCGGAAATATTGTAATAGAGTTATGCATATTCATTTTTGTTGTATTTTCAAACTGGATTATTATTTTGTATATCAGATCTTTGATTTAAACAATGAAAATATCGTTATATTCTTGATTATCAAAAATAATTGATGTACTCGATTACGATTATGTATGAAAATTGAAAGCGGGCCTATCCCAAGCAATGTATCGTAAAAAGGCGAGGTCCAAAATAGAAAAGAGGCCATAAAAAGGCTAAGGCCTGAGAGAGACACACCATAAAAGGCCGACTAGAAAAAGAAAAGCATTATTGGGCTTAGCCCAAGTAAGCAACTAAAATGGGTGGGCTGATTTTGATTTAAGGCGATTTCATTTCGTCACAATTTTGCCACGTAGGATCGGATTTGAGCTGGCTAGAAGTCCATGGCGATATTGGATCGTCATAGCGTTATACGATTCAATATCGTCATAGGCGGTTATGACGATTTTATCAAAAACGTCGTTATAGTTCATTTGCGGCGCCCGACTTTTGCGATCTCAAAATCGTCATAGAATCGTCATAAACGGACTACTATGACGATTCTGTGACGAAAATTGAGGGTCATATATAGCCAGATTCCTTGTAGTGATAAGGCGTCAATTGTGGCGGGTTCAAGCGCCGCCGACGCCGGCAAGAAGGTCATCGCTCCGGCCCGCACCACCGATAGCGGGTGGAAGCACACAGATATGGGCGAGGTGGATTTGCGCAAGCTGCGTGACTCCGGACTTATCTCCAAGGAGAAGGACGACGCCATCCTCCCCGATCAGGAGGTAATCCCTCGCCCACCCGAAGGTTTTCGGCTGATGTTTTACGCCTTTGTTGTCCGAGGCCTTTCTTTGCCCGCCCACGAATTCCTTCGTGGTCTTCTTTTCTTTTACGGGATTGTAACATCCCAAATTTCATCAAATGCAAAATCATGTTATTGCATTCATATCATCATGAAAATTTGATCTTGCACAAAAAATTTCAAAGCTAAACACTAAATAAAACCATATTCATACCCCTTTTATTATATATGTATGGGGCATGTTTTTTATTTTATTTTATGACCTCAAAATATTTTTTTCATTGGATTTATGTGTTTGACACACATTTGGATACTAGAATCACCATACAAAGTATGGTGAAATTTTGAATTCAAACAGATTTGAAATGAGCATTCAAAACCTTTTTCGAAAATCAAATTAGAAAAGAAAAAGACAAAAAGAAAAAAAATAAAAGCAGGCGCCATCTATCGAGCCCAACCCCACTCACGGCCTAGCAAGCCCACCTGGATTTCCCCTTCCCCCTCTCTTTCTCACCCGCACCCGCACCCCTCCCTCTCACTGGCAGTGGCCCCGTTGCCACATCAGCATCGTCGTCCCCAAATCCCGCCCACGACAGCTCGCCGCCCGTTTCTTTCCTCTACAGTGACTGCCGTGATTGATTTCGAGTAATTGGCGATGAATGCTCGCGTAATCCCGCCCCTGCTCCGGCTACTAAAGCCCCACCACCTCGCATCCATTTCCCCTCACCTAGCCGTACTAAGCGCCACCGGGCTCCTCTAATTCTCGCTCGCACCGCCATAGACCCGAGCAACTCCAGCTAAGTACTCTGGTGAGCTCCGTACTCCCCTCTGCCTCTCGTTCATACGAACTTGTTTGCCAGGTCCTTGTGCGTCTAACCGTCCGTCTGATTTGTTCCAATTTGCCCCAGGTCGCCGTCCCCGTTGACGACTGCAAGCACCCGAGGCACCCTTCTTCTCCGGCGATAAATCTAGGTAAATTCCGAGCGCCCCTTGGCCTCTGCATCACACCATCGTGTTCGCCTTTGTCTTGCGCAGCTCCTAATGCCCTTCGTTTGCTTGTTTGCTTCCTTGGTCGCCGGCTCTGTCACAGTTCGTGAGCACCCGATGCCAGCACCATCTCCGACAAGCTCCTGAGCCCGTGTCCGTGCGCCCCTGTCCAATCCAAGTGCACGTTGAGCTTCATCGCGTCCACGCGACTCTGGTAAGCCTCGGCACCACCCCCTGTCCCCCTAGAATCATCGGCGTGTCACCAGCAATGTCGTCGCCTCCGCCAAGGCCATGCGCGCCGCCAGACTTTGGTCAGTTAGTTTTAGGACTTTAGATCTGCATTCAGCGGTTTAGATTAGATCACTTACCAAACCGTTTTGCTTAGATCTGAGTGATACACCCAATTTGCATCACCATTCTATATCATAATTTACCTCTATTCATTGATATTTATCTTATTATGAGGTATTACTTATGGCTTTTCATCTGTTTATGCATGTTGGATGATTCTTGGAGGATGGACTACCGGAGTCTGGACTCTGATGGAAAAGAAGGCGTTTCGGTGCAATTTCGCGAAGATTAGAAAAATACCAGAAAAATATGGGAAAATATTATTTCTCCAGAAGATTGAGGAAGCCAGAAGGAGGAGCGAAGAGGGGCCACAGGAGGCCCACACCCCCTAGGCGCGGGTCCCCCCTGGTAAGGGAAATTTTCACTGTGAGTATTGCTTTTGTTACTGCTTGTTACTTTGTTTCCAATATGGATAACACACTTGGTTTTCTGTTTGGGAAAACTACTACCACTGCTAGGGTAGTAGATGAACCACCACCTATTGAGGTAGATCCTTTTAAGATACCTACAAGTATTGTTAATCGTGTTATGGATAATTATTATTTAGGGGATGGAACTGTCCATCCTGGTGATCATTTGCTTTTTATCCATGAATTATGCGGGTTGTTTAAGTGTGCAGGTATCACAACTGAATAGGTGAAGAAGAAGTTACTCTCCATATCCTTGAAAGGGAGAGCTGAAGAATGGTATAAGCTGCTGAAGAATGGACAATCCATGGAATGGGAGGAGATGTCATCTATCTTTTACTCTAAATTTTATCCTCCTAGTGAAATTCATAAGCATAGAAATCTTATATATAACTTTTGGCCTCTTGATGGAGAGAGTACAACTCAAGCTTGGGGGAGATTGAAAGTTGCTAATACTTAAATGTCCTATTCATGAACTCCCTAACAATATTATTCTCAATAACTTTTATGCTAGGCTTTCTCTTCATGATAAAGATTTTCTAGATGCTTCTTGTGCTGGATCATTCACATGTATGAAGGAAGAAGCTAAATGGGATCTACTAGACCGTATTCAAGATAACACTGAAGCTTAGGAGAATGACAAAGGAAGAAAGTCAGGTATAAACTATGATTATGAATGCATTAAATCCTTTATGGGAACTGATGGCTTCCGTGATATTAGTAATGAGTTTGGTCTTGATTCCCAAAGTATTGCCAACTGTTTTAAGGTCTTTGCCTCTTACATAGAAATTTCCAAGAAGAAGTGGAATAAGTACCATGCTCCTTATAAATATGTTGTTAGTCATGTTCCTGTTAGAAGTACTCAAGTTTGTACTACTAACCATATTATGCCTGAACCTCATGTTGATAAATTACCTTTCCTAGCTAAGTTAAAGGATTATCCTATGATTATTAGTGCAAATAACAAAGGTACTAAGAAAACGGTGGAGCCTGATGAGCAATTGAATGTTGAACCTGTGGTAGCTATTGTGAAAGACAGTGTCACTAGAAATATAGAGTATGAGCACATTGTCTTCTGTGAAGACGCTTCTAATATTATCTCTTGTCCTAGTAAGGCTAGAAAAGCTAGTGTTCCTGTGCTTTCTGTTAAAATTGGTGATCATTGCTATTATGGTTTATGTGATATTGGTGCTAGTTCTAGTGCTATTCCTTATGAGCTTTATAGGGAAATTATGCATGAGATTAGTCCTTGTGAGCTTGAGGACATTGATGTGGTTATCCACCTTGCTAATAAGCAAACCATTTGCCCTATTGGTATTGTAAGAGATGTGGAGGTTCTCTGCGGTAAGATTAAGTATCATGTTGATTTTCTAGTGCTTAATTCAGCAGCTAGCAAAACTTGTCCTATCATTTTTGGTAGACCTTTCTTGAACACTTGTGGAGCTATTATTGATTGTAAGAAGGAAAAAGTTTTAACAAGTTTGATGGAGATTCTTATGAGTTTAATATTTCCAAATTTGCTAAAGCTCCTTGTGAAAATAGCTTGCCTAATAAAGATTTCAGGATGGAACAACTTGCTTGTATTGATCCAGTCTATGACCTTGGACCTCTTTTTGATGACTGTAAGTATGCTTTTTCCGATGATAAAGTTGCTGCCAATGGTAGTTATATTGTCAACTTTGTTCAAAGTGCTACTGAAAGTTATTATGAGAGAGGTAAAAATGGTTTTATGCATCTCAATAATGTTAAGTTTTCCCGTTTTATGTCGAAAGCTTTGAAGTTGCATCTGTTTTGTCTTCCTATGCTAGTGGCTTTTTGTTTCAACAATTTGTTTTCTCATGATACCCCCATGCATAGGAAGTGGGTTAGACTCAAGTGTGTTGGTTATTGGCTTATCGATGTTCTCTTTCACTTCAAATATATATATCCTATGTGAGCATCTTTGAAAGTTTCAAGCCTAACTTAAAGGCATTAAAGAAAAGTACTTGTTGGGAGATAACCCAAGAGTTTTGTCATGTCTTGGAAGTTATTACCTCAGTAATAATCGCTCCTTATCCTTTTTGTTTTGGTTTTTGTGTCAAGTCCAACTACTTTTGTGAAGTAGAGGAGTTGTGAAAAGTGGCTGTCCTGGGACAGATTTTTGTGCTGAATTGTAAAAATTCGTGAGGGATCTCAGTACCTTGGATGGAGCTGCGTTTTTCTGTGCTTGTTCTTCAAGTTGTTGCCCAACTTTCATCAGTCCTGCACTTTTTGATTTGAGCAATAGAAGATCTTCGAAAAAAACAATCTTTACTTGCTGGTCTATTTTGATAGATTTCCATCGTCATTTGCATTTGCCTCTTATAGAAGCTTTTGTGTTGATGGGTTTTTAGTTGAAGTGTGTACCCAAAGGTTTATTGTTTTTTCTTACACTAGTGTTATCATTGAGTTTGTGCAAGGGTTTTGTATGAAGGAAATTTTCAGGAGAAGGAGAAAAGGAATCTGCAGAGTTTGTCTTTGAATAGGTAAAAGTGGTGAAAAATAAAGGTTCGTGAAAATCCAATATTTTTATATTTTTGATGTTTTTAATACATAAGGAAGATTACGAGACGGAATAGAGGAGGAACCGGAGTTCGTGGTGGACAAACCCACCCCAGGCGTGGGCCCAGCCTGGCCGTGCCTAGAGGGGGTGTGCCACCCTCAAACTCCGTCTCCGCCTCGTTTACATGTCAGTACCTTCCTCATGCCTTGAAACTTCATAATATATAACCCCCGATCCCCCGAGGTTCGTGCATCGTGTTCTCGTCGTGTTTTCATTTCAATCTGTTTCTGTCAGGAAATCTTCTCAAGTTTAGAGCGCCATGGCCTCCGCCAACGACAAAGGCAAGAAGCTCGTGGAGGAGATAAAGTTGGAAGAACAAACCACCGCGGGGACAAGGGCAAGGAAACCTACTTTTGTAGGAGCAATTAACACTGGGGATGCTTTTTCTCGTAACATGCAGGGAATCATAGCCTTCGGTCCAGACTTCAGATACTGCCCTGAGACAGTGGAAGCCCTTCGAACCACTGATGAGTTTTGTGACAAGTACCGTGCCTTGAGGCTGAAGGTGGATATACTCCAAGAGAAGAATGACAGGCTTCGTAAGATGTTGGAAGAATTTCTTACCCTAAACAAGGGAACGCCACCACCACCGAAGGAGTAATTCATCATCAGGTTTGGCATCCCCTTAGCTTGTTCCAAGCTTGGGGGAGTGCTGCGGTATCACCACCATTATCTTTTATATTTTACCTTTTTAGTGGATTCATATCTTTGGTAGATAGGTTATCTTATAGTTTGGTTTGCATGTGGAAGTATCTCTCCTTTAGTTGATTATCTATGTATCCCTTGGTGTGAGTGCCTTTATTGAATATTAATGAGAAGTCTCATCTTTTACTTTTTGCACTTCTTATTTTAGTTTGAAATCTCTATTATATGATGGATCTTGTTGATAAATATTGGCATCAGTTTGGGGATCATCAAGTGGATCTAAATTGGTTTTGGCAAACCGAGTTCTGGTCAGTAGCAATATTTTTTGAAGTTTGAAAGAAAAATAGAAAAGCTTACAGGTATATTGTATCATTTGTTTTATTTATTGTTGGATCATAAGCTTAGTATTCTCTATTTAAGATTCTTTTGTGTCTTCAAGGAATATTGCATGTTTGGCTTTATTACTTGTATGTTTGCTTGTTTCTTTAAACTCTCTTGCTTGCTACCCAGCCTTGCTAGCCAAAAACCTGTTTTGAGAAGGCATACTTCTCATGTTTCCAATCCCTTTGAACCAAAACCTATGCCATTTGTGTCCACCATATCTAACTAGTAGCATTGTTGCTATTCCTAGCAAATTCTCAAGCTTCATCTATCTTTCGAATTAAAAATTATTTTGTTATGTGAAAACTAGTTAGTAAGCTCTCACGAACTTGACGGCACACTTTATTTATTTGCCCCTAATAGACTTGAACCATTGTGCCATCGAAGTTGTATATGCTTGCATCTATACGTTAGAATTAGCAGAACCGTGCTGTCACGGTAACATTTTCAACATTGCACTTGTACTCTGTACACAGTTGATATCGTGATCTTTTGTCTATGGATGTCAACGATGTGAAATAAAGAGGGAACTTGTAAGTCCATGGAGTATGTATTTTGTGTTAGAGAAAAGTCTGGGCCGCTAGCCTAAGCCATGCCTAATCATGGTGGAAACTTGCAGCATTGCCATAGTGAGATATCTATGAAGCATCCTCAATAAAAAGCTATGCACATAGTAAATAAAAAGATCGCTGAGATGCTCATTGTCAGCTTGCCTTGTCATTTTGGTTATGGGAAAGCTCATGTACAATGTGCAAGGGGTACCCCGTTGGCGGTTCTCTATGATACGCATGTACTTACAATGACAAGAACTTACCCGTGACCAAAGTTGAGTAGCATGAGGAGTGACCCTCATATTCAAGGGACATGAGATTGCTGATACGTTGGAAATATATCTATAATTTTTTATGCTCCATGCTTGTTTAGTATCTACTTTGCTTTACTTGTCCACACTCTGAGGTGCTTTTTACATGTTTTCTTGTACTAACCTATTAACAAGTTGCAACAGTGCCAGATGCCTGTTTTCTGTTGTTTTTGGTTTCAGAAAAGTTAGTAAAGAAATATTCTCAAAATTGGACGGGACAAAGGACAAAGTCAATTATTTTCCGTGGGGAACAAGAAGTCTAGAGGAGAGCCGGAGGGGCTAGCCAGGGGGGGCAGACCCACCCCAGGCGCGGGTGGGCCTAGCCCCGCGCCTGGCTAGGGTTTGGTGGCCCTGGCCACCTCCTCGGTCTCCCCCTTCGCCTATAAGAAGCCCCCGATGCAGAAACCCTGAGTACCCGATCAAATATCCACGAAACCATCTGTAGCCGCCGCCACCATCATCCCTAGATCGGGGGGGGTGATCTGAAGTTCTTCATGGCACCCTGCCGGAGGGGAGATCATCCCGGAGGCCTTCTCTTCGGTATGATGCGTAAGTAGTTCCACCTTGGACTATGGGTCCATGTAGTAGCTAGATGGTTCTATCTCCTCATTTGTGCTTTCATGTATAGATCTTATGAGCTCCGTTCATGATCAAGATCTAATCTATTTGTAATCATGCATGTTGTGTTTGCGGTGATCCGATGGATATTGAGATTATTATTTTGGTTTGATTAATGGTTTTGTCTTTATGATTCTATCATGTCTGTGTTGTTTGTGATCTTGCATGCTCTCCGTTGTTAGTAGCTATCTTGGCCAAGTAGTTGCTGGTGACTCCAAGAGGGGGTATTTATGCTCGATAGTGGGTTCATGCCTGTAGTTTCCAAGGGAAGTGACGATAATCTCTTCGGTTGTAGATGTGCTATTGCCACTAGGGAGAAAACAACGAACTCTTGTTCATGGAACATGTGGACTGTTTACCTTACACACTTTGCTTACAACGAACTCTTGTTCATGGAACATGTTGAAAACAACGAACTGCTTGCAACTTACTACTGGAGGGGGTTCGGATGATAACCTGAAGGTGAACTTCTAGTCATAGATGCGGTTAGATGGCGGTCTATGTATCTTGAGGATTTTCGAATCAACCTCATAGGATCTTTCTGACTAGTAATTGCATTGTTATGCCTTGCTCAGTTCCTGTCAATTGCCCTGCTGTAATTTGTTTATCCTTCATGCCATGTTGTTTATCTAAGGAGAGCACCTCTAGTGAACTATGGACCCTGGTCCAATCTTTACCATTGATACATCTTCCACTGTTACTTGTTTACTTGCTGCAAACCATTACCTTCCACACAATACATTTAATCCTTTGTTACAGCAAACCGGTGAGCTTGACAACCTCATTGTTCGTTGGGGCAAAGTCTTGACTTTGTGTTGTGTAGGTCTTCGTGTTGCTTGCAACACCTTTGTGACGTTTCCTTCCTCCTTCTGGTTCGATAACCTCGGTCTCAACTGAGGGAAAACTTGTTGTTTGCTGCTTCACACCTTGCTCTTGGGGTTCCCAACAGGCTGTGCGTAAACAGTCATCAAGCTTTTCTGGCGATGTTGCCGGGGAGGCCAAGGACGTCTTCACTAGGGGACTCCTTCATTTCCTTTCTCTTTGCTTTGTTTTTAGTTTGCTTTGTTTCTTTTGCTTGGTTTTGTTTGCCTCTTTTCAAAAAACCCAAAAAATTAGTCTAGTTTGGTTTGCTTGCTTTATTCAAAAAAATAGTTCCTACTCTAGTTGGTGGTTTATCATTGCCCTTCTTGGTCATGCTTTCCATCAATGGATGGATTCTTTGAAACTAGTGCTTACTGGCAAGGTGGATTCACGGAAGAACAAAAGTATTATTATAAGGAACACCATTTGTCACAAAAAGGGAAACACTTATGGGAACAAATTGATAAGTTGAATACTATTGCTAGAGACTTGTACTCTACTTATAATGTTACTTATTGCTTTGATGAAGCTTGATGTTGTAGGAGGTATAAACACCTCCCTTTTTCAGTGTGCGTATAATGATAATGCTACCATATCCTCTTATGTTAAAGGAAATTATGACTTTTATGATGTGGAACAAATTGAAGAATTTATTGCTTTTAAGGGTGCATTTGAACTTGCTAGTTTGTTTGAAAATATTGATGATGCACCTTATGAACATGAGGTTTATGAGATACTTAAATTTTGCTGTGACAATTACAAGGAAGCAAATGGCTACATTCTTGAATATTTTAATAGATTCTTTCCACACATGGAAGAGACTAATGCCTTGCAGGAGCCTATGGAAGAAGAAATTATTGAAACTAGAATCTCATTAGATGAAAAAGAGGAGGAGAGTGATGAACAAAAGGAGGAAGAATGGATCTACCCATGCCTACCTTCTAATGAGAGTAACTCTTTATCCCTTACATTATTTGATTGTCCCCCATGCTTACTAAAGGAGGATGAATGTTATGTTCATGTGGATCCTTTTGAAATATCTACTTTGGGTAAAATCTGTGAAGGTTTTAATCCCACTATTTTTGAGCTTGATAGAAATTATGTGTTTGTAGCTCATGAAAATCCTGATTTATGTGATAGTTATATTGTTGAGTTTACTCATGAGGATACTGAAAATTATTATGAGAGAGGAAAATATGGTTGTAGAAGTTTTCACGGTACTAAAACACCTCTCTTTGTGCTGAAAGTTTTGAAGTTACTCTTGTTTTCTCTTCCTATGCATGTCACTTTGTTCTTTGTGAATTTATTTGTGTGCAAGATTCCGATGCATAGGAAGTGGGTTAGAATTAAATGTGTTTTGAATTTGCTTCTTGGTGCTCTCTTTGACTTCAATTCATAATTCTTATGTGAGCATCTTCTTCTTGCTTCTTGTGCCTAACTTAAAGGCGTTAAAGAAAAGTACTTGTTGGGAGATAACCCAAGAGTTTTCTTGAGTCTTGGAAGTTATTACTTTAGTAATGACCTCTCCTTATCCTTTTTGTTTGCCTTTTGTGCCAAGAATTACCTCTAATGAGAGGGAAGTAAGATTTGGGGAGTTGTTGTCCCGAAAAACAGATTTATGTCTTCCACCAAAAAAATCTGTGAGGAGGCTCTGTAACTCGGTCTGAGCTCAAAATGTATGAATAAATCCCCCAATATGTTAGCTAACTTTCGTTAGTTCAGCATTTTTTTATTTGAGCAACAGAAGATGTTCGAAAAAATCGGTTTCTACCCGCTAGTCTATTTTGACAGATTTCTGCCATTATTTGCATTTGCTTTTTATTGATTCCTTTTTGAGTTCTTTTAGGTGAATTGAGATTTTTGAAGGATTTACTACAGTAGCTTGACTTTTTAATACACTAATGTTGCTAATGAAGATTGTGTGAAGTTTTGTATGAAGGAAAACTTTCAGGTGTAGAAAGAGAATGATGCAATAAGATGAAGAATGGACAAAAGCTCAAGCTTGGGGATGACACCATGGTGTCACCCCAAGAAATATCCAAGAGGTACAGTCGTCAATTGCCAACTTATATTTCGTCAAGCATATACTCCATCTTTGTGCACTTTAACCTTAATCATCTCAATATGCCTATGATAGGGGCAATGAGGGCTCAAAGCTAGTAAGTGCCATAATATTTTGGAAGTTCTTTATGACTTGTAATCCCTTCTTCCCTCTATAAAGGGGCCTTTCTCCCACTTCCAAGTTGAGTCAGTAAACCTACTTCCTCTTTATCTCCAGCAAGCATTTGAGTTGTTGTGTTTCAAGCATTCATATGGTGATTTATTCAATCATGTTTTTTATCTTCCTTGTTTGTACAAAACTCTTATCTATTGAGTATTACTTTGAAAGCCTTCACTTGTGAAAGACCTTTTTGAGCAAAGAGTGCTCCTGTTATAAAACTTCTACAAAAAGCTTTTTGTGAAACTGTTTTGCCAGGTGTTCTCTGACCAAGAACAAGTTTGCCAATTCCAAATATGATTTATCTTTATGCATCTCTATTGTGACTGTTGTAGTTGCAAGCTAAGTTATATAATGGTGATTTGCTTTCTTCCATGAGTTGTGCAATGGTAAGTGTGATGCTTCTTGTTCGTATTCTTTTATCGACACTTCACTTCATAAACATGTGGACATGTTTACTGAGCTCAGTTTTTGCTTGGGGACAAGCGAAGGTCTAAGCTTGGGGGAGTTGATACACGCAATTTGCATCACCATTCTATATCATAATTTACTTCTATTCATTGATATTTGTATTATTATGAGGTATTACTTATGGCTTTTCATCTATTTATGCATGTTAGATGATTCTTCGAGGATGGACTGCCGGAGTCTGGATTCTGATGGAAAAGAAGGCGTTTCGGTGCAATTTCGCGAAGATAAGAAAAATACCAGAAAAATATGGGAAAATATTATTTCTCTAGAAGATTGAGGAAGCCAAAAGGAGGAGCGAAGAGGGGCCGCAGGGGGCCCACACCCCTAGGCGCGGGTCCCCCTGGGCCACGCCTAGGGCAGGTGTGGCCCACCTGCCCAGCTCCCGACTCTGCCCCTTCACCTATATCTTCCCTACGGAACTCGAACACCAGGGGAGAGACCACAGATAGATTTCCACTGCCTTTGCGGGGTGGAAAACACCGAGAGAGAAAGATATCTCCGGCAGACAGATTTCTGTCGAGGAAATTCCTTCCCAGAGAGGGGAGATCATCGCCATCAACACCATCGTCAAGCTAGGATTCATCGGGATCATCATCATCATCCACACCATCATCTCCACCAGCACCATCATCACCACTCCATATCGCTGTAACAATTGTGTTGGATATTGCTTAGTTCATTAGGGGAAACTTTCCCGATGTTAATTACTATTATAGTTGATGCTTGCGAGTGGAACCATTGGATTATTTTTTATGTTCATATTGTTATCCATTACCATATCATCTTTGTTCTTGATCCATATGATGTCTCGTGAGTAGTTCGTTTAGTTCTTTAGGACATGGGAGAAGTCATGTTGTTAGTAGTGGATTTGTGTTGAGTTATTATTCAATGGTTTAGTATTTAAGTTGTGGTTCTATTCTTCTAGTGGTGTCATGTGAACATCGAATACATGATACTTCACCATTTATGGGCCTACGGGAATGCATTGTGTATTTCGCTACTAATTGTGGGGTTGCCGGAGTGACAGAAACCTGAACCCCCATTAGGACACCTTTGCACAAGGGAGCGTAGGATCTCAGAGTTAAAGGCTGTGGTTAGATTCATATCTTAATTACTTTCCTGTAGTTACAGATGTTTGCAGGGGGTTTAATCACAAGTATGTATTAGTCCAAGTAAGGTCGGTATGTTAGCACAGGTTCACCCACACAACACTTACAACACCAGAGAAGAGTACTCAGCTATTTGAAGCGAAAGCACTTGACAGAATTCCCATGTGTCCTCGAGAACGTTTGGTCCTTATAAGTATTTCCACCGGCTTGTCCTTTGCTAAGAAAGGATTGGGCCACCTGCTCCGTTTGTTTGTTGTCTTTATTACTTGCTCCTTGCTTTGTTGCCTTATCAGAAAACCACTAAAAATCCGTTTGCTAAGTATTCACAGGGATTTCCTGCTCCATACCACTGTTCAGCACCTTCTGCTCCTCGTTGGGATCGACACTCCTATTTATCGAAAGTACTACGATACACCCCCTATACTTGTGGGTCATCACTGAGCCGCAGATTCCCACTTAGGTCCAACGGCGTGGAAGCGCGATCCCACGCGAAGCGGTACACACCAATCAGGAAGCGCCACGTGTCATTGGATTAGATTTAAAATCTGAATTTTGATCTATTAGATATTCAAACTTGTAAATTCAATAACTTTTGATCTGTTTGTCCAAAAATTACAAATTATATATAAATGGATTTAGAAAAATAAACTCTTTGCATCTATGGCCTTGGTTTGGCCATTTGCTTCTGTAAAATTGGGATTTTATACAGAAACAATTGTAGGCTTATTTTGGCTATATAAAAATGTTTAGAATTTTTTTTTAATAAATTTTGGTTTATTTAGACTTTATAAAGTTACTTTGTCTTTAGTATTGTTTAGTTTGACTTGTTTAGTGTGGAAAATCATTTCATTGCATTTGCATGCATTCATATATATTTTTATTTGTATATTGAATGTGAATTTGGTGTTATGATTTTATGTGTAGATTTTGGTGATTGTGATTGTGAGGACTGATCCTATTCTCCTAGATACCAAGGCAAGTGATGCTACATATTTTTGTCCTACTATTTTATCTATGCACTAGTGATATTTTGAGTAGGATTTGCATTGGAAATTTTCTAAGTATATACTATGCTATGCCTTGGTAAGTCCTAATAGATGTTGTCTTGGTAGATTTTCCCTAAGTCAAGAAACTTGATATACTAGTATGCTTAGCCTAGCTAGTGTAACACTAGGGTGGAATAATCATGCTATGAAATATTGCTAAGTCTATGATTATGTGTTTTTGATTAATAAAACAACTATGTGAAAGAATCACCTGGGTGGAATGGGAAGATTGGTTTATGTTGAGTGGTTACACAAGGCCCATGTCTATGGTTTACCTTGTGTATCACACTTGTGGATGGCCACCCAAGAACAAAGGGATTTGAGATGTTTAGTGTTGAGAAGTTTCTAGTGCAACCACATGAAATATGGGCTCTGCCATGACCAACTAGGTTACAAGAACTTATCCAGATGGACAGTTGGTGGTAGGGTTGATAGGATGGAACGCGTCCATGGTGGTCTAAGGGAATGCTTCTGAAAAGTCTCGTCTCGATGCATGTCGAGTCTTGTGGGGAAAGTGCACCACCTCTCGAGAGGGTAAAACCTAAGTACTTAGTCGTGTCCCCGGCAACGGACAATTTGATCCTCAAAGACATTGAAGCAATCAAGGATCTCCTCATCCCAATTTATCTAAGTTAAAAATTGTGGCTGAACAAGGGTAAAGGTTCACCAATGTCTATTGGTGGTTCCTTGGGTGTTTTTGTCAAACAAAAACTTAGTGTTTTCAACTAATAAGACAAAACCTTATTTTGAGCAAAGTCAGCCTAATATACACTTAGCCAAAATCATATAGATATTAGATACTACTATTCTACTATGGTATCACTTGCCAATACAATTCCAAATGTATTGACCCTCTGTGACTATAACTTATGATGTTGCAGGTTACTCTTATGGTGACTAGGGTTGTGAGTCTACACTCAACATGTTTGCCTATGGCACGTGAAGATGAAGACTTTTATTTATCTACTTATGTATGAACTCTATGTATTAGCCTTGGGCTAATGAGTTGTAAAGACAATGTTATCTCTAGAATGACGATGTAATAATAACCTTTGTATCTATGTACTTAATCTTAAACTATGGATGCTAGCATTTTGATCCAGGGAATAGCATTGCAATCACAGGGATCTCTACCTTATTTGGTGAGATCTTACAGGGATTCAATTGCATCATTTGTCTCCCAACTCTCTTCTTCATATTGCTTTGTTTTATCACTCTCTGCGAGTGATGGCTCGGAATCGAGCCACACTTTGGCCACTTCCGGAAACTATATTCCGTGAAGAGGCAATCTGGCTCAAGTGGTGTCTATCCACTTGGTGGCTGCATCATCTCCATCTGCTCCACCATTCAATTCTTCTCCGTTTCCATCCGCGAGTCCGTCCAGTATTGGCGCAGGAAGTGGTTTTATATCCACGACATCAAACTAGACGGTCAGCTTTATGGTATTTCCCCCTTTGACGTGGACCAAGAGATCATCCGAAAGAGGACGTGGGGTAATGACGTCTTGAAGGGTGAATCTGCGGAGGTGGAGAAGCTCTACAAGCGGGTGGAGGCTCTCTAGCTGGTGGTCGTGATGTCTACGCACTTCTATTCTTGTAGATAGTTGTTGGGCCTCCAAGTGCAGAGGTTTGTAGAACAGCAGCAATTTTCCCTTAAGTGGATTACCCAAGGTTTATAGAACTCAGGGAGGAAGTGGTCAAAGGTATTCCCTCTCAAGGAACCCTGCAATCAAGATACAAGAAGTCTCTTGTGTCCCCAACACACCCAATACACTTGTCAGGTGTATAAGTGAACTAGTTCGGCGAAGAGATAGTGAAATACAAGTGGTAACGGTGCCAGAAAATAGCTTTTGACTTGTTATTGACGTGGGGTAATGGTGCTAGAAAAGAGCTGATGGCGTGGATGAACGGTAAAAGCCCAAAACCTCCCTGGCAAACGGAACAAAGATGGAAGCAAGCAAACATGCAACAAATCTAGTAACAAACGGTGTTTCAATCATTAGAAACAAGGCCTAGGGATCATACTTTCACTAGTGAACACTCTCTCAAAAAAATATACTCTCTTCATGATACTACTCTTAACTACTCTCCGGTTGGACACTCTAATCCATGGTAGGGCTATAACAGCACACCTCAAAGTCCGCCTTCCCCAATCTAGATAATCCCACACTGTCACCTTGAGTGCTAGATGGTTCCAACAAACACCACAATTTCATAGACAGATCCAACTCCAAATATAACTCATAACAAATATTCAATCTAGCCAAAGTGCCACACACGGTATGCACGCTGTCACTTTCACACACGTGGGGAAAGCATAGATCTATTAAATCACAAAGAGTATTTATGTAGAACTACTCCCTCCTCATCATGGGAATCAACAATGGTGATGAAGATGGCGATGGATATCGATGGAGATGGATCCGGGGGCACTTCCCCGTCCCGGCAGGGTACCGGAACAGAGACTTTCTGTCCCCCGAATCTCCCCTTCGGCGGCGGTGGCGGCGCTATAGAGGTTTTCGTGGATTTCTTCTGGATGCCTTAGGGTTTTTGGGTCGGAGGCATCTTATAGGTGAAGGGGGAGGCCGAGGAGGCGTCCAGGGGGCTCACACCCCCTGTGGGCGCGTCCTAGGGTGGGCCCGTGCCCACCTAGGGTGTGGTCACTCTGGTTTCCTCCTCCGTATCGTCTTCGATTTTCTGTATCGCTTCCGGTAAAATATGAACTTTGGCTTTTGTCCCGTCCAATTTCGAGAATATTCATTTTTTAGCTTTCTGAAACCAAAAACAGTAGAAAACAGGCAACTGGCACTGTGGCATCTTGTCAATAGGTTAGTTCCCAAAAGCGTATAAAAATACCTCAAAGTGTAGATAAAACAAAGCAAAGTAGATACTAAACAAGCATGGAGCATAAAAAATTATATATACGTTTCCGACGTATCAACATCCCCAAGCTTAACTCCTGCTCGTCCTCGAGTAGGTAAGTGATAAAAGAATAATTTTTGAGGTGACATGCACCCTCACAATAAAGATCCAACCATTTGCAAGCATTGAAACCTGGGATCAAAGAACTCTAAACATGAACATGAAAGATGGAGTTCTAACAGTAAGACAAAGTAACTATGCATGCAACATTAAAGGCTACAACAAAGATCATGAATACCATGCATTGAAAAACGTTTGTTTGTTTCACATACAAAAAACATGGCATAGTGGCATTCAGCTTGTCCCTCATAGAGTTGAAAATAGATGCATAGGACACCTTCAAAGTTCATAAGAGTGACTAGATACAAGTAGCACAAGAACAAGTAATATCACAATATGCATCAATCAATAAGTTTTGGGACACTGCACACAGAATGACAACTATGCTCTCTTGATGGTGCCTAAAGGTAGAAGGTGGAGACTCAATAGTGGTGGAAGAAAAGCCTTTTGTAAAGGAAGAAGGGATTTAAAGTTTCAAAAAGAGCTTCCAAAAATTATGGTACTTGTTAGCTTTCATCCCTCATTGCCCCTATCATAAGCATCTTGAAGTGGTTCAGGTTAAAGTGGCAAAGCTGGAGTATATGCTTGACGAAGTATAACTTGGCAATCTCAAGTCCCTTGAATATGATGGCCACACCTCATGGATACTCAACTTTGGGCCCACGCAAGTTCTTGTCACTGTAAGTATTTGTATATCATTGAGAACCACCAATAGGGTACCCCTTGCACATGGTACAGGAGCTTTCCCATAACCAAAATGACAAGGAAAGCAGACAATGAGCATCTCATCAATATTTTTATTTACCATATGCATATCTTTTTTATTGAGGATGCTTCATAGATAGCTCACTATGGTGATGCTGCAAGTTTCCACCATGATTAGGCATGGCTTAGGCTAGCGGCCCAGGCGTTTCTCTAACACAGAATACAAACTCCATGGACTTACAAGTTCCCAATTCATTTCACACCGGTGACATCTATAGACAAAAGAGCATGATATCAACTGAGTACAAAAGTACAAGTGCAATGTTGAAAACGTTCCCCGTGACAGCATGGTTCTGCTAATTCCAACTTATAAGTTTAAGCATATACAACAAAGTTGTCACAATGGTTCAAGTTTATTAGGGGCAAAGAATAAAGTGTGCCACCAAGTTCGTGAGGGCTTTAATCACTAAGTTTTCACATAACAAAATACTTTTAATTGGAAGATAGCTGAAAACAAGAATATACTTGGAATGGTGTAACACACCATGCATAGGAATTTATAGTGGACACTTTGGAATAACTTGGTTTCTTGGGAGTTGGAATCATGAGTAGATCTTACTCATACAAGTGGAGGCTAGCAAAAGACTGGGAGCAACCAACTAAGAGAGCAATAATGGCCATAATCATGTAGAGCAACAAAACATAATAATCAAAGCAAAGAGTGGTACTACAAGTCAAGGACTAAATGATCATAGAGGCTAATGGTGACTTGTGAGAGTCATAACATGGTGTGAGCATGTGCCAAGTCAACCCAAGCAAAGCATCAAAGGAGAATATCACAATACTATGCTTTTGCATGCTAAAACAACGCATAATTTCTTCAAGGCACACTAAGCAATCCCAATTGTTTGGAACAAGACATGCTACAGCAATAATCACTAAGCATAAGGTCAAAACAAGATCTAGCATGACATGATAAAGTCTAAGCCACAGTCAAAACAAGCTCCCTGTTGTACCACTATAAGCAAGAACTTACTACTCATTTCCAACACCAAGCAAACTTATTTGAAAATAACTCACAAAGATAATCATCAATAAAGATCAGTTAGTTTGTCTCACAAATCCACAAAGAAGAACTAAAAAGTTCTAAGCTGAAAGCACAAGAAAACAAAGGCTAAACACAGTGCTAGCAAAAGAGAAAACTCACAAGACAATAAGAATGAAAATTAGAGTGTTCTAGGCAATGAAAATAGAGTGTGTCTCTCTCCACAAGAAGTGTGTTGTGATCAACCAACTTACTCAAGCAAACCAAGCAAACTAAAACGAAAAACGAAAACTAAGACGCTCCAATAACAACACAACTATGCATGAAACAATAAAAATGAAGTGTCTAAAAAGACCTGAGATTTGTATTGATGAAGAAGGGGATGCCTTGGGCATCCCCAAGCTTTGAAGCTTGTAAATTTTGGATATTTCTTTGGGTGACCCTAGGGTGGCATCCCCAAGTTTGAGCTTTTGTCTAGTCTTCATCTCATTACATCATTCTCTCTCTACACCTGAAAATTTTCCTTCATACAAAACTTCACACAATCTTCATTAGCAACATTAGTGTATTCAAAAGATAACAGACCTTTGGGTTTAGCTTTATAACAGCAAAACTTTTCACTAAAAACACAAGCTAGTGTAGTAACTCTTTAAAAAAGCTCAGTTTACCAAAAATAACCCAAAAAGAATCAATAAGAAGCAAATGCAAATAATGGCAGAAATCTGTCAAAACAGACCAGCAGGTAGAACCCGATTTTTGTGAAGACCTTATGTTGCTCAAATCAAAAAGTGTTGAACTAAATAAAGTTATCTAACATACTGGGGGATTTATTCGTAAATTTTCAGCTCAATCCGACTTATAGATACTCCTCACGAATTTTTATGGTGGAGGACAGAAATCTGTTTTGGGACAGCACTTCCCTCTCATTAGAGGTTATTATTGGCACAAAAAGGCAAACAAAAAGGATAAGGAGAGGTCATTACTGAAGTAATAACTTCCAAGAATCAAGGAAACTCTTGGGTTATCTCCCAACAAGTACTTTTCTTTAACGCCTTTAAGTTAGGCTTGATAACTTGAGAAGATGCTCATATAAGAATTATGAATTGAAGTCAAAGAGAGCATCAAGAAGCAAATTCAAAACACATTTAAGTCTAACCCACTTACTATGCATAGGAATCTTGTAAAGCAACAAGTCATGAAGGCACAAAGCAACAAGCATAGGAAAGCAAAACAAGTGCAACTTTAAGACTTTCAACATAAAGAGGGAAACTTAATATTATTGAGATGCATAAGACCATGTTTCCCTCTCTCATAATAACTTTTAGTAGCAACATGAACAAAATTAACAATATAACTATAACATAAAACATTTCTATCATGAGCCACACGCATAAAATGATTATTACTCTCCACATAAGAATAGCCATTCTTATTAATTGTAGTGGGAGCAAATTCAACAAAATAGCTATCACTATCATTCTCATCACCATCAAATATAGGAGGCAGATTGTAATCACAATTAACTTTCTCATCCATAGTAGGTGGACTGAAAATATCATAGTCATCATTGTAATCATCATAAATTGGAGGTTTGGTATCATCATAAGCAATAAAATAGCTATCTTCCAAAGCTGGGAACTAAAAAGATCATTTTCATAAAAACTAGCTTCCCCAAGCTTAGACATTTCCATAGCATTAGCAATAATGGTGTCCAAAGAATTCATACTAATAACATTGCTATTAGCATGCAAATAAAGCTCCATAGGTTTTTTAATTTTCTCTTCAAACACTTCATGTCCTAGCTCAAGATAAACACCATAAAGATCTCTAATTTTGTTGTTGTTTTCCATTAAGCCTAACTAGTAAAAACAAGAAACAAAAAGACAAAACTGCAGAATCTAAAGGAAATAAATTCGAGCACTCACACCGGAGGATGTGAGTACCTTTTACCTTACCTCCCCGACAACGACGCTAGAAAATAGCTTGATGTCTACGCACTTCTATTCTTGTAGACAGTTGTTGGGCCTCCAAGTGCAGAGGTTTGTAGAACAGCAGCAAGTTTCCCTTAAGTGGATTACCCAAGGTTTATCGAACTCAGGGAGGAAGTGGTCAAAGGTATTCCCTCTCTAGCAACCCTGCAATCAAGATACAAGAAGTCTCTTGTGTCCCCAACACACCCAATGCACTTGTCAGGTGTATAGGTGCACTAGTTCGGTGAAGAGATAGTGAAATACAAGTGGTAACGGTGGGAGAAAATAGCTTCTGACTTGTTGTTGATGTGGGGTAATGGTGCCAGAAAAGAGCTGATGGTGTGGATGAAAGTTAAAAGCCCAAAACCTCCCTGGAAAACGGAACAAAGATGGAAGCAAGCAAACATGCAATAGATCTAGTAGCAAACGATGTTTCAATGCTTAGAAAATAAGGCCTAGGGATCATACTTTCACTAGTGAACACTCTCTCATATAAATATCCTCTCTTCATGATACTACTCTCCGGTTGGTCACTCTAATCCATGGTAGGGCTATAACAGCACACCTCAAAGTCTGTATTCCCCAATCTAGATAACCCCACACTGTCACCTTGCGCGCTAGATGGTTCCAACAAACACCATAATTTCATAGAGACATCCAACTCCAAATATAACTCATAACAAATATTCAATCTAGCCAAAGTGCCACACACGGCATGCACGCTGTCACTTTCACACATGTAGGGAAAAACATAGATCTATTAAAGCACAAAGAGTATTTTTGTAGACTCAAGCCTAAGTGCCACCATGGCGTGCACGCTGTCACTTTCACACACATGGGGAGAGCAGAGATCTAATGAAGCACTTGAGTAGCAAGGTAGATCTACTTGATTACAAAGCTCATGACCACAAGATCATGCATAGAGAGAGATGAACACATAGCTACTAGTAGGGCCCTTAGCCCTGAGGAAGAACTACTCCCTCCTCATCATGGGAATCAGCAATGGTGATGAAGATGGCGATGGAGATCGATGGACATGGCTCCGAGGCCACTTCCCCGTCCTGGCAGGGTGCCAAGACAGAGACTTTCTATCCCCCGAATCTACCATTCGGCGGTGGTGGCGCTATAGAGGTTTTCGTGGATTTCTTCTGGATGCCTTAGGGTTTTTGGGTCGGAGGCATCTTATAGGCGAAGGGGGAGTCTGAGGAGGCGGCCAGGGGGGCCACACCCCCTCTGGGCACGGCCTAGGGTGGGCCCGTGCCCACCTAGGGTGTGGCCACCCTGGTTTCCCCCTCCGTCTCGTCTTCGATTTTCCATATCACTTCCGGTAAAATATGAACTTTGGCTTTTGTCCCGTCCAATTCCGAGAATATTCATTTTTTAGCTTTCTGAAACCAAAAATAGCAGAAAACAGGCAACTGGCACTGTGGCATCTTGTGAATAGGTTAGTTCCGGAAAGTGTATAAAAATACCTCAAATTGTAGACAAAACAAAGCAAAGTAGATACTAAACAAGCATGGAGCATCAAAAATTATAGATGCGTTTCCGACGTATCAGGACGGCAAGGTGGTCAACGGTGTTAACTTCATCCGCACCTTCGTCAAGCATCAGGTGGAACCGCTCCAAGCGAGGGTGCACTTGATGTTTATGTATGCTGGCCGTATTGATCCAACTAGGTTTTTGCCTGAGGAGTTATCTTCGGGTGACCTTGATAGAGTTCTTCGGCCTTTGCTAAAGTTCAAGGTTGATGAGGACCTCCTGGGGAAATCCTTGACCTCCCCGTTCAGTGCCAAGAAACTAGTTCCCCAGGTGCAAAAACTTCTAGTTGCGCGTAGTGCTATTTCTAATGCTAGCTGTTTGCTATTTTATACCGACAATTGTTCATCTTGTTGTCTTTGATTTGTAGGACTTCAAGGTAGCGTGGATGGTGCACCATCTACCTGAGAAGTTCACGAATGTGCTGGATAATGAAGCGGCAGAGTCCGAATCCGAGCTTCCCCTGGCGTAGTCTCCTACCACAGAAACCCACGAGTTGAGCGAAGGGCAGACCCGAATCGCTCCCGGAGTGAATCTTCGGATGGGGCGACACCACCAACACCAAGGGGTCAGTCCTTCCCCGAGCAGCACGGCGAGGATGGGGGTGCGTCGTCTGCACATTTTCCTACCATGCCCATTCGGGCGGTGGCCCCGCAGCCTCCAACCAAGAAGAAGAAGAAGGGGAAAGAGCATCCTGTCTTCAACTTGTCTAATATCCAATCGTAAGTCGTTCTGTTTGAGCCTTGTTACCTTATTCATGTGCTAAGTATTAGCTTGTTATTGATCTGAGAAATGCTAGCAGTAATCCTCCGGAGGAGTCTCTTGATAGGGACACTGAAGAGGTGATTGCGTAATCGAAGCCAACGGCTTCGTTTCCCAAGGTGGTGGCCAACTCCGAGGACGATGATTCGAGCTCCACGAGGCGAGAGGCGCGTGCACTCGTGACTCGGAAGACAATATGCAAACCTTCGGAGTCCACTCCTGAATACGTAAGTGTTATTCTTTTTGTTTGCATAGGGGCAGCCCCCGAGTCCTTTATTCATCGGGCTTGCTTGCTTATTGTAGCCTTTTGTCCGTAGCGCCAATCTCCTTATCCAGCAGCACCTGGTGTTGGAGGATGAGCTTAAGAAGCTCCGAGGTGCGTGGGTATCGTCTTTACTATTTTTTTCGAGTGCATCAAATTTGTTGTTGTATTCATCCAATGTTCCTCCATGCTGCAAATGAGAACAATGCTACTCTCCGTAGGCTAAACGCTCTCGAAAAGAGCCTCGGCCAGGCGGATAAGAAGGCGACGGATTCTACTGAGGCTCTCCAACGCCAGAAGAAGGAGGCCAAAGACCATGAGCAGCAGCTCGCGGCCGTTGCAGCCACCCGGGAGAAAGTCGTGGTTGAGAAGATGATGGATGCTGCCAAGGCTATCTCTAGTATGTTACTTTGCCATTTTTTGAGTGTTCTGTTTGGTGAGTGCGTTCTCTCCTTTCTCAGTCGAGTGTTCTTTTTTTCTTTCTTGCCAGATGCTTCTGGCATCGCGTTTGATCGTGGCGCACTGGAGCACGAGATCTTTTGGCCGATGCTGCTATAGTGATCGAGGATCGCTGCTCCTTTGTCGTCGACTCCCTTGAGAAGGCCAAGAACATGCTCACGCGCTTCTACAATGAGGTCACCTCCAAGGGAGTTGCCCTCAAGGACATCGGTTGTCTTGCAGATGCTGTGCCAGGCGACGCTCTGGCAGAGTACAAAGGCAAGCAGAAATGGGTTGGTGCTGCCATGGGGCTGGCCATGGCAATGATGTCCGGAGCGGAGTTGGACCTATCCCAGGTCACGTCCAAGATGCCGACGACGGCGGATGGCTCGGAGGTAGATTTTGCCACCTTTCCCTCCCGTTGTAAGCATTTCGGGGCTAAGCTCATCGGCCTCGTGGCCGACTATGTGGCAGAGCAGCAGCGAGCAACCAAGAGTAGGCACTCTGGCTCCGAAGCTACTCCGGGTGATGGCGCTTAGGTCCCTTTGTATTGTAGCTAGTATAGCTTTTCTCCTTTTGTTGTCTTTTGTAACACCTTGGGTATGAACAAGTCTCACTTTGCCACGAGGTGGCTTTATTTATGTATATAAATCTGTCTTTTATCTAATGTCAAAAGTGTTTGTGATATTCAAATTTTCTTGTTTTAACTCTAGGGTCCTTCGGGTGAGCCTCCGGTGATCACTCCTTCTGCGCCTGATCCTCGCCCCTCGTTGGGTGAGTCATCGCAGTTGCCCTTCTTGCGTGATCACGTCCGAAGTTTGGAGAAGGACATCCTCAGCATCTGGGTGTTGGAGATATGCCCTAGAGGCAATAATAAAAGTGGTTATTATTATATATTTGTGTTTATGATAAATGTTTGCATTCATGCTATAATAGTATTAACTGGAAACATTAATATCTGTGTGATTTGTAAACTAAATTAGAGTCCCTGGTAAATCCTCTTTGTAATACTAGCTTGTTGGTTAATAGATGATCGTGGTTTCCTGATCATGAACATTGAGATGTTATTAACAGCAAGATCATATCATTAGGAGAATGGTGTGATGGACATACTCCTATAGATAAGCATATCATAAATATCAAGTCATTTCAATAGTTTGTTTGCTATAAGCTTTATGATACATAGTAACCTAATTCCTTCGACCATGAGATCATGCTAATCACCATCACCGGAAGGATGCTTTGATGACATCAAACACCACACCGTAACTAGGTGGATATAAAGATGGCATTGAGTGTTCGGAAAGTATGTGTTGAGGCACATGGATCAAGAGTGGGATTTGTCCATCCATATGACAGATATATATACTCTGGGCCCTCTCGGTGGAATGTCATCGAATTAGCTTGCAAGCATGTTACTGGCTCACAAGGGACCACATATCACGGGAACGAGAAGAGTACTTATCGGTAACGAGGTTGAACTAGGTATGCAGAGACACCGACGATCAGACCTTGGATAAGTAAACTATCACGAGACAAAGGGAAATTGGTATCGTATGTAAGTGGTTCATTCGATCGCAAAATAATCGTAGAAATATGTGGGAGCCATATGAATTTCCAGATTCCTCTATTGGTTATTGATCGGAGAAGTGTCTCGGTCATGTCCGCATAATTCACGAACCGTAGGGAGACACACTTAAGGATTCGATGTTGTTTAGTAGATATGGAATGTAAGTAGGGAGACCGAATGTTGTTCGGAGTCTCGGATGGGATATGGGATATCACGAGGAGATCCGGAATGGTTCGGAGAATAAGATTCATATAAGGAAAGTCTGATTCCGGAGTTCGGGAATGATTCCGATGATTTCATTGGAGAGGTTCTAGAAGGGTCTAGAAGGTTCACCGGACCGAAAGGGGAATGGTGCATGAACGTGTCATGGTTAAGTGGAATGATTGGATCATGTCCTAGGTCACTTGGTTGGGCATTTGCAAGAGAGAAATAAAGCTCCAAACTGAAAGTCAAAAGTCAGGTTTGAAAAGTCAAACTAGAACAATGGTTTCCTAGTGGAGGAAGGAAAGAATCTTTCTTTCCCTCCACCACAATCCAACTAGGAGAGGGAGTTGGGGAAGGATTTAAACTCCCCTCTTCCAAGCTGCCCTCCCTATCATAAATAGAGGGAAGGGGCTGCCCCAAGAACACACAACACCACCCCTCCCCACCTTGCACCGCCGCCTCAAGCGCCGTCGCCACGCCGCCGCCCAGCGCCGCTGCCAGCTTGTCACCGCCGCCCTAGCCGCCGCCGACGACTCCGCCTCCTCCTTTCCGGACCTCTAAACCTAGATCGCCGGAAACCCTAGATCCACCATAACCTGCTCTGGCTTAGGCGAAGCCCTGCAGGATTTTCCCTCTACTTCCGACACCACGCTGTCGTGCTGCCGGAATCGCGAGGGAGAACTACATCCTCCGCTTCATGCTGGAATAAGGGAGAGGAAGGTATTCATCGAATCGAACGCAGACCGATCATGAAGCGCTTTAACGCAGCGCCGGAAGGATCGTCTACGCGATCTTGAGATCGGGAAGTGTACGACTACATCACCCACGAGAATCTGCTCTCGTTAACTACTTTGGAATCTTCGAGGGTGAGTAATCTAATCGACTCGTTGCTACAATATAGTAGATATATCTTGGCTTGTTTGTGTGCATGCGGTAGAATTTTTTTGTTTTCCATGCTACGAACCCCTACACCGGGGTCATGCGGATGTGTGGAAGTCGAAGGCTGCGCGAGCCATTGCCAGGGAAGAGTTCTTGCTTGGAGAATTTTGGTAGATGTGTGAGCAACTCCAATGTGAGTCCTCGTGAACCGATGCTCTTTCGGTTGTGCCTTATTTTTATGCTGGCTCACCCGATGCTTGTGTAATTGTGAATCTCATTTCGAGGGAAGAGAAGGATCGCTTCGCAATTCGGATGAATTTCCCGACGCAGCAAGAGCTGGAGGCCGATGGCTTCTTTTGGATGGACCGCGATCGAGCGATCGTCCCGGCGACGGTGCAAGAACATGTACACTAGGTTCTTCGGGTGCTAAAGCAGGCGAGGTCGTCAATCACGGCTGTTTGGGCCACCATGTTTCCTTTGGACGCAGCGCCTTCTAGCTTTTTGGGTCTTCTTGGGAAGTTTCGGGATGCAGGCCACGTCAAGGAGTTGGTGCGTCATCAAGTGATCGCGGGTGTGAAGGCAGCCCTATCTCTTGTTCGGTTGCATCGTCGCGATGTCAATCTTGCGGAGATAGCGGCCGGACCGCCTCCTCTTCCAGATGGAAATGTGTGGAATATGCACCCTCATTACGCAGTTGTAGCGCAGTACGCCGAAGAGAATGTAGATTTATTTGAGGAGCGTACGAACTTTCTGCTGCAGTGTGGTTGAATCCTATAAAGGAAAAATGATATAATGTAAATTCTGTATTTGTTCGAGTGGGCTTTTTAATGCCCTTTTATAAAGTTTGTATGTGTTGGCACGTGGTGCGTTTGTAATGTGCAAATCCTTTTCGTTAGCCTGACATGGTTAGCTACTCAGGTTGTATGCGTATTTGTCAGTCGACGAAGTCGTAAGGTGAGGCGTAGCCCCCAAGCATGTTTAGCGATGAATAATGCAAGGAGAAAAAGATATTTGGGCTAATAAACTTAGCTTTTATTCACTATAAACGAGAAGGTACATTGTTTGGCTGAATAGCCTTATTGAAAGTAAAGGGTAACTAGGGGTAGAAGCGTCGTAGTCGTGCGATGTTCCAGGGGTTGGAGTATTCGATTCCTGATGCGACGTCTATGAGGCGGTATGCGCCACCTAGGATGACTTTGCTGATGATGTAGGGTCCTTCCCAGGGTGACTCGAGCTTCTTGTGTCCTTCTTTCTTGAGTCGCAGAACGAGGTCTCCTTCGACGAAGGACCTTGGGCGCAACTGACGGCTATGGTAGTTGCGGAAACTTTGCTGGTACACCGTTGAGCAGGCCGTAGCGATGTCTTGTGCCTCGTCGAGTGTGTCGACGACATCTTCGAGTGCGGACGATGATTCGGCCTCGCTGTAAGCAACGACCCGTGGGGCCTTGTGGCATACTTCAGCAGGTAGCACTGCTTATGTTTCGTGCACCATGAAGAAGGGTGTATAGCCAGTTGAGCTGTTCGGCGTTGTGCGCAGGCTCCAGAGGACGGAGGGTAGCTCGTCTGCCCAGGCTACCGCAAGCCTTTCGAGTGGGCATAGTAGGCGCTTCTTGATGCCATTGCCTATGAGGACGTTGGCCTTTTCGACCTGTCCGTCGGTATGCGGATGCTCCATGAAGGCGTATGATATGTTGATTCTGAGATTCCCGCGGAAGTCTCATAATTCCTTCGAGATGAAGTTCGAGCAATTTTCTGTTATGATGCTATGTGGCACACCGAACCTGTAGACAATGGATTCAAATTTTTTTACGGTGGTTTTAAAAAGCTCAATTCCCCAAAAGAGAACTCAAAAAGGAATCAGTAAGAAGCAAATGCAAATTATGACAGAAATCTGTCAAAACAGAATAGCATGTAGAAATCGATTTTTTCGAAAATCTTCTGTTGCTCACATAAAAAAGTGTTGAACTAACGAAAGTTATCTAAGATACTGGGGGATTTATTCGTAAATTTTCAGATCAATACGACTTATATAGACTCCTCACGAATTTTTATGGTGGAGGACAGAAATCTGTTTCGGGACAGCAACTCTCCAAATTTTACTTCCCTCTCATTAGAGGTCATTCTTGGCACAAAAAGCAAACAAAAAGGATAAGGAGATGCCATTACTGGATTAATAACTTCCAAGATTCAAGGAAACTCTTGGGTTATCTCCTAACAAGTACTTTTATTTAACGTCTTTAAGTTAGGCACAAGAAGCAAGAAATCAAGTATTTTCAAATGAGGAAGCATTAATATCAAACCTTGCTTTCAAAGGTGGAGCAAAAAGAACTTCTCTCTCCTCATAGGGAAGTGTTCAATACCTTTCTTGAATGGAAATTGATATTTAATGGTGCCTTCTTTCATATCAATGATAGCATCAACTGTTCTGAGAAAAGGTCTTTCCAAAGTAATAAGACAAGAAGCATTGTATTCAATATCCAAAACATAGAAATCCACAGGGACATAAGCATTATTAACCATAATGATAACATCATTAATACTCCCCATGAGTTTCTTCTTAGCATTATAATCAAGTGGGACATTCAAATAACAATCTTCCAAAGGTGGAAATCAAGCATTTCATAAATCTTTCTAGGCATAATAGAGACACTAGAACCAAGATCACATGAAGCTTTGAGATCAAAGTCATTCACTTGCACATTAATAATGGGTTCCCAACTATCTTCTACATTCCTAGAAATAGAAGCTTTGTGTCTTAACTTCTCTTCCTTAATCTTAACAAGAGCATTTGTAATGTGTTTGGTGAAAGCAACATGCATATCACTAGCATCAGGACTTCTAGAAAGTTTTTGGAGGAACATAATCACTTCAGAAATATTGCAACCATCTATATCAAAATCAAACTTAGCATCACTAGTAGTAGACTCATTAGGCTTAGGCACTATAGGAGGAGGAATAGGGACTTCTTGTGGTTTGGTGGTATCCATTCTAGTGATGGTGCACACACTACTGTTTCTATCAATTTCAGCTTCCCTTTTCCACTTAGCATGAAGTTGTGTCGTGGTGGTGGCACGGCAGATTCCATGGGTAGGCTAAAGTATGGGGACAATGGATGCTAGTGGGGTCTGGGGAGGGAAGATGCAGTTGATTCTACACACAGAGGACTAAGACTAAGATCTTTATTTCTCCTTCCTTGGGCTACAAGTGCTCCTTGAGCTGTATACAAGGGAAAAGAAGAACTTTACCAGCACAACGGTCCTAAAAAATGAGCCTCCCCTCTCAGGGTCCAAACCTCTCCTTATAAAGGAGAGCCTTGGGTTCCTTTAGGGCTGATGTGGCAAGCATATTCGAGGAATATGCTTGTCCCAATATAGTAGTTCGGCGCCCCCCTTTCCCCATCGCTCCCCTAATGACGGCAAGGTTCCAGAGGGCCCCTCTTGTGCGCCTCGGGCTTCAGGACTGTCACCTCCGTGACCTCCTTCTGCCTCTCTGTCGCTCTGCGCCTTTGTCCCTAGTGCTTGGCTCCGCTCAGATTCTCCCTAGCCTGCGGCTAGGGTTTGACTTTAGGATTCTCCTTCTCCTGCAAGCTTCGTATCATTTGGCCCTGCCTCGCGTAACTCGGCTCGTCCCTCACCTGCATCAAGAATACCCGGGCTAACCCGGCCGACTTACGCAGTATCTCGTCCGGGTACTGCCTTGCCATCCTTATAAGGGTCCTGCCTTTTCCTATCTCGGCCGACTTCTACAGGATTCGGCTGATTCGGACTGTAAATCGGAAACTAGACGGGGGACATCCTTTCGTCTTTCCCTGTCTTTACCCTATCCGGGGTCACCTCCCCAACATTAGTCCCTGAAGCTGGTATGGCCCCGCCGGTAACCTCGGCCGGTCAGACGGGCTCATGACACTGCCCGCATTGTTTCCGAAGTTATTTCTTCTCGAGGTATCCTCGTATCTTCTCGCGTACGCCTTGTCCTACGTGTCGCCCCCATCATTGTTTCTCTAGTTTTTGTTCCTCACAGATTCATCGACAGCTACATGTTACTCTGCGCTTGTCGGCTGCGACGCCTCGTGTGGCACTTCCGTTGGGGATCGTGTCCTTCTTCGCTACCATGTGTCCCTTGGTGCGGTTCCGCTCAACGACGTGCGGTCGTGCGGCGCACACGATCTACACGGCCAAACGCCACACCCACGATCCTACTACCTCGCTTGTGCCTTGGTTATAAAGAGGCGCTACTGGGATTCACTTTCCCTTTTCGCCGCTGCGCCTTCTTCTTCGCCGCTTCGCCCCACTCAGCTCCGCTGCTGCTCATCCGAACCTCCGACGGCGAGGACTCCGCGTTGCTTCATCTCGCCTCGTCCGTGTTAGCTTCAGCTGCGTCGCCAGTGAGTTCTTTCCGGCCGCGTCGCCTAGGCTTTCCTCTAGATTTCTCTGTCCCCATTTCGTTTTCATGCGGTGGTTCCTTTGCTCCTCCGCCGCCGTTTCTGTGTAGAATCACGACGGGGCCCTGTAGTTCTAAACATTCCTCCGCCGCTAGTTCTTCCTCCGCTGACTTTTCCGGCGAGCCCATGTCTAGATCCTTTAGCGGTGCCCTGGTAGAGGATGACGATGCTGGATCTGGGCCCGAGCGAGGCTCGTGGCAGGGCTCCTCCGTTACTCGCCGCGAGATCGAGTGGCTTATCCGAACTCGGAGGATTCCCGCCGAGGTCTCCTGTCGCTTACCCGGCAGCGAGTCCTCTCCGGATCTTAGGGAGGGCGAGTATGTAGTTTTCATGTCGCATTTCTTGCGCGGCTTTGGTCTCCCTCTTAGCGACTTTGCTAGAGAGTTTCTTGACTACTTCGGCCTTCAGCCGCATCATCTTCCTGCTAATGCCATCGCCTCTCTTTCTGCTTTTATCTCTGCCCCGGAGGGATACTTCGGCCTATGGCCGTCCGTGCATGTCTGGTCTAAGTTCTTCCAGATTCGTTCTAACGTTGTCCCTGATAAGTCTCTGCACCCTTCCGAGAAACTGCTTACTCAATGTGGAGCAGCGTCCATTACACCTCGGAGGAAATCCGTGTTTCCTCGTGTTACAGGGCTAGAGTCGTGCAAGAAGTGGCACAAGTCCTTCTTCTATATCAAGAACACGGGAGCGGAGGACAAGATTCGGCTCCCTGCATTCTCCATTGGTACGCCCTCCAAGGTGAATTGGACTTATAATCCGAAGAAGAGTCACGCCTTGGCCGAGGCTTTTGAGATTCGGCTTAAAGAGCTGATCCGCGTCGGGTTACGTGGCGAGGATTTGATGGCTACCTTTATCAATAGCCGAATCTGCCAATTCCAAAAACGGACACATAAACTCTGCTACATGAGCGGTCCTCTTGACCCCAACTGAGTCTCGACCGTGGAGCTGGACAACTATCTCATCTATAAGCGTGTCCGAGCTATCTTCAAGACGGAGATGCCTGAGGACTGGGCTTGGGGATTGAAGCCGTTCACCCGCGAGCGTCCCCCTCCCGAAGTAAGCTTTACCACTAACGCTTTGTTTTCCGATTGTTTTCGTAACCGTTTTCACTGATTTTCCTCTTTCTTGTCTTACAGAGGTTCGCAGAGCAGAAGGACGAGGATGCCGAAGTTTTGTTGCTTCCGTGGCCTGCGGACCGGAATACCCCGGACATCGGGGAGCCGGACTCGGAAGAGTTCGTCCCTAAGTCGGATCCTGCCCCGGCTCGTGCCCGTGGCAAGACCTCGGCCCACGAGGAGGAAGGTGATTCGGATGAGGTCCAAGTTCTAGAGGTAGTTGGCGCAATGCCCATTTATTATGCATTTCCGGCTTCTACTTTCCCAGCTAATCCGGCCAGTCGGGTTCACGACGCCGAGCCTATTGCTTCCCGGCCCCCTGTTACCTCGGGGAAACGTGGGGCTCCTGCTGGTGCCTCAGAGGCGGCCCCCAAGAAACGAATGAAGAAATCCGCACCGAATCCTCCCAGGCGCAAGACCATGCCTGGAGTCGCAGGGTAAGTTCCTTTTGCTCATATTTCTTGTTTCTCTCTTTCTGCTTTTCAACCTGACGCCCTTCTTTCTTTTTTATTTTCGCAGTGCTCCACTTTCCGTTAAACCCGGCGGTCCTAGCATGACTAGCCGTGTGACTCGGCAGCCGTCTCCTCCGCCTGCCGAAGATACCAGGATTCCCAGTCCTGTTCGTGCTGCATCTCCTCCAGTTCCGAATCGATCGCCCCCTCGCCACGATGTGCCTGAGACTCCTCTTGTTAACGTTGGCTCCACTCGGCCATCCGAGATTTCCACCGAACCAGTTGCCTCTTCTGTGAATCCGAGCGTCTCTACCGAGCCCCGTTCTACCCCACGGTTTCTATAGTAGCTCCAGTTCCAGCCGAGGACGTCAATATCTCGGCGCCTTCTGCGACCGTGACCCCTCCGGCTCCTAAAGACTCCCTTCCCATTGCCGAGGTATCAGCTCCTGTCGATGCCTCCTCTAAAGCAAGAAAAGCTATCGCCGCCAAGGCTTCCACTTCCCAGAAAGGTCTTGTCGGCTCTTCTCAGCCGAGTATCGCCGATGTGTCGCAGCGAAGGCCTTCCACCAAAACCAGCGTTACTCCGGCCGCCGGCACCCAGCTCGCTCTTCATAAAAGTCCTGCGGCCGCGGTGGTTACACAACACGTCCGGGGTAAAGTCCTAACTCGGACGGCAAGTGGGAATAGCCTCAGCTCACTGGTGGAGTATGCCAATAACTGGAATGCTGCCGATCAATTTGAGGGTAATCCCAGCCACTGCTCCAGCTTTCCGACATTAGCAGCCGCTTGGATCAAGCCGCCAAGATCGTCCTTGATAGTAACAGGATGAATGAGGTAATTGCTGTTTTACGGAGTCTTGATTAATTCTCCATATGCTACTATATATACTCTAGTCCCCGAAACTTGCAAGCGAATAACTTGTTATTTGCTTGGAAGTTTTATGATGCTTTACTTTGCTTGATTTTTGTCTAGCTAATTTTTGAATATCCAGCCATCTAGATCCGGGTTAAATTTTGCTTGACTTGGGTCTGTTTTGGCTTTGAACATCCAGCCACATAGATCTGGGTTAAGTTTTGCTTGACTCGGATCTGTTTTGGCTTTGAATATCCAGCCACCTAGATCCGGGTTAAGTTTTGCTTGACTCGGATCTGTTTTTGCTTTGAATATTGTAGCATCCCAGTTGTCTAACCCTTCTAATGCTACTGGTTATAATAATAAAATGGGCCACTTCCAACATATAATTGTTGCATCATCAGCACATCATGCTCATGTCATCATGTCCCCTTGCATTTAAGCATCATATTAAACCTTTTTCTTGTTTGGTTCTTATCTCATGTGCATGATTAATTGTAGTTGCCTCTTGATATTGTATTTGGTTCTTACTAAATTGTTAAATGCCCAAGTTGAGTTGGGGGCATCTCTCTTTTGACTCCACCACCTTATCTTTCACCACCTTATAATTCCACCATCCAATAATATGGGCTTGGCATTTTATTGAGTTATCCCTAGCCCATGTTGTTAGTTGGATCCACCCTTGGTCTTTGCTTGGCCTTGTCCACATTTTGGAATGGAGATGAATAGTGCCATATTAATATCCTTGTTCTCACAAGGATAATTGTGGCATTAATTATTCTGCATGGGCCATGCAATAGCCCCCTTTTCCCTAGCTTTTGGTTTTTGCTTGTTTTCTAAATGGAACCCTCCTTCCTTGCTTGACCTTGTTTGGAGGTGTTAAACCTCTCTCTCTTTTCCCTTTAGCTAAACCAACCCCATGCTCCATGCACACACATGTGCTATGTGGCATGCATCCTCTAAAACCCCCCCTCTCTTTGGAACTTGCTTGGTCCTTTGTTGGATCATGCATGGGCCATTAGTACCACCACCTCTTTCCTTACCCTCTCTAAACCACAAACCTTATTCCCTACCTAGCTAAATCAACAACTCCACTTAATCTATGCTAACACAAGTGCTCCCTCCCCTTCCCTCTAGCTAAACCTAAACCCTAAGATACCTTCCCCCCTAATCAACTTCCCCCTAAACCAAAACCCTAATTACCTCTATCCTAAAACCAAACCCTAAACTACACCTCCCTCTAACAAAACCCAAACAATCTCTCCCCTCTCCCGGATCTAGCATGCCCCCACACCCACGGGACCCTCCTAGCTACCCCCCACCGGCCATGCCCTCTCTCCTACCCTAGCTCCCAACCTATCTACCCGAGGCTACCCCTCTCCCTTCTAGCTCTCTCACCAAGCCCGGCCGCCACGCCCCTACCCACCTACGCCTCCCTACGCCCCAGGGACACACCGGCCCCTCACCTCCCCCTCGACCCGTCACCTGGCCATGCAAGCTGCGTGAGGGAGGCCGAAAGGTGATCAACCCGATCAGCCTCTCCCCACGCAACCAGCCTCCCACAGCGATCTTATCTACCCTTCCCTCTCTGGCCTCTCCCAGATCCCAAGGTCCACCTCGCTGCCCTCCTCTACCCTTCTTCCACACCACCCCATCGCCTCTTGCCGCCCACGCTAGCTACCCCCTGCCCGGTCGTTGGCCGGAGGCGTTGCTGCGATGTCGAGAAGCCCGTGGAGCTCATGCGACGCCTCGACAGCGCCAGCGAGGGAGAGACGCCAGGACCAGCGCCGCCGACGCCAAAACCCTAGCCGCGAGCTTGCCCGCCACGATCTACCTCCTCTCGCCGACCACGCCCGGACGCTCGCGGTAAGCCACCGACCTCCTAGACACGCTCCTGCTTCGCTTCTGCCGCGGCGTTCGTTTCGTCGGCGCTCCGTCGCGGCGGCGGCGTGTCCCTGCTAACTCCCGGACGCTGCCAACTATCTAGCGCCCCTCTCCGGCACCTCACAGGCCGGTGGCAACGCGTCCCATGTAGCCCCAGATCGTGTTCGAGCCCACTGCGCCAAGCCGCGCAGCGTCGTGCGTCGTAGCTTCAGCGAGAAGAGGAACGATGCGGCGTGGTTGTTTTCGTATACCCCTCGTTTTGTCCTCTGCATCGCGCCTCAGCCCACCCGCGTGGCGTTGTCCGTTTTATAAAAAGGACTCGTGGTTACTGAAGCCACCCGCGATCCTCCCCGGCCCGTGTGTGTTTGCAATAACCCCCTACCAAACTTTTTGGCTCAACCCGGTCGGCCAGCCGTTGTCGATGTTGTGAAACTTTTATAAAAAGGCTCGCTGTTTTGTTTATTGAACCCGGTCCAGGTTATTCTCGAGCCTGCAGCGTGGGCGGAGATACCCTGGCCCACTGTCTGCGACTCGGGCTGGGTCGTGAGTAGAAAACGTCCAGATGCGGTTTTCAAATTCAAATTGGTTTAAATAATTTAAAAATGCAAATCTAATTCAGTTTTTAATAACTTTGTCATACTTAATCCAATTTTGGCAAATGATATATGTATGGATATCAGGAAAATGAGAGGAGTTCAAATATGCCATCTATTTTGACTTTTGCACAAGTAAAATTCCAAGTTCATGTTAATTACATCAAATGCCACTGGATTTTCATTAATTCATAACTTTTGTTTGGTAAATCCAAATTAAGCAAATAAGTAGTCTAAAATGATCAGCTCGACGAGGCCTTTCTGTTTATGCTATCCATGTCTTCAATTGCAGCATGCATCATATAAAAATATAATGAACAGCAACTATTATGGCAACAAAATATGACTAAAACCCAATTCAAATGTTATTTTCTTGTCCTCCACCTCACCCATGCCATGCTACTTATTGCCATGCAACTTGTGCATCATTCATCATGGCATGATTGTTTGCTTGACGATTTAATTCCAATGCTTGTGCTCTATATTCATGTTGGCCTTGTTTGTTTGGTTTTCTCGGATAGAACCGGCGGGGTCATATCAAGAGAACCGAGCACTACCAGAACCGTCCCTTGCTTCAGAGATACCAGCAAGCACTACCACATGCTTGCATACATGATACCTATTGCCTCTATCTTATTCTTGCATCATTGAGTCGCGATTGCATTAAATTGAAGCCCAAGTATGCATAGCCTTTACTTTTAAACCCCACCAAGCTTGTTTCCTCCATCCCATGAGCCACTACTATAGGAGTTGTTTGAGCCATGCAGTCGTAGAAACGACATGTGTAGGGTTTGTGAGTCGATGTATAATGAGGTACATAAACAACTTAACATGAGTAGTTGGGATAACTAAAGAAAGTGGCATCGGTGAGCAACATCGCTATTTGGTTTTCCTGCTCACTTGTGTCGTAAGACCCCGAGTACTTGATTCCTGTTCCTTGATTTATCGCGCTATCCACATCCGGAGGTATATGGGACCCCCGGGCGGAGCTTGATTCCGTCTTATTTCTTGGGGCCACAACTAGTTTGCGGTTTATTACTATCCTGCTTATGCCATGTTACTTTACGTATTTAAATTGTGCGAGAGCACCTTTGTCTTTGTTAGGTATGCGGAGTGATTACGCTGCATCGACAAGCCCACACTTTGGGTTCCCATCGCACGACCATTGGCGAACCTTGAGTCCGTCTCGGGCTCGCTTACTCCGTTCGGGATCTACTCAAAGGTGGCCCCGAAATATTTTTGAATCTTGTGATTGTTCAATCGTGAAAGCCTCGTTGGGTTTTGATTTGGTTTTCGAGGTTGATCGGCGTGTGTTGCTATTGGTGCACCCGGTGGGTAAAACTTTCTCAAAGCCGTGTCCGCGGATATGGACGACTTGGAGCAGTTTCTTGATCATAGACAAGCATAACTAAAGTACCGCTTTTAACGACTAAAGCAACTTGACTAGTAAATAGTGCAATACTCATGGAATGGTTAATAAAATTGCCAACGGAGGGGTTGTTAAATCCTTCCTGTTGGTAAGTAGGGAGGAGGATGGATCGGATGAGATTACCATTATAAGCTGTTGTACTTTAATTCACGGACATCCGTCTATCATTGGTTAGGCGGATGGTTAGCGTTATCTGTAGAATTGCTAGGGTTTATCTTTCTGCAATTGTGTCACCCTGTGTTGTGTCCCCTTTAGAGGCATTAAGACTTCTTGAGTACCCTTAGGGTCTCACGATAAATTCTTGATTCGGATGAGCAGTACCTTCTCGGACGGATCTTTGGGTGGAAGAAGCCGATGATGTGGGCAACGATCGTATGGTGTAGAGATTAGGAGCGGGATCCGTGAGACTGTAGTTGGGATGTGCTTATTTTCTATGGCATCTTATGCCGATTTGCTTCTTATCCGTACTGGATTACATTTGCCGCTTCCGCATGATACTCTGATGTGTGTTGTATGAGGAGTTATCCTAAAATATAGATCTATCTAGGTCTTTTGAATCTTGCCGTATGGCGTTGCTATATTTTCTTTCTTTCTAGATGGGATGGTTGTGATGTACTCTTGTATGATGGCTTGCGTACATACCCACTTGTGTACGTAGTTGATCCCTTCGCCTGCCGACTACGCCGCCCGTACAGGTCCCGTTGAGAGGGTAGCGGTTGGGACGTCTGAAAGGACTACCGGTGAGTGGCTTTTGGGGCCCCAAGTACTATTTCAACCGCTATCACTCATCCAGGCTTGTATCTAGGGCGTAGTTCACCGAGGTAGTTACAATTGGTATCGAGCCATCCCGACCTTGAGGTTTCAGCCAAGCAGTCGTTGTCGGTCTAGAAATATTTTGGTAGTTATGTATATTAGGGAAAAACAAAAGCGAGAGTAGGATGCTTCATTTTCTTCTTACCTCCCACCCACCCTTTTACGGTAAGGAAGTGCAACGTTTTCAATTCTCGTCTCAAAATTCAAACTAGGATTCACGTGTTCTGGGTTTCCGTAGTACCATAGGATGTGTGTGTGTGTGTGTAGTCCCTTGTCTATCTGTTGCATCCAAGTTGTTATCTTATCTGCATTTGGTTATCAACTGTTGGTACTTTCCATACCAAGCAGGCTTTTGTAAACCGCAATCTATCTTCCTTTGGTATCCGAAGCTATCTTGTTTGGGGTGTTCGTTTCCGTAGTACCAATCTTAGGTTTCGTCGTGAGAAGAAGGGGTTAGGATATGTGTTCCACTTGTTCATGTGCGGAGTAATGATTTGAGTGCGGGATGGAGTCGCGACCATACCACTACTTGTATCATTCGCTTTTGTATATTGGATCGGTAGAGTCACTAATCTTGATTCGTTAAGTAATTTTGCGCATCTATTGGTATTTTAATGCCGAAATTTGTGGAAAAATTTTCTTTGATATGTTTGTGTACCACACTTCTTTTCAGTCGTGTGCGATATGCTTAATATCTTTGAGGTGCTATGAACTTTGTTGATATTGTTATATCATCTCAGTAAATGGTATCCTTTAATCTTGGTTAATTCCATCTTGGTACTATTTTGGATTATTATCATCTTCCATTATAGTACTGACTTGAGTTTTATATGAATGACAGGATGGCTCCCCACGGGATGAGAGGACATTCCTCGGGCCAGGCTCGGTCAAACATAGCTACCGCTTTGGCGGCAATGCAAGAGAACAGCGCTTTGAGGAGAGCGTCGGAAGGAATGAGTTTGCTCCACTTCCTCCACCTCCCAAGCGTGGTGACATCAAGAGCTTCCTCAAGTTCAACCCTCGCCGATTCGGCGTGTCGGCCGACCTCTTGACGCGGATGATTGGCTGCGAGATCTCAAGGTTGCTCGAGGCTGCGATGTTCCGAGCAGTGGGTCAAGTGTGCTACCCACCTTCTCAAGGGAGATGCGGCTCTATGGTGGGAAAACTACTTGAAGGCAAGTTGCACTGGTTCCGGCCAACTTGGGAGAGGTTCACTCCGACTTTCAAGCGGTTTCTCTCGAGATTGTGATGGAAAAGATGAAGGATGCTTTCCTCAACTGAAGCGGGAAATGATAACGTCAACACCTATATCAGAACTTTATGAACTGTCTCGCTATGGTGGTGATGAGGTATCGATGACAAGAAAAAGCGAGAAAGATTCGAGCAAGGGCTCAATCGTCGATCAAGTATGCACTCACGCATGCAAGACCGCAACCTTCTGGAACTGACATATGGCACTACAAGAGGAGGCTAGTAGGCGGATGTTCGAGAGTCCAAGAAACATAGCGAGGATGCATCAAGCTCGGCAACAATGGCAGCTCCTTCTAAGCGTGTGCAGGTTCCTAACACCCCACCATCGCTCCCGGCTCCACCAAGACCTGCAACTTACGCGCCAAGGCCATCAAACTTCACCACTGCGGCTCCCAGGGGCTACAACAACCCTTACCCTGGAGCGCCTGGCGGAGTCCCTGGCTACTCTGCTCCACGTCCTCACGGTGCTTGTTACACATGTGGAGATCATGGACATCCAAGCTGGAACTGCCCAATGAAGAACAAAGCTCTCCCTCAACCCCCACCAAGATCTGCAACAAGCTCTCCCTCGGTTCGTGCACCACCGCCTCGGGCTCTCAACATCAACACTAAGCCGGGTCTGCGGTTGTTCGAGCTAATCGTCAACGCCTCTCAAGCCGAGCTCGCTTTGGAGTTGTCATGGGTATGCTTTGGTTAACTCGGTTCCTGCACGAGTTCTCTTTGATTACGGTGCATCGCATTCCTTTGTGTCGCACTGCGTTTGCGAGCGAGAATGGGTTAGCGTTAGTTCCTCTCCAAAGAAGTTAATGGTTCTTTCTCCTGGAGCAACAATGGCATTGCTCAAATCAGTCATGGAAATCAAGTTGAGATTGGTGGTTCTTCATTCTTGGCTTCTTTGATTGTCCTGGGCAACTCTGACATTGATGTCATTTTGGGCATGGATTGGTTGACAGCAAATGCAGCTGTGATCGATTGTCTTTGAGCGCTCGGTGTCTCTGAAGATTCCCGAAGGCCATGTAGTCTTTTCTCCAAGTCGACTCCTCTTTGTCCAACTCTATTCCTTGGCTGCTGAATAATGATGCTATGGAAGCTATTCGGGTGTACCAGTGGTGTGAGTTCCGGATGTCTTCCACGAAGAGTTGCGGTATGCCTCCGGATCGCGAGGTTGAGTTCGTGATTGAGCTTGAACTGGAGCTCCTATCTCCAAGAGGCCATATAAAATGGGTCCTTAGTTGGTGAACTCAAACGACAACTTGATGAACAAGAGAAATTGGGTTTCATTCAACACAGCACTTCTTCTTGGGGTAGCCCAACAATCTTTGTGAAGAAGCGTGACAGAACCGATAGGCTATGTGTTGATTATCGGGCTCTAAATGCTAAAACCATCAAGAACAAATATCCTCTTCCTCGGATAAATGATCTATTTGATCAGCTAGCGGGAGCTGTGGTGTTCTCTAAGCTGGACTTGAGAAGTGGTTATCACCAAATCAAGATTCGCAAAGAAGATGTGCCCAAAACAGCTTTCACCACTCGCTATGGCCTGTATGAGTACACGGTCATGTCTTTCGGCCTCACCAACGCACCTGCTACCTTCTCGAGGCTGATGAACTCCGTTTTCATGGAGTACCTGGACAAGTTTGTGGTGGTATATCTGGATGATATTCTCGTCTATTCCAAGTCCAAGGAGGAGCATGAAGAGCACCTGCGGTGTGTCCTGAACAAGCTTCGTGAGAACCGCTTGTATGCAAAGTTCTCCAAGTGTGAGTTCTGGTTGCACAAGTAACATATCTGGGACATGTCATCTCTGCCAAGGGCATTGCAGTCAACCCGGAAACCGTGAAGACAATAGTTGAATGGCTTCCTCCTGCTAATGTCAAGGAAGTGCGGAGTTTCCTCGGCTTGGCTAGCTATTGTCGTCGTTTCGTGCAGAACTTCTCAAAGATAGCAAAGCCTCTTACCGATCTCCTCAAGAAAGGCAAGAAGTACCTGTGGACTCCTGCTTGCCAAGAGAGTTTTGAGACACTCAAAGAGAAGCTCACTTCCACACCAGTCTTGGTTCCTCCAGATACATCTAAGCCTTTCCAGATCTTCTGCGATGCCTCTTTGCAAGGATTGGGTGCAGTCCTTATGCAAGAGAGACAGGTGGTTGCTTATGCCTCTCGTCAGTTGAAGACGCATGAGGTCAACTATCCCACGCATGACCTTGAGCTAGCAGCAGTGGTCTTTGCTTTGAAGCTATGGAGGCACTACTTGCTTGGTAACCGTTGTGAGATCTTCTCGGACCACAAGAGTTTGAAGTATATCTTCACTCAACCGGATCTCAACCTACGGCAGAGGAGATGGATTGAAGCAATCAATGACTTCGATGTGACCATCAACTACACTCGAGCAAAGCAAATGTCATGGCGGATGCGCTTAGTCGTAAAGCTTATGTCAACAACCTCATGGTAGAAGAGCAGCCTCTCTTGTGCGAGGAATTCCGTCGGTGAACACGGAATTGTGGAACAAGGGCATCTCCGGAACCTTCTGGCTACTCCTCTCTTGGAAGAACAGATTCGTTCTCGTCAGCTTGGTGATCCGCACACTAGAAAGCTCATCTCTAAGCTTGGCACTCCGAAGTATGAGTCCTTTCATGTCGATGATCAAGGCACGCTCTTCTTTGAACACCGGATGTTTGTTCCAAACTACCCGGGTCTGAGAGACCAAGTTCTCAAGGAGGCACATGACTCGGTTCTTTCTCTCCATCTGGCGGCACAAAGATGTACATGGACTTGAAAACACAATCTTGGTGGCACAGGTTAAAAGGTATTGTGCCAAGTCGTCTCGAGAATGTGATGTCTGCTGCAGAGTCAAGGTCCATCGCCGAAACCATTTGGTCTTCTACAGCCATTGAAACCTCCGAATGGAAATTGGAGAAAGTTGAGATGGACTTCATCACTGGCTTTCCAAGGTCGCGAAGGGCAACAATGCAATCTTTTTGTCATCGACAGCTTTCTAAAGTGGCTCACTTCTTCGATCAAAGAAACAATTTACGGAATTGATTGGTGAGCTCTATATCAGCAGATTGTCTCTTTGTATGGGGTTCCTTGAAATCAGTTCAGATCGTGGGAGCATCTTCACCTCAAAGTTAGGAGAGTTTCCAAAAGCTTTGGGAGCGAAGTTGAACTTCACTGCTTACCACCCTCGATCGCAAGGACAAGTGGAGAGGATCAATCGATTCTCGAGGACATGCTTAGAGATTGCGTCATCTCGTTTGGCATGAAGTGGGAGGAATGCCTTCCATATGCTGAATTCTCCTACAACAATGACTTCGGAAGAGTCTCAAGATGGCACCATTCGAGGCACTCTATGGTGCAAGTGCAGAACTCCCATTGGTTGGTCGGTGCGGAGAAAGAATTTGGTTTGGCCCCGACATTGTAACTGCGGAGGAGAAGGTGCATATCATTACGAGAACACGAAGATTGCTCAAAGCCGTCGGAAGAGCAACTATGACAGAAGCACCAGATATGGTATATGCCCCTGGTGATCTCGTCTACCTTCGTGTCACTCCCATGAGAGGAACACACGCCCGGTATCAAAGGAAAGTTGGCTCCTAGATACATCGGTCCTTTCAAGATACGTGGTAGAAGAGGAGAAGTTGCTTATGCACTAGAGCTTAGGAAAAACTCAAAGTCCATGATGTTTTCCACATCTCTCCTCAAGAAGTGCTTCAAAGACCCCTGAGACCGTGGATCATGAGCTAATCGACCTCCAAGAGGATCTATCTTATCGTGAACACCCACCAAAATCCTTGAGACCATGAGCGAAGGACTCGCAACAAGTCCATCAAGTTTTGCAAGGTGCAGTGGTCACACCATTCTGTTGATGAAGCAACATGGGAGCGTGAAGATGAACTCCGTGCCAACCATCCTTCTCTCTTTGTGTCTTCTTCTTCTTCCTAAAATCTCGGGGCGAGATTCCTGTTTAGTGGGGGAGAGTTGTAGCATCCCAGTTGTCTAACCCTTGTAATGCTACTGGTTATAATAATAAAATGGGCCACTTCCAACATATAATTGTTGCATCATCAGCACATCATGCTCATGTCATCATGTCCCCTTGCATTTGAGCATCATATTAAACCTTTTTCTTGTTTGGTTCTTATCTCATGTGCATGATTAATTATAGTTGCCTCTTGATATTGTATTTGGTTCTTACTAAATTGTTAAATGCCCAAGTTGAGTTGGGGGCATCTCTCTTTTGACTCCACCACCTTATCTTTCACCACCTTATAATTCCACCATCCAATAATATGGGCTTGGCATTTTATTGAGTTATCCCTAGCCCATGTTGTTAGTTGGATCCACCCTTGGTCTTTGCTTGGCCTTGTCCACATTTTGGAATGGAGATGAATAGTGCCATATTAATATCCTTGTTCTCACAAGGATAATTGTGGCATTAATTATTCTGCATGGGCCATGCAATAGCCCCTTTCTAGCTTTTGGTTTTGCTTGTTTTCTAAATGGAACCCTCCTTCCTTGCTTGACCTTGTTTGGAGGTGTTAAACCCTCTCTCTCTCTTTTTCCCTTTAGCTAAACCAACCCCATGCTCCATGCACACACATGTGCTATGTGGCATGCATCCTCTAAAACCCCCCTCTCTTTGGAACTTGCTTGGTCCTTTGTTGGATCATGCATGGGCCATTAGTACCACCACCTCTTTCCTTACCCTCTCTAAACCACAAACCTTATTCCCTACCTAGCTAAATCAACAACTCCACTTAATCTATGCTAACACAAGTGCTCCCTCCCCTCCCCTCTAGCTAAACCTAAACCCTAAGATACCTTCCCCCCTAATCAACTTCCCCCTAAACCAAAACCCTAATTACCTCTATCCTAAAACCAAACCCTAAACTACACCTCCCTCTAACAAAACCCAAACAATCTCTCCCCTCTCTCTCCCAGATCTAGCATGCCCCCACACCGGGACTGTGACCCTCCTAGCTACCCCCACACGGCCATGCCCCTCTCTCTACCCTAGCTCCCAACCTATCTACCCGAGGCTACCTCCTTCTAGCTCTCTCTCCCAAGCCAAGACACCCACGCCCCTACCCCACCTCTGCCTCCCTAGACGCCCCAGGTACACCGACCCCTCTCACCTCCCCTCGACCACACCCCGGCCATGCCAAGCACGTGAGGGAGGCCGAAAAGGTGATCCACCCGATCAGCCTCTCCCCCACGCAACCAGCCTCCCCCCTGGCGATCTTATCTACCCCATCCCCTCTCTGGCCTCTCCCCAGATCCGCCAAGGTCCCTGCCTCCTCTACCCTTCTTCCACCACCACCCCATCGCCCTCTCGCCCACTAGCTACCCCACTGCCCGGTCGTTACCGGGAGGCGTTGCCATGTGTGTCGAGGCTCGTGGAGCTCTGCGACGCCTGGACCGCGCCAGGAGGAGAGGCACAGAGACGCCAGACACGCCGAGCAAAACCCTATCCGTGAGAGCTTTGCCCCCCCCTACCTATCCGAGCTCCGCTGACCCGACCACGCCAAAGACGCTCGCTGTAAGCCACCGACCTCCTAGACACGCCTGCACTCCGCTTCGCCGCGCCGGCGTTCGTTTCGTCGGCGCTCTCGGCGGCGGCGAGCGTGTCCTCTAACTCCCTGACGCGGCCTATCTAGCGCGCCCTCTCCAAAGACTCCCACTTAGCCCGGTGGCAATCCGCACACATGAGCCCCAGATCCTGTGTTCGAGCCCCACTGCGCCAAGGCCACAAGGCCACACAAGAGGCTCACATGAGAAGAGGAACAGTACGGCGTGGTTGTTTTGCGTATACCCCCTCCTCGTTTTGTCCTCTGCATCCCGCGCCCCTCCAGGCCCACCAGTCAGCGGTGTTGTCCGTTTTGTAAAAAGGGACTCGTGGTTACCTGGAAGCCACCCGCAGTCCTCCCCTGGCCCGCGTGTGTGTTTTGCAATAACCCCCCTACCAAACTTTTTGGCTCAACCCGCGGTCCAGCCAGGCCCGTTGTCAGTGATTGTGAAACTTTTATAAAAAGGCTCCTGTCGTTTTGTTTATTGAACCCAGTCCAGTTGTTCTCGAGCCAGGCCGTGAAGATACCCCTGGCCCACTGCTGCGACTCAGTGTCGGTCACCGAGTAGAAAACGTCCAGATGCGGTTTTCAAATTCAAATTGGTTTAAATAATTTAAAAATGCAAATCTAATTCAGTTTTTAATAACTTTGTCATACTTAATCCAATTTTGGCAAATGATATATGTATGGATATCAGGAAAATGAGAGGAGTTCAAATATGCCATCTATTTTGACTTTTGCACAAGTAAAATTCCAAGTTCATGTTAATTACATCAAATGCCACTGGATTTTCATTAATTCATAACTTTTGTTTGGTAAATCCAAATTAAGCAAATAAGTAGTCTAAAATGATCAGCTCGACGAGGCCTTTCTGTTTATGCTATCCATGTCTTCAATTGCAGCATGCATCATATAAAAATATAATGAACAGCAACTATTATGGCAACAAAATATGACTAAAACCCAATTCAAATGTTATTTTCTTGTCCTCCACACCTCACCCATGCCATGCTACTTATTGCCATGCAACTTGTGCATCATTCATCATGGCATGATTGTTTGCTTGACGCATTTAATTCCAATGCTTGTGCTCTATATTCATGTTGGCCTTGTTTGTTTGGTTTTTCGGATAGACACCGAAAGGTGGGTCATATCAAGAGAACCAGAGCACTACCGAACCGTCCCTTGCTTCAACAGAGATACTGTGCAAGCACTACCACATGCTTGCATACATACAGTACCTATTGCCTCTATCTTATTCTTGCATCATTGAGTCGCGATTGCATTAAATTGAAGCCCAAGTATGCATAGCCTTTACTTTTAAACCCCACCAAGCTTGTTTCCTCCATCCCATGAGCCACTACTATAGGAGTTGTTTGAGCCATGCGAGTCGTAGAACAGCATGTGTAGGGTTTGTGAGAGTCTGATGTATAATGAGGTACATAAACAACTTAACATGAGTAGTTCTGGGATAACTAAAGAAAGTGGCATCGGTGAGCAACATCTGCTATTTGGTTTTTCCTGCTCACTTGTGTCCCGTAAGACCCCGAGTACTTGATTCCTGTTCCTTGATTTATCGCGCTATCCACATCCGGGAGGTATATGGGACCCCCCTGGGCCAGAGCTTGATTCCGTCTTATTTCTTGGGGCCACAACTAGTTTGCGGATTTATTACTATCCTGTACTTATGCCATGTTACTTTCTGTATTTAAATTGTGCGAGGAGCACACCTGTCTTATTTAGGTATGCGGAGTGATTACGCGGTGTCGACAAGCCCAGCCACACTGGTTCCCGCCATGACCATTGGCGCAACCTTGAGTCCGTCTCGGAGCTCGCTCTGCTATGGGATCTACTCAAGGTGGCCCTGAAATATTTCTGAATCTTGTGATTGTTCACCGTGAAAGCCTCGGGTTTTGATTTGGTTTTTCCGAGGTTGATCGATGTGTTGCTATTGGTGCACCCCGGTAAAACTTTCAAAGCCGTGTCCGCGGATATGGACGACTTGGAGCACGTTTCTTGATCATAGACAAGCATAACTAAAGTACCGCTTTTAACCGACTAAAGCAACTTGACTAGTAAATAGTGCAATACTCATGGAATGGTTAATAAAATTGCCAACGGAGGGGGTTAAATCCGCTTCCTGTTGGTAAGTAGGGAGGAGGATGGATCGGATGAGATTACCATTATAATCTGTACTTTAATTCACGGACATCCGCCTATCATTGGTTAGGCGGATGGTTAGCGTTATCTGTAGAATTGCTAGGGTTTATCTTTCACGCAATTGTGTCACCCTGTGTTGTGTCCCTTTAGAGGCATTAAGACTTGCGAGTACCCTTAGGGTCTCACACGATAAATTCTTGATTCGGATGAACAGGTACCTTCTCGTGACGGATCTTTGGGTGGAAGAAGCCGATGATGTGGGCAACGATCGTATGGTGTAGAGATTCCGGAACGGGATCCGTGAGACCTGTAGTTGGGATGTGCTTATTTTCTATGGCATCTTATGCCGATTTGCTTCTTATCCGTACTGGATCGCTTTGCCGCCCGCATGATACTCGATGTGTGTTGTATGAGGAGTTATCCTAAAATATAGATCTATCTAGGTCTTTTGAATCTTGCTTGGCCGTTGCTATATTTTCTTTCTTTCTAGATGGGATGGCTGTGATGTACTCTTGTATGGTGGCTTCGTACATACCCACTTGTGTAATGTAGTTGATCCTTCGGCCGACCACGCCGCCTCTGGTCCCGTTGAGAGGGTAGCGGTTGGGACGTCTGAAAGGACTACCAGTGAGTGGCTTTTGGGGCCCCACCGTACTATTTCAACCGCTATCACTCATCCAGGCTTGTATCTAGGAGCGTAGTTCACCGAGGTAGTTACAAATATCCAGCCACCTAGATCCGGGTTAAGTTTTGCTTGACTCGGATCTGTTTTGTCTTTGAATATCCAGCCAGATCCGGGTTAAGTTTTGCTTGACTCGGATCTGTTTTGGCTTTTAATATCCAGCCACCTAGATCCGGGTTAAGTTTTGCTTGATTCGGATCTGTTTTTGCTTTGAATATCCACTCATTGTTTGCTCTATTGCTCAGATTGCACATGGCCGACGGACTGCTGAATTTCAAAGATTGCTTTTTTCGCACAGAAAACTGGAAGAAAAATATGAAAAAGTTATTCCTGTGGTGAAAAAAGCTGGTAAGTCGATAATTCTTTTCGTCATCTCCGACATTCCTATTGTTTTGTATGCGAGATGTCGGCTCATTTTATTGATGAACAGGTAACATCAATAATCTCAACATCCGTCTTGAGAAAAAAGTCAAGAGCCTGGAAGGTTAGTTTCCCTTTTATCTTATACCTTTCCCTCTTTAAGATGTGCGCTAAGTTTCTTTTATCTCGTTTGGCTTTGGTAAAGCCGAGTTACAAACCTTTGCAGCATCTCACCAAGATTGCACGCCCATGCCTGATGTGATGCTGCATTTTTTAGAACAAAGCGCTACTCATTCGGCGCAGCTAAAGGAAAAATACGATGAAATAGCTCGCCTGCGCGCCGAGGTGGAGGCCCTTAAGCTTTCTCAGAAATCCGAACTAGAAAAGGTCGACCAGGAGTTCTCCGAGGAGAAAAATTGGCTAGCTCTGCAATTGCAGAAAGATAAAGAGCTCCTCGAGGCTGCCGAACTGAAAACTCAGGGAATGAGCGAGGAGATCGCTCGCTTTGAGAAGAGCAAGATTGTCTGGGCTAAAGACCTTCAGCAAATGATGAGTTATATTCATCGTAAGCTTCTTAGCACGGCCGGATTATCTTTTTATTTTTCCCTGCTGCCCCCTAACGCGTTCGTGTTTTGCGCAGATCATTTTCCAGAAGCCAAGCCCGTGAGCTCTAAAGCAGTTCTTGCTGCTCGTGTGCGCCGAGGTGTCCCTGTTGACGCGGACTCGAAGTACTCGATGGAAGATTTCCTGGTTGCCGTCGGCGCTGCAGTTGGTCCGATGAAGATTATGGGCAGAGATTTATGCAGGCAGCTATCCGGGCGTACCATGTTCTCTGGCCGAATACTTCTGGGACTCCTGATATCAATGAGGTCCAATTGCTGGTGAAAAGATTAATGGCGTCCGAGAGGCAACTAAGTCTTTGGAGGGAATCAGCCGGACGAGCTGGCGCTGATATGGCTCTCACTGTTATTATGTCATGGTATGAAGATATTTCTCTTGATATCTTGAGAAATTTGCGCACTGGTTCCCGTTGGGTTGAGGACCCCACTTTTGTCGCTCTTCGGCAAGCTCGCGCCTTCCAGCTCGTTGAGTATGCCGACGTGCATACCTGGAATGAAGGTCCGAGTTTCCTTCCGAACCCGGACGACGAGGTCGTAGTCGAGGATGCATCGGACAATAACTCAGCTGAGCAAGGGGAAGATGAGGATGACTCGGCTACTTCTGGTGATTCCAGTTCGAGCTCGGATGGCAACGGTGACGTGTGATCCTCCCCCAAAGGTACTGGTCATTCAACTGCACAAACTGATGCTCCTCAGCATCCTCGGGCTTCCGCCGAAGTCGCACCTGGGTCTGTGGAGGGTGAGGCAACCTCGGCCGAAGCTCCGCCTACCTCGGAGTATCCAGCCCCTGACCAAGTTATTGCCTCTCTAGCCGAAAACCTTTAAGTCATTTTTATCCCTGGTATGCCGGGCGTACGATGTACGTGGAACATTTGTCCGTCTTCTGTACGGCACGAATTTCTTTTGCCGTGTGCTGCTGAGACATATATGTTTGTAGTTGTTATCACTTTGTTTAAGTGGTTTTGTTCGCCCGGATCCTTGCTTTGATGGCCTGCGATTTCTTGATTTTAGGACATATCTTTGCCTTTGTATTCCCGTGGTTTAGCCAATTAATCTGGGTGTGAGCTTCGAATATCATACGAGATTGAGCTGTTCTTACTCTGAGTGTCGAAGTTTGATACCTTCCTTGTATCAAAGGCTAACCACTACTTCGGAACAATATACGGCAGTCCCCGAGTCGCTGCCTATAGCGCCGAAGTCTAGTGTGTAAACCAAATTTCAGAAATAATATAGGACGGTTGCCGAGTCGTTGCTCGATTTGCCGAGGTTTAGTGCATGACATAAAATTGGAGCTACATATGGCAGTCCCCGAGTCACTGCTCTGGCTGCCGAGGTTTTAATACACAAGATGAAATTGAAATAACATATGGCAGTCCCCGAGTCACTGCTCTGGATGCCGAGGTTTAATACCTAAGATGAAATTGAAATAACATATGGCAGTCCCCGAGTCACTGCTCTGGATGCCGAGGTTTAATACATAAGATGAAATCGAAGTAACATATGGCGCCCCGAGTCACCGCTTCGGATGCCGAGGTTTAATACATAAGATGAAATCGAATAACATATGGCAGCCCCAGTCACGCTTAGATGCCGAGGTTTAATACATAAGATGAAATCGAATAACATATGGCGCCCCAGTCACCGCTTCTGGATGCCGAGGTTTAATACATAAGATGAAATCGAAATAACATATGGCGCCCCAGTCAACGCTCGGATGCCGAGGTTTAATACATAATTGGTTCTTGACCTTGAGATACTATGCTACGAGTAAAATGGACGGCAGTAACGTTCCATGGCCGCTTCGTTTCTTCGCCGGCCTTGTCTGCCCTGTTCTTTCCAGGGGATTGAGCATCGATTAAATAATAGGCATCATTGTACAATGCTTTGCTCACGATGAATGGTCCTTCCCATGGAGGTGATAGTTTCTGCATGCCGGCCGTGCGTTGCAGCAGTCGGAGAACTAAATCTCCTTATTTGAATACTCTTGGATTCACCTTCTTGCTGTGATATCGTCGCAAGTTCTGCTGATAGATAGCTAATCGTGATAGCGCTAGCTCTCTGGCTTCTAGCAGGTCAACAGTATCTTGCCGAGCTATTTCATTTATTTTTGAAGTTGTATATTGAGTAACTCTTGGCGAGTCATGTATTATGTCGGCTGGAAGCACGGCTTCCGCCGTACCGTAAAGAATGGTGTATAACCTGTTGATCTGTTCGGAGTAGTCCTGAGGCTCCATAATACTGCTGGTAATTCCTCAATCCAACATCCTGCCGACCTTTGCAATGGTTCGACTAGTCGTGGTTTTATTCCGGACAACACTAGTCCATTAGACCTTTCCACTTGCCCATTAGATGCTGGGTGAGCAACAGATGCAACATCTAATCTTATGTGTTTCTTGGCAAAACCTAGCGAAGCTCCTTCGCAAAGTTTGTGCCGTTATCTGTAATAACACCGTATGTACCCATATCTTAAGATAATATCTTTGAGGAATTTCACCGATGTGGGCCCATCACATTTTTTATTGGTTTCACTTCAATCCATTTTGTGAACTTGTCCACCATAACCAATATGTGGGTCATCCCCTCGGCCGGCTTAAATGGTCCCACCATATCTAAGCACCACACGTAAAGCCAAGTAATGGGTATCGTTTTAACTCGGACGATGGCATGTGTATCTTGGTTGCATATCTCGACAACCATTGCATTTTCAACCAGCTCTTTGGCTTCCTTCAATGCCAATAATAGAACCCATGCCTGAATGCTTTGGCCACTAAGGCACGAGATGAGGCGTGGTGTCCACATTCTCCTTGATGTATATCAAGGAGGATCTCCTGGCCTTCTGCCGAACTCACACACCTTTGCAATACACTTGTGACGCTTCTTTTATATAGCTCATTATTTATGATTGTATAAGCTTTAGCTCTCCTTGTTATCTATCTTGCTAACACTTCATTATTCGGAAAAATCGCATCTCTAAGGAAAGATAATATGGGTTGCGCCCATACCGGTGTGATTTTCTCTGGTGTGGTCTCATCGTCTATTTCCATGTTTTCTGCCGACATGACTACCTCGGCTTTCTCCATAGCTATGCTTACCTCTGCTTCCCTCCTCTCGGGGAGTTCCGGGTTATATTGCTGGTCTAGTTCCATCAGCACATTATCTTCTGCTGAATTTGCCGGAATAAAGATGGATTCGGACTCTGGTGATGGAGTTATTGATGGTTTCCTGAGGTGCTCTAGGGCAATACCTGGGGGAATTGACTGCCTGGTTGATCCTAGCTTTGACAACGTGTCTGTGGCATCATTCTTCCCGAGGTATGTGGTGAAATTCACACCCTTCAAAGTATCCATTGATCTTTTGCACATGAAATCTATACAAAGCCATATTATCATCTAATGCGTCCCAATTGCCTGAGACTTGCTGTACCACCAGATCCGAGTCCCCATAGCATAAGATTCAGCGTATGCCAATTTCTTTTGCTACTTTCAATCCATGGACCAGTGCTTCATATTCGGATACATTGTTTGACGCGGCAAAATGTATTTGCAGCACATACTTTAGCTGATCTCTTTTGGGCGAGGTTAACACTATTCCTGCTCCCAAACCATTTCTTAGTTTGGAACCGTCGAAATGCATCGTCCAATAATTTTGGTCCGGTAATGGTGGCTCATACTGCACCTCGGCCCAATCTACGAAGAAGTCGGCAACTGCCTGAGATTTTATTGCATCTCTCCTATCGAATTGTGGAGCATATGGTGACAACTCAATTGCCCATTTTGCTATTCGGCCACTCGCATCTTTGTTGCTCAATATGTCGGCTATGGGTGCTTCACAGATCACTTTGATGGGATGTTCCTCGAAGTAATGTTTAAGTTTCTTTGCCGACATATACACTCCATAAGCCATCTTCTGGTAATGTGGGTAATTTTGCTTTGAAGCGGATAACACCTCGCTCAAATAATACACCGGCCTCTGTACCGACTTACCATCTTCGAGTCGTTCTACGACGACTACAGCACTCACTACTCTGTTGGTAGCCGCTATATAGAGTAACATAGGCTCTTTCGATAATGGAGAAGCCAGAATGGGTGTTGTGCTCAACATCTTTTTCAGCTCATGAAATGCACTGTCTGCTTGTGGAGTCCAAATGAACTTATCTGATTTCTTCATCAGTTGATAGAGTGGTAGTGCCTTCTCTCCCAGCCGACATACAAACCGGCTGAGCGAGGCCAAACACCCTGTGAACTTTTGTACGTCATTTAGACACCTTGGCAACTCCATTCTTTCTACTGCCTTTATCTTCGTTGGGTTGGCCTCTATACCCCGGCTAGATACAAGAAAACCGAGTAATTTTACTGCTGGCACGCCAAATGTGCATTTTTCCAGGTTAAGCTTCATTCAGAACCTTCTTAGGTTCGTGAAAGTCTGCCGTATATCATCCAGTAGCGTTTTGCTTTCCTTGGTTTTGATGACAACATCATCTACAAACACTTGTACATTTTTTCCTATCTGGTCGTGTAGACATTTTTGCATGCATCTATGATATGTTGCTCCTGCGTTTCGCAGGCCGAATGGCATTATGCGATAGCAATAAGCCCCGTACGGGGTAATAAACGGAGTCTTTATTTGATCACCGATTTAACGATTCGTGAAACCAGAATATGCGTCTACAAATGACAATAACTCACAACCAGCGGTCGAATCAATGACTTGGTCTATTCTAGGTAATGGAAAAGGATCTTTTGGACACGCCTTGTTCAGGTTCGTGTAATCGATACACATTCGCCATACAATGGCTACATTCGGATCATCTTTCTTCTTTTCTACTAGCACCGGATTCGACAACCAACCCGGATACAGCACCTCCATGATGAACCCGGCCGCGAGGAGCCGAGCTATTTCATCCCCTATTATTTTTCTCCTGTCTTCGGCGAAGCGGCGGAGAGGTTGCTTCACCGGCCTTGCTCCTGGCCTTACATTCAGAGAGTGCTCAGCCAACTCCCTCGGAACACCTTGCAGATCTTGAGTTGACCATGCAAATATGTCCCGATTCTCACGGAGGAAGTTGGTGAGCTCGCTTTCCTATTTAGCATCCAGGCCTGCACCAATAGTAACAGTACATTCTGGGAATTGCTCATCTATCTGAAACTTCTTCGTTTCTTTAGTCGGCTGAAAGGAGACACTTCCATGTGGATTGGCTAGTGCCGGCATATTCAGCTGTGCCGACTGAGCGAGGGATGCTACCTCCTGAATCCTTCTTTTTTCTCTTGCTATAACCAATGATTCGCCAAATTTGACCTGGCTGAAGCACATTCCATTGACTTCTTGTAATCCCCTGCTACTGTTATCACTCCTTGTGGTCCGGGTAGCTTCATTTTCAGATAACTTACATGACAGTTGCCCATGAATTTGGCCAACGCGGGCCGTCCGAGTAAAGCATGATAACATCTCTCTAGATCCACCACTTCAAACTCTAAGTTTTCGCTCTCTGATTATCTCTTGTGCCGAATAACACATCCACTCAGACCTTACCAATGGGTTCGCATGAAATTCCTGGCACTATCCCATGGAAAGTGGTCCTTGTGGATTGCAGCATGTTCTGCGATATTCCGAGTTTGTGCATGGTATCTTTGTACATGATGTTGATACCGCTCCCATTATCAATGAGAACCTTTGAAAATTTCACATTAATGCTTGGTCCAACAAATGTCGGATCCAACACGAGTGCATACGACCCCGGATTCGGCATTATCTTGGGGTGATCCTTTATGCTCCAAGTTACTTCCTGATCTGACCAAGGCACATATCTTGGCACCGCCGGCATAACTGCATTTACTTCCATATGCCGCACCAGACACTCTGCTTGTCTTGTTCCGTTGTGAACACACAATAAGACCGATGATGTTCTTCAGAATCATTGCGTCCGAGATTTCGGAATTGTCCTTCCATCCTGGCCTTGGTTCATCACCTGATGTACCGCATCTCTCCGGTCCGAGTTATCGTATCTTGGGGGAGGAGGTGGTAACATCAGTTACTGTGCATTTGCTCTAGTCAACTGTGGCTGATGCTGTTGATGTACTTGAAGGGGCGCTGCCTGAATGCCTGCAGGGTTTCCCATTGCATTTTTCATCCATGCACATTGGCGGGTCGTATGGTTGGCTGGCCTGGATGGGTTTGACGTGTGAAATTTACACGGCTGATCTAACATAGATTCGAACGTGTACTTCGGCCTCTCCTGCCATTGCTTCTTTTGTTCTGGGGTCCACTGTCTTTTTCCTTCATTCCTTGGTGTCCACTGCTGAGGACCATTCTTTTGTCGTTGAGTCGTTCCGTGACTCGGCTGATCCTGCGCTACCGCTGCCACTTGGGCCGAATTATATCTATAATCCGGCCTTTCGTCTCTTCTTCTTCCTCTAAAGTCATTGCGCCTGGATGACCCGACCAAATCTCTTGCATATTGGTCTTGTTGCTCCCGATGATCTGCCGACATTAATTCTGGTTGCGTTGGATCTCCTAATGCATAGGAGTCCGCTATTCTGATAGTTTCTGCCAATGTGGTTGGCATATCTCTTTGCCACAATACACTAGCATAACGGCATCCTTGAGCGAACCAAGCTATTGCTTGCGACTCTATGACTCCTTCACACGAGTTTCTCGTGTTACACCATTGAGTTAAAACTCTATCTGTTTCATTCGCCTCGCTTGCACATGGTTAATCATGCCTGTTTGGCCTCTTGTACGTCTTGGTAAAGTTGGCTTTAACATTTCTTCAAAATCTAACCAACAGCTTGATATCGCCGTAGATTATTCAGCCATACCCTAGCTGGTCCTTCCAACATTTGTGGAACATACCGTACTGCCCATCGTAAGTTCCCACCCGCTATTTTCACAGCGGTGGCATAATCAATCAACCAGTCTTGTGGTTTGGTACTCCCATTATATGTTTTCGTGCCTCTCGCTAGCTGAAAGTTCGGCACAGGTGGTTCGCCCATAATCCGTGGTCCAAAGCACGTCGGACCCGGTGGACCCTGTTCTTCCAACAACTCGGACCGGTATAGCCGGTCTAGCTTCACTCTTTCATCATTTGATGGCAAATCTCTGTACAGAACTCTGTCTTGCATTCCATAGTGGTTATTTCCACCATGGATCACATATTCCATCTTGGAATAACCATCATTGTACCTTTCATTCACTTGATTGTGGTGAGCTGGCCTCGCTTCTCTTTCCTGCCGGGGTTCTTGTCTTGGCTGTGGGTTGAGCGGCGGCTCTCTCCTTACTTCAACTGGGGTATTGTTCTCATGATTGCCTCTTCCGAGTTATCTTCTGCCGAGGTCTCCATTGCCTCGGCTTCTGCCGTCTTTCTCAATACGGCCGGGATTCCTCTCAACACTGTTACCTCGGCTTCCATTGCCTCTGTTCTCGTTTGCCTTCCCGGCTATTGCCGGATCATACGGAACAATTTGCTTGTTTCTCTTTCCTAAGGTTACTGCTTTGTCCTTTCGTGCATTATTTCCGGGTGAGGATGCTGCTGCCACGGACAAGGCAGGTGCTGCTCCAGCCGAGTGAACCATTCGCGAGGCCCCCGGCCTCGCCGGGTCTTCCGAGCATTTTTGTTTTGGTTCGCGATGCGCACTGCTCATTCACTCTTTCTTGCTGTTACGGGCTTCGGTCAACCCCTCTAACTCTAATGTTGTGGCATTTGCCGCTCTTAGGTTCTTTGCCGGCATCAGACTCGGCAAGCCCAAATCAATCGATTCTCCGATGAGCATCATGCTCCTTGTTGATATCATCTATGAGGTTTTTCCTCTCAATCTTAACTCGTCCACTGCTCGAGGTGACGCTTTATTAGCTTTGGCATATTCTCGCAGGGTCCTGTTAAGGACTCGCAAGGCCGACACCTTTTTGCCTCTACCGCACCTTTTTCCTGGTTTCTTCTAACTCTCGAGCATTGGCGGATCAAGTATCGGCGCCAGGTGTAGTCAAGTTTTCTATGGTTGCTCAAGAATGTTTTCGCCTTTCAGGTGGCCCTCTTACTCTTGGTGCTTTTGGGGTAGTGTCCTACCTCGGCCTGGTTGGTCACTGGAGGGATTACCTCGGTGGGTAGTGGTGCCGTCGTCTGCTACCGCACGATCGCGGGTGGTCTCGACCCGGCAGCCGCTACTCCCGCTCGCCCAAGATGATGAAGACACCATTGCGCAGGGGATTTTTTCCCCTGAAGCTGCCCGCATTGTCGCTGACGTAGTCACAGAGATCAAATCTCCGGACCAAGCCAGAAACGACGCGCTCGCCAGTGTTGATGAAGTTTCCCGTCTGGATCATAACTCCAGCTAGCACTGCTGCTGGCCCCACGGTGGGCGCCAACTGTCGTGGTGGTGGCACGGCAGATGCCATGGGTAGGCTAAAGTATGGGGCCAATGGATGCTAGTGGGATCTGGGAGGGAAGATGCAGTTGATTCTACACACAGAGGACTAAGACTAAGATCTTTATTTCTCCTTCCTTGGGCTACAAGTGCTCCTTGAGCTGTATACAAGGGAAAAGAAGAACTTTACCAGCACAACGGTCCTAAAAAATGAGCCTCCCCTCTCAGGGTCCAAACCTCTCCTTATAAAGGAGAGCCTTGGGTTCCTTTAGGGCTGATGTGGCAAGCATATTCGAGGAATATGCTTGTCCCAATATAGTAGTTCGGCGCCCCCCTTTCCCCATCGCTCCCCTAATGACGGCAAGGTTCTAGAGGGCCCCTCTTGTGCGCCTCGGGCTTCAGGACTGTCACCTCCGTGACCTCCTTCTGCCTCAGCTCTGCGCTTTGTCCCTAGTGCTTGGCTCGCCAGATTCTCCCTAGCGGCTAGGGTTTGACTTAGGATTCTCCTTCTCCCGCAAGCTTCAGATCATTCGCCATGCCTCAGAACTCGGCTCGTCCTCACCGCATCAAGAATACCGGGCTAACCGCCGACTTACGCAGATCTCGTCCGGCATCGCTTGCCATCCTTATAAGGGTCCTGCCTTTTCCTATCTCGGCCGACTTCTACAGGATTCGGCCGATTCGGACTATAACTCGGAAACTAGACGGGGGACATCCTTTCGTCTTTCCCCGTCTTTACCCTATCCGGGGTCACCTCCCCAACAATTTGGGCTAACGTTCTAACATTTTCATCAATAGTAACTTGTATGGCATGAGTAGCAGCAAAGGTACTTTCCATGGTTTCAGGTTTAGCAGCCATTTTATTAATCAAGGAGGACTGAGTTTCAGACAAAGAGGAAATATTTTTCTCAACATTTAAAAGATTTTCCTCTATAGTATTGTTGAAGGTGGTTTGTTTACTAATAAATTGTTTGAGCATGACTTCATGTTCAGAGGGAGCACTTCTAGCATTGTTGTAGGAGTTTCCATAGGTATCACCATTATTAGGAGGATATGGCCTATAGTTGTTACCACCAAAATTATTCCTATAGGCATTGTTATTGGAAATTGTTATTTCTAATAAAGTTCACATCAACTTGCTCTTCTTGATCAACCAAAGAGGCTAAGGAAACATTATTTGGATCTAAAGGATCTTTCCCATTAACAAACATAGCCATAATGACATCAATCTTATCACTCAAAGAGGAGGTTTCTTCAACGAAATTTAACTTCTTACCATGTGGAGCTCTCTCAGTGTGCCATTTAGAGTAGTTAACCATCATATTGTCTAGGAGTTTTGTTGCAGCACCCAAAGTGATGCCCATAAAGGTACCTCCAGCAGCTAAATCCAATAGGTTTCTTGAAGAGAAGTTCAAACCTGCATAAAAAGTCTGGATAATCATCCAAGCAGTGAGTCCATGAGTGGGACAATTCTTAACCAAAGATTTCATTATTTCCAAAGCTTGATCAACATATTCATTATCAAGTTGTTTAAATTTCATAATGTCACTTCTCATAGATATAATCTTAGCATGAGGGTAGTACTTTCCAATAAAAGCATCTTTGCACTTAGTCCAAGAATCAATACTATTTCTAGGCAAAGATAGCAACCATTCTCTAGCTTTTCCTCTCAAGGAGAAAGGAAAAAGCTTGAGATTAATAATATCTCCATCTACATCCTTATACTTTTGCATCTCACAAAGTTCAACAAATTTATTGAGATGGGCAGCAGCATCATCAAAACTAGCACCAGAAAATTGCTCTCTCATCACAAGATTCAACAAAGCAGGCTTAATTTCATAAAAGGTAGCATCAGGAGAAGGTGGAGCAATAGGAGTGCTAAGGAAATCATTGTTTTTGGTTCTAGTGAAGTCACGCAACTTGGTGTTCTCAGTAGAGTTCATTTTGGCAAAGGTGGGCAAGCCAAAAACAACAGCAACAGCTAGAGCAGGAACTATTTTTTTGTGTTTTTGAATAGAGAAAGCAAACCAAACTAAACTAATTCTTTTGGACTTTTTGAAAACAAGAGGCAAACAAAACCAAGCAAAAGAAACTAAGCAAACTAAAAACAAAGTAAAGAGAAAGGAAGTGGAGGACTCCCCTTGTGAAGACGTCCTTAGCCTCCCCGGCAACAGCGCCAGAAAATATTGTTGGATGTGCGTGGTGCACTTCGTTGGAAACCCCAAGAGCAAGGTGTGATGAGCACGGCATCAAGTTTTCCCTCAGTAGAGACCGAGGTTATCGAACCAGAAGGATGAAGGAATGTCCCAAAGGTGTTGCAAGCAACATGGAAACCTGCACAACACAAACTCAAGACTTTGTCCCAACAAACAGTGAGGTTGTCAAACTCACTGGTTTGCTGTAACAAAGGATTAACTGTATGGTGTGGAAGGCGATGGTGGTTTGCAGCAAGTAAACACTAACAGTGGAAGATGTATCAATGCTAAAGATTGGACCATGGTCCATAGTTCACTAGAGGTGCTCTCCTTAGATAAACAACATTGCATGAAGGGTAAACAAATTACAGCAGGGCAATTGACGGGAACTAAGCAAGGCATAACAATGCAATACTAGTCAGAAAGATCCTATGAGATTCGATTGGGCAATACAACAAGATACATAGACCGCCATCCAACTACATCTATGACTAGTAGTCCACCTTTGGGTTATCATCTGAACCCCCTCCAGTATTAAGTTGCAAGCAACAAACAACTGCTTTAAGAAAAGTGTGCAAGGTAAACAATCCACTTGTTCCATGAACAAGAGACCGTTGTTTTCTCCCTAGTGGCAACAACACATCTACAACCGAAGAGATTTCTGTCACTTCCCTTGGAAACTAGAGGCATGAACCCACTATCGAGCATAAATACCCCCTCTTGGAGTCACTAGCAACTACTCGGCCAATATAGCTACTAACAATGGAGAGCATGCAAGATCACAAACAACACAGACATGATATAATCAAATAGACAAAACCATTAACCAAACTGACATAATAATCCCAATATCCATCGGATCCCCGCAAACGCAACATGCATGATTACAAATAGATTAGATCTTGATCATGAACGGAGCTCACAAGATCTATACATGAAAGCACAAGGAGGAGATACAACCATCTAGATACTACATGGACCCATAGTCCAAGGTGGAACTACTCACGCATCATACCAGAGAAGAAGGCCTCCGGGATGATCTCCCCGCCGGTAGGGTGCCGGGAAGAACTTCAGATACCCTCGATCTAGGGACGATGGTTGCGGTGGCTACAGACGGTTTCATGGAGTTTTGATCGGGTGCCTAGGGTTTCTGCATTGGGGGCTTATTATAGGCGAAGAGGCGAGGCTGGGAGGCGGCCAGAGGGCCCACACCCTGCCCAGGCGTGGGCCCACCCTGGCCGCGCCTAGGGGGTGTGGCAGTCCTGGCTCGCCCCTCCGTCTCTCCTCTGGACTTTGTGTCGCCCACGGTGAAATATTGACTTTGGCTTTTGTCTCGTCCAATTCCAAAAATATTGATTTTCTGCATTTCTGGAACCAAAAACAAAATAAAACAGGCAATCGACACTATGGCAACTTGTTAATAGGTTAGTTCCAGAAAAGATATAAAAACACCTCAAAGTGTAGACAAAGCAAAGCAAAGTAGATACTAAACAAGCATGGAACATCAAAAATTATAGATACGTTTCCGACCTATCATACGACGAGGTTCAAGTCGCCGTAGATGACAAGGTGTGTTGCGCCGCACAACTTATCCATCCTCATGTCGTGGATGAGGGCCTCGTATTCATCCTCGTTGTTAGAGGCGCAGAATTTCATCCGAAGGACATATTACATCATGTCTCCTTGAGGGGACGTTAGTATAACGCCGGCCCATGCTCCAGCCTCACGCTTGGAGCCGTCAAAGTTCATCGTCCAGGACTGCGACATGTCCGGAGTGTTCGGCAGCTGGAGATCCATCCAGTGGACGAGGAAGTCGGGTAGGACCTGAGATTTGATGGCGGTGCACCGCTTGTAGATTATGTCTGGAGGAGACAACTCGATGCCCCACAGGGCTACGCGCCCCGTGGCTTCGGGGTTGTTCAGGATGTTTGACAGTGGGGCATCGTTGACGACCATGATCTAGTGCTCCTGGAAGTACTGGCTCGGCCGACACGCCGTCATGAATACGCCATAGGAGAGCTTCTGGTAGCAAGGATACCTTTGTTTTGTCGGGGTCAGTACCTCGCTGAGGTAATAAATTGGGCGTTGGACCCCGTGGGTCTTGCCATCCTTGGGTTGTTCGACCACGAGTGCAGTGCTGATCACCTGATGTGTGGCTGCGATGTATAGCAGTAAAGGCTCCCCCTCCTTCGGTGTGACCAGGACAGGTGACATGGAGAGTAGCCGCTTGAGGTCCTCGAACGCATCGTTTTCTTCGGGTGTCCATTCAAATTTGTCCGTCTTGCGCAGCAACTGATAGAAGGGGATGGCCTTCTCACACATTCGGCTGATGAACCTACTGAGTGCCGCGATTAGTCTGGCTAGCTGTTGGATTCCTTTGAGGTTCTTCGGCTTCTCCATGGCCAGTATGGCCCTGATTTTCTTCGGGTTTGCCTCGATGCCCCATTGGGAGATGAAGTGCCCGAGTAACTGGCCACACGGGACGCCAAAGGCGCACTTGTCTGGGTTCAGCTTGATCTTGTAGTGATCAAGGTTATCAAACGTCTCGCGGAGATCGTCGATTAGCGTCTTGGCCTCCTTGGTTTTGATGACTATGTCATCGACATAGACCTAGATGTTGTGGCCGATCTGGTTCTTCAGACATGCTTGCATGCACCTCTAGTAAGTAGCACATGCGTTATTTAGCCCGAAGGGCATGGTGTTGTAGCAAAACACCCCGAACGGCATGATGAACGGTGTTTTCTCCTGATCTTCGACCTTCAGCCGAATTTGGTTGTAGCCTGAGTAGGCGTCGAGGAAGGAGAGTTTCTCGCATCCTGCAGTGGAGTCAATGATTTGATCGATTTGTGGCAACGAGAAGTGGTCTTTGGGATAGTTCTTGTTGAGCGATGTGAAATCCACACACATCCGCAGGATGTCCGTGTCCTTCTTGGGGACCAGCACAGTGTTGGCCAGCCACTTACTTTCTTTGATTTATCTAATGAAGTTGTCATCGAGCAATCTGTTGACCTTGATTCCAATGGCTTCGGCTCTTGGCTCGGATAGTCGACGCATCAACTGCTTGACTGACTTTGCATCTGGAAACGCATTGAGTGCATGCTCGGCGGATTCCCTGGGAACTCCTGGCATGTCCGTAGGACACCATGAGAAAATTTCCCAGCGCTCACGGAGGAATTTGACAAGCACGCTTTCCTATGCCGGACTCGGGTCGTTGGCGATCAACGCTGTCTTGGAGGTGTCCGTCGGGTGGACCTGCACCTTCTTTGTGTTGACTGTGGAGTCGAACGACATGTCAGGTGCGTTTTGCCTGGTGACTGGGGGTGCCCTGTTGTCCGTCACCTCTTTGAGTCTCGTGAGCTCCTCCTGCATGCCGAACAACTGAGAGATTCTGTTGTAGTCTCTGTCGCAGTTGTCTAACCTGGTGAAGCTTCCCTGGACGGCGATGATGCCTCTAGGTCCTGGCATCTTCAGTAGAAGGTACGCATAGTGCGTTACTGCCAAGAATCTTGCGAATGCTACGCGCCCGAGGATGGCGTGGTACTCTGATGGCCAGTCCACCACTTCGAACTCTAGCCGCTCTCGTCTGGAATTTTTGGGCTGGCCGAAGATGACGTCGAGCCATATCTTTCCCAAGGGGTATATGCCCTTCCCTGAGACTATGTCGTGGAACGTTGTGTCTGATTGCTCCAAGCTGCACAGAGGGATTCGCATTGCTGCGAGTGTGCTGGCGAACATCAGGTTGATGCCGCTGCCGCCGTCCATGAAGACGTGGCTCATTTCGAATCCTCTGATCTGGGCCTCGAGCACTAGGGCAGCGTGACCTAGGCAGGGTATCTGGCGTGGGTGATCTGAACGGTCAAACGTGATGCAGGACTCCGAGCCACTTAGGTACTCAGGTATGGCTGGTGGAGAGGTCACGGCTAGGATGACTTGGCGGGTGATCTTCTTCTGCACCCTGTTGGTTGGCTGCCCCTTTTGGATCATCAGGGCTCCTTTCGGCTGGGGGTACCCATCTCCGCTGTTGTTTGGTGCTGGTGCGACCAGCGGCTGCGACGGTCTGCCAGGTGGTGGTGGAGGAGCTCCGTGGGCGATGGCACCTGGAGCAGGTGCGAATCCAGGGTTCACTGTTTGGCGCCGCATTTGGGTGAGGCCCTCGCTGAGCTTCTGGAACTCTCGGCAGTCCTTAAGCATGTGGCTGTCCTTCCTCTTACCATTTTGTTTGTTGATATAGAAGTGGATGGTGCAGGGGCCAGACAGCTTGTTGTATGCTGAAGGCTTGTTGTCGCGATTGCGACGTTGCCACGTTTGTGTGGGTCGTCCGCCGTCGCGGTAGTTGCTGCTGCGGTATCCGTTGTTGTAGTTGTCATCATCCCGTCGATCGGCGTATCGGTCGCAACCATGTCGACTCCATCACGGTTGTCATAGACGCGATTTTCTCTTGCTATAGCGCTCGCGCCTGCAGCCGAAGTCGTCTTCTTCATCCAAATGCGTTCGGTTGACGGAATCCTCGCCGTCTGACCAGCGGTTGGCGATGTCCATGAGGTGGTTAAGGGTTTTGGGCTTGACGCGCCCGAGCTCCTCCTTAAAATCTGGGCGCCTGCCACCGTCCTTGAAGGCGTCGATTGCTCTTTCTTCGGAGATGTGTGCGGCGAAGTTCTTGATGTGGAACCAGCGTAGTATGTACGAGCGGATGGACTCGTTGGTTCGCTGGGTGCAGGACCGCAGCTCTTCGATTGAGGCCGGCCTTTTGCTTGTCCCCTTGAAGTTGCGTATGAAGTTGTACGCCAGCTCTTCCCAGCTTCGGATGGATCCGGAGGATAGGCTGCTGAGCCAGACCATGGCTGCGCCTGTCAGCTGCAGCTGAAGGCACTATAAGGTGGTGTTCTTGTTCCTGTTGTGGAGCTTGACGAATGATAGGTGATCGTCGAACCAAGCCTTTGGCTCCTGCGTGCCGTCGAACTTTGGATTTTCCGAAGGGAGCTTGAAATTTTTCAGCATCCGCGATTGCCGAATGGATCTGCTGAAGCATCTGGCTCCGCACATCTCTTCGTCGTCCTCCTCTTCGGACTCAGTTGAACACGCGCGTTTAGCATGTGATTTGTTGATCTTGTGTTGTGTGAGATCACTACGAGCATCGTAGTTGCTGCTGCGATGCCGTGGGCTTCGACGGCGCCGGGGCAAGTCATGCTCCTATTCGCCAGATGAGGGTGTGTAGCTTCGAGTGAACTTGACCGCTACTTTCTTCTTCGGCTTCGCGGGAGTTTCATCGGGGAGCGCAGCTCCGACGAGTCTGATGGCTGTTAGTGCAGACTTGTGCATTGCGTTCTCCAGGTCACCCGTCGGGGGCGGATTGGACGCGATATAGGTGGTGGCCTCCATGATCATAGCCTGCGGCGTTTTCGGCATGACGTTGCCTTGTGAGTCCATCGTCATGAAGGACGTACCGAGGGCCCTGGTGACCTCGCACCGCGCGGCAGGGTCCATGCACTCTATGCGGGAGCGGTACTTGTTGGCGTTGTTGCCATGTGAAGTGGAGCCGCCAGCGGCGGAGAGCGCAGCTCACCATGCGCTTGATTCTGCAGCTGCCTGCTTACGCTTTTCGAGCTCTTCTTGCAGCTTCACCCGCTGATTGTGCTCATCAATGAGGAGCCAGTGGTAGGCCATTAGCAGGTCACGAGAGGCATCCACAGGTAGGATTTTGTTGCCTACCACGACTTCACGTGCTTGGCGCCAGTCTTCCTCGTTGAGGTGGATCTGGTCATAGCCGCGGTTGCTACCCTCAGTTGCCCTGTTGGCCGGGTTTCCCCTGTTTCCCTCGTTCTCTACCTAAGGGTTGGGAGGGGGATTTGGAGGTGGTTGGGCACCCGAACCTAGCGGTGGATCCGCTCCATTGTTGGCATTGCCATCATGGATGGCGGCGCACAGGTAGCGCTCATGAAGTGGGTCGCTGCTGCCGCAGCTCTTAGATACGGAACCGTAGGTTCCTTCATCCGAAGGGGGACCACACAGATCGGAGTTGCAACAACTGTTGTCATTCTAATCACCCGTTAGCGTCGATGTGCGCATGGCGTCGATGGGTGGGACCCATGAAGCGGACCTGATGGATGGTAGTGGCACCCGCTCTGGGAGGCGAAGGGTGCCGGTCTGCCCCACCTAAAGCAGAAGCTCTCGAAAAACATCTCGAGCCCGTCGCCAACGGACTCGAAATCCTTCAGGGTGGCTGGTGACTGGGCGGTGAAATCGAAGGCACCGAAGAGGAGGTGAATCTCCGTTGTCGATGAATTGTAGATCGCTCCGGATGGAACCATCACGACCGTATGATCAGTGTCCCCATTTTCCACAGACGGCGCCAATTGATGAGGGTTCAACTCGTCAATACCCATTGTTATGGACTTGGGTTTTGGAGAAGATGAGGATGCTGTAAGTCATGAAACGGTTAACAGACAAGCAACACAGGGACACGAGATTTACCCAGGTTCAGGCCCCCGGAGGGAAAACCCTACTCCTGCTTGTCTACTCTTGATTACGGCGGAACCGAAGGTTATAATGGTGCGCAGATGCGATCTGGAGAGAGGTGTGCGTATGAGGTGATGATTATCCTTCTCGCCGTGCCCTCCTGGCCTTTATATATATAGGCCAGATTCCGAGATAGGTCGAGTCGGTTATAGATTAGGTTTGATACCATTTAAAATTCTATCTAATCTAGACTTGTCCTCCAAAGATTCGAAATCGGCACGTGCTTGGTCCACCCGAAATCTTTATGGGTCGCGTGTCCTCTCATGGGCCTTTCTTACGCTGGACCAGGAATGCTAATGTTGTGCACCCGTAGGGTATATCCATATCAACTTCTTTTAGTAAATCTCTTCACGAACCTAAAACATCTTATATTTTGAGATGGAGGGAGTATACGACAGTATGAAGGAGTACAACGATTTAGAAAAGACCCACAATAAAAAGAAAAAAACATAGATAAACAACAGGGTATTATGATTGGCCACCCAAACCCAAGCCGGGCAAAGACGGCGAGGCGATTTGAGTTGGGCCGTACTACGCGTCCTTCGGGCATATTTTTCCAAAATCCGTCGGGTCCTCCTGCTGACACGTGTCCTTCAAAAATCCCTAAAATCCCACTTTTGCTACGAACATACCCGTTTTTGCTATAAATAGTCCCGCTTTTGCTACATGTAGCAAAAAACGCTTCGACCCAGAAAATATAAAAATAGACTGGACCTCGCCGGAGATCTCGCCGGAGACCTCGCCGGCGACCATGTAGCAAGAAAGTTGTGCTAATATAGCAAAACACGACCTCATCGAAGACTCGCCGGAGAATTCCGCCGGTAGACCTCACCGGAGACCGTATAGCAAAAACGTTATGCTATTGTAGCAAAACCGCAAAAAGGTGGTAGCAAAAAACATGTGCTAATGTAGCAAAAAAATGACCTCGCCGAAAATATCGTCGGTGGTTGCCATAGCAAAATCAACTTTGTTGAAGACTTTCGTCGAAAATGTCATAGCAAATACTTAGTGCCATTGTAGCAAACACATAAAACAGAAATAGCAAAATAAAACTACTATTATAGCATCGTCCTGTAGCAAAATCTCAAAAACACATCAATTGATCGGTAGCATCACGACCCTTCATTTGTAGCAACGACAATCACTTCTTGTAACATCGTTGTCCTATACGTGTAGCATCATGTCGTGGCTCCACTACAAACACCATCGACCACGTCGTCATCGACCGCACGTAGCAGAGACAGAGAGCAAAGGGAGTGAGGTGGAGGTCCGGGGCAGGCACCTCTCGTGGAAGGAGAGGTCGGCGACGACTTAGGGCGAGGGAGCAGAGCTCGCTCCGAGCGAGGCGTCTGGCCTTTCAAGCCCAACGGCCTTGCAACGCGGCGGAGAGGGGCGTCGACATGGGGCTTCTGCGGTGAGACGACGCGGGGCTACAACAGCGAGCGACGCGGCGAAGAGGGGCGTTGTCGTGGGGCTGCAGCGGCGAGACGAGTTTGGGCACCGGCGCATGGCTAAGAAAGCTTGGACGGTTCACATGGCGTGTTTGCAGAGGGGATAAGGATAAAGACGTGAGGCGTGCAGTTTGTCTGGACCTATCACACGCAGCTGTGCAGAACGAATTACCCGGAGAATCGTTTCGTTGGGTTGGATCCCCGGAGAATAGTATCATTTTCCGTTTGAGTTTATCCACGGTACGGCACGCACACGAACCATGGACGGATCTGTGGAGCACCGCACGCACAGACCCCACTCCTAGGCGAGAGGAGCCCGACTGGCGACGCGTGGCCCGGACGCGCGTGAGCACGGCGGGCTACTCTCTTGACCGCTTTTGCCTCCAGTTTCCGTCTCATTTCCCTTCCGCAACTCACGCCTGGGGATATTTTCCGTTCGAGAGACCAGTCCAGCGACCGGGGATATTTTCCATCTCGTGCCTCGAATCCTCTCCGAATCCATCCTGTCGGAGTCGGAGCCAGGGACCTCGCGCGCGATTCGACCCGCGGTGCCGGTCAGCACTCGGCCGCTCGAGGCATCGCTGCTGCGCCCCCCGCCGCTCGCGACAGTGCGTGTTTTTCTGCCGACATTTTTTGGGCTTTTTTTTGTTGCTGCTGCTTGCGATTCTCCCTCCTCCCTGCTGTGCTGCTTTGCTCCGCTCATCTGGGTTCCGCACCGGGAGCTGCCTCTCGCCTCTCCGCTGCTCCCTTCTGTCTGGCTGGATTTTCCTCAAATTTTCTCGGTTCCTTTCGTGAATTCACGCCGTTCCTGCTGTTTCCTTTTTTTTTTCGCAGGGACGATGGCGGTGTACTGGAACGACGACTTGGAAGACCTGGAAGATGACTACTTCGACTTTGACGGCTTTCGTGTCTCCGGCAGCAGCGGCGGCGGCGATCCCTCCAGCCCGGTATGTATGGTGTCGATAAGTCACGGCGTGCGTTTCTTAAAACACGGAATCAAATGGATCGCACTGTGATTTTTGCTGCAAAGCAACATTAATCCTGACAAAATAAGTAATAAATAGATTTAAAAAAAAACTGCCTGCAGCTCCCTAGCTGAATATCTAATATACAGACAGACGACTAGCAGCAACAGTTTGTAAGGATTCATTCACAAAAGGCAACAAAATCTGCCGGATTGCCGTGCCTAGTGGAAACGGCTGGCGTTAAAAGGAAATATAGTTAGTGTCAGATCAATTTATGTACTGTAGAGCCCACAGAAATGCTGCATCACTAGTTGAGGTGCATACTGTCTCAGATCTTTGATGGCAACAAGCCAACGACTGCATTACCTACAAAATAATAATGTAGGAATGTGAACTGAGATATTTGTGTTTCCTCATGTATACTGTTAGTATGCTTTGACACACTATAGTATACACATGGCTTAGCCTTTTCGGGTCTGTTACTTCATGTTGTTGTTAGACTACCGTGGACTGTTTTTTTTTTTGTCGAGGGAACCGTGGACTGTTCTGGTTGTCGCACAGTTGTAATTTTCCTGTTTTTCAAGACTCATAAGACCCCGCCTTCTTTCTTTCTGTAGAATAAACATAAGAATGATACTTCAGCCGTGGAGCACAGAAATGGTAAAGACATGCAAGGAATACCATGGGAGAGGCTAAAATACAGTAGAGATCAGTATCGCGCGATGAGGCTGAAGCAGTACAAGAATTACGAGAACCTTTCGAGGTCACGCGAGGGTTTGGATATGGTGAGATTTAATGTTCTGCACTTTTGCATGATTGGCATGTTCTACTAACGACTATGGGTGGAAAGGGACTCTGCATGCCAGTTGCGATGATAATATAATTTTATTCTGTCCAAAATTTGGAAGTATGAGTGTTGGTTTGACAGAAGTCGTCTTGCATTTTAATCTAATGGCTAAAAATTAAGTTATATGTAATTCTCTAATAACGCCGTAATAGTTACCATTTACAACCCTTGTTTCAGGACATGATTATTCCTTACAAGCTATGATTGCTGTCTTTTCATCTGACGTGTTACTATGAATGTTTTAGTTGTTTCCATATAATTATTTAATATTGTTAAAAATATCCCAAGTTCACAAAATATAGAAGAAAAATATCAGAGTAGAATTCTAAATCAGGTGGCATTATGGGTATGCTTGGATGATGTCATAGCCTGCCCTACCAATTTTGGCCATCTATTCGCTAGCCGGAAATCGGCAAGAGATTCCTTGACTCGTCGTTAGTCAAAATTTACTGTGAAGGGGATGTGAGAAGGGTGGACAGATTCTCATAAATAACTGAAATATTGACAAACTAACGGTAAGAACCAAAATATCATATGCTCCACATTTCATACATTCGACACAACGTGCATACAATACACGTTTATGTTTGCTAGATGTATTACTCCTTGAAATACTGCGGTATTTTTCTGTTGCATGTTTGCTTATATTTCTCACACTGGATGTAGTCTACTTACTAACTAGTACTGTACTAAGCATCGATGACGTAAGTGTTTTTAAGCAACTTTTTCACCCCCACATATTTTAGCACAACTTGTTAGAGTTGTTTGTTGACTCAAAAATGGTCTTTGTTCTGGTATCTATCTCTGGTTCAACTACTGACGTGACGCTCATATTTGTGTACTAAACCAATTTTTCAATAACACCATAAGGAATATCTGTTTATTTCGTATGTGCTTAAAATTTATGGCAACCTTTGGCTGTAGGAGTGCAAACAAGTTGAGAGAAATGACAAGTTTTATGATTTCTGCTTCAACACAAGACTTGTGAAGTCGACGGTTGTGCATTTTCAGGTACCTGCCTATTCCAGTTGTTATTGGCACTTCATATACGCATCTGAACACAAAATGTGCTCAAAATCATATTCATTAAGTTTCACAAATTTTGTGATTGCTACTCACTACAGTTAGCTGAATTCTTAACATTCTTAAAGGAAGAAACATGCACTCTAACTGACGGAATGTTTTTCTTTTGCAACAACAAAAACAAAAATGATCATAATCTGTTAATATTGCTACTTTCAGTTACTTTTTTTTCGAAATGGGGATGAAACCCCGGCCTCTGCATCGAGCGATGCATATAGCCTTTATTAATTTATTAATGCTACCTTCAGTTACTGTTTAATAATCCATTGCATTTTTACTCCTCACGAGTATTCACCTCATATTTACCTCTTCTAGCATAGGCCTGTTGAACTGCCCCCTCCCCTTTTCTCCTTTTATTTCTTGGCCTCTAAAAAAAGGAGTAAAATTTAAGCCAGAAGCACATACATAATAACCAATCGATCCCTGAAATACTCATGCAATATAGCCTTTTGCATTTTATGTTCTCACTCTGTTTTGTAGATGTTGTGACATTCTTGAAGCTTTGACCACTTTTAGGTGAAGCTTCTAATCCTCATACATGTTTATTCCATTAGTATAGACTGCAATTTTAGAAGCGTAACACTGATTGCAGGTGGTTGTAGTTGTGTCTGATCTGCTTACTGAAGTTATAGTTTTCATTTCTGAGATTAAGAGTCTTGTATATTAGGACAGAACTGCAATACAACTGTTTCAACAGGGTTCTTAAGCAGGTGGATGAACATTCTCATTGGCTGGCGGTTATATGACATCTTTGGAATATGGTACGATAGGTTGGTTTAGCAAGGATTAGTTAGATAATTCATATTCCCACTCCCTTTTTGGCAGGTTGAACATTTAGAGAAGGGCTAACAAAATTTTATGCAGGACTATTCATGGTGTTGACCTTTCACCTTTTATAAGTGCTCAAATGCTCTTATGTTATTAACTGATGAAATGTGTGGGCACGGGTACATTCTTGTAATACATTGTTCTGTTAATTATTTTACTATTTGGTATTTTGGTGACATTTTATTTCGATAATCTGGCTCATTGTTATGAGTTTGGGTTTGTTGAAGCCGTTATCTGCTCATTCTCTTTTAAATTCCTATAAATAGTGTGCGACCGCACCCATGTGTGCAAAATCTGCATTGGCACCTGAATTTCTTGAAGAGTTGAAAAGTGAGTCACCATAAGCTGTTGCATTGGATATTTTCAGTTAGTGTCAGGTAAAGAAGATAACCAAATGCTTCTTCAAATGTATTTGTTAGCAATGGTTAGATGGTGTTCTAGACATTGGTAATCGTGTTACTGCATCTTGAGATACACCGAAGTCCCAGCACTAACAATAATTGGCAAGAAGTTATGGTTTCTAGTGGAGTTGATCAAATGAGAGTAATGAACAGGAGACCTTGAAATGAGTTGATCAAATGAGAGTAATTCTCGACTTCATACATTCGATTATTTGCATTGCTTTATAGTGATGAAATATGCTTTCATCTGCTATTTTGCGATGCTCTTTTTATTCTCTTTCTTGATGCAGTCATTGAGCAGATAATTTCACTAATGTTGTAAGACAATAGTCCATAGAGAACTTAGGTCTCATCATGTTTTCATTATCAGTAGATTATTGTCAAAGCTCTAATTTTCAGTACTTGGTTGCTAGTCTCAATTTTGTGCTTTTGTTTTTGAAACAAACAGCACTTAAGCAATGTTCATATTTTCTACTCCAAAGGTGCTGACCGTTTCAGGATATATTCAGCTAAGGAATCTTGTGTGGGCCACGTCAAAGCATGATGTTTACACGACACAGAACAATTCAGTGGTGCACTGGTCTTCTCTTCTTCGAAGAGGAAAAGAAGTGCTCAACGTGGCAGGCCAAGTTGTTCCAAACCAGGTTTTGCATCTCTTAAATATGACCCTTTTTCTGTTATTCGTTGTATATCCAAATTCCAATTTATACTCCCTGCTTTACAGGAGGGCCATGGAGCTCGGACACTCTCCAGGGTGCAGATCAGCACGATGGCCCTAAAGAACAATCTCATGGTAGCTGGAGGCTTCCGCGGCGAACTGATTTGCAAGGTATTGTTTCAAGATGTCCTGTTTTTTCTGCCATTTTGTGTATCTTCTAGCTCATGGATTTGTTTTCTCGACAGTATCTTGACAAGCCTGGGTTGGCATTGTGTACGAATGTCGCTGACGACAAAAAATCCATTACCAATGCTGTAGATGTGTACGAGTCTCCTAAGTAAGAGCTTCACAATTTTGTTGGCATTTTGATTTGGATTTTGTTAGCAGTACATGATTAACTATCTGGTTTCCTGTCCTCAAAACGTAGTGGCGCTACTCGAGTGACGGCTGCCAACAATGACACTGCCGTCAAATTTTTTGATGTTGAGAGATGCAGCCTGGTCAGTCGCTTTACTTTCCCATGGTCGGTCAATGTAAGTTAACTCAAGTACTACTATTCATGTAATCTTTAACTCTATTTTGTTCTGCTGGGTGAATCTTAAGTTGGCATGTCCTTCACAGAACACAGCAGTGAGCCCTGACGGCAAGCTTCTTGCGGTTCTTGGCGACAGCTCTGACTGCCTAATAGCCGATGCCCAATCTGGTGAAGTACGCATCAGATCGCAGCTTCAAATTTCCTTTCCATGCCTCCGTAGCACCTGGCAGTAAATGTTCCAATAACGCTCTTCCTACATTTCCAGGAAATAGCAACACTCAAGGGGCACCTGGACTACTCATTCTCATCGGCCTGGCACCCCGGCGGCCACGTCCTGGCGACGGGGAACCAGGACATGACGTGCCGGCTGTGGGACATGCGCAACCTCTCGGCTTCCTTCGCGGTGCTGAAGGGTCGGATGGGTGCAGTCAGGGGCCTCAGGTTCTCGTCGGATGGGCAGTTCCTGGCGATGGCAGAGGCGGCGGACTTTGTCCACGTGTCTGACGTGCGGACGTGTTATGCTACCGTGCAGGAGATCGACCTTTTCGGGGAGATTGCGGGCGTGGCGTTCAGCCCGGACACGGATGCGCTGTTCGTCGGGGTGGCGGACCGGACCTACGGCAGCCTGCTCGAGTTCAGCAGGAGGCATCGGTGCGCTTACTTGGATTCGTACCTTTGACAGCGTCATGATGTCGCTGTTGTGCATGTAGTACATGCTAGATGTAGCATATGGCAAGTGGTTTTGGGTTTTGTAAAGTTAAAAGATGCAAACGCTGCAACCGGTGTACATATGCTGCAGAATTTGGACTCGTGCTGATTCATGTCAGCGGGTAACAGAATTTGGTTTCAGAAGCTGCCACATCGTGAAGCTGCATGAGAAGAATAGTCTTCTGGGTTGGGCGGTTTTGGAATAGATACTTGCCAACTAGTAGTAGGCAACTACTAGCATACATACAGTTACTTTGGTTTCCCACATGACAGGGTGACTCGAATCATCTCTTCTTTCAGTTTTGCCAGCCAAGGGAATGTACGTAGCAAATTGCAAGTCTTCTCTAGCGAATACAATTACAGGCACGCATCAAAGACCTACCCACTGATTAGCCACTACTAGCTTGGGCAGCAAAGGAATATCCATGGGAATATTGTCGTCGATGCCCCGTCACACCATTTCTGTGTTCATAGGCCCCATTTCGGAGCTAGATTATCGTTTCAATTCCGCATATTGCCTCTCTGATCTCAATGTGGGAAAGAACTCGCACTTTCGTTTCAGCAAAACTTGGGCACCTTTTAGCCGGTTTACGACACACGGCGTGTGAGGTGAAACTTTTATGGATTATTGCAGTCATTCTTGAGCGACAATTTTTTAAATGCTTTCTTGGGAGTCATGGTAGTACTTGCAATGAACGCGAGAAAAAAAGAGAGCAGCGAGTCAAACAGGTACCTAATATTTTTTTTTTAGCTGAACATGTACCTAATATTTGGCAACCGGCCATGTGCGAGCTTAGCTTCTTCGTGACTTTCTTTGTACTACTGTAAAATAGAAACAGACCACCTTCCGTCGTCGTCGGTGGCTTTCCACAACGGTCGGCGCTGCCTGCACCAACTGCTAAACGAGACCTTCTTCTCCTTGGATCCAACCGCCGGCTGGCCAGGTGTGCGCAGGGCTCGCCCTGGTCCATGTGCGAATCTTACTGCTGAAGCGAATCAAGAAAACATGTGTTGTCTCGTTCGAAGATCTGGGCTCGCTTTGGCCCTACTCCACCTCTAACTTTTCCGGGGCGTCGGAGCCGCTTTCTCTCTCGAAGCAGCTACCTGGGGTGCTTCGTTAGTTGACTCCGGGATTCGTCGCCACGTGCAGGAGAGAGAGGTTGCGCACCAATGTGGAAGGCAGTCTCCCATTTTCCTCTCTTTTTTTCCCCTTTTCCATGATCGTGATTCCTTCGGTGGAATATGCTGCTCCGATATGAAAGAAATAGAACTCCGTTTTTTTTTAAAAAAAATGAGCGTTTTTTTAAGTAATGTTTACACCCGTAAGGGCATCTCTAGCAGACACCGAAAAAACGCGAACTGAAAAACGCATTCCCAGGTCGCGTTTGAGCTAGTTTTTACTCGAAGAACACGATGGCCAGAACACAAACCACAAATTCGAACCGTAAACACGAGATTTTTGAACATTCGTAGAAGATTTCAAAACACGAGCATCGTTCATACTTAGTACTGACACGATCAGGGAGATCTGCCGTCTACGGGGATCTGCCCTCTCCGTCTCTAAACCCTAGCATGTACACAAAATCGGGCTCACCGGAGCCTGTGGGGCGGCGGCGCTTTGGCGGCTTCATCCTTGCCGAGAAGTCGGGTTCGACAACCCGGAGCTGCTGTCGGAGACGAGGTCGATGACCTCCACCTCGTGCTTCCCGCGGGAAGCGCGGTCGATGGCGAGCCCCTGCTCGAGGAAGATGCCATCGATGAGCTCGTCGCGCCGAGCTCGACGGGCCTCCGCCTCAGTGATGCTCTGGTGCTAGATGACCTCGACCCAGCTGGTCGAAGGAGGCGTCGTCGAGGGTGTAGTCGGCCTCCGTGACGACGCGGCCCTCCGGGAGCTCCTCCTCCTTCTTCATCGGCGGTGGCGGAGTCCTCGACGTGCACGAGGAGCTCCCCTCCCCCCGGAGCGTGCGGATGCGGGCGTCGAACTCCTCCGTCTCGCGGCGGAGGAGCACAGGCGGCACCGGCGAGCGCCACTTCTTGTAGTGGAGGGCGGCACGCTTGCGCGCCTAATCTGAGCGCACGCACCGGCGGCACTCCTCCTCCTCCGCGGGCGTTCAGGCGATGGAAACACGGCATCGAAGCTCCCGGACGGTCCGTCACGGCGTGAATCGGCCGGATCTGCTACCGCCGGCGAGAAATTGCTCGCCGGTGCTCGGCGATTTGAGCGGTGGTGCGTGACGGAGGCGTGGAGGGGGCGGTGGCGGAGAAATGGATCGAGACCTGGGAAACGAGCTCGGGACCGGGGATTTATGGGTCGAGGGGGTCGATTCCCAGGGGCCTGAAAAAAATCCAGGTCAGGTCGTGTTTACGGTGTCTGTTCGGGCTAGATTTTGCGACCCGGCCCGAAAAACCATCAGAATTTTCTAAGTCCGGCGTTTTTTCGGTTTCTACTAGTGAGGCTATAAATACACGACTCAAAAAAGAAAGTGACGAGAGCTTCTTACCATATTTTCATATTACAATTGGTTTGGTTGTACTCCCTTTGTTCATTAATAGTATATTTTAGATATTTCAAATTAGACTAGATTCGGTCCAAAATAAATGACTTACACACTAAAACAAATGTGCATACATGTGAGTTAGAAAAAAGACTATAATACTTATCCATATACATTCTTGTTTTCTTTTGTAGAAAACAAGAATATATCTTGATTTAGAAAAAAGAGTATATCTTATATTATTGGACGAAGGGACTACTACATACATTCTTGTTTTCTTTTGTCCGTTGGCTATTATTCTCTTTAGTCCCCGCTTGGATCTCTATTTACCTATCCAACCGAGAATATTTGCATTGCTCGTTTCACCATACCCGTCTGAAACGGCTGAAAAAAAAGCAAACCTCTACTAGACCGTGAGATTATACCAGCCTCGAGCGTGGGGGCGGAGCCACATTGAGAGCTCTGTGGTCAATTGACCACACCGTTTTTTGGCAAACCCTTACCTAAAAAGTATAGGACAACGCTACGCGTCCCTCGGGGATATTTGCCCCCGATCCCCCGGGTCCGGAGCGTCCGATCAAACTTTCTAAACCGTCCGATCGAACCGTCAAGTGGAACACCCGCCCGCTTTTGCTACGGCGCAGCAGAAACCGCTTCAGAGTAGCAAAACAGAGGCAATCTGGGAGTCGCGTGTGCGGGCGCCCGTGAGGACGACGGAGGAGACTGCGCCGTCGATCTCGTTCGCCGGCTCCGGAGATGAGCCATATTCGAGGGACCATACTCTACCCTCCTCCTGGTCAGCCTCACCACCTTATACCGCCGCCAATCATAGCTTCTAGTGGGGGATCAAATCCTCTCACCCGACGGCGCTCCGATTCGGCCAACACCGATGTCTCCAATCGAGCGCAGCAACCTAATCTAGCCCAGCACACAAATTCTCCAGTGTTTTTAAATCAAAATCCTGAGGAAGAACCTCCAGCACCATCGGTAAGCTCTAGATTAGGTTTCCACCATTGTTGCCCATGTTTGTGCTACATGGTAGCAGGAAATACTTACATATGTAGCAAAATACTAGTTAATTGGCTTGTACATTGTAGCAAAATAGGGTGCTGCTAAGCAGATGGCAGGAAAACAAAATGCTTTGCTGCATTGATTAGGGTGCTACATTGTAGCAACATGTTAGGCAGATGGCAGAAAAACCTCAAAATAGATTAGGGTGCTACATTGTAGCAAAAGAAAAATTACAACAAGCTTTGCTGGACAATGTGCTACAGTGCGGAAAAAGTTTAGGCACATATGATGCTACATTGTAGCAAATTAGGGTGATCTAGCGCATTAATGTAGCAAATTAGGGTAATACTACATGCAGCACATTTATGTAGCACATTATGCTTCGACCTAAATTTTTTTTCTTTTAAATTGGAGGGGTTTGTTGCTGACAGTATACTGGGAGGATTTGACCTCCCAACCAGCCGCCGACGATGAATACATATGCTCCACCACAATGTTCTTACGAGATTGCTCCACCACAATCTGCTGCAGGAACCTTTGGACAAAAATTTGCTACAAGAGTAGAAAGTGCAGCTAGTAGCAATGCTTCATTTGTTGATGAAGAAGGTGGTGAAGAGATTTGCTCATGACCTCTTGTACCATATGTTGGAATGACATTTGATGACCTTGAAGTTGCGAAGCAAGTATACAATTACTATGCTTTCAAACTCGGGTTTGGTACACGGATTGGTAACACCAATTATAGCACAGCAAGAGGTGCCCCAAAAGATGCAATTCTTAGTAGGGTTTTTGAGTGTGTCCATGCCGGAAAACCAGTAGACGAAGCAAAAATGCTACTAAGGATAGTTCGGAGAAGGAGATCCAATAGACATGAGCAATTTCAAAGGTACGAAATCACGTAGCAAACAAGCTGGACTCAAAATGGACGTAGCATATTTGAGGCGTAAGAATAGGGTGTCTTGCATGATTGTAAAGCTAGAATGCTCGTTGGAAAGAGAAATGGAATATGGACTGTAACGGTATTTCAAGGAGAGCACACACACCAGTTGCTGAAGCAAATTGGGAGAAGACGGTACTATCGGTCTCATAGGAAGGTTAATGAGAAGGACTTTCAGTTCATCCAAACTTTACACAACCAAAACATTACCACAGCTCAGATAATGGGATGCCTCGGAAGTGTGCACGGAGACGACCCGAGGTGCCTTGGTTTTGTGAAGCGTGATGTGTCCAACATAAGGACTATGCTACATGAGGAAGTTTCGCTACGAGACATGTCAATGACTATTGAGTACTTTGAAAGGATACAATCAGAAAGCCCTACATTCTTCTTTGATAAGCAAGTGGATGAAAACAATGCAGTGAGAGCTCTCTTTTGGGTGGATGGCAAGACAAGGGCCTTGTACCCCAAGGACAAGGACTCGGTGTTTTTCGACACTACATTTTGTACCAACAAGTACAACATGCCTTTTGCTCCACTTGTGGGCATCAACAACCACATACAGACAATTGTGTTGGGCTGTGCTTTGCTACCTGATGAAACAACTGAAACATTCAGTTGGGTATTGACCAAAATTAAGGAAGCAATGAACGGTTTGGCGCCAGACCATATCTTGACAGACCAAGACCAAGCAATGGCTGCAGCAATTTCAAACATATATCCTGATTCGGTCCACAGATACTGCATCTTCCATGTGCTACGATTAGCAAGAACAAAGCTTGGACCTCACTTGAGAGAAGGTAGCCCATTTGCTGCAGCATTCTACTCATGCATCTATAGCACGGACACCGTAGCAGAATTTGAGATATGTCAAAAGATATGTTGGAAACTTTTGCTATGGCTGAGAACACTCATTTGCAGAACATGTGGAAGAGCAGAAAAATGTGGGCACCTGTGTACTTCAGACAAAGTTTCTTTTCCTTCACAAGCACAACAGGAAGATCTGAAGGCCTCAACTCGTACTTTAAAACTTTAATTCGCCCAAGTGGCTCAGTTTGGAACTTCGTGCAACAATACGAGTTGTGCCAAAATCTGATGCTAGACAGAGAAGACAATGTAGCATTCACAATGGATACAACAACAGCACCACTATGGGGAAGGTGAGATTTTCTCTTTACAAACAGATTTCCCAGTAGCATTATTTTATATCTGTGGTAGCAGATTTTTAAAACTTTTGTAGCATAATGTAACACCTGATGTAGCACCAACCTGACAGTCAGCAAAAACAAACCTTATTTTGTAGCTACAACATTGAAAAGCAGGGGCTGGAGTTCTACACAAGGGAGATCTTCACAAGATTCCAAAAGATGATTGAGAAATCTACCAGGTTTTATCCAATGCAGGTTGAGGGTGAAGGCATGTGCTTTGATCTCATTCCAAACCCTGGTTATGGTGTCAAAACCTACCAGGTGCAAGTCAAGTTAGATGATGAGTGCTACAAGTGCGGATGCAACACATTTGAGATGTGTGGCCTTATATGCCCGCACATAGTGAGGGTGATGGTGCACTTGAATGTCCAGCAAATTCCAGAGAGATACATGCTACGAAGATGGTCTGCGAGAACAATGCACACGATCCCGGAACAAATATCATCAGATTTGGGATCCCAGGAACCAATACTCTCAAGTACAATGCATTGTGCAGAAAGATGAATGAACTCGCTTCGGATGCTTGCTTCAGCGATGAAACATATGTTGTTGTTTCCAAGATGATTGATGATGCGAAGCATCTTGTAGCAAATATGAGGAACACACAACATGCTACACAGGAGCAAGAAGTAGAGCAGCAAGGAGGAGGGCCAGAAATTTTGCTACAAGAGCAAAGTATTCCTCCATAGCATGGTGTAAACAATCAACGACAAGAAGAAGAACGTAATGATGCTCCGAGTAGCACGCTCAAGAACCCTGCGAGGGTAAATCCAAAAGGAAGACCAACCGAGAAGTCGAAGCGTAACAAACCATTGGTTGAGCTTTGTGATGAAGCAAATGCCAAGAGAAGGAAAAAAACTCAAGAGACAAAGAAGAAGCAAACTGATGTGTGGCATCCCGCAAAACCACTACTAGAAAATCGCGTTGAATTTGTGCATTGCATCGGCATCATCATATGTTGTTTGTCTAAAACTATGTTTGCAAAGCCCGTGTTGTTTTCTAAAACGCCCCGCCTTTTATTCAAACGCCAAACACCGGGTCTCCGGAATATTTTGTTTGTTGCTATCGGTCTGCAAAAGTTGCATTTAAATTAAATAAAAGAATTATATTATTTTAGTGGGGGCAGCCGAACGGGCCAAATCGACCCGAACGACCACCCCCAGGTTTTACAAACGGTCCACCTCCTAAATTCCTAAAGCTACCCACTATCCTACCCACACCCCCTGGCCACCTCACCCTGGCCACTCACACGCTGCCACCTCACCTTTTCTCTCCCCCCAACCTACCAGAACCTGCCACTTGGCCTCTCCCTCCACTCACCCCTCCCTCTCCCTCTAAATCCACCCAGCAACTCAACCCACACCCTCCCTGCACGCGGGCCCCGCCCCCAGCACGCACCCAACCGCCCACCTGCCCACCCCACGACCCACTCGACGCACGCCAATCAGCCCCACCACCCACCGATCCAGGCCCCTTTCTCCCTGGTCCACCCACCAGGCCCCACCTGCCCGCCGCACACGACACGCACTACACGCCTGTTCCTCTTCTTCCTTCACCACCGACAACCTCCTCGCCGGCGCCGCTGCCAAAGACGCTCTCGCCTCCTCCCAGCCGCTTGCCGCCGCTGCGGTTGCAGCATAAGCCGCCCACTGCTTCACCTCCGCCTGGACGCGGCTTTCTCCGCTCGCCACTTCGCCCGCCGTCATGCCCTATCCTGCTCGCTGCCGTTGCTGACCCGCCGCCAAGATCCCCGCCGCTTTCGCCGCTGGCCGCCGCTGAGCGCCTTCGGGCGCTGGTTGCTGGCAGACGCTGCCGACCTCCGGGCCTCGAGCTCGCAGATCGCCGCCCCTTCCGCTGGCGCGACGCCGCCACTCCTCCGCTGCCGCCGGGCTCGCCTCCTCCGCGTGCGCGCCGCCTTATCGCCGCTTCGCTTATCGCCATGGCCACGCCTTCTTCCGTCCCTGCTGCCGCGACGAACCCTGCCCGTCGACCATGGCCCTGGCCTCGCGTCCGCGGGACCCGCTTCGTCGCCGTTCTCCGGTGCCTCCCGTCCTCGTCGGGCAGCCGCCAGACCGTCTCCCACGGCAGCCCGCCTCCCTGCTGTCTTCCCGCCTCGGCGAGCCCGGCCACCGCCCTCGGGACCAGCAGCCAAGCGCCGCCCTTCTCTGTCCGAGCCGCCAGCGTCCTGCTCCGCATCGTCTTGCCGTCCGCGAGCCCATGAGCCACACCGAGCCCTTCCTGCACCGCCGTGCGCCTCGGCCGTGCCCGTGTGCGAGGGAGGAACACTAAGTTGTGCGAGGACCACGCCCACAAAATACGGACGAACAAGTACTTCGTCATGGTACGTCAAGAACCCCGAACACGGATGCCAAGATCATCGGCATGAGATCGAGACCTCGGACCCGAAGACGTCGAGGACCCGAAACGCCAGGATCGCCACCGACAATGGAACCGCGACACTCCAAGCTCCGTCCCAGTCCAAGACCGTGAAGCGTCGAGACCCCTTCACCGATACGAGACCCCGAAGAATCGCGCAAGACCTCGGGCGCGAGACTCCAAGACCGTACCAAGCCGAAGGTGTCCGAAGAATCTCCGACAAGAACCCCTTCACGGAACATCTAGCACTCCGACAGGGAACCCTGGAGCCCCCGGCGTCGAGCCCCAAGTTCGTCCCCGATAACCAAGGTGGAACCCCAAGACCCCGATGCGCCCGACGCCACGCCAAGTTCGTCTACCCGAACGCCAAGGCCTTCGACACGGAACCCTGAACCCCGACGAACCCCCGGACGCCAAGTTCGACTCGATGGCGCGAGCCCGACAAGATCCTCGCAACGCCAAGATCGAACCCCAGATCCTTCGAACCCTGAGACCGACCCCGAACCCCGGAATCCCAAGTTCGTCGAGACCCCTCAATGTGTGAACCCCTCCCCGAAACCCTATTTTATCATATAATAATAACTTGTCGCATATTGAATTGTCATACTCGCATGCATATCTGTGGTTTGGGGGCCTTATGCCGATTCACCTAATAATTAAATATGGGGCCCATATGCGGGCAAATCCAGCCTTTATATTGGCCTCATTTAAACTTGTATAGCGAACCCGTATTATCTTTTGCCATGTTAAACAACATTTAAATTGCGGAGGACCTAAACAACCAGAACCATATGTGTAATTGTCGGGACCCCCGGTTCCACTTAATATGACCTAATTGCATCGCACCTTTGCCATGCCATGCATCATACATGCATCATGCCGATCTTCTGCCGTGTATTAAATATTGCATCCGGTGTTTATTCTAGTGTTTTGCTTCTTCGCGGATAAGGCCGTTGAGTTGATGTGAGCTTCGCCCCGACCTTCGGTTGAACCTTCGACAATGTTTTCAGGCGAGCATCTCCCCCTTTCTACCTATCTTACTTTTATAGTATTTATTCCCTCCTGTTGATCCATTGCTATCTGTGTTGCGATGCTTTAGTTTCCGTACCTGTGATATCCCTTGCAGCCTTATATTGCCTTGGACACACCCTCTTACGTTGTTTGGTAGATAGTTGGACTTGCGCGTCGTAGTTGCTTGCTCAAGTCTTGATGTGTGTCGCCATATGCCACGATTCTTGATGTATTGCCGCATGTTGATGTTGGAGATGATTCTAGTTTACTTATCGTCACTTTAATTTCTGTTTAACAACTAAAATTGAAATAAGCGAGAGGCATCGGTGGGTGATAGAAAATATTTGGTTTCGAACGCCCACTTGTGTCCGTAAGACCCCGAGTACTTGATACCGTTCCTTGATTTATCGCGCTATCCACATCCGGAGGTATATGGGACCCCCGAGCCGAGCTTGATTCTCTTATTTCTTGGGGCCACAAACTAGTTTGAGGTTTTATTTACGATCCTGTACTTATGCCATGCTACGTATTTAAATTGTGCGAGGAGCACACTGCATCTTTAGGAATTGTGACCCGTTACGTGGTATCGATAGTCCCGTTTGGGGATCTGGCTGTCGCATGGCCCCATAAACCTTGGTCCGCCTCGAGCTAGCTTACTTGGGTAGACTACAAGGTGGCCCCTGAAATATTTCGAATCGTGATTGTTCAGTGAAAGCCTCGTTGGGTTTTGATTTGGTTTTTCCGAGGTTGATCGAGCGTGTGTTGCTATTGGTGCACCCCGCCGGGTAAAACTTTCAAAGCCGTGTCATGGATATGGACGACTTGGAGCACAGTATCTCGATCATAGACAAGCATAACTAAAGTTTATTGCTCTAAATTTGACTTATAATGACTATTAATCAGCTTCACTATAACGGAATGGCTAATAATACTGCCCACAATTGCTCGTTTGGATTGTCGCTTGCGACCATTGTACCTGACTAGTAAGTATTGCAACTACAACGGAATGGCTGAATAAAAGTACCAACAACTGCTGGGTTAAGGGTTATATCATGCTATTCACATCTGATTAGTAATTGTTGCAACTATAACGGAATGGTTAATTAAAAGTGCCCACTGCTTACTTTATCGTGACGATTAAATCGACTAGTAATCACGCAGCGATAATCGAATAAGTAAAGCGCCAAGCTGTGAGTTCCTCGGTTGACTTCCTCGTTTGGTCTCGAGGGGGAGACACCAGGATGGGTTTGATTGGTGCTAGCTTCAGGTTGGATCCGGATAGGTCATTCTCACCCCTCTCTGATAACCGCCAGTTGTACCGAGTCTCTATAGGTTGTTTAGTGCATGCTGCCGCTTCAGTCCACCATACCTATGTAGGCGAGGACCGCCGCCGAATTCTAGCCTCGCTGCTTGGCCTCGATCGACGCTCCTTCTTTTCCTTTGCCCTTTGTCGGCACCCCTTTTGTTTAAGCGGTTTTGAGGTCGGCGTCGTTAGCGGTTACCCTTCCGCTTGGCCAGGCAGGTTATGGACGCCATTGGTTATTCTTCAGGGCTCTTAGCCCCATTTGCATCTTGTTCGTAGCTGGACGCTCTATCGTTTTCAAGGTGATTTGGATCTTTGTACCGTATATCTGTATTCTTGACTCTTTGAGTCGTTGTTATATATATATCTGTTTCTGTGGGTCCCATCGAGGGCTGTTGTGTAATGTTATTACTTCGTTTTCCACCCGCACGGAAGTGCCTGGTGGGCACCTTTGAATCGTTTCTATGCGGGTTTGGCGAATTTTGCTCAAACTTGCATAGGTCCGATTCTGAGGGTGTTACAGAGTGGTATCAGAGCTCAGCAGTTACGATACCCCACAAGTCCAGCCTGTGGGATAACCTAGCTAACGGCCGAAGTAGAGTGTCAAAACTATTTTGCAAAATCGGTTGGATAGTTCTGGTTAGGTCTGATTTGACTCCTTACCCTTTGCTATTCCTCTCTTACCTCTACGTGTTTTGAATCCGCTCTCTTCTCTTTCTTCGAGTCCAGGAATTCTCGTGGTTGGGTTTTCGTCGTACCTTCAGGGTTTCGCTTCCTTCTTTGATAACGGTGTTCTACCGTCCGGTGCTCAAGCTGCCGATGAATCCGTCTGCTGTGGTATCCGTCTTGTTCCTTGTTTGCGCTATCCGGTGTTTTCCGACGCGACGACATCATCTACGCCAGATCCGATGCAGAGTCTGCATCACTCCTTTGTTTCCGAACCTCGCTTGTCGAGATCTTCAGTCTGTTTCCGAGAGTTGGTTGCATAATCCGCCTATTCGTGTGCAAAGTAATGGTTTGGGTGCGCGATGGACTGATCACCATCCGACTACTCTTATCATTCGCTCTTGTACATCGAATCAGTGGATCCAGCAATTTTACTCCGTCCACGGAAGTTAGAGGTGGCTTTATTTGTTGATGCTTCTACCTTCGACCTTTTGTTCCCGGAGTGTTCTCTCGACGATCACGGACAACGACCTCTTGTTAGTGGTGTCGCGAGGATCTACATGAAGCGAGAAGACGCAGGACGCCGACCTTCCTTCCGGTACCATGAGGCGGATCTCGAGGGCGAGATCCATTGTTAGTGGTGTCGAATTGTGGCATCCCGCAAAACCACTACTAGAAAATCGCGTTGAATTTGTGCATTGCATCGGCATCATCATATGTTGTTTGTCTAAAACTATGTTTGCAAAGCCCGTGTTGTTTTCTAAAACGCCCCGCCTTTTATTCAAACGCCAAACATCGGGTCTCCGGAATATTTTGTTTGTTGCTACCGGTCTGCAAAAGTTGCATTTAAATTAAATAAAAGAATTATATTATTTTAGTGGGGGCAGCCGAACGGGCCAAATCGACCCGAACGACCACCCCCAGGTTTTACAAACGGTCCACCTCCTAAATTCCTAAAGCTACCCACTATCCTACCCACACCCCCTGGCCACCTCACCCTGGCCACTCACACGCTGCCACCTCACCTTTTCTCTCCCCAACCTACTGTAACACGCCACTTGGCCTCTCCTCCACTCACCCTCCCTCCTCTAAATCCACCCGGCAAGCCCTCCACACCTTGCACGGGCCCCGCCCAGACGCACTCCAACCGCCCACCCCACGACCCACTCGGCCTTGCACGACGCCAAGTGTCAGCCCACCACCGATCCGTGGGCCCCTTTCTCCACTGGTCCACCCACGTCCCACCCCACTTTGACACGACACGCACTACACACGCTCGCCCCTCCCCCTGTTCCTCTTCTTCCTTGACCTCGACAACCTCCTCCTGCCGCGCCTCGCTCTCGCCGCCCTCCTCCGCCAGTCGCCTCGCCGCGGTGCCTTGCAGCCCTCCACTGCCGCTTCCACCTCATAGCCCTCTCCTTCGCCCGCCCGTCACTTCGTCCGCCTCCGTCGCCTATCCGCGTCTGTCGTCGCCGACCGCAGCCGCGCATCCCCGTCGCCGCCCAGGCCGCCTGCCTCGCGCGCCCATCCGCTCGCGCCCGATGCCGGCAGCCTCTCCCTCTCCTCTCTGGCGCCCGCTTCGCATCTGCCGTCGACCTCCGGGCCTCGAGCTCGCCGCGCCCGTCCCCTTCCGCCCGGCTGGCGTCGCCACCCTCCGCCGCCTCGCCTGCGAATCCGCCTTCTCGCCTCCTCCGCGCCGTCGCCGCCTATCGCCTCGCCTCCGCGCCATCGCCATGGCCACGCCTTCTGCCGTCCCGCGTCGCCTGCGACGAACCCCCGGCCCCGAGCGTCCCCGCCGACCATGCGCCAGCCTCCTCCGTCGCGGGACCCGCCAGCTCGTCGCCGTTCTCCGGTGCCTCCCCGTCCTCGTCGGGCAGCCGCCGCAGACCGTCCCCCGGCAGCGCCCCGCCTCCGTCCTGCCGTCTTCCCCGCCTCCGGCGCGAGCCCGGCCGTCACCGCCCTCGGGACCAGCAGCCAAGCGCCGCCCTTCTCTGTCCGAGCCGCCAGCGTCCTGCTCCGCATCGTCTTGCCGTCCGCGAGCCCACGAGCCACACCCCGAGCCCTGCCTGGCACCGCCGGCCCCCGCCTCGTCTGCCTCCAGTCGTGCCCGTGTGTGCGAGGGAGGAACACCAAGTTGTGCGAGGACCACGCCTCCCACAAAATACGGACGAACAAGTACTTCGTCATGGTACGTCAAGAACCCCGGACACGGATGCCAAGATCATCGGCATGAGATCGAGACCTCGGACCCGAAGACGTCGAGGACCCGAAACGCCAGGATCGCCACCGACAATGGAACCGCGACACTCCAAGCTCTCCGTCCCGGCGTCCGAAGACCGTGAAGCGTCGAGACCCCTTCACCGATACGAGACCCCGAAGAATCGCGCAAGACCTCGGGCGCGAGACTCCAAGACCGTACCAAGCCGAAGGTGTCCGAAGAATCTCCGACAAGAACCCCTTCACGGAACATCTAGCACTCCGACAGGGAACCCTGGAGCCCCCGGCGTCGAGCCCCAAGTTTGTCCCTGATAACCAAGGTGGAACCCCAAGACCCCGATGCGCCCGACGCCACGCCAAGTTCGTCACCCGAGCGCCAAGGCCTTCGACACGGAACCACGAACCCGACGAACCCCGGACGCCAAGTTCGACTCGATGGCGCGAGCTCGACAAGATCCTCGCAACGCCAAGATCGAACCCCAGATCCTTCGAACCCTGAGACCGACCCCGAACCCCGGAATCCCAAGTTCGTCGAGACGCCTCAATGTGTGAACCCCTCCCCGAAACCCTATTTTATCATATAATAATAACTTGTCGCATATTGAATTGTCATACTCGCATGCATATCTGTGGTTTGGGGGCCTTATGCCGATTCACCTAATAATTAAATATGGGGCCCATATGCGGGCAAATCCAGCCTTTATATTGGCCTCATTTAAACTTGTATAGCGAACCCGTATTATCTTTTGCCATGTTAAACAACATTTAAATTGCGGAGGACCTAAACAACCAGAACCATATGTGTAATTGTCGGGACCCCCGGTTCCACTTAATATGACCTAATTGCATCGCACCTTTGCCATGCCATGCATCATACATGCATCATGCCGATCTTCTGCCGTGTATTACATATTGCATCCGGTGTTTATTCTAGTGTTTTGCTTCTTCGCGGATAAGGCCGTTGAGTTGATGTGAGCTTCGCCCCGACCTTTGGTTGAACCTTCGACAATGTTTTCAGGCGAGCATCTCCCCCTTTCTACCTATCTTACTTTTATAGTATTTATTCCCTCCTGTTGATCCATTGCTATCTGTGTTGCGATGCTTTAGTTTCCGTACCTGTGATATCCCTTGCAGCCTTATATTGCCTTGGACACACCCTATTACCTGTTGTTTGGTAGATAGTTGGACTTGCGCGTCGTAGTTGCTTGCTCAAGTGCTGATGTGTGTCGCCATATACACGATTCTTGATGTATTGCCGCATGTTGATGTTGGAGATGATTCTAGTTTACTTATCGTCACTTTAATTTCTGTTTAACAACTAAAATTGAAATAAGCAGAGGCATCGGTGGGTGATAGAAAATATTTGGTTTCGACGCCCACTTGTGTCCGTAAGACCCCGAGTACTTGATACATTCCTTGATTTATCGCGCTATCCACATCCGGAGGTATATGGGACCCCTGAGCGAGCTTGATTCATCTTATTTCTTGGGGCCACAAACTAGTTTGAGGTTTTATTTACGATCTGTACTTATGCCATGCTACTTTACGTATTTAAATTGTGCGAGGAGCACACTGTCTTTGTTAGGAATTGTGACCGTTTACGTGGTATCGGCAGTCCCGTTTGGGGATCTGCTGTCGTTCTGACCCCACAAACCTTGGGTCCTCGGAGCTAGCTTACTTCTTGGGTAGACTACAAGGGTGGCCCCACGAAATATTTCTCAATCCTGTGATTGTTCGATCGTGAAAGCCTCGTTGGGTTTTGATTTGGTTTTTCCGAGGTTGATCGAGCGTGTGTTGCTATTGGTGCACCGGTAGGTAAAACTTTCTGAAAGCCGTGTCCGCGGATATGGACGACTTGGAGCACAGTATCTCGATCATAGACAAGGATAACTAAAGTTTATTGCTCTAAATTTGACTTATAATGACTAGTAATCAGCTTCACTATAACGGAATGGCTAATAATACTGCCCACAATTGCTCGTTTGGATTGTCGCTTGCGACCATTGTACCTGACTAGTAAGTATTGCAACTACAACGGAATGGCTGAATAAAAGTACCAACAACTGCTGGGTTAAGGGTTATATCATGCTATTCACATCTGATTAGTAATTGTTGCAACTATAACGGAATGGTTAATTAAAAGTGCCCACTGCTTACTTTATCAGGACGATTAACTAAATCTGACTAATGCTTCCGCAACGATAATCGAATAAGTAAAGCGCCAGCGGTGTGAGTTCCTCGGTTGACTTCCTCGTTTGGTCTCGAGGGAGACACCGGGATGGGTTTGATTGGTGCTAGCTTCAGTTGGATCCGGATAGGTCATTCTCACCCTCTCGATAACGCCCGGTTGTCCGAGTCTCTATAGGTTGTTTAGTGCATCTTTGCCGCCTTGATCCACCATACCTATGTAGGCGAGGACCCGAATTCTAGCCTCGCGTGCATCGGCCTCGATCTTGACGCTCCTTCTTTTCCTTTGCCCTTTGTCGGCACCCTTTTGTTTAAGCGGTTTTGAGGTCGACGTCGTTAGCGTGGTTACCCTTCCGGCTTTGGCGGGGAGTTATGGACGCCATTGGTTATTCTTCAGGGCTCTTAGCCCCATTTGCATCTTGTCCGTAGCTGGACGCTCTATCGTTTTCAAGGTGATTTGGATCTTTGTACCGTATATCTGTATTCTTGACTCTTTGAGTCGTTATTATATATATCTGTTTCTGTGGGTCCCATCGAGGGCTGTTGTGTAATGTTATTACTTCGTTTTCCACCCGCACGAAAGTGCCTGGTGGGCACCTTTGAATCGTTTCTATGCGGGTTTGGCGAATTTTGCTCAAACTTGCATAGGTCCGATTCTGAGGGTGTTACATGATGCAACGCCGAAGAAGAAGCCAAGAAAGAAAAAATGCCCATACTGTAATGAAGAAGGTCACACTGTGAAACAATGCGTCTCCATGGAAGCACTGATTGCGGGGAATGCTGCGAAAATAGAGTTGAAACTATATAGTTGAAACTACATGTACTACGAGAGAGTAGCATTTTTGTCATTACTATGTAGCATACATACAGTATAGATGTAGCATCATCTTGATGCAAGATATGAATTTTGTGATATGACACAATATTGTTGGTAGCAAAAGTATTTCCACTTTGGAGCATACAACCTGCATTTTGTATATAAAATTGCTACCATAGACAAAACTTGCTCTTATGAATGAATGTCATAGGTATATTTGCTACATTAAACCTAGTAGCAAATCTTGTACACCTGGGTAGCACACCATTTCTATGCATGTAGCAATATGGCTACACAGATGTAGCAAATTAACACCTAGGGTGGCCAAAAAAAATTGACAGCATGTCTAGGTAAATACTCATTTTTAGCATTTATGCAGCATGTATGTAGCATGTACAGAACTTATCAAAGCAATCACACTATTTGAAGCTTCAGAAGACAATAATCAACATTCCAAACTTCAAAAGCTATATATAAAACCATTCCAAACATGTAGCGCTTATCCATCCAACATAACCTATACACAAAAGATAATCCACAGATGCTGCAGCAACAAACACATCCACGATTACATCAGTTTGAACCATTACAAAGTGCAAAATAAGATCACAAGGACGACATCAGTTTCAACGATTACATTAGTTTCAACCTAACTACGCTTCTTCTGTAACTCTTCTTCCATCAGCTGTAGCAATGATCCTTTGTTTTGCCTTGCCTCAATCAGATCAGATGCGAGAAGTTTCCTTAGAAGTGGTATAGCATTGTTGTCGAACTCTGCCATGACCTTGCCGGTGAAGCTTTCCATGAAGATCATGCTGAAGAATCCACAATCAAATCTGTCAAAAAACAAACAGATAGATTAGTAAAAAAAGCAGAAACTGATGTAGCAAGTGTAGGAAGCTAAAGTAGCAAGAGTTGTAAACTTAGGTAGCAATTAAAAAACAATAATGTAGCAAAAGTTGAAACTAGTGATCAGGACAAGGATTGAAAAAAGGTGAGCAAAATCTTACATGGTAGTTTGCTGCGGGTGATCAGGATTGGTTAGCAGGTAATTATCGAAGTTGATATTGTCCGGCGTTTTTTTGGTGTCTACTAGTGAGGCTCTAAATACACGACTCAAAAAAGAAAGTGACGAGAGCTTCTTACCATATTTTCATATTACAATTGGTTTGGTTGTACTCCCTTTGTTCATTAATAGTATATTTTATATATTTCAAATTAGACTAGATTCAGTCCAAAATAAATGACTTACACACTAAAACAAATCTGCATACATGTGATTTAGAAAAAAGACTATAATATATCTTGATTTAGAAAAAAGAGTATATCTTATATTATTGGACGAAGGGACTACTACATACATTCTTGTTTTCTTTTGTCCGTTGGCTATTATTCTCTTTAGGCCCCGCTTGGATCTCTATTTAACTATCCAACCGAGAATATTTGCATTGCTCGTTTCACCATGCCCGTCTGAAACGGCTGGAAAAAAAAGCAAACCTCTACCAGACCGTGAGATTCTACCAGCCTCGAGCGTGGGGGCGGAGCCACATTGAGAGCTCTGTGGTCAAATGACCACACCGTTTTTCGGCAAACCCTTACCTAAAAAGTATTAGTCAAAAAAAAGATAGTACTCTGCCGCATACTTAAAAAGAGTAGTAAAAGTTTATGTATTTGACATCACATACTTGAATCACAGAGATCTCACTGCTGGCACGAACATCCCATAGAGTAGGCCAACCAAATCTGCATGGGTTTGTAACTCTTGAGAATTCATCCCTCTGTATGTGAGATAATGCAAAAAAAAGTGCCACAACTCTGTTGGATTATTAGGCATAATTTTGACGATTAATTCCAGAATATAAATCATGACAAAACCAGCTACTAGCTCATGTAACTCAAACATACTAGATGTACTAAACAACAGGATGATCGGAAACAAACAGCAGCTTAACATGTACTCACAGAACATGATGAATAACCAAACAGGATCACGTAGCACGTACCGTTCGGTTGTCGTAGTAGAAACTTTGGGGAAGAGTGATCGCAGCAGGTGGCGACGAAGACGGCGGTAGGCAGCACCGCCTGACTTGGATGGAAGACGAACCGTGATGGAGAACTCGAACAGTCGCGCGGAGCGCTTCCCAAAAACCTTATTCGCCCTCTCCCATACAGGATCACAAGGGCAAGTGGTTCCGGAGACCTGCTCTCCCGTCCGCCGGTGCACGCCGGCAAGCGGGATGGAGTAGACTACGGTGACGGTGCAAGTAGAGAGGATGGCAAAACCCTAGATTGGTTTTCGGTGGTGTTGTGGCGGTAGCCGCGCAGGACTTTATATAGAGCGGCTCAGGAAACCCTAACGGAGGCGAATGTGGGCCGAGTCCACGTTACGCACGTTCGGGTCGGTTATAGTAGCCCACGATCCGGGAGCGACATAAGCTAACTGTTTGACACGTCTGTCAAAACCTCATAGTTTTCCTAAGCAGCAAAATAAAGCTCGGCTCGGCGAGATTCTCGCAACCCGCAGCGCGCGCGTGCGTCGTGACGAGACGAGCGGGCGTGCGAGCGGCGGCGTCGTCGGAGGAGGAGCGCGCGCGTGTATCTCTCTTAGTGCTACTCACTTATAAAGTGGTGCAACACTCCACCTTATAAGGTGGCGCAACTCTCCTTCAACTTTCCATGTGGGACTAAACTTGAGCTCCCACTCCTAATTCCATGTAAGCTGCCACAAACATGGGTCCAAACACATATGGGCTGCCACAAATTTGGGCTTTGAGATTTAGGGAAAATCTGAAATACACATGGGCCTAAATGGATTAGCCCCATTATTTCTAACAATCCCCCACCAGATCTCAAATGCCCATTTGAAGATTTGCCAATCCTTGCTACTTGTTTATATACCAGTGCTGTTAAGTTGAACTTCCGCCTAGAATCTTGAACTACGTCTATCAACAACTTGAACAATGGACGAACCTTGAATTGCAAGTTTGGTGCCAATAGATTTCGCTCAAAATCATAACTAGTACTTGGTTGTCAGTAGCCTACCCCGCGGGTTGGAGCATATGCGTCATACTCCCTGGTCTCTTCATGAGTTTACTAGAGATCACTCAAATCTCATAGACCGCGACGTTTACTCATATATGTGTGTTCTTTCAAGAATGCACTGTAGGACGACATCTTTGCTAATTAAAGCCAACATAAACACATTAAGGCATGTTGCCAACCTGCCTTACAGATTATGAGAGTCATGCATCTTCACATAGAGAGGGTTACAAAATACTCTCCTCAGTCAAACCACTAGCTTTTCTTCCTAGGTTCTAATTCATGGGATCTCCGATCACATAGGTTGGGTTACCACTAAGGTGTGACATCCATGGGTCTCAACCCCATCTCCCTCGATGCACTTTCTATCACATTTCGTGATAGTCCATTTGTAAAGGATCGCAGTTTTGTCTGTTTGAATATACGTAATGCTTATTACTCGAGTTTTCAATTTCCTGACAGATTTCAAACGTCTCTTCACGTGTCTTGATGACTTCGCGTTATCCTTAGAATTGTTCACTTTGACAATAACAGTTTGGTTGTCACAATTCAAAAGGATTGCCGCAGTTTCTCAACCACGTGCAAGTCCATCAAGAGCTCACGCAGCCATTCTGACTCAACAGTGGTTGTGTCTAAAGCAGTAAGTTCTGCTTCCATAGTTGACCTCGTCAATATGGTTTGTCTACGAGACCTCCATGACACTGCGCCACCTCCAAGGGTAAACACATACCCGCTCGTGGCGTAGAGTTCATCAACGTCATAGATTCAATTCGAATCACTATATCCTTCAAGCACAGCAGGATTTCCTGAATAGTGAATCCCATAGCTCATTGTACCACATAGATAGCGCATGACCTTTCAAGTGCATGCCAATAATCAATACCTGGGTTAGACATGAACCTACTCAACTTTCTCACAGCAAAAGAGATATCGGGTCTTGTAGCGCTTGCTAAGTACATGAGAGAACCAACAACTTGTGAATATTTCAGCTGATCTGTTGGTTCCTTCTTATTCTTTCGTAATGTCAAACTGGGATCATAAGGTGTTGGAGAAGTCTTGCCATCATTAAAGCCAAATCGGCTCAAGACCTTCTCAACATAATGAGATTGCGTTAAAGTAATCCCATTCTCGTTCTTAATAAGCTTGATGTTCAGAATGACATCGGCCTCTCCCGATCTTTCATATCAAAACTCTTTGACAGAAAGACTTGACTTCATTTATCACTTTCATGTTTGTACCAAAGATCATAATGTCATCCACGTACAAACATAATATAACGCTATCGCCTTTTCCATGGCGATAGTAAACACCTATCGACCTCATTAATGACAAAGCCAGAAAGTAGAGTTCATCAAACTTCTCATGCCATTGCTTAGGTGCTTGTTTTAGGCCATATAAAGATTTCAATAACTTACACACCTTTGTCTCTTCACCTTTTACCACAAACCCATCCGTGATCCATATAGATCTCCTCTTCCAACTCTCCATTAAGGAAAAGTCTTCACATCCATTTGATGAGCGAGAAGACCATAAGAGGCGCCGGGGATAGTAGTACTCGAATGGTGGTCTAGCGACAGGTGAATAGGTGTCGAAGTAATCTTCGCCTTCTTTCTGTGTGTAGCCCTTAGCTACAAGACGCGCCTTGTACTTCTCAATAGTACCATCAGGCCTTAGCTTCTTCTTGAACACCCACTTACATCCCACAGGTTTAAAACCATAGGGTCGTTCTGATAATTCTCAAGTTCCATTAGAAAGAATCAAGTCCATCTCATTTTGGACAGCTTCTTTCCAATCATCTGCATCAGGAGATGCATATGCCTTAGTAATGGATCTGGGAGTATCATCCACAAGGTACATGATGAAGTCATTACCAAAGGATTTTACAACCCTCTATCTCTTACTCCTCGTGAGAGGTTCATCGTCAAACTTCTCAAGAAATTCCTCATGTGGTTGTTCAGAATTCTCAATAGATGCACTAGATTTAGGAAGTATTTCAGAAGAAATCCTACTAATGCTATGCATATCCTTCATAGGAAAAATATTCTCAAAGAATGTTGCATCACGAGATTCCATTATAGTATCAACATGCATATCAGGTACCTCAGATTTAACCACTAGAAATCTATAGCCTACACTTCGTGGAGCATATCCTAGAAAGATACAATCCACTGTCTTGGGTCCGAGCTTGCGTTTCTTGGGGATCGGTATGTTGATCTTCGCCAAACACCCCAAGTCTGTGATCTGAAAGTGATGGTTTTCTCCCAACCCACTCCTCATAAGGGGTATTTTCTTTATTCTTGTTAGGAACTCTATTCAGACATGACATGAAGTCAACAAAGCCTTCCCCACCATGCCTTTGATAAACCAGCGTGGCTAACATGGAATTCACCAAGTCGGTCGATGCGATTTTTCCTCTCGGCAACCCCGTTTGATTGGGCGGTAGGAGGCGTACTCTCATGAATAATTCCGTGTTCTGGAATTATCAAATATTTTGGGAAAATACTCACCACCACGATCCGACCTAAGACGCTTGATCTTTCTCTCTAGTTGATTTTCAACTTCGGCCTTATAGATTTTAAAGTAGTCTAAAGCCTCATCTTTAGTTTGCAACAAGTAAACATAGCAAAATTTAGTAGCATCATCTATCAACGTCATGAAATATCTCTTTTCACCTTTTGTCAACATACCATTCATCTCGCATAGATCAGAATGTATGAGTTCTAGAGGTGCCAAGTTTCTCTCTTCGGCAGCCTTGTGAGGCTTTAGAGGTTGCTTTGATTGCACACAACTATGACACTTAGAACCTTTGGCAATAGTGAAATTCGGAATTAAACTCATGCTGGACATCCGAGATATCAAACCAAAATTAATGTGACATAAACGAGAATGCCAAATACTGGTATCATCATTAACACCACTACAAATATGATTCAGGGATTTATTACAAAACTCTGAAAGTGAAAATCGGAACAAGCCTCTGAACTCATAACCTTTACCAATAAATTGTCCATGTTTTGAAACAACGACTTTATTAGACTCTAAGACAACCTTAAACCCATCTCTGCAAAGAAGGGAGCCACTAACGAGATTCTTGTTCATAGTAGGGACATGCTGCACGTTCCTCAGCTGCACGATCTTTCCGGAAGTAAACTTCAGATCCACCGTGCCAACACCACGAACAGAAGCATGTGATCCATTCCCCATTAGGACGGAAGAATCCCGAGCGACCTGATAAGAAGTGAACATAGAGATGTCAGCACACACATGAACATTAGCACCCGTATCAAGCCACCAACACGGTGATTTAAATGCTGAAAGAACAATAATAAATTACCATACCCATCAGTATTGCTAGAGGTCACGACGTTGACAGTCTTGGCCTTTTTCCCTATGCGGTCTGCGCGTTCTGAACAGTCCTTGGAAAAGTGGCCGGGCTCTCCACAAGTGTAACAAGACAGTTCACTTTTGTCCCTGTTCGTCTTCTTCTTCTTGAAGGTTGTAGTCTTTACAGGCTTGTTAAAGGAGGGTTTGAAGTTCCCTTTGTTCTTGCCTACAAATTTGCCTTTCTGCACAAAGTTGGCAGTAGCATGACTCTCTCCTTTCTCAGTAGTGTCCTTAGCCCGAGCCTTCTCCTCAACATCAAGGGACGCTATCAGATTTTTAACTGATATCTCCCGTCTCTTGTGTTTGAGAGTTGTGGCAAAGTTCCTCCATGAAGGGGCAACTTAGCAATAATGCAACCCGCCACAAACTTGTCGGGTAAGGTACACTTAAGGAGTTCGAGCTCTTTGGCAATGCACTGTATCTCATGAGCTTGTTGAACCACAGGAAGGTCCTTAGTCATCTTAAAATCATGAAAGCTCTCCATGATATACAGTTCCTTGCCAAAGATCTGCGAGACCAAACTTTGCATCCAGTGCATCCAAGAGCTACTTTCCGTCTTTTATGTGCATAAACACATCACACAGACGGTCAGCAAGAATGCTCAGAATACATCCCACAAAGACAGTATTGGCATCCTCGAACTTCTTCTGATCCTCGTCAGATATAGTTCCTTCAGGTTTGCCTTTACTGATATGGAACACTTTCATTGTGGTCAGCCAAAGCTCAGCCTTGTACTGCCACCTCTTAAAGTGCACACCGGAGAACTTATCTGGCCTCAGTGCATCGGTAAAACCAACCATTGTTAATTCAGGAAATTGCCTACAATAAGGTTTTTGGATTGTTGGATTATTAGGCATAATTTCCACGATTAATTTCAGAATATAAATCATGAAAAAACCAGCTACTAGCTCATGTAACTCGAACATACTAGATGTACTAAACAACAGGATGATCGGAAACAAACAACAGCTTAACATGTACTCGCAGAACATGATGAATAACCAAACAGGATCACGTAGCACGTATCGTTCGGTTGTCGTAGTAGAAACTTTGGGGAAGAGTGATCGCATCATATGGCGACGAATACGGCGGTAGGCAGCACCGCCTGACTTGGATGGAAGACGAACCGTGATGGGGAACTCGAGCAGTCGCGCGGAGCGCTTCCCAAAAACCTTATTCTCCCTCTCCCGTACAGGATCACAAGGGCAAGTGGTTCCGGAGACCTGCTCTCCCGTCCGCCAGTGCACGCCGGCAAGCGGGATGTAGTAGACTACGGTGACGGCGCAAGTAGAGAGGATGGCAATCGTCGTCGGAGGAGCGCGCGCGTGTATCTATCTTATTGCTACTCACTTACAAAGTGGTGCAACACTCCACCTTATAAGGTGGTGCAACTCTCCTTCAACTTTCCATGTGGGACTAAACTTGAGCTTCCACTCCTACTTCCATGTGAGCTGCCCCAAACATGGGCCCAAACACATATGGGCTGCCACAAATTTGGGCTTTGAGATTTAGGGAAAATCTGAAATACACATAAACCTAAATGGATTAGCCCCATTATTTCTAACAGACTCCTTTCACCGGTTGGTGAAACATGTGCAACATTTTACGCAAATTGATGTTGCTCTAGACTCTAGAGACTTTGGTTTCTGTAAGTGGCCAAATATTTCATATATATATAAACACTACTCACTCCGATCTATATTAAATGTCGCATAATTGAATGTATTTAGTAGACATATTTTAGTGCTAGATACATCCATTTCAGTGACAATTAGTATGAATCGGAGGGAGTATATTATTTCACTATCCTTTTCTCTTTTGACTCTATCCCAACCCATCGGTGTCACCACGAACATACAACAAAAACAAGGAGATTAAATCAAGATGCCATTTTTGGTCCGCGGTGCTCTTCATCAACTCCACTCAATCCTCCAATCCCACCGATGATTACGTAGGTGGCAAATGAATGAGGACAAAGCTTACACAAGCACTCTAGGCTTATGGCCTTTTTTGCTCGAGACAAATGGTCGACGTAGGTTTTTCATACAAACGTCGGCTGCTCACAAGACACACAAAGCAACAAAAGGGTTAGGCCCCGTTTGGCATCAAAGTATTTTTGAAGTATTGAAGGGAATATTTTGGTTTCGAAAAAAACTGAAGTATTAAATACTTTAAGGTGTTTGGATCTAACAAATAATGTGGTATTCTCCAAAACTATGGTTTTTTGAAGTATTTGAGAAAGAGGCTAGACCCTCTTTTTTCTAAAACTGAGAAAAGGAAAAAACTGAAGTATTACTTTGCTAGGCACTAGAATACTATGGTATTGATATACTTCAGTTTTGGAAAAACTTTGTTGCCAAACTAGGCCTTACTCATCTTTCTTCAGAGCTAACACACAAAACAAGTTTCCATCTCCTCACTGCTTGTGGGCCTTCGCACAAATTCCGGAGCCGTGTGCAGCTCCAGCTTCGCCACAGGAGCCACGAGCCGACTTCTGCCAGGCTCCCACGGTCCCACCTCGCTTCTCCGAAGCTTTTCCACTTTCCAGGCAAGCCCACGCTCGTCTCTCTCTCCCTGCTCCACCAGTTGTTGCGCCGACGCCTCCGGCCCCGGTGTCCCCACCGGCCAATTGCCACGCTTCCCGCGGAGACGCCGCGTGGGCCCCGCCTCCCCCAACCCCAACCCCACCACCACTCGCCCTCGCCTCTGCGCTCGGCGCGCGTATTAAACGGCCTCCTCCCTCGTTCCTCCCCCGCACCACCAACACACACACGCACCACGCGCTTCCCGTGATCTCGCCGCCGCGCCACCAGCCATCCGCCCGCCTCCGATTTCGGCCGCCGCCTCGTCCAGAAACGCAGAGGTACGCTGAATCCCTGCCTGCCTCCTCTCGAGATCTGATGGTATTGCTCGTGCGCGAGGCCCCGCTAGCGTGCTGTTGTTTTCACCTGCCTTGCCTGGTGCGCGTCTCGGGTCCTGATTCCTGAGCCTTCTAGAATGTTGTTCCCTGTTGCGTCCTCGGGCGGGTGGGATCTGCGTGATCCGGGGGATTGAGGGGAGTGATCCGTCCGTCCCTCGGTTGGAATGGGGTGGGTCTGTCAGCTTAGGATGCAGATCTGATTAGGAGGGATCCCACAGGGTTGCGTGAGAGCAGCTGGATCTAGGAATGGTTGCCACTGAGAGCTTACAGGAAGGGATGATCTGCGTTCTCCGAATCAGAACAATAAGAAAATGGAATGGAAGTAGGGGAGGGTCATCTGGGTGTTCTGATCTCTGTGTTAGCTGTCTGCGGCGGGAAATCAAGGGAGATCTTAGTTCAAATCGGGTTTAAGTTGTGATCCCTCCCTCTAATTGGAAACTAGATGCTTATGTTTATAAGCATAATAGTGAATGTGCCATAGCAAGGTGGAAAAAAAAGACATATTGTGATCCTGAATAACTGATTAGTAATCAAACAATACAAAATGATGTGGAACGGTTCATTCTGTTGTATATGTGTTAGGTATTGAATCGAACTTTTGAGGCAAGATCCAAGCAGAGTTAGTGAAGGCTGCAAGCTGCTCTGTCCTTAGTCCTTCTGATATAATCAGTGTCAGATTGCTAGATGCTATTACCACTATCCATCTTCAATATATGAATTTGGTGCCCTTACAATGTTACATTTCTTCTATTTTAACTTCTGAGGTGCAAAATGAGATATTTACCCGCATAAACTGGATATTTTATGATTTTCAGCCATGGGCTCGGTTGTGGATGCTCCTGCAGTTGTGACTGAGGAGGTACGTTTATGTCATTACTTTTCATTGCTTATTAGCTTCTATTTTCTGTACTAGCGTTCAGCGGACATGCTTGAATTTAGTAAAACCTTTAAAACCTAAGGCATTGTGAGAATCTCTGACGTTAAGGGTTGGTGCCCTGAATCTCAGTGTTACACCTACTAGCTTTCAGGACCATTCAGTTATTCTGAATAGATGTATTCTATTGTTGTTGGATTCATTCATGTTGAAAGAACTTACTTTTGTGTCCACATGTGTTATTTCATGCAACTTGATTTTTGATTAATGAAATATGTGGTTGCTCTAAAAAAAAACTCTTGTGCATATTGCCAATATAATTCTGGCTCCTTGAGCTACTACTTACAACTCTGGTTATATAGTCATTAAAGTAAACACCCTAGTCTCACAGAATGTGTGCCATTCATGATTGTTTTTTGGTCTTATGGTTCAACTGTGTTTCTCGTGCAGGAGGTTGCTGCAAACATGTTGGGTGACAAGAAAGTTACTGTTGTATTTGTTCTTGGTAAACTCCCCTCTATTATGTCTGGCAAACAGATATTGTTAAATGTTTTTCGTAGTAAAATAAATAAACTGTCTTCTGTACCTGACCAAGAATTTACACAGGTGGTCCTGGTAGTGGAAAGGGCACACAGTGTGCCAACATTGTGGAACACTTTGGATTCACCCATCTTAGTGCTGGAGATCTTCTGCGCGCAGAGATTAAATCTGGCTCTGAGAATGGGTACCTTATTTTCTTCCCATTAAGTTTCTTTGGAACAAGATTGTTCCGAAAATTGTATTGGTCATTTCCACTTCTTTACTTAACATCTGTATGTTCCTATGTTAATTTCTGCACTTTTAACTTTACAGAACTATGATTGAGAACATGATAAAGGAGGGGAAGATTGTTCCATCGGAGGTAACTATAAAGCTCCTGAAGCAAGCCATGATAAAAGATGAGAATGACAGGTTTCTAATTGACGGGTTTCCAAGGAACGAAGAGAATCGTGCTGCGTTCGAGCTTGTCGTAAGCTCATCTACTCTTACAATTAAGAATTTGAGATATTTCACTCTTCACTGACATACCTGTATGATAGTTCAGCAGCTTCTTTACTTGTTCATCCTGATTTACTTATAAATAAATTTGTAAGATCTCTGATCATGTCACATTGTTTCAGACAAAAATTTCTCCTGCATTTGTGCTATTCTTCAATTGTTCCGAGGAAGAGATGGAAAAACGTCTTTTGGGACGCAATGAGGTTTCCTCATCACTTATTTGCTTCTGTTTAGCATATGTATCCTTGTCAAATCACTCATTTTTGTTTCCAAAAATTCTTGCTATTTGGCAGGGAAGAGTTGATGACAACATAGAGACTATCAGGAAGAGATTCAAAGTTTTTGTTGAATCCAGTTTGCCTGTAATTGAGTACTATAGGGCGAAGGACAAGGTCAAAGAGGTACTACTGCACTTTTGCAACAACTAATAACTTCAAAGGAATGCATGTGTCAACATAAAAGAGGGAACATTATAAATAGGACAGATAACTCGATAGTCTGAAGAAATCGTCTACTGGAATAATAATCTTTCTTTTGATCGTTTTGTGGGACTTAGGACTTCAAATAATTACTGCCCTTCTTTTGGAATCTGTTAATTGATACTTATTGACCAAGTTGTTGTTTGGTCAGATCGATGCTGCGAAACCGATTCCTGAGGTGTTCGAAGATGTCAAGGCCATTTTTGCCCCATATGCCAAGGTAGTTTCTTAAATTTTACCTGCTGTATCATTTATTTGCTCATAGCATGTCTGCATGTATCTTGTAGCTCCTGCATGGCTAAGTAGTCTGTTTGTTGCTATATTGCAAGCTGAATAGTTCTGCCCCATCACGATTATATGCCGTGGCACTCTTATCTATTTTCATATAACATTACATTATTGTATATATATCAGGCTGCATAGAACAGTATAAAGGACCAAAAGGTGATAAATGAATGATTTTATACAAGGTATACCTCTCTCCTTTTCTTGTTTCGTTACATTTTCTTTTTCATAGTTGTTTTTAGGCGGCTTTTTAAGTGGTGGTTTGTCTTTTACCTTGGGGAGTAGAGCAATAAGCTGGTTCTGTTTTGCTGTGAGGTTGACTCACACACTACATATTAGTAACAACAATATTTGAATTTTGGTATGTCAAATAGACAAATACACAATGACTGTCAAGGCAAATGAGAAGTCGAGGACTACTCCCATTGGAAATGAGAATATAATGGGTAATAGATTTATCATGAGTGATTGATCATGGACTCAGCTACCCATTGGAAATGAGAATAGAATGGGTAATAGATTTATCATTAGTGATTGATCATGGACTCAGCTACTTTACCTGCATCGAACTCATGAACCATGAGTGCCATTCATAAGTGGTGATAGTTAGTTGCTTCACAGTACTTATGAAATATGCAATAAGCATTGTACATAGTTTTGTGGTGAGACTGCTCTAGAAGGTGCTCAGCTGCTTCTTCCACATGTTTTGAATCCCAGTCAGTGAGAACTTCTGTATTGGATTCTGTTACTGATTTCAGTAGACATGAAAATTTTGAACTCAAGTAAATGTAAGTATCTCATTTTCATGAAAACAATTTGCCCTTCTGCTTTTCACTTTCGACAAAACCTTATTCAGTTGGCTATGCTCTTTGTCTAGTTTCACTGCAGCCTAAAACTACACTCTGAGCGGGTCTTCTGTTATTCTGTATATCTAATGATTGCAATAGTAAACCGTACATAAATCGACATTAACCAAAGCGTTTTTTTGCTTGCTAGATGTGATAATTTTGTCAATTTATGCCTTTGATACAAATGATTTAATACAATTATTGCTGCTATCCATACTCATGTAGTCCTCATGTCTTGCAGGTTTTGCTCAAGTGTGACATATCTGTGATTACAAACCCTTAATATAGATCAGACTTATCAGTAGGCAATTTGATTTGTTACCAGCAATAATTAGATCCATTTGCCGCTAGTTCTTGATTACTGCTGTTGGTGTATCCCCTGTAGTGTACTTTGTACCATTGGTGTAATTTACTGCATGGAAGGTTGAGACCTTGTGCCCATGAGCTATCTATCTGGTTGTATTACAGAGAAGCAAACTGCCTTCACCATTGAGTTTTTTCATTCGAAGATATCCAGAGTTGTCCATTGCAAACATTTTGTGCAGTGTTAACGTTCTGTTGGGAAAATCGCAAGTTTTTACAGTATCTTGATATGCGTGTGTACCAACTTGTTTTGTTTTTTGTTTCCAGATATTTATAACTGTATAACGCCACCTCTGCAATTTGAAGCAGTGAGTATTGCACATTATGCACGTAAATAGTACCTAGTCACGATGTACGGCTTCATTAAAATGCAACATAAAGGACAGTTCAAAATTATAACATGTAGATGACAGATACTAGATTAATACAAATCTGAAAAGTTCATTAGCTCGGCCAGGGACATAATTAAATACTGGCAAACTTGTCTCAGGCAGAGTACGCAATGTCCTGACACACACAAGCAGACAGATTTAACTAAACGCAAAGCCAAAACACTAAACCGGCGAGGCAGCTAGCCACCGCACTCTACTACTTCCTACTCCACAGAGATAGATCATCGCCGGTGAGCTATGGAGGAGGAAGCCTCCGCCATCTTGCGTCGGAACATCGTCAAAGCAGATCGCTTGTTGAAAAAGAGTTCTAAGCGATCTGCTTCAACGATCCGTACTAAGCCTATCCACGACGGGTATAGCTCCGCTCGTCAGAAGTTAGCCTGCTTAATTAAATTTGGATTATATTTCAACATATTATCGACTCTTCGCTTACACGTCGGTAATTTAGGCTTGGCCATTTACTGTTTTCAAATGATCCACGTACCGCTTATTTCATATTGTTTTCGTGAGCTCCATTTCGTTTATTTCATATTGTTTTCGTGAGCTCCATTAGTTTATGATAATTTTCTCTAATACTTCGCGCGCGAAAAATGAATGGAGTTAAATTGGGGATGCATCAACGAAAATAAAGGAAAAGGTAGTTTGTCTAATACTATCAGCGTCTTGATTCACGTAATAATTCCCCAAATAACACGAAGATCTTTATCGTGTGAATCATAGTATTATATACGATACATATCGTATTGCTCTGTCGATACTTTATATTGCCCGAGATGAAACACTAGGTTATTCTCATTACCCGGCATGTACTATTTATTCATACCATACTATCGATGTTTATGTGATCAACAACTTGTTCATGTGTCCAGTCAGACGATGAAAAACATCATAGGACATGAGTGGGCCTAGAGTGTATCTCTCCATCGTCAGGAGTATCAATTTCCCGCAAATACACCATGTGAATAATTGGTGTACCATCTGGTAAGAGCAAAGACCGATTTTATGATTACTCTTATTCAGAGCAATGTTTGAAGAATCCTGCTGCATTCATATTGTACCCAAGTTTACATGTGTCTCGCAGTCAAACAAAACTTACTAAAGGCAATACATTGTTAATAAGTGCGGTGACCCAGCATACCACTGCATGTGTAATACACTATAGTCGTTGACATGACACTTACATAACACCATTCCGCAAATGTCACATCCCTCAGAGTGGTACAATGGAAATATTGCGGGTCCAAATTACAAACATACACACATTATTATTATTACAATACCAAAAGATCAGCACCTCGAAGTTATTCAAACTTACAAACCATACTTATAAGTTTTAGCGGAAGAACGAAGATTCAAACACATATCATAACTTGAGCTCAACAACTTATTATTTAGGGTTTGTGCTGCTCGGCTCGACTTAAGTGCTATATAACTATAGGCAACTACTCAGACTCTTTGCCTCCAACTCCATAGCGTATCGCGTAGTCCAACCCTTCCACTCCTCCGGATAGGTTTGGTTCCTCATAGTAGACATCCTCCTGTCCTTCAGTAGCATACATCTGTAGGGTTTCGTAGCATGGAAAACAAAAAATTTCTACCGCATACAAACAAACAAGCCAAGATATATCTACTAGATTGTAGCAACGAGTCGATGGAATAACTCACCCTCGAAGATTCCAAAGTGTTTAACGAGAGCGAATTCTCGTGGGTGATGTAGTCGTACTCTTTTCGATCTCAAGATCGCGTAGACGATCCTTCCTACAAGGCTTCGTAGCGCTTCAAGATTCGGTCACATCGTTCGGTTTCGACGAAGACCTTCCTCTCCTTGTTCCAAGAAAGCGGAGGTTGTAGCACTCTCCTTGCGATTCCGGCAGCACAACGGCGTGGTACCGGAAGTAGAGGGGAGATCTCGCAGGGCTTTGCCTTAAGCCGGAGTGAGTATGGTGGACTATGAGAGAGAGCCTCGGCGATCTAGGGTTTACACGCACCAAGGAGGGGCAAGGCCGGCGACTAGGGTTTTCCTAGGCGGCGGCGGCTTGCTCTAGGCGGCGGCAGCAGGAGGTGGCGGCGCCGTCGGCTAGGATCTAGGGTTTTGGGTGGAGGTGTTGTGTACTTGGAGGGGCAGACCTGCCCCTCCTTATATAGGTGGAGGGGGCGCGCCAGGGGAGGGGAGTCCCTCCCCAACTCGGTCTCCAAGTGGGCCGGCGGTGGAGGGAGGGAACTCCTCCCCAAGTAGGTTTCCTACTTCCCCTCCACCTCAAAATAGCCGTTTGACTTTTCAAATTGGCGTTTGACTTTTCAAACTAGGATTTGATTAAACACTTTATTTTGTTCAGCGATGACACCTAGTACATGATGCAATCATTCCAACTTGATATGACACATTCATGTACCCTTCCCCTCCAGAGTGCCGGACATTCCGGAACCTTCTAGAACATTCCCGATGAAAACACCGGAACCATTCTCCAACCCCGAAATAGGACTTTCCTTATATGAATCTTATTCTCCGGACCATTCTGTATCTCCTCGTGATATCCCGGATCCCATCCGAGACTCCGAACAACATTCGGTCTCTTACTCATCATTCCATAACTACTCAAACAACGTCGAATCCTTAAGTGTGTCTCCCTACGGTTCGTGAATTATGCGGACATGATGGAGACACTTCTCCGAACAATAACCAATAGAGGAATCTGGAAATTCATATGGCTCCCACATATTTCTACGATTACTTTGTGATCGAATGAACCACTTACATACGATACCAATTTCCCTTTGTCTCACGATAGTTTACTTATCCGAGGTTATGATCGTCGGTATCTCTGCATACCTAGTTCAACCTCGTTACCGATAAGTACTCTTTTCTTGTTCCCATGGTATGTGATCCCTTGTGAGCCAGTCACATGCTTGCAAGCTAATTGAATGACATTCCACCGAGAGGGCCCAGAGTATATCTATCCGTCATATGGATGGACAAATCCCACTCTTGATACATGTGTCTCAACCAACACTTTCCGAACACTCAATGCCACCTTTATAGCCACCCAGTTACGGTGTGGTGTTTGATGTCATCAAAGCATCCTTCCGGTGAAGGTGATATGCATGATCTCATGGTCGAAGGAATTAGGTTACTATGTATCAGAAAGCATATAGCAATTGAACTATTAAAATGACTTGATCTTTATGATACGCTTATCTATAGGAGTATGTCCACCATATCATTCTCCTAACGATATGATCTTGTTGTTAATAACATCTCAATGTTCATGATAGGGAAACCACAATCATTTATTAACCAACAAGCTATTATTATAAAGAGGCTTTACTAGGGACTCTATTTTAGTTTACAAATCACACAAGTATTAATGTTTCCTTGTTAATACTATTATAGCATGAATGTAAACATTTATCATAAACACAAAGATATAATAATAACCATATTTATTATTGCCTCTAGGGCATATCTCCAACAGTCTCCCACTTGCACTAGAGTCATCTAATCTAGATTACATGGTAATATACCGAACACCCATGGCAGCTTGGTGTTGGTCATGTTTTGCCCTCGGGAGAGGTTTAGTCAACGGATCCGCCACATTCAGATCTGTGTGTACTTTGCAAATCTTTATGTCTCCATCTTGGACATGTTCTCGAATAGCGTGAAAACATAGCTTGATATGCTTCAGCTTCTTGTGTGACCTTGGTTCTTGCGCATTGGCTATGGCGCCCATGTTATCACAGTAGATAGACATTGGGTCCAGCGCACTTGGAACCACACCCAGCTCTGCAATGAACTCTTTCATCCATATCGCTTCTTGTGAAGCCTCCGAAGCAGCCATGTATTTCGATTCAGTTGAAGATCTCGCCACAACACTTTGCTTTGCACTCCTCCATTAATCTTTGCACCATTCAAAGTAAATACGTATCCAGATTGTGATTTAGAATCATCCGGATCGGTGTTCCAACTAGCATCGGTGTAACCATTAACAACGAGCTGTTCATCACCTCCATAAGAAAGAACCATATCCTTAGTTCTTCTCAAGTACTTAAGGATGTTTTTGACCGCTGTCCAATGATCCACTCCTGGATCACTTTGATATCTGCTAGTTAAACTAACATCATATGCAATGTAGGGTCTAGTACATAGCATGGCATACATCAGAGATCCTATGGCTGAGGCATAGGGAGTCTTACTCATCCTTTCTCTATCTTCTGCCGTTACTGGACTTTGAGTTTTACTCAATGTAGTATTGGGCAACATGGGCAAGAACCCTTTCTTGCTATCTTCCATTCCAAACCTCTTTAGAACTTTGTCCAAATATGTACTTTGAGACAATGATATTAGGCGTCTTGATCTATCTCTATAAATCTTTATGCCTAATATATAAGCTGCTTCGCCAAGATCCTTCATTGAAAAACTATTATTCAAATATTCCTTGACACTATTAAGAAGGTGTACATCATTCCCAATTAACAATATGTCATCTACATATAGTATTAAGAATGCTACAGAGATCCCACTCATTTTCTTGTAAATACAAGCTTCTCCATAAGTTTGTATAAAACCAAAACTTTTGATTACCTTATCAAAACGTTGATTCCAACTTCGGGATGCTTGCTTCAATCCATAGATGGACCGTTGAAGTTTGCATACCTTGTTAGCATCTTTAGGATCGACAAAACCTTTGGGTTGCATCATATACAACTCTTCATCAATGTATCCATTGAGGAACGCTGTTTTTGACATCCATCTGCCATATCTCATAATCATAATATGCAGCGATTGCTAACATAATCCTCATAGACTTTAGCTTCGCTACCGGTGAGAAAGTCTCATCGTAGTCAACTCCTTGAATTTGTCGAAACCCTTTTGCGACAAGTCGAGCTTTATAGACAGTAACATTACCATCAGCATCCGTTTTCTTCTTGAAAATCCATTTGTTCTCGACAGCCTTCCGGCATCCGGTAAGTCCACCAAAGTCCATACTTGGTTTTCGTACATGGATCTAATCTCGGATTTCATGGCTTATTGCCATTTATTGGAATCTGGGCTCATCATCGCTTCCTCATATGTTGCAGGGTCATCGGTGTTGTCCACCAACATGGCACTCATAACGGGATCATACCAATCAGGAGTGGTACGAGTTTTCGTTGACCTGCGAGGCTCTGTAGCAACTATAAACGAAGTTTCATGATCATCATCATTAGCTTCCTCTCTTATTGGTGCAGGCACCACAGGAACTTCTTCCGGTGCTACGCTACTCGCAAGTTCGAGAGAAGGTTCGACAACCTCGTCGAGTTCTACTTTCTTTCCAGTCACTTCTTTCGAGAGAAATTCCTTCTCTAGAAAGGATCCATTCTTAGCAACGAAGATCTTGCCTTCGGATCTATGATAGAAGGTATACCCAATAGTTTCCTTCGGGTATCCCCAATACTTTTTCCGCTTTGGGTTCAAGCTTGTCCGGCTGTAACTTCTTTACATAGGCTTCGCAACCCCAAACTTTAAGGAACGAAAATTTAGGTTTCTTCCCAAACCATAATTCATACGGTGTCGTTTCAACGGATTTAGATGGTGCCCTATTTAAAGTGAATGCGGCTGTTTCTAATGCATAACCCCAAAATGATAGCGGTAAATCTGTAAGTGACATCATAGAACGAACCATATCTAAGAGAGTTCGATTACGACGTTCGGACACACCATTACGCTGTGGTGTTCCCGGCGGTGTCAATTGTGAAAGTATTCCGCATTTCTTCAAATGCTCGCCAAACTCGTAACTTAGATATTCACCTCCACGATCAGAACGTAGAAATTTAATCTTCTTGTTACGTTGATTCTCCACCTCACTTTGAAATTCTTTAAACTTCTTGAAAGTTTCGGATTTATGTTTCATGAAATATATATACCCATATCTACTCAAGTCATCTGTGAAGGTAAGAACATAACGATAACCACCACGCGATGCTACACTCATTGGACCACACACATCGGTATGTATGATTTCCAATAAGTCCGTAGCTCGCTCCATCATACCAGAAAATGGAGTCTTAGTCATTTTACCCATTAGACATGCTTCGCATCTTTCAAGTGATTCGAAATCAAGTGATTCAAGAAGTCCATCGGAATGGAGTTTCTTCATACGCTTCACTCCAATGTGACCAAGACGACAGTGCCACATATAGGTCGAGTTATCGCTTGATTTCAAACGTTTATCTTCAATGTTATTAATATGTGTATTTCCACTATTAAGATTCAATAAGAATAGACCATCTATCAAAGGTGAATGTGCATAAAACATATTACTCATATAAATCGAACAACCATTATTCTCAGACTTAAACAAATAACCGTCTCGCAATAAACAAGATCCCGATATAATGTTCATGCTTAACGCAGGCACCAAATAACAATTATTTAAGTATAAAACTAATCTCGATAGTAGATGAAGAGGTAGCGTGCCGACCGCGATCACATCAACCTTTGATCCGTTTCCCACGCGCATCGTCACCTCGTTCTTCGCTAGCTTACGTTTATTCTGCAACACCTGTTTCGAGTTACAGATATGAGCAACCGAACCAGTATCAAATACCCAGGCACTACTACGAGTACTAGTGAGATACACATCAATAACATGTATATCGGATATACCTTTCTTCTTGATGTTGCCGTTCTTCAAATCCGCCAAGTACTTTGGGCAATTCCGCTTCCAGTGACCTTCTCCCTTGCGTAAAGCACTCAAGATCGTGCTTAGGTCCAGCCTTGGTCTTCTTCTTCGGCGCGGTAACTTTCTTACCACCCTTCTTGAAGTGTCCCTTTTGCTTAGACTTGCCTTTCTTGAATTTGGTGGTCTTATTGACCATCAACACTTGGTGCTCTTTCTTGATCTCCACTTTTGCAGATTTTAACATGGCGAAGAGTTCTGGCAATTGGTTGTTCATGTTTTGCATATTGTAGTTCATCACAAAGTTCTTGTAACTTGGTGGTAGTGATTGGAGGACATGGTAAATCCCCAAAGCATTAGGAATCACTATACCCAAGCTTTGAAGTTTGTTTGCGTGCCTAGACATCTTAAGCACATGCTCACTGACGGAGCTGCCCTCTTCCATCTTGCAGTTAAAGAACTTTTCAGAAGCCTCATAGCTCTCAATTGCCGCGCGAGTCTCAAAGATCAATTTGAGATCACGGACAATAACATGTGGGTCTGAATTCTCAAACCTTTTCTGATGCTCCGATTCTAAACCATACAAGATAGCACACTGAACTGTGGAGTAATGAGTCTTCCGAGCGAGGTAAACATTCTTTACTTCATCGGTAGCAGTAGCTGCAGGTGGGTCACCTAGCGGTGCATCCATCACATAGGTCAAATTACCAGCTGTGAGGAAAATCCTCAAATTGCGGAACCAATCCGCGAAGTTGCTTCCATTGTTTTTCAACTTTTCTTTCTCGAGGAATGCATTAAAATTGATGGTAGGGGCTGCCATTGATCTACAACATATTTGCAATAGTTTAGACTAAGTTTATGACAAATTGAGTTCTAATTAATAGTTAAATTAATCTAGGTGAACTCCCACTCAAAACAATATCCCTCACATTGTTTTAGTGATCACACGAACCAAATCCACCACATCAACACCGATCATCACGAGAGTCGATGTAGCTTCAATGGCGAACAATCGACATGTTCATCATATCTTACTATATGATTCATGCTTTACCTTTCGGTGATCCGTGTTCCGAGACCATGTCTGTACATGCTAGGCTCGTCAAGATCAAACCTTAGCTTCCGCATGAGCAAATCTGGCTTGCTCACGTTGTATAAACTTGCGGAATCTAACACACCCGATCATCACGTGGTGCTTCGAAACAACAAGCTTTAGCAACGGTGCTTACTAAGGGTGAACACTTTAGAACTGATATTCACGTGCATGAGGGATCATCTTATAATGCTACCGTCGTTAACTAAGCAATACAAGATGCATAAAGGATTAACATCACATGCAATTCATAATATGTGATATGATATGGCCTTTCTTCTTTGTGCTTCCGATCTCCATCTTCAGGCACGAACATGATCTCCATCATCACCGGCATTGCATCAAGGTCAATGACGCTGCTCCATGGTTGTCATCCACCGGCTTCAACTATTACAACTACTTTGAATAGACACGCGGGTCTTAACAGAAATTAAAGACAACCATATGGCTCCTGCCGGTTGCCAACTTACAATAAGGAACATTGCATACATCAAATATAGTCACAATCATGGCCATATCACATCACAGCACACCCCAGCAAAACAAAGTTAGACGCCTCTACTTTCTTTGCATGTTTTACGTGGTTTGGGGATTTCAATAAGTGTCGTTCTAACTTACGAACAAGAACCACAACATTGATACTAGCATTGTCAATCACCCGTTGTAAATTGAATCTTAAATATGTTGGGAGAAACAGGCACCCGCAAAGCCACTTATGCAATACAAGTTGCATGTCAAGCGTGGAGCAAGTCTCATGAACGATGTCATGTAAGGTTAGCCCGGGCCGCTTCATCCCTGTAGCATCCCATTTGTCTAACAATTGTAATGCTACTTGGTCTAGTAATATAATGGCTACTTCATATATATAATTGTTGCATCATCATTATATCATGCTCATGTCATCATGCCACCTTGCATTTAAGCATCATCTAAAACCCTTTTTGGTTTGGTTCTTCTCTCATATGCATTGTTAATTGTATTTGCCTCTTGATATTGTATTTGGTTCTTGATATATGGTTTAAATGCCCAAGTTGAGTTGGGGGCATATCTTTTGTTGACTCCACCACCCTTTCTTTTCACCACTTTATAATTCCACCATCCCATTATCCATGAGGTTGTATTTTATTTTCTTTTGGTATTTATTCTAGCTCAAGGGAGATAGGATGGATCCAAATCTATAAATTCTTTTGCTTGGCCTTTATTCCACTTTTGGGAATGCATAAGAATAATGCCATGCTATTATTTTTGTTTTCACAAGAATTTAACCAAGGCATTTATTAATTTGCATGGGCCATGCAAGAGTACCATCACCTTTAGCCATTTGTTTTTCTCTGGGTTTAAATGGGTTTTCTCTTTATGGGTCCATATCCATCCATCACCTCATCCATGCATGATCATTTGAGGTTATGTCTTATGCCCATATCTATCTCTCACACCACCTCATCCACCTATTCTTGTATGATCTAGCTTGATGCATGCAAAAACCCTAAACCCCTTGGTTGGTCTTGCCTTGGCCATGCTCTAACCCTAAACACCCTCACCACCTTTTTATCTCTCTACTCCTTTGACTAGAACTTGTTTGATCTTTGCTTGATCTTGCTTGGTCTTGTCAAAAACACCCAACCTCACCTCTCTCTCACCTCACCCTCTCTTCAAACCCTACCCGAGCCACCCTCTCTAGCTAACCCTAGCTACCCACACCTCTCTCTCGGCCTCTCTCCCTTCCTCTATGCCATGCAGGCCTCACCTAGCTACCTACCACCCCAACCCTACCCAAAACCCTAACCGAGCCTACTCCATCCAACCCTAGCTCCATGCCACACCCCCTCTCTCTATCTACCTCTCTCCCGCCATGCGGCCCCACGAGCCGAGCGGACTCACCCTCCTGGCCCCCTGCAGCCTCCGCCTAGCCTCCTCCCATGACGAGCACGTGAGGAGAAGGACAAAGGTGGCCAAGCCACCTTTATCTCCAACCTGATTCCCACTCCCCCACGGCACCCTCCCTCCTGCTATCCACCACCACCTCCCTTTCTCCTCTGCCTCTTCAGATCTCCCAGGCCGCCTTCCTCTGTCACCCCTACCACCATCCACCACCGATCACCACCTTCCGTGGCCTCTCGATGACACCGCAGTGCGGCGTCAGTGTCGAGGAAGACGAGACGAGCCCGGCGTCGCCTGACACGGAGCCGAGAGAGGCACCAGATCCGCCGTACCGCCACCTTCGCCAAACCCTAGCTCACGGAACGCCCAGATCGTCGATCGCCGCCTCCCAGCCAAACCACCTCCACCGACGCCCCACGGTGGCGTCCGAACCTCCTGCACAACCTCCTCCGCTCGCTTCAGACGCCACGCCATCGGACGAAGGCCGTCGGTCGCTGGGCTTCGTTGTTGTCTGCAGCCTTCCCCGCGGCCAACCTCTTCTAGCACGTCAACCTCGACACCAAGCCCACACCTCTGCGGCAATGTTCCGCCCACCGCGTGTCCCGCGTCAGGATCGATCCCGCGCCTGCTCTGTCAGCCGCTGTTTTCCGTCGTGTCGTCAGGAAGATCCACGATCCCGCTGCGCGTTTGCGAAAAACCCCCACCTTTTGACTCTCGCAACCCGGCCTCCTAGAGGTCCCACTAGTCGCTGGCGTGGCCCTTTGCGCATAACCCCCACGTTTTTATCTGCTCAACCGCCTCCCGGACGCTGCGTGGCGCTCTCCTCCCTCACGACGCTGGGCCCATGTGAGCGGGTCCACCGAGCAGTGGTTGCGGCTAGCTACTACTGCAGTGAGAAAACCCCGCACGTGTGCAACGTTTCCAGCTAGGCCTAGTCAGCGTCGGCCCCACTCGTCGGTGGCTATGGCTGGTCAGTGCCGAGTACAAAAGTCGTTGCTTTTTCATTTAATAAAAACAATTTCACTAAATGTTTTAAATATGAATTTAAATCTGTTTTTAATAACTTTTAATTTGTATTTCCAAATAATACAAATAATATATGTTTTCAAATCAGAAAAATGTGAGGAATTCAAATATGCTATCCAAAATATATTTTGAACACTTTAAATTTCAAGTTGATTTAAATTACAACAAAATGCCCTTTTCCTTAATTAATTAATAACTTTTGTTTTATAACTCCAATTTGACAAATGATATGTATAAAATGATCAGCTCGACGAGACCTTTCTGTTTATGCATTCCATGTTCTGTTTTGCAGCTTGCATCATATAAATATAAAGAGTACAACAACTTAATTGAGTATAAAACATGATTAAAACTCAATAAAATGTTAATTTCTTGTATTCTACACCTCACCCATGCCATGCTACTTTATTGCCATGCAAATTGTGCATCATTCATCATGGCATGATTGTTTGCTTGTCGCATTTTATTCTTATGCTTGTGCACTTTATTTATGTTGGCCCTTGTTTGTTTGGTTCTTCTTCAAGACACGAAAGGTGGGATATATCAAGAAACCCGTGAGCACTACCTGCATCCTTCTCTCGCTTCAATTGAGCTGTGCAAGCACTACCACATGCTTGCATACATATAGTACCTCTTGCCTCTTTCTTATTCTTGCATCATTGAGTCGCGATCGCATTAAACCGAATCCCAAGTCTTGCATAGCCTTTACTTTTAAACTCCACCAAGCTTGTTCCTCCATCCCATGAGCCATTACTACAGAGTTGTTTGAGCCATGCGAGTCGAGAACAAAGATGTGTAGGGTATGTGAGTGCACGATGGATAACGAGGTACCTAAACAACTTAACCCGAGTAGTATGGGATAACTAATGAAAGTGGCACCGTGAGCAATATCTGCTATTTGGTTTTTCATGCTCACTTGTGTCCCGGGACCCCGAGTACTTGATTCTTGTTCCTTGAATATTCGCTATCCACATCCGGGAGGCTTATGGGACCCCCGAGCCGAGCTTGATTCATTCTTATTTCTTGGGGCCACAAACTAGTTTGAGGTTTTATTTACTATCCTGTACTTATGCCATGCTTTATCGCTTTATTTACGATTGTGCGAGGAGCACCAGATGCTTAGGATCGTGACACGTTACCAGATCGACAAGCCCAGTCACATTTTCGGTTCCCGTTCTGTACCGTCCCCACAAACCTTGAGTCCGTCTCAAGTCACTAACTTCTATGTATACTTAATGCGGTGGCCTCAAATATTTCTGAATCTGGTGATTGCTTGTCGTGAATGCCTCGTTGGGTTTTGATTTGGTTTTTCCGAGGTTGATCGAGTGTGTGTTGCTATTTGTGCACCCTCAGGTAAAACTTTCAAAGCCGTGTCCATGTTATGGACGACTTGGAGCACGCTTCTCGATCATAGACAAGTATAACTAAAGTACCGCTTTTAATCGACTAAGTAATCGACTAGTAAATAGTGCAATACTCATGGAATGGATAATAAAATGCCAACGGATGGGGGTTGTTCGTCCGCTTCCTCGTTGTTTAGCGAGAGGAGGATGGATCTTGATATTATCATATAACTGTTGTCATTAATTCACGGACATCCGCTTATCTTTGGTTAGGCGGATGGTGGTTAGCATATCTATAGAATTGATAGGGTTTATCTTTTGCTGCAATTGCGTCACCCCAGGTTGTGTCCCCTTTAGAGGCATAAAGACTTGCTGAGTACCCCTAGGGTCTCACACGATAAATTATTTGGTTCAGATGAACAGGTACACTCACGAGATGGATACTGGGTGGAGGAGAAGGACGATGTGGGCAACGATCATTCGGTGTAGAGATTCCGGGAACGGGGATCCGTGTGATCTGTGGGCGGGATGTGTTTATTTATGGGGCATCTTATGCCGATTTGCTTCTTATCCGTACTCGGATCTTGTTTGACGCTTCCGCCTGATACTCTGATGTTTGATGTATGAGGAGCTATCCTAAATTATTATATCTATCTAGGATATTTGGATCTTGCCGTATGGCGTTGCAATATTTCTATTTCCTTTAGATGGAATGGCTCTGATGTACTGTTGTATGGTGGCTTGCATACATACTCATTTGTGTATGTAGTTGATCCCTTCGCTCACATTCGCCGCCTGCTCTTGTCCCGATGTTTGGAAGTGGTTGGGACGGCCGAAGGTCTACCCGTGAGTGGCATTTGGGCCCCACCGCATTATTTTAACCATTTCCGCTCATCCAGCTTGTAACTAGGAGCGTAATTCACCGAGGTAGTTACAATTGGTATCGAGCCATCCCGCCTTCGTGGTCTCACCAAATGGTCGTTGTCGATCTAGCAAATATTTTGGTAGTTATGTATACTAGGAAAACAAAACGCGAGAGTAGGACTGCTTTCACTTTTCTTCTTACCCACCCACCCACCCTTTTCTGGTAAGGAAGTGTAATGTTTTCAATCCTCTTCTTAAAAGTTCAAACTAGGATTCACGTGTTCTGGGTATCCGAAGTACCATAGGTTGTGTGTGTGTGTGTGTAATTCCTTGTCTATCTGTTGCATCCAAGTTGTTATCACAATCGGTCTTTTGGTTATCAACTGTTGGTACATTCCATACCGACAGGCTTTTGCAAACCGACGCGATTTATCTGATTCGTTGTATACCGCCGCGATCTGTCTTACTCTTTGTTATCCGACGTTATCTTGTTTGGGGTGTTCGTTTTCGTAGTTACCAATCTTTAGGTTCATCGTGAGAAGAAGGGGATGGGATATGTGTTCTACTTATTCATGTGCGGAGTAATGACTTGAGTGTGGGATGGAGTCGCGACCATACCACTACTATTATCATTCGCTTTTGTATATTGAATTGGTAGAGTCACTAATCTTGTTTCGTTAAGTGATTTTGCGCATCTACTGGTATTTTAATGCCGAAATTTGCGGAAAATTTTTCTTTGATATATCTGTGTACCACACTCCTTTTCAGTCGTGTGCGATATGCTTAATATTTTCTAGGTGCTTTGAACTTTGTTGATATTTTAATATCATCTTAGTAAATTGTATCCTTTAATCTTGGTTAATTCCATCTTGGTACTATTTTGGATTATTATTATTCTCCATTATATACTGACTTGTGTTTTATATCAATCACAGGATGGCACCACCACCGCTCGATGAGGACATACCACCGAATCGGGTCCGTTGTCAAACATCGCCAATGCCTTGGCAAGAATGCAGAACCAAAGCAGCGTTTCGAAGAAAGTGTTCGGAGGAATGAGTTTTCTCCGCTACCTCCACCTCCCAAGCGAGGAGACATCAAAAGCTTCCTGAAGTTCAACCCACGCCAATTTGATGTTTCTGATCAACCACTTGATGCTGATGATTGGTTGCGTGAGATGTCAAGGCTACTGGAGACTGCTGATGTTCCTGAGCAAGAATGGGTAAAATGTGCTACTCACCTTGTGAAGGGAGATGTAGCTCTCTGGTGGGAGAATTACCTGAAGGAAAACTGCATTGGTTTTCAGCCTACTTGGGAACAGTTCACTGGAGCCTTCAAAGAGCAGTATCTGTCAGAAATTGTCATGGAGAGGATGAAGGAAGTGTTTCTCAACCTCAAGCAGGGAAATGACAATGTCAATACCTACATCAGGAACTTCATGAACCTTTCTCGTTATGGTGGCGATGAGATCTCTGATGACAAGAAGAAGCAAAAGAGGTTCCGGCAAGGGCTCAATGCATCGATTAAATATGCAATCACACATGCAAGGCCGGCGTCTTTCCTGGAACTTCAGCATACAGCTCTGCAGGAAGAAGCAAGTAGGCAAGTGTTTGAGGAGTCAAAGAAACACAACCGTGAGGTAGAAAGCTCTTCAGCTATGTCAACTCCTTCTAAGCATCGTGTCTAGGTTCCTAACACCCCACCGTCGCTCCCGGCTCCACCAAGACCTTCAAGCTTCGCGACAAGGCCAACAAACTTCCTCACTGCTGCTCCCAGGGGCTACAACCACCACTACCTGGAGCGCTCGGAGTCCTCAGCTCGTTGCTCCACGCCCACCGGTGCTTGTTTCACGTGTGGAGACTCGGCATCAAACTGAACCGTCTGATGAAAACAAAGCTCTTCCTCCACCACCTCCAAGATCTGCGGCAAGCTCTCCTTTGGTTCGTGCACCACCACCTCGGGCTCTCAACATCAACACCAAGCCCGGGTCTATTGTTGCTAACTGTGTCAACGCCGCTCAAGGAGCATACACAGAGTTGTGATGGGTATGCTTCCGTTAACTCGATCCCACGAGTTTTGTTTGATTCGTGCTTCGCATTCTTTTGTTTCGCATAAGTTTGCACAAGAGCATGACCTGCTAGGGTTCCTTTATCACGTCACGGTGGTACAATATCCTGGTTCAAACATGAGGGCTGCTCATATCAGCCATGGCAATCAAATTGAGATTGGTGGCTCTTCGTTCTCGGCGTCCTTAATCCTTCTGGGCAATTCTGACATTGATGTCATCTTGGGCATGGATTGGTTGACAAATGCAGCTGTGATTGATTGTCTTTGAGCAACGCCGTTTCTTTGAAGATTCCAAGGCCATATAGTCTATTATCCAAGTCGACTCGCTATCCAGCTTTTCTCTTTGGCGACTCAATGATGATGCTATGGAAGCTATTCAGAGTGTTCCGTGGTCCGTGAGTTCCCGATGTCTTTCCCGAAGATTTGCTGTATGCCTCCGGATCGTGAGGTTGAGTTTGTAATTGAGCTTGAACCGAACGACTCCTATCTCCAAGCGGCCTTATAAAATGGGTCCCGCTGAGTTGGTGAACTCAAACGACGACTTGATGAACAAGAGAAGTTGGGTTTCATTCAACACAAGATTTCTTCTTGGGGTAGCCCAACAATCTTTGTGAAAAAGCGAGACAGATCGATAGACTTTGTGTTGACTATCGGGCTCTCAATGCTAAAACCATCAAGAATAAATATCCCTTCCGGATTAATGATCTCTTCGATCGCCTAGTCGAGCCGTGGTGTTCTCTAAGCTTGACTTGAGAAGTGGTTATCACCAAATCAAGATTCGCAAGGAAGATGTTCCTAAAACAGCTTTCACCACCCGCTATGGCCCTGTATGAGTACACGGTCATGTCTTCGTCTCACCAACGCACTGCTACCTTCTCGAGGCTTATGAACTCGGTTTTCATGGAGTATCTTGATAAGTTCGTTGTGGTCTATCCGGATGACATCTTAGTCTATTCTAAGTCAAAGGAAGAACATGAAGAACAACTTCGTGTGTCCTAAACAAGCTTCGTGAGAACCGCTGTATGCAAAGTTCTCCAAGTGTGAGTTTTGGCTGCCTCAAGTAACCTATCTTGGTCACGTCATCTCTGCCAAGGGCATTGCAAATAACCCGAAACTGGAAGACAATTGTTGAATGGCTTCCTCCGTTAATGTCAAAGAAGCGGAGTTTCCTTGGTTTGGCTAGTTATTGCGCCGTCGCTCGTAACTTTTCAAGATAGCGAAGCCTCTTACCGATCTCCTCAAGAAAGGCACGAAATACCTTTGGACTCAGCATGTCAAGCAAGCTTTGAGACACTCAAAGAGAAGCTCACGTCACACCAGCCTTGGTTCCTCCGGATACATCTAAGCCTTTCCGGATATTCTGACGCCTCTTTGCAAGGATTGGGTGCGGTCCTTATGCAAGAAAAACAAGTTGTTGCTTATGCCTCTCGACGCTTGAAGACGCATGAGATCAACTATCCTACACATGACCTCGAGCTCGCGAGCTTGTCTTTGCTTTGAAACTATGGAGGAACTACTTGCTTGGCAACTGCTAGAAATCTTTTCGATCACAAGAGTCCAAGTATATCTTCACTCACCGATCTCAACCTTCGGCAGAGGAGGTGGATTGAAGCAATCAATGATTTTGATTTGACCATTAACTACACTCCGGGCAAAGCTAATGTCATGGCCGATTCTCTCAGCCGCAAAGCTTATGTCAATAACCTCATGATGGAAGAACAACAACCTCTCTTGTGCGAGGAATTCCGCACCAACCTTGAAATTGTGGAACAAGGGTATCTCGAACCTTCTAGCAACCCCTCTCTTGGAAGAAAAGGTTCGCTCTCGTCACTTGGTGATCCGACACCAAAAGATCATCTCCAAACTTCAGCTCAAGTATGAGTCCTTCCACGTCGATGATCAAGGCACGCTTTTCTTTGAACACCGGATGTTTGTTCCGAACTACCCGGGTTTGAGAGAGCAAGTTCTCAAGGAGGCGCATGAATATGTTCTTTCTATCCACCCTGGCAGCACAAAGATGTACATGGACTTGAAAACACAATATTGGTGGCCGGGATTGAAACGATATTGTGCCAAGTATGTCTCGGAGTGTGATGTCTGCCGCAGAGTGAAAGTTGTCCATCAGAAACCTTACGGTCTTCTACAGCCATTGAAACCCCCGGAATGGAAATGGGAGAAAGTAGAGATGGACTTCATCACTGGTTTTCCAAGGTCGCAGAGGGCAACAATGCAATCTTTGTTGTCATTGACGTGCTTTCTAAAGTGGCTCACTTCTTCCCGTCAAGGAAACAATTTCGAATTCAGTTATCGAGCTCTATATCAGTAATTGTCTCTCAGTATGGGGTTCCGCTTGAGATCAGTTCGCACTGGGAGCATCTTCACTTCCAAGTTCTAGGAAAGTTTCCAAAATGCTTTGGGGACAAAATTGAACTTCAGCACAGCTTACCACCCTCAGTGGCAAGGACAAGTTGAAAGGATCAATCAGATTCTGGAGGGTATGCTTCGTGCTTGCGTCATCTCTTTGGCATGAAGTGGGAAGAATGTCTCCTTATGATGAATTCTCTTACAACAATGCCTTCCGAAAAGTCTAAAGATGGCACCATTTGAGGCTCTCTATGGCCGCAAATGCAGAACTCCGATTGGTTGGTCAAAAGTGTGAGAAAGAATATGGTTTGGCCCCGACATTGTAACTCAAGCGGAGGAGAAGGTGCACATCATTCTTGAAAATCAAGATTGCTCAAAGTCGCCAAGAGCAATTATGATGAAAGCACACGAACATGGTGTATGTCCCTGGTGATCTCGTTTACCTTCGTGTCACTCCCATGAAAGGCACGCACCGCTTTGGTATCAAAGGAAAGCTGGCTCCTAGATACATCGGTCCTTTCAAAATTCGTGGAAGAAGAGGAGAAGTTGCTTATGCTCTTGAGCTCCCGGAAAAACTCAAGGTCCATGATGTTTTCCACATCTCTCAACTCAAGAAGTGCTTCAAGGATCCCGGCAGGACCGTGGATCATGAGCTAATCAATCTCCAAGAAGATCTGTCTTATCAAGAACACCCCACAAAAATCCTTGAGATCGCAGAAAGAAGGAATCGCAACAAGTCCATCAAGTTCTACAAGGTGCAGTGGTCGCACCATTCTGTTGATGAAGCCACTTGGGAACATGAAGATGAACTCCGTGCCAACTATCCTACCCTCTTTGAGTCTTCTTCTTCTTCCTAGAATCTCGGGGCGAGATTCCTGTTTAGTGGGGGAGAGTTGTAGCATCCCATTTGTCTAACAATTGTAATGCTACTTGGTCTAGTAATATAATGGCTACTTCATATATATAATTGTTGCATCATCATTATATCATGCTCATGTCATCATGCCACCTTGCATTTAAGCATCATCTAAAACCCTTTTTGGTTTGGTTCTTCTCTCATCTGCATTGTTAATTGTATTTGCCTCTTGATATTGTATTTGGTTCTTGATATATGGTTTAAATGACCAAGTTGAGTTGGGGGCATATCTTTTATTGACTCCACCACCCTTTCTTTTCACCACTTTATAATTCCACCATCCCATTATCCATGAGCTTGTATTTTATTTTCTTTTGGTATTTATTCTAGCTCAAGGGAGATAGGATGGATCCAAATCTATAAATTCTTTTGCTTGGCCTTTATTCCACTTCTGGGAATGCATAAGAATAATGCCATGCTATTATTTTTGTTTTCACAAGAATTTAACCAGGGCATTTATTAATTTGCATGGGCCATGCAAGAGTACCATCACCTTTAGCCATTTGTTTTTCTCTAGGTTTAAATGGGTTTTCTCTTTATGGGGCCATATCCATCCATCACCTCATCCATGCATGATCATTTGAGGTTATGTCTTATGCCCATCTCTATCTCTCACACCACCTCATCCACCTATTCTTGTATGATCTAGCTTGATGCATGCAAAAACCCTAAACCCCTTGGTTGGTCTTGCCTTGGCCATGCTCTAACCCTAAACACCCTCACCACCTTTTTATCTCTCTACTCCTTTGACTAGAACTTGTTTGATCTTTGCTTGATCTTGCTTGGTCTTGTCAAAAACACCCAACCTCACCTCTCTCACCTCACCCCCTCTCTTCAAAACCCTACCCGAGCCACCCCTCTCTAGCTAACCCTAGCTACCCACACCCTCTCTCTCGGCCTCTCTCCCTTCCTCTATGCCATGCAGGCCCCACCTAGCTACCTACCACCCCAACCCTACCCAAAAACCCTAACCCGAGCCTACTCCATCCAACCCTAGCTCCATGCCACACCCCCTCTCTCTCTAGCTACCTCTCCCTGCCATGCGGCCCCACGAGCCGAGCCTGGCCTCACCCCTCTGCTGGCCCCCCTTGCAGCCTCTGCCTAGCCTCCCCATGACGAGCACGTGAGGGAGAAGGACAAAGGTGGCCGAAGCCACCTTTATCTCCAACCTGATTCCCCACTCCCCCACGGCACCCTCCTCCCTCTTCTATCCACCACCACCTCCCTTTCTCCTCCGCCTCTTCCAGATCTCCCCAGCCGCCCCTCTCTCGCTCACCCTACCACCATCCACCACCGATCACCACCTTCCGGCCTCCCTCGACGACACTGCCCAGCGGCGCGGGCGGCCCAGTGTCGAGGAAGACCGAGCCGAGCCCAGCACGCCCTGACACGAGCCGAGCAGAGGCACCGAGCCGCCGCATACCGCCACCTTCGCCAAACCCTAGCCCGCCGAACGCTCAGATCGCTGCGATCGGTGCCTCCCACCGAACCACCTCCACCGACGCCCACGGTGGCGTCCGAACCTCCTGCATAACCTCCTCCGTCGCTGCTTTCAGACGCTGCCACGCCATCGGACGAGCGCCGTCGAGGCTGTTGTCTGCAGCCTTCCCCCGCCGCGCCAGCCTCTTCTAGCACGCGTCCAACCTCCTGACACCAAGCCCACACCTACCGCAGCGGTTCCGCCCACCGCGCGCGTGTCCCGCGTCATGGGATCGATCCCGGGGGGCCTGCGCTCTGTCGCCGCGCGCTGTTTTCCGTCTGTTGTCGTTCGTCAGGGAAGATCCATAGTCCCGCGGCGCGTTTTGCAGAAACCCCCCCACCTTTTTGACTCCTGCAACCCGCGCTCCTAGAGGTCCCACTAGTCAGTGGCCGTGGCCCTTTTGCGCATAACCCCCTACGTTTTTATCTGCTCAACCCACGCTCCCCGCTGTGACGCGTGGCAGTATCTCCCCCTCCCCGCTAACGCGTGGGCCCACGTGAGCGTCGGGTCCACCGGCGATGGTCGGCTAGCTATCTGCAAAGTGAGAAAACCCCGATCGTACAACGTTCTAGCTAGGCCTAGTCATTTACGTCGGCCCCATTGGCTATGGCTAGTGGCTGAAAGTACAAAAAGTCGCTTTTTTTACATTTAATAAAAACAATTTCACTAAATGTTTTAAAGATGAATTTAAATCTGTTTTTAATAACTTTTAATTTGTACTTCCAAATAATACAAATAATATATGTTTTCAAATCAGAAAAATGTGAGGAATTCAAATATGCTATCCAAAATATATTTTGAACACTTTAAATTTCAAGTTGATTTAAATTACAACAGAATGCCCTTTTCCTTAATTAATTAAGAACTTTTGTTTTATAACTCCAAATTTGACAAATGATATGTCTAAAATGATCATCTCGACGAGACCTTTCTGTTTATGCATTCCATGTTCTGTTTTGCAGCTTGCATCATATAAATATAAAGAGTACAGCAACTTAATTGAGTATAAAACATGATTAAAACTCAATAAAATGTTAATTTCTTGTATTCTACACCTCACCCATGCCATGCTACTTTATTGCCATGCAAATTGTGCATCATTCATCATGGCATGATTGTTTGCTTGTCGCATTTTATTCTTATGCTTGTGCACTTTATTTATGTTGGCCCTTGTTTGTTTGGTTCTTCTTCGAGTAGACGCTGAGCAGGGGATATATCAAGAAACCCAGGAGCACTACCCAGATCCTTCTCTCGCTTCAATTGAGCTGCCAGGCAAGCACTACCACATGCTTGCATACATATAGTACCTACTGCCTCTTTCTTATTCTTGCATCATTGAGTCGCGATCGCATTAAACTGAATCCCAAGTACTGCATAGCCTTTACTTTTAAACTCCACCGAAGCTTGTTCCTCCATCCCATGAGCCATTACTACAGGAGTTGTTTGAGCCATGCAGTCGAGAACAACATGTGTAGGGTATGTGAGTGTCCGATGGATAACGAGGTACCTAAACAACTTAACTCGAGTAGTATGGGATAACTAATGAAAGTGGCACCGTGAGCAATATCTGCTATTTGGTTTTCATGCTCACTTGTGTCCGTGGGACCCCGAGTACTTGATTCCTGTTCCTTGAATATTCACGCTATCCACATCCGGGAGGCTTATGGGACCCCCCTGAGCCGGAGCTTGATTCATTCTTATTTCTTGGGGCCACAAACTAGTTTGAGGTTTTATTTACTATCCTGTACTTATGCCATGCTTTACTGCTTTACTTACGATTGTGCGAGGAGCACTGTCTTGCTTAGGATCGTGACACGTTTTGTAGACGACAAGCCCAGTCACATTTTCGGGTTCCTGTCGTTTCTGACCGTCCCCACAAACCTTGAGTCCGTCTAAAGTCTAACTTCGTTGGGTATACTTAATGGGTGGCCCTCAAATATTTCTCAATCTGGTGATTGCTCATCGTGAATGCCTCGTTGGGTTTTGATTTGGTTTTTCCAAGGTTGATCGAGTGTGTGTTGCTATTTGTGCACCCGCAGGTAAAACTTTCAAAGCCGTGTCCGCGGTTATGGACGACTTGGAGCATAGTTTCTCGATCATAGACAAGTATAACTAAAGTACCGCTTTTAATCGACTAAATCGACTAGTAAATAGTGCAATACTCATGGAATGGATAATAAAAATGCCAACGGATGGGGGGGTTGTTCGTCCGCTTCCTCGTTGGTAAGCGAGGAGGAGGATGGATCTGTTGATATTACTGTTATAACTGTTGTCATTAATTCATGGACATCCGTCTATCTTTGGTTAGGCGGATGGTTAGCGAGTATCTATAGAATTTATAGGGTTTATCTTTTGCTGCAATTGCGTCACCCCAGGTTGTGTCCCCTTTAGAGGCATAAAGACTTGCTGAGTACCCCTAGGGTCTCACACGATAAATTATTTGGTTCAGATGAACAGGTACACTCACGAGATGGATACTGGGTGGAGGAGACGGACGATGTGGGCAACGATCATTCGGTGTAGAGATTCCGGGAACGGGGATCCGTGTGATCTGTGGGCGGGATGTGTTTATTTATGGGGCATCTTATGCCGATTTTCTTCTTATCCGTACTCGGATCTTGTTTGCCGCTTCCGCCTGATACTCTGATGTTTGATGTATGAGGAGCTATCCTAAATTATTATATCTATCTAGGATATTTGGATCTTGCCGTATGGCGTTGCAATATTTCTATTTCTTTTAGATGGAATGGTTCTGATGTACTGTTGTATGGTGGCTTGCATACATACTCATTTATGTATGTAGTTGATCCCTTCGCCTGCCGGTTACGCCGCCCGTTCTTGTCCCGATGTTTGGAAGTGGTTGGGACGGCCGAAAGGTCTACCTTTGAGTGGCATTTGGGCCCCACCGTACTATTTCAACCATTTCCGCTCATCCAGGCTTGTAACTAGGAGCGTAATTCACCGAGGTAGTTACAATCCCACCATCCTGCAAGATGCAAAGTATACAAGAAGCAATCGACAACAAAAGCATCAACACCCACAATGACCATTGTGTTCTACTCGTGCAACATATCTACATATAGACACGGCTCTGATACCACTGTAGGGTTTCGTAGCATGGAAAACAAAAATTTTCTACCGCATACAAACAAACAAGCCAAGATCTATCTACTAGATTGTAGCAACGAGTCGATGGAATAACTCACCCTCGAAGATTCCAAAGTGTTTAACGAGAGCGGATTCTCGTGGGTGATGTAGTCGTACTCTTTCCGATCTCAAGATCGCGTAGACGATCCTTCCGGCGCTGCATTCCGGCAGCGCTTCCGCAGTCGGTCACACGTTCGGTACTCGACGAAGACCTTCCTATCCCTTGTTCCAGCAGGCAGCGGAGGTTGTAGCACTCTCCTTGCGATTCCGATAGCACAACGGCGTGGTACCAGAAGTAGAGGGGAGATCTCGCAGGGCTTCGCCTTAAGCCGGAGTGAGTATGGTGGACTATGAGAGAGAGCATCGGCGATCTAGGGTTTATACGCACCAAAGAGGGGCAAGGCCGGCGGCTAGGGTTTGCCTAGGCGATGGGAGGTAAGCGGCCAAGGTTAGGAGCTAGGGTTTTGGGTGGAGGTGTTGTGTACTTGGAGGGGCAGCCCTGCCCCTCCTTATATAGGTGGAGGGTGCGCGCCAGGGGAGGGGAGTCCCTACCCAACTCGGTATCCAAGTGGGCCGGCGGTGGAGGGAGAGAACTCCACCCCAAGTAGGTTTCCTACTTCCCCTCCACCTCAAAATAGATGTTTGACTTTTCAAATTGGCGTTTGACTTTTCAAACTAGGATTTGATTAAACCCTTTATTTTGTTCAGCGATGACACCTAGTACATGATGCAATAATTCCAACTTGATATGACACATTCATGTACCCTTCCCCTCCGGAGTGCCGGACATTCCGGAACCTTCTAGAACATTCCCGATGAAAACACTAGAACCATTCTCCAACCCCGAAACAGGACTTTCCTTATATGAATCTTATTATCTGGACCATTCCGGATCTCCTCGTGATATCCCGGATCCCATCCGAGACTCCGAACAACATTCGGTCTCTTACTCATCATTCCATAACTACTCAAACAACATCGAATCCTTAAGTGTGTCTCCCTACGGTTCGTGAATTATGCGGACATGATCGAGACACTTCTCCGAACAATAACCAATAGAGGAATCTGGAAATTCATATGGCTCCCACATATTTCTACGATTACTTTGCGATCGAATGAACCACTTACATACGATACCAATTCCCCTTTGTCTCACGATACTTTACTTATCCGAGGTTATGATCGTCGGTATCTCTGCATACTTAGTTCAACCTCGTTACCGATAAGTACTCTTTTCTCGTTCCCATGGTATGTGATCCCTTGTGAGCCAGTCACATGCTTGCAAGCTAATTGAATGAAATTCCACCGAGAGGGCCCAGAGTATATCTATCCGTCATATGGATGGACAAATCCCACTCTTGATCCATGTGTCTCAACCAACACTTTCCGAACACTCAATGCCACCTTTATAGCCACCCAGTTACGGTGTGGTGTTTGATGTCATCAAAGCATCCTTCCGGTGAAGGTGATATGCATGATCTCATGGTCGAAGGAATTAGGTTACTATGTATCAGAAAGCATATAGCAATTGAACTATTAAAATGACTTGATCTTTATGCTACGCTTATCTATAGGAGTATGTCCACCATATCATTCTCCTAACGATATGATCTTGTTGTTAATAACATCTCAATGTTCATGATAGGGAAACCACAATCATTTATTAACCAACAAGCTAGTATTATAAAGAGGCTTTACTAGGGACTCTATTTTAGTTTACAAATCACACAAGTATTAATGTTTCCTTGTTAATACTATTATAGCATGAATGTAAACATTTATCATAAACACAAAGATATAATAATAACCATATTTATTATTGCCTCTAGGGCATATCTCCAACAACATCGGGGTGTCATCTGGCTCCTCGGAGTCTAATCATGGGATCAAAGGAAAGATTGAGTAACAACGTTACCCAGCAAGTTCATTATATGCAAGGTGGGAAGTTTGATGCTCTATCTACCACCTGAGACTATCAGTCCTTGGTACTATGCAATTTTCATAAACATTTATTCAAAGGTTGATTTTATTATCAAAAACTATGCATATCAGTCTTCACAGGTTGACCAGAACTTCGTGGAGTTCCTTTTATGCCACGTTCATAGCTCCTTCCCAGAACAGGGAGTTACATATCACAATTCTTACACTCTGCACATGTGTGTTGCTTTACCCACGAGAGATCAAATCTTTGTTGCACAACCGGACATACTTTCCTGTCCACAATTCTGTGATGTGGGTCCTAGTAGATGATCCAAGCCAATCTCTGCCCTTCTCCATGACCCCACATGGAACATGACTCCCCAAGCAGGAATACCTCCGTTAACCCCCATATAGGCAGATATAACCCTGGTAACCCCTTGGAGACTCCAGTGAGCGGATCGTGTCCCTGGCAACCCCCACCGAAGTGGCAGACCTACCTCTGATAGCCCCTCACAGAAAATCTTGACACCAGTATCATGGGTACATAAGGGTTCCCACCCATGTCGAGTCGTTGCAGGGAATCTACAACTTCACGATAAGGTCATCCTTTCATGTGAAAGGAAGAAGATCCAGCTGACTTCTCCGTCCCATTACAAATCGCATGGTTAACGCATATTATGCGATGCTAGAATCACTTATGTTATTGGTTATTAATCCATATATGATGGATCTTATTGCACATGGAATCCTTGGTTCCATTGCTAATCTTATATTTATCATCACTCAGGATGATAATAACATTTTATTTCTTTGAGAAAATAGTGTTTTCTTTCTCCTTATTAGAACATAGGTGATAACACACAAGTTTCAAATACTTTGATAAAACACATCAAAGGACATGAGCAAGTGATGAACTTGCCTTGTGACTGCAAGGTAGTGAAGTTAGATGCTTGCACTCGACCTTGAGCTTATATTTCTATAAAATACCATTATTGCTCAGCAAGGAAAATATTTAAAGAAGCAATAATGAACATGCATACTAATGTAATGCATCATTTTATTATTTATCTTCTTTGCATGCTTTACCCATATTATTAAAGTCCTAAAGGTTCTTTATTAATAAAAGAAAGTTAATAGTTGATAATTCCTAAAATCTTGTAAATATTATATTTAATATTGTTGTGATAACATACATTAATTTAAGAGTTTAAAACTAATTTTAATTTAATTTTAACTCTTATTAATATTTTCTTAAAATTCCATTAAAAATAAGTGTTTTAATTTAGAGGATTCTATTATATTTAAACCAAAATAAAAATTAGTATTTTTCTCAAATACTATATTTATTTAGGTTCATAAAAGTGAATTTTATTTATAGGTATTTTATTTATTTTTATAAAACTCCATAAGGAATTTATGTCATAAAAATAAGTAACCTAGATTTATCATTTTAAAATGCAACTCACTATTTTTAACTAGGTAGATTACATTTTTATGAACACATAGATATATTATTTGTATTTTTAGGATTTTTATTTATTGTCTTAGAGCTTAATTTATATTGGGGTATTTTAGTCTTTTAATAAATAGACTTAGGGTTCTTTTCTTTAAAACTGGGCCTGGCCCAACCCGATCCAGCCCAACTAGGTTGGGTCAAACCCACCCAAGGCATCACTGGACCAGCCCACTGGCCTAATGCTCATCTCTCTCTCTCTCTCTCTCTCTCTCTCTCTCTCTCGACTTCACCCTCTCGTTTCTCACTCGCTCTGGCGACTGCGAGCTATCCCGCCGTCGCTGCTTGATTCCGACCAACCTTGACCTTCCCGACTGCCACTGCAGTGCAAGGTGATGATGTCGACGATGCTGCGTCATCCTATCCTCTTCAATTCGCCGCTCATGCCTTCTACTGGTTGTTCCTCCACCTCACTAGCACCTAGGGTTTGGACCCCGCCAGTGGTTTGGCGCTCCAACGCCCCTCTGGTGGCACCCTGGTGCTTTGGCGACCATGTGGTGACGTCCTCTCTTCGGTAGCCTCCATGGACGTGGCTCGGCGTGGATTGCAATGCCCTATGGGGTGCTCCATGTGCCACCGTGTTCTTCCTTGATGATGTCCACTGCTTCCTCTTAATTCCTAGCGAGGACCTCGGGTAAGTGGTGATTTTCCCCTTTCTTCTCTCGATTCTTTCTGTAATCCCTCATTGTGGTATTGGATTACTCCAAGATAGCCCCATAGCTAGTTCTAGGGTTCTCTGCTGATCAATACTACTTGTGTCTTGTGACTAGATTGATTTAGGATTGATGGGTTCAGGTTTAGCCCTTAATTTCTGAACTTTTACTCGGGTTCATGGCTGATGTGATTCAGTAGTGTTACTGACTAGTGATTATCTGTGTACTGGCTTATATGTTGTGGATACATGTGTTATAGTGCTACTGATGATGATCTACTTAGCTAAAGATCTCTAGAGTGAATCTTTTATCCCTAATGGCTCTAGTACTTCTCTTACCAGTGGTTATTAAACAACAAGATATACTGAATATTGATTGGTATCCATGATATTCTGAGGTATCACTAGCTATTCCTATGAAGTAGATCAAACCAATGATTCCTAAGATGATTAGGAAGATTATTTAATTGTTTCTTGAGAAAATATTTATGTGGTTGAAACTTTTCCTGATGATAGAAATGATTTAATTGCTACAGAGGTGCTACCACCTATTGGAATGTGCCATGTAGCACTACATGGATTGATATGCTGCTATCTAGCTTAGAGTAGAAGATATAAGCTTGGTCAATGATGCATGGTCTGATACTAGTCTTTTATTAAGAATAGATACTAGCTTTACTGCTTGTTTATTAAGTATCCCATGATGTACCTATTATGCTAGTTGCATAACTACTAAGGATACCTCTCCAACATTCATTCACTGTATATGTACTAGCTCAAGTGTTGGATCAAAAAATTGGAATATACCCTGGGATTTGGAGTAGACCGTGGTAGTTGTAGCCTTGTGCTGTTGTTGCCTGCTACCTTGATGTCTGTTGTTGCTGGTTGCTGATCCTTCTTTCCTTGATCTTGTCCTACTCTTCCTGGTGCTGATGCTCTATGCTCTTGCGTGCCATTGTTGTCCACCTAATCCACCCCCTCCATCAGGTGACCATCTTGTGTGGTTTCTTGCTAATTGTTATGGTGGATATTTGGTTGATCTAGTGGAAAAATGGTAAGATCTGTTGTGGTGTTGGCTGTGTTATTGAGGTAATGAACTATGGATATGGTTTTGAACTTTTGAGCAAAGCAGGCTTTGCTAAGTGTGTGCTGTGGTTTTGAGCCCTCTTCTCCTCTCCCTGTTGTCGACAACACACTACATGCAGTTTGTTGTGTGGGATGCTTCACTGTTGCCTTTTTCCTTTGGATTAGATCAAGTGAAAAATGTTCACTGCCCCTTCCTTTTACTATCATATAATTTGGTGAATCTTTCCCCTTATTTAGCTTATGATGGTGTACTGAAGCTTCTTTGGATTTACAAGAACAAATACTGCCCTTTTGGTGAAACTTTCCCCTTTTGTATTTGCTCAATGAGGTAAAATGAACAGTGCACTCCACTGCTTAAAAACTGAGAGCAAAACTAACATAAATTACTTTCTTTGTGTTCCTTTATTTTCTTTGTTTTGCAGGTACAAAAGCTCTAATGATCAACATATGTAGATTAGGAATGGATAGATATTAGTTTAGGATTTTTTGTTTAATTAATTTTTTTCCATTTAACTCCGGTACCGAACATTGTAATAAGTATTTATTCAATAAAGCTCATTTTCTTGTAATACACTTTCTCACTTATTCATTTGTATTTGATTTATTATTATTATTGAATAAGGAAAGAATAAGAAATGAACTTTCTTATTTATATTCGCATATTTATATTGTAGTCATTTCTTTTCCATGTATAATATTTAATATATATTCAAGAATTCATACTTTCTACTTTTAAATATTCTTAACAATCAAAACTTTAATACTTCTAATTTTTTAATCTTTTCAAAAGTGATTCAAATTTAAATACGAATTCAAATTATTCACCCAAAATCACTACAATTCCTAGAGATCATGTCAAAATTTATAACGATCACTATAAAGAGCCAAATCCTAACTCAAAGTAGTGAAAGAAACTCTGGTCTCTCTAGGGTTTTGTTTGGTGAAAAATTTACCGCGGTTTTACAGATGAATGCATGCAAATGCACAAATTTCTATTTCTACCCTCTGTTGGTTCTTAAACACTCGGATGTTACAGTCTTCCCCCCTTAAAATAAACCTCATCCCGAAGTTTCCTGATGTGTACCTGAATAGTTCTGGATAAGATTCTCATAGATCATCCTCTTTCTCCCAAGTTGCTTCTCGTTCAGGATGATGTTCCCATTGTACTTTGCAGTACCTAATAGCTCTGTTTCTTATCCTCTTCGATTTCTCTTCTAGAATCTTGCATGGCTTCTCGACATAAGTCAAATCTGCTTGTAACTCAATCTCTTGATGTGTGATTGCATCATCTGGAAATTTAAGACATTTCTGGAGTTGTGACACATGGAAAACATTGTGAACTTGAGCCAGCTTTTTGGTAACTCTAAAGCATAAGCTATAGTTCTGCTCTGACTCAGTATCTTGAATGGTCCGATATACCTTGGACTGAATTTTCCTTTTACTCCAAATCTTTTGAATCCCTTCATTGCACTAACCTTGAGATATACCATATCTCCCACTTCTGGATGCCATGATCTACGACTTTGATCTGCATAACTCTTCTGACGACTTTGAGCTATCTTTAATTGATCTCTAATGATATCAATGATGTCCTGCTTATCTTTAATATAGTCTGGCGCAAATTCTTTGCTACTGCCAGGTTCATACCAACATATTGGAGATCTGCACTTTCTACCTTAAAGTACTTGATATGGTGCTGCCTTCAGACTACTCTGATAGCTGTTGTTGTAGGAAAACTCTGCCAAAGGTAGATGATCTTCCCATGAACCTCCAAAATCTAATGCACATGCTCTAAGAATATCTTCTAAGATTTGTTTAGTTCTTTCTGTCTGGCCTCCGGTCTCCGGATGATAGGCTATACTAAAATCCAATTTTGACCCAAGTGCTTCATGTAGTTGCTTCCAAAATGCTGAAGTAAACACATATCTTTTGTTTGATACAATCTTCTTGGGTACTCCGTGCTTACTAACAATCTCCTTGACATATATTTCTACTAGTTTCTCAGCATTATCTTTTTGATTTACTGGAATAAAATGTGCACTTTTAGTAATCTGTCCACAATCACCCAAATCATATCCTGACGCTTCGGAGTCATGGGTAACCCTGTGATAAAATCCATACCAATTTCCTCCCACTTCCATTCTGGAATCTCTAGTGGTCACAGTGGTCATGTTGGACTTTGATGTTCTTCCTTTACCCTCTGGCAATTATGGCATTCATACACATACTTTGCAATATACCTCTTCATGTTATTCCACCAAAATAGTTCCTTAAGATCCATGTACATCTTTGTAATCCATGGATGAATATAGTATGGTGTCTCATGTGCTTCTTGGAGTATCACCTCCCTGATCTCAAGTACATCTGGTACACAAAGATGATTTTGAAACCATAAAGATCCATAATCTCCTAGGTGAAAAGCTGATGTTTGACCTTGGGAAATTGTTCTAAGTTCTTCAACAATGAAAGGATCTTCATCTTGATGTCAAAAAATCTCATTCCGAAGAGCACTACTACGCTCTTCAACTACTCTCATGGTAGCTAAACCTCCAAGAACTTCTATGCTTATGAATTATATTTATAACCTTTCCAAATGCATTTGTAACTCTTTTGGTAGTTCCCTATTGATTGGTCGAGTGTCTGTGCTCTTCCGGCTTAAAGAATCTGCTACTACATTGGCCTTTCCACAAGTATAATTGATTGTTAAGTCATAATCCTTGATTAACTCTAGCCAACACTTTTGTCTCATGTTCAATTCCTTTTGGGAGAAGAAATATTTGAGAATTTTATGATCGGTGTACAATTCACACTTTGCTCCATAGAGAAAATGCCTCCAACCTTTCAAAGCAAAGACTACTGCTGCTAATTCTAAATCATTGGTTGGATAATTGGCTTCATGAGGTTTGATTTTTCTAGAACCATAAGCAGTTACCTTGCGATCCTGCATTAGTACACACCCTAATCCCTCCTTGGATGCATCAAAATACACTCTGTAATCCTTTCCCATTTCAGGTACTGCTAAGACTGGTGGTTTGGTTAATCTGGTATTCAACTCTTGAAAACTAGCTTCGCACTTCTCATCCCATACGAATGGAGTATTCTTTCTTAGTAATTTGGTCATTGCTCCGGTTATTTTAGAGAAACCTAATCTCCGATAGTAACCCGCCATACCTAAGAAACCTCTGATTTATTTCACATTAGTTGGTGCATTCCATTCTAATACTAATTGAACTTTGGATGGATTTACAGCAATTCCATCCTTACTGATCACATGACCAAGAAATTCTACCTTGTCCAACCAGAATTCACACTTGTTGAACTTAGCATATAGCTTATGTTCTCTTAAGATTTGCAATGCTATCCTAAAATGTTCTGCATGCTCCTCTTTATCCTTGGAATATATCAAAATATCATCAATGAAAACTATGACAAACTTGTCCAGATAGGGCATGAAGATTTTGTTCATCAGATTCATGAATATTGTTGGTGCATTGGTCAATCCAAAAGGTACAACTAGGTACTCATGATGACCATATCTTGACACAAATGCTATTTTTGGAACATCTTCAGGTTTGATTTTGATTTGATGATATCATGATCTCAGATCAATCTTGGAAAATACGCCAGGTCCTTTAACTTGATCAAATAAATCTTGAATTCTTGGCAATGGGTACTTGTTCTTGATGGTGATGTTGTTTAGATTTCTGTAATCTCCACACATTTGTCATCCTCCATCTCTTTTATCCACAAAAATCACTAGAGTTCCCCATGGGGATACACTTTCTTGAATAAATCTTTTACTTGCTAACTCATTAATTTGCTCTTTAAGATCTTTTAGCTCTTTAGAACCCATTTTGCATGGTGCCTGAGAAATAGGTGTTATACCAGGTATAAGATCAATCGTTAACTCTTTTTCCCGATCAGGTGAAATTCCTGGTAATTCTATTGGAAAAACATCTTGAAACTCCTTTACTACTAGAATATCATCCAACTTGACCTCCTTCATTGAGTGTACTTGAAGACCAACCATGATATGACTGTGTTTTTCAACCTGATAAACTATCCTTCCGCCACTTGGGGATTTTTTCAAAATTGTTTTATCCTCACCGTTTATCTGGGCTCCATGTCCTTTCATCCAATCCATACTAAGAACTACTGAATTCCCTTCAACGGAATCACATATTGATCCACAAAGTATGTACAACCACATATGGAGATAACTTGGTTTAGTTTCATGTGGCGAACTATTATGGTACCTCGGCCGTTATTACGGTCATTGGGTTTTCTAACGGTGCCCTTCTAATCCCAAATTGATCACACAATTGCTCCTATATAAAGGAATTAGTTGCACTCATATCAAATAAAACTTTTTGGGGGTTGGTAAGAATGTTGAGCGTACCTATAACTGCGTGCTCCGAGTTATCCACCTCCTCCAAGGTTGTACAGTTTAGCTTTCTAGTAGGCCTGCTCTGTTTGTCGTTATTGTTCTTGGCATAATTTCCACCCTGTTAGGTTGTCCGCTGCCTCCACTTGCTGGTCTTCCACCTTTTGTAGGCCAACCGTCGGGTGGTTTATTGGGACAATTAGACTTCATATGCCCCTACTGTCCACAACCATAACATATGATTGTGGGTTTATGACATTCACTTTTAACATGTCCAGGTAATCCACAGTTGTGACACATGATACCCTTCTTGGATGATGGTGCGCCCCGATTGAAATTATTATTGGAAGGCCTAATTTTGGGTTTAAACTCCAGATTAGGTTTAGGCTTAGTTGATTGGATCCTCTTAGTTTCCTTCTTCACCTCAGTTCAATCACACTTTTTGGTACATGATATTCACGAAATATTTGCTTGAATTCCTCCCAGGTATACTCGCTTCCTGGTGATTGCATTGCTAGCTGATTCTCCCACCAAGATGCTACAGGTCCGGTTAGATGATGTGTTGCATACCTCAACTTTTCCTCATAATTACATCCTACAGTTTTCAGCTTTCGCTCTGTATCTGCCAACCAATCCTCTGCATCCATTGGTTCAGGAGTTGATGCAAAAGGTAACGGCCTTGCATTTAGAAGTCAGAAAGACTCACACCTCGACCTTCAAGTTCTCTCTGATTTCCCGCTCGTCCCAACAAATCCTACATGAACTTATTCTGAGATTCTTGCATCATTTGCATATACTACATGAAATTATACTCCATTAATGGCCTCATTGGTGGTGGTGGTATTGTTCCTTGGTTCCTGGCGTCTTCACCCACCTTCTCTTTTGCCTCACACTCCACGCGTTGCTGTTCAGACTCGGTTCCTACTCCCGTATCCATGACCCCCTAGTCCTGCAACATAAAGCGAATACTCATAATTACATCATGCACATGTGTTCTGAGCTCAACTTCATGCATAGAACTAGTCACACAATGGAAATCAAGATCCAAATAAGAACCAAATATGCATTATACATATTATACATTACAAACAACATAGTTGGTGCAATGTCATTACAAACCCGTACAATACAAGTACTACGAAATCATGTGAATGCTACCTCACTTATTTTAATACAACAGTCTCTCAAACACTACAATACGCAATACCAGCTACTACCCTCCTTGAGTGATCCAAGTCCTCAATAGCCACGGCGCTCATTATACATGCCTAGAATCCAACCGTGCTAATGTGAAGTCCGACGTATAGTCTGTGGAACAACTGGCCTTCCAGATAGAATGTACTCGGTATCTGAAGTATCAGGACTTGAGTTATCACTTAGCCTGAGTGCATTAACTCCATCTAGCTTAGCTGAAAGGTCTTCAGAAACCTTCTCATCTCTATCACCCATCTGCATCTCCTAAGCCTCATCCCTAGAGTAATCAATGGAAAACTCAGATTCCGTTGCTCCCCAGGTGCTCTACTGAGTATGATAGTCCTCAATGATCGTTGGGTAATGTACATTCTCTAGGGTATAATAATGTATAGGTTCCTCAAACACACTCTCTCTCTCCAGGATCTTCCTCCTCATCCTGACTATCTACAAACATGGCATTCCTACTGCTATTAGTAGCATTGGAGCTCTCACCCATCCAGCTAGATTGTCCGACATCTCTGTCAGAACCATCTACTAACATCCGATTTCCTCGAGATCCAATAGGTGACCCCATTCTGCACCCATCAGAATTCTCAATAGGAAGTTTTGAATCAGTTGCCTCCTCAGAACCCTGTGGTACTGGATACCTCATGTCTAAGTTAGGATCATAGGTAGGTTCTGGTATAGGTGAATAAGAATATGGTGTAAAAGATACCGGATCTATGGGAATGTCCTTAAATGTTGGGGTAACCTTGCCTAATGATTCATTCTTTAATTGAGATGCCAACTTCTCCCTCCTCTCGGGATCAGTTAGATCCTCTAGGATATACAAATACCCAACTATCAGTCGATACAGATCCATAAACTTGGAAGCTAATTTGGGATGCTTCTTGACTAAAGTAAGATGATCTGGTGCTGGCTCCGAGTCTATGGAATCATGAGGAATCACATCATATGTGCTTCTTTCCAACTCTTGGTCTTTGTGCTCCCGAATAGTGGCTATCGCCTCTAGAATAGCAACATGGTATGCTGCTAGATGACTTCTACCCTCACCCATGGGTAAATCGTAATATACACCAAGATTCTCTGGTACATGGATTCTAACACGATATTTAGCTATCATGCGCCCATCATAGTATGTCAAGGTACTAACTGGAATGGTGGTCGGACAACCAAAAACTCTCAAAAATTGTTGAAGTTGTTCAGTTAATGTCCCTTGATAATCCTCGAGAATCTCTTCCTTACCAAAGTTTGTTTTGGAAACTTCGGTGCCATCTTAACTATATACAAAATATTTTTAGTTAGTAACTATAAATTATAACTATGCACCCTAATAAAGAATTATCGAACTAAAAGTATACAGCAAAATATTCTCAATTGAATAATCATCATACTTTTTAGAGAACTCTTTATCATTGCTACTTGACTCCTATAGGTAATACCCTTTACTAGGTTTCCAACCTAAGGTCAAAGAAATGGCTCTGATACTAGCCGTGGTGACCCAGCATACCACTGCATGTGTAATACACTATAGTCGTTGACATGACACTTACAGAATACCGTTCCGCAAATATCACATCCCTTAGAGTGGTACAACAGAAACATTGTGGGTCCAAATTACAGACATACACACATTATTATTATTACAATACCAAAAGATCAGCACCTCAAAGTTATTCAAACTTACAAACCATACTTATAAGTTTTAGCGCAAGAACGAAGATTCAAACACATATCATAACTTGTGCTCAACAACTTCTTATATAGGGTTTGTGCTTCTCGGCTCGACTTAAGTTCTATATAACTATAGGCAACTACTCAGACTCTTTGCCTCCAACTCCATAGAATATCTCGTAGTCCACAAATTCCTCTCCTTTGAATAGGTCTGGTTCCTCGTAGTAGACATCCTCTTTTCCTTAGGTAGCATACATTGGGGTGTCCTCTGGCTCCTCAGAGTCTAACCAGGGGATTAAAGGAAAGAGTGAGTAACAACGTTACCAGCAAGTTCATTATATGCACGGTGGGAAATTTGATGCTCTATCTACCACCTCGGACTATTAGCCCTTGGCACTATGCAGTTTTCGTACTTCAAAGGTTGATTTTAATATAAAAAACTATGCCCATGAGTCTTCACAGGTTGACCAGAACTTCATGGAGTTCCTCTCCTACCGCGTTCATAGCTCCTTCCCGGAATAAGGAGTAGCATGTCACAATTCTTACACTCTGCTGAGGTTCGTTGCTTTACCCATGAGAGATCAAATCTTTGTTGCACAACCGGGCGTACTTTCCCGTCCACAATTCCATGATGTGGGGCCTAGTAGATGATCCAACTAATCACTGCCCTTCTGCATGAACCCACATGGAACACGACTCCCCCAAGAAGGAATACCTCCATTAACCCCCATATAGGCAGATATAATCCTAGTAACCCCTTGGAGACTCTAGTGAGCAGATCATGTCCCTAGCAACCCCCACCGAAGTGGCAGATCTACCTCTGACAACCCCTCATGGATAATCCAGATACCACTATCACGGTGACATAAGGGTTCTTACCAATGCTGAGTCTAAAGGGAATATGCCCTAGAGACAAGTATTAAGATGGCATATTTCATAAAGTTTATGATCAAGTTTTATATCATGCTATAACCATATTGATAGGAAACATCAATACACGTGTGATATACAAACAAACAGTAGTTCCTGGTGAAACTCTAGTCACCGTTCATTGGTCAACTGATGATCAAAGGTTTCCTGATCATGAAGGTGCCCCGGCCCCTAATTGACAATGAGGTCATTTCATTGGGGAATGAGATGGTGAACATACCCTATCTATAGCATCGTATCAAGATCATGTCACGAAGTTTAGATTATGATGTTCAGGAAACATAGTGACTCTTTTCTTAGACTGTGAGACCAGATCAAATCAGTGTTACCTGAGGATACTCTAACTGCACACAATGTTACTTAGTGATATGGTGATTATAAAGGTGACGTTGGATATCTAGAGGAACATATTGAAGAGACTGAGTCAAGAGCAGGATTTGTCCATCCGCATAGCTGAAGATACTCTGGACCCACTCAGATAATTTATATCCAATAGCTGTGCAACGGGTGACTAGGTCATGCAGATATTACTTATCGAAATGAGTAAAGAAGGTATTGTCTGTAACAAGATTGAACACTGACATAGGGATACCACTTGATCAAACCTCCGATAATATAGTATCATAGAGATAAAGGGAATAAGACACAATGTTTAACGGTTCAACGACAAATATCATTGATTACACAGGTGGCCAAAAAGGATAGGATGTCCAGATCCCGATGTTGATCATTGGTCTTAGAGGAGTCTTGGCCATGTCTGTTGTATTCACGAACTATTGGGTAGCATGCTTAAGGGCTAGACGAAGCTTGGAGATTGTTAATGGCTAGTTTGAATCACTAAAGAAGTGAGAAGAGAGGAACCATAAAAGTTCTGGGGAGATCCAAAGTCGTTCGGAGAAAGAATAAGGAAAAGGACCGAAAAAGGATTTTTGGATAAATGGTTATTTAAATATGATTATTATATGTTAATTATGAATTAATATATTGTAAAAGAATATTTAAATAATGATTTATAAAATTCATCTTAATAGTTAGGAAAAATCCCGTAGGGATTTTACCTAAAAAGAAACAGACAAAAAAGGCAAAACAACGCAACAGGAAAAGGGCCGGTTTTTGAACCAGCCCAAAGTGGGGGGGGGGGTGGATAGTTTTTACCACGCGGGGAAGCTGCTGCTTCCCGCCACCGTCGCAGGCTGCCTAGCCCTGGACCACCCGGGCGCGGCCGCTGGCCGCTGTGTGCGCATTGGCGTGGTGGGCCACGCGGCCGGCCCACCGGTCTCGCCCCGCCTCTCGCTGCTGGCTGCCACCTGGGCCGTCGCCGCCTGGCCGGCTAGGGCAGGCGTGGGTGGGAAGCTGGCCCACCCGTCTGGTGCTCATTTCCCCCTTTTCCTATTGTTTTTAGTCCCACATTGGGACCTAAAGGTGGAGGGAACCCCTCCCTCCGCGTATATAATAAGGTGCCCATGGGAGGATTAAAAGACACAACTTTCCACTTGGAAATAAATAAAAGGCCTGTGTTGCCTCTCTCTCTCTCATGTGCGACCGTGGCCCCCTTGTCAGGGCTATGCAAGAAAGAAGTTCTTCATCGTGGAGTGCCGTCACTCTGCGAGATTCGGATCCGAGAGATCTACTTCCACAATCTCGCCTATATCGGGGAGAAGAGGGGGTCGACGTCAATCACCGTACGTGTGTGACTCCCTATAGCAGCACCGTGCTTTCGGTGCTAGGAGTTGTCGTGGAGCCGCAAGGATATCGTGACCTCGAGGTCAGTGTCGGGGCGTCTTCTTCATCCACGTTCCTCGTGGTACGTTAACCGCGCTTGGTCTTCAAAGGTATGAATACCGTATCTCTTTCCCATTACTGAATTAGTGGTAGATAGATCTTGGGCTTCTGGGTTGCCGCATAGTAATTTTTTTTATTTTCTGCACCGAACCCCAACAGTGGTATCTGAGCCAATCTATGCATAGTAATGCTAGTATAGGTAGAACACACGAGTTGTGATGTGTGGGCGTCGACTTTTTGATTGTTACCCTCCCACGTGTACTTGTTTATATCGCGGTATTGATTGATGAAGCTGCTCGAACCGACCTTAAACATACTCTTACACGAGACTGGTTCCACACTCGACATACGACTTGTTCCGTATAAGTGGCTAGCGGGTGTCTGTCTCTCTTTCAATAGTTGATATAGCATTTACATAAGCGGGGAGGACCGCATCTTTCGTCAGGAGAGATCCGCATTCATACAAGAGTTGATGCTCAAAGGCATGGTTGATGAACTACATGAGCTCATAGGTGATCTTGAACTGGATGTGATGTTAGAACACCTAAGGGAAGAGTTCATATCCCATGTGCGCATGTGGAAGTACGAGCTAGTCGAGGACTTACTATCCATGAAGATGGAGGAACACACTTGTCTGAATGATCACCTGGACCGCATGCTTGATGCACACAGGAGACTAGCCACCTAGTGGACTATTGGATGACGGAATCCTTTGCAATAGGAGTATTGCTTAGGTCACTTCCTCCCAGCTTCAAAGGATACATCCGGACCTGCATCATGCAAACATTTGTTCCAGTAACGAAGTATCTGATACTTGTTTTGTTTTATGAAAACAGGTCCTTCTATATGAATGATGGCTGCAAGAGAGTAGGTGACGTTACGTGTTGATGGCAAGCATGATGATGGCCGAAGAAACTCTCCCTCAAGATTTATCATACAGTTTATATTTTTTGAATAATTATTATAATCGTGGAATATGAAACTTTTATAGTGTGTCTTACATTTCGTGAGACGGTTATTCATACAAGTTTGTAACAAGTCAGTTGTTCTAAATATGGAGTCTCTCCCACCCCTCCCCCACCTGAACCCTAAAACCTTCAAGGCCGGCGATCTCCTTGGCGGTTGTTCCTCCTTCCATTCGGCTCTGACCATCTTCTTCGGTGTTTCATCCTCTTAAAGGTGATCTCCTTCTTTTCCCCTCTTCCTCCCCCATGATTCATCCCTCAGGACAATGGAAGGCCACATACTCCACGTCTCGGGATCGGGAACATGGCCGCACCAAGGTTTATGATGGATCTGTTCATCTCTGGATCAAGGAGGGACGTGTATGGCTAGTTCTCATGAATGAAAAGGGTGCTCCTCTGGTTGGGAAATTTCTCACCCAAGATGAGGTGATCTGCATTGGTGAGGAGGTCATCTACCTCTGCCCTAGAGTCCTTATTGGTGCATGTTCTGATGGCTTGGATTTCTTCTTGGTCAAGGATTTGAATGCTGGGAATATTGGATCTGGTGCTATTGCTGCTTCCCCTACCGGTGTGTGATGGCGCCTAGAAGCACTTCGTCGAGAAACCCCAAGAGAAAGGTGTGATGCAGCACAGCAGAAAGTCTTCCCTTAGTAAGAAACCGAGGTTATCGAACCAGTAGGAGGAAGGAAACGTCTCAAAGGTGTTGCAATCAACGTGGAAACCTGCACAACACAAACTCAAGACTTTGCCCCAACTAACAGTGAGGTTGTCAATCTCACCGGTTGCTGTAACAAAGGATTAACTGTATGGTGTGGAAGGTGATGATGGTTTATAGCAAGTAAACAATAACGATGGAAGATGTATCAATGGTAAAGATTGAGCCGGGGTCCATAGTTCACTAGAGGTGTTCTCCTTGGATAAACAAACATGGCATGCTGGGTAAACAAATTACAGCAGGGCAATTGATAGGACTGATCAAAGCATAGAACACCATCCAACTTCATCTATGACTAGAAGTCCACCTTTGGGTTATCATCCGAACCCCCTCCAGTATTAAGTTGCAAGCAACAGACAACTGCTTTAAGCAAAGTGTGTAAGGTAAACAATCCACTTGTTCCATGAACAAGAGACCATTGTTTCCTCCCTAGTGGCAATAGCACATCTACAACCGTAGAGATTTCTGTCACTTCCCTTGATTAAGTAGAGGCATGAACCCACTATCGAGCATAAATACCCCCTCTTGGAGTCACTAGCAACTACTTGTCCAAGATAGCAACTAACAACAGAGATCATGCAAGATCACAAACAACACAAACATGATAGATTCAAATAGACAAAACCATTAATCAATCTGACATTGTAATCTCAATATCCATCAGATCCTAGCAAACACAACAAGCATGATTACAAATAGATTAGATCTTGATCATGAACGGAGCTCACAAGATCTAGACATGAAAGCACAAGGAGGAGATACAACCATCTAGCTACTACATGGACCTGTAGTCCAAGGTGGAACTACTCACGCTTCATACCGGAGGCTGGCTTGGTGAAGAAGAAGGCCTCCGGGATGATCTCCCCTCCGGCAGGGTGCCAGGAAGAGCTTCAGTACCCCCGATCTAGGGACGATGGTGGCGGCAGCTACAGATGGTTTCGTGGAATATTGATCGGGTACTTAGGGTTTAGGCATCGGGGGCTTCTTATAGGCGAAGAGGCGAGGCTGGGAGGCGGCCAGGGGGCCCACACCCTGCCCAGGCATGGGCCCACCCTAGGCCGCGCCTGGGGGGTGTGGCCACCCTGTGGCGCCCCTCCGTCTCTCCTCTGGACTCCGTGTTCTCCTCGGTGAAATGTTGACTTTGCCTTTTGTCCCGTCCAATTCCGAGAATATTTCCTTACTACCTTTTCTGGAACCGATAACAATAGAAAACATGCAACTCGCACTGTGGCAACTTGTTAATAGGTTAGTACCAGAAAACATATGAAAAGAACCTCAAAGTGTGGACAAAGCAAAGCAAAGTAGATACTAAACAAGCATGGAACATTAAAAATTATAGATACATTTCCGACGTATCAAGCATCCCTAAGCTTAACTCATGCTCATCCTCGAGTAGGTAAGTGATAAAAGAATAATTTTTGAGGTGACATGCACCATAAAAACCAACATCAAACCATTTGCAACCATTGAAAGTTGGGATCAAAGAACTCTAAACATGTGCATGAAAGATGGAGTTCTAACAATAATACAAAGTAACCATGCATGCAACATGAAAGGCTACAAACAAAGATCATGAATAACATGCATTGAAAAACATTTGTTTGTTTCACATACAGAAAACATGGCATAGTGGAATTCAACTTGTCCCTCATAGAGTAGTAAATAGATGCATAGGACACCTTCAAAGTTCATAAGAGTGACTAGATACAAATAGCACAAGAACAAGTAATACCAACAATATGCATCAATCAATAAGTTTTGGGACACTGCACATAGAACTAAGAATGCCAACTATGCTCTCTTACTGGTGCCTAAAGGAAGAAGGTGGAGACTCAATAATGGTGGAAGAAAGGCCCTTCATAAAGGGAAGCAGGGATTTCAAGTTTCAAAAAGAGCTTCCAAAAATTATGGTACTTGTTAGATTTCAGCACTCATTTCCCCTATCATAAGCATCTTGAAGTGATTAAGGATAAAGTGAAAAAATTATGGAGTATATGCTTGACAAAGTATAAGTTGGCAATCACATGTCCCTTGAATACGAGGGCCGCACCTCATGCTACTCAACTTTAGTCACATGGAAGTTCTTGTCATAGTAAGTACATGTGTATCATAGAGAACCGCCAACGAGGTACCCCTTGCACATGGTACAGGAGTTATCCCATAACCAAAATGACAAGGCAAGCAGACAATGAGCATCTCAACGATCTTTTTATTTTCTATTTGCATAGGTTTTTACTGAGGATGCTTCACAGATTGCTCATTATGGTGATGCTGCAAGTTTCCACCATGATTAGGCATGGCTTAGGATAGTGGCCTAGGCGTTTCTCTAACACAAAATAGATAACTCCATGGACTTACAAGCTCCCTTTTTATTTCACACCGGCGACATCCATAGATAAAAGAGCATGATATCAACTGTGTACAAAGTACAAGTGCAATGTTGAAAACGTTCCCCATGACAGCACGGTTCTGCTAATTTCAACGTATAAGTGCAAGCATATACGACATAGATGTCACAATGGTTCAAGTTTATTAGGGTCCAGGAATATAAAGTGTGCCATCAAGTTTGTGAGAGCTTTAATCACTAAGTTTTCACATAACAAAGTACTTTTTAATTGGAAGATAGCTGAAAACAAGAATATACTTGGAATGGTGTAACACACCATGCATAGGAGTTTATAGTGGACACTTTTGAATAACTTGGTTTGTTGGGAGTTGGAAGCATGAGTAGAGATTTCTCATACAAGTGGAGGCTAGAAAAAGACTGGGACCAAACGGTGTCATCATCGTATCCGGAAGTTTTACCAAGGCAAGGGACTGCGAGATTGGAGAAGCAGCCTTTGCAGAAGCTGTCCTCTACAACAAAGAATTCAAGGAGATCCAGAGCAAGGTTGATGCCACAGAAATTCCGACATCGAAGAAGCATATTTCTGACTCCGTCCCAGCTTTCAAGGCCGACATCGAAACCAAGTCGGTGGAACTTGTGGTAGGTGATGCCTCCAAGACCACCGCCATTGGGACGAACCTGGATCCCAAATAGGAAAGCGTGCTCGTCGAGTTCCTCCATGAGAATAGGGACATCTTTGCCTGGCAACCTGCCTACATGAAAGGTGTACCTAGGGAACTTTCCAAGCACAGCTTGAATATTGATCCAAAGTGCAAACCGTTGAAACAACCTCTACGATGCTTCGGAGACGAGAAGAGACGCGCCATAGGCAAAGAGATAGCTAGGTTACTTAAGGCTAGTTTTATCCGAGAAGTCCTTCACACCCGATGGGTGGCCAATCATGTACTTGTCCCCAAAAAAGGAACCAAAGAATTAAGAATGTGTGTTGATTACACCGACTTGAACAAAGCGTGTCCCAAAGATCTGTTTGCTTTGCCTCGCATTGACCAAGTAATTGACTCGATGGCTGGCTCGGGACTTTTGTGTTTTCTCGATGCATACTCAGGATACCGCCATATAAAGATGAGGAAGTCAGACCAATTGGCCACTTCGTTCACCACACCTTATGGCATGTTTTTCTATGTCACGATGCCCTTTGGGATGAAAAACGCAGGTGCCACATACCAACGGACCATGCAACGTTGCCTACACGATAAAATTTGTTAGAACGTTCACGCCTATGTGGACGATATAGCGGTGATGTCTAAAAAGTCAAACGACTTAATCTCCGACTTAAAAGAAACCTTTGATAATCTACGGAAATACAACATGATGCTTAACCCCAAGAAGTGTGTCTTCGGGGTTCCAGCCGGCAAATTGTTGGGCTTTATCGTTTCCCAGCGTGGAATCGAGGTCAACCCGGAGAAAATCAAGGCCATCCTAAACATAAACCGTCCAACATGCCTGAAGGACATACAACGACTCACAGGCTGCGTCGTAGCAGTAAGCCGGTTCGTCAGCCGACTTGGAGAGAAGGCTCTACCATTGTACAAGTTGTTGAAGAAGGCGGACAAATTTACTTGGACGGATGAAGCAGATGCAGCATTAAAGCAGCTAAAGGAGATATTCTCTTCGGCGCCTATCCTTGCAGCACCCGAGCCTATGGAGCCTATGTTGATTTACATGGCAGCCACCAACCGGGTAATCAGCATCGTCGTCGTGGTAAAGCAGAGAGAACTAGACTATGAGTATGGAGTTCATCGGCCAGTTTACTATGTAAGCGAGGTCTTGACGGAGTCCAAGCAGCGTTACCCGCACTACCAGAAGCTAGCTTATGGAGTGTTCCTTGCTTCTCGGAAGCTAAGGAACTACTTCCAGGAGCACCCTATCACAGTTGTGAGAAAATCTCCACTATCCGACATCAACAACAACGACGCTACAGGAAGGGTCGCAAAGTGGGGCATTGAACTTTCCGCCTTCGAGATCACCTACAAGAGACGCGATGCTATCAAATCACATATCTTTGCGGATTTTATTGCAGATTGGATGGAAATGCCAGATGCTACCCCTATGACAGAGCCAGAATACTGGGTGATGCACTTTGACAGATCAAAGCTACTCAATTGCTCGGGGGCTGGTGTACTACTACAGTCACCAAATGGGGAGAAGCTACACTACGTTATGCAGATCCACTTCGAGGCTAAGAACAACATGGCGGAGTACGAAGCACTCATTAACGGACTACGCATAGCCAAGGATATTGGAATCAAGCACATAGTTTGCTGTGGATATTCCGACTTGGTTGCCCAGCAGGTGGCTGGCACCTGGAACACGTGGAAACCTATGATGGTGGCATATCGAGACGAAGTGGACGAGATATCCAAGAGCTTATTGGGCTACGAAGTCAAGTATGTACCTAGGGAGAAAAATGAGGTGGCTGATCTGATGTCAAAGCTTGGATCTGGGCGCAAACAAATTCCGCCTGGCGTTTTTCTGGAGCATCTACGGACACCATCCTTGAAGGGAGCGGACCTCAAGAACCCGGATAGAATTTATTCTTTCGTTCACACAGTGACAAATATCCCTCTAGCTTGGACAAAACCGTTCATGGAATATCTCGTACATGGAACTTTGCACATCGACGAGGTCGAAAGTCGGCAAATAGTACATCGATCAAAGGGCTATACCATAATCAATGGATAGCTCTACAAAAGAAGCACCACTAGTGTATACCTTAAGTGTGTTTCCTAGCAAGAAGGTATCGACATCCTTCGTGAGATTCATCTCGGAGATTGCGGGCATCACACCGCTCCTTGATCACTGGTCTCCAAATCCTTCCAGCAAGGATTCTACTGGCTGACCGCGAAAGCGGACGCCGACAAGCTTGTTGAGACATGCATGGGATGCCAGTATTATGCCCGACAACCCCATGTTCGAGCTGAAGAATTGCGAACAATACCAATAACTTGGCCGTTTGCAGTCTGGGGGCTAGGCATGGTCAGTCCATTACAGACGACACCATGTGGGTTTATGCATCTGCTTATAGCAGTTGATAAATTCACCAAATGGATAGAAACTAAACCCATTAAAAATCTTGATGGTGCAACTGCCCTTAAGTTTGTCCGAGGTCTAGTGGTGAGATTTGGTCTCCCACATAGCATTATCACCGACAACGGCAGCAACGTGTCACTCGGAGAAGTGGAAGCTTATTGTTGGGAGAAGGGCATCCGACTTGACCTAGCATCTGTGGCACACCCATAGTCCAATGGCCAAGTTGAGCGAGCCAATGGATTAATTCTGCAGGGAATCAAGCCATGTCTTGAGGCACCGCTACATAGAGAAGCTGGGGCCTGGGCAGAGGAATTACCATCTGTGCTGTGGAGTTTACGAACTACACCCAACAGATCTACCGGCTACACCCCTTATTTCATGGTATATGGAGCAGAATCCATCTTGCCTTTCGACATCCTTCATGATTCACCAAGAGTTGCCGCCTACGACGAAGATGGCGCTAAAGAATCCAGGCGCCTAGATGTGGACATTCTCGAGGAAGAGCGCGTATTGGCATGCCAAAGATCCGCCATCTAATAGAAGAAGCTACATAGCTACCATAGTCCCCGCGTTCGGCATCGCTCGTTTAAAGAGGTCACACAAATTATCTCCGCCATGGGAAGGACCGTTCATCATAAGCAAGGCGCTGCTCAATGGGTCTTACTACCTCGTTGAAAACCGTGAACTTGAGGATAGACCCAGCGAAGATCATAAGCGTAAGCGACGTGACCCGGATGATAACTACCCGGAGCTTGATCGGCCATGGAACATAGCACAACTACGTCCTTTTTACACTTAGCATATTTTTTATCTACTCTGTACTTCTTATATGATCAATGAAATAAAGCTCTCTGGTTCACTCATATTCTTGAGTCTTTTACCTCCTTTAGTGTTCATTTTTGGATCTTATAAAACCTTTATGCGCAAGCTTTGCATTTGCACTTGTGAAAATTCCGCCTACGGGCGTTAGCTTAAGTTTTCTGGTCTACACGTTCTTTGTTGTTTTTATGTGGATTCTGGAGTAGTGACTTTTGGCACTTGTTGTCGGCGATTTTGTGCTTAGGTTTTTGACGGTGCCATTGGGCATCATCACCTGAGTGCATGGTTCCGACTACGAGTCTTCCGACTCATGAAAGGTCAAGCATAAGAACCGAAGTAATGGATAAGCCAGCACTTGCTTAAAAAATATTTACACGCTGGAACTAGTACTTGAGTAGCAGGAAAATTACAACTATTGTTATTCCGCCTTAAGTTAACACAGTAGTTTTTCCGCATACACCAATCCAGAGGAAACAAATATTACAAAGTGTTTTTTCATTCCTCTGGCGCAGGAGACTTTGATGCAACATCGTCAGCAGCAGGAGAGCCATCTTGTTCATCTTCAAAGTCGATGGTCTTGAGGGACTTGGAGGAACTCGAATGATCGTCGTCAGTGATCTCAAGAGGCACGAAGACGTTGTGATCAACCAACTCGGAAACCTTGGTGTCAAAACCCGCGAGCGATGCCCAGATAGCCTTATGGTCAATCTACTGGCCTTCATCGTCTACGTCGGGACAACCCAAGGTCACTGTGTTGATGTGAGCGTTCTCATAGTGGGCCTTGATCATTGCCAACGACATTCTTGCGCTAGCCCGGGTACATGAAGCTTTCCATCTTACGATATGCTCGGGGATTGACGCAAGATCTCCGAGTACTTCATCACGGAATCCACCACCTTGATGTTGATGTTGAGGGGCCTGGCGATCTCCTTGGCTTGCTTGACGGTGGTGCTGATGAAGTTGCCAGCGAGAACCATGCATTCCTTTAGCGGAGGAGGCGAATTGGTCAAACCAATAGGAGCTACATTTCCGACAAACAAAGGAGCACATGAGTTCAGTAAACACAAACAATTCGGATTACTTGGCATACAGAAACACAATACGGAGATTTCTTACCAAATATGCTCGCCTCCGCCTACTAAAGTGTCTCCGCAATGGAGTCCCGCTCTTGTCGTAGAATCTTGTAAGCCTCAAGGTTACATTGATTCTGCTCATCGGCAGCTTTCTTCTGCTCCTTGAGGATCGCAATTTCCTCCTTCAGGCGGTTCATCTCCATGTTGGCGGACTCCTGTAGGGCCTTCATGGATTCCTCGTGCATCTTCAGAGTGTCGGTTCTCGCCTGCATAAGGATCTTGTTCTCTCTATCCAGCAACTCAATGTGGTTGGATTGCTCGACAATGTCCTTGGCCTTGGAAATGGTTTCTGCAAGTCGGAGAAATAACAGCACACAATGAGTAGTTGGAGAGTGATGGCACAAGACCAAGTTTGATGGCGAAATTGAAAGGAAAAAACAGACTCTTGCTCTGGGTGATTTGTTCCTTCAAGAAAGCAGTTTTATCCTTTTTAGCTTCCAGCTCAGCGTGCATCTTGTGGAACTTCTCGTTGGTGACGCCTCTTCGAGCATTCTCATTCTATGGAAACAAGTTCAAAGTTACTTAGTCTACTTGAAGCATCTAGCCGAATAAATATACACCTAGAGGCTTGGGGGCTACAGTGAGAGTTTTTAACTCGGCAAATATGCTTAGTATTTCTTTAAGCATCCAGTCGGAACTAATTCTGTTTCAACTAGAGGCTTGGGGGCTACAGTATTGAAATTTACAAACACTGCATATGCTACTCTGAAAGTATCTAGTCGGAATAATTCATTTAATCTACATACTTAGGGGCTACAGTGAGAAGTTTTCTAGCTTAGTCACTCTTAGAGCATTTAGATGCAAATACCTGTGGTTTTCTGTCTAAATCCTCGGGGGCTACAGTGGGATACTCATATGAAATGCAAAAGGCAAATAAAACTTACAAGTGCGATGATCTTGAGATTCGTGGCGCTCTCGGAAAATAACTTGCTGAAGGAAAGACTATTTCCTCGCAAGATATCCGCTTGCCTGAGAAGCTCCTCAAGGCCGCAAGTCAAAGAAGTTGGCGCTGCACCAGGAGCCAGAGTTGAGCTACTCGGCGTAAGCGCCGGGTAGACAATATTTGGAAGCTCTATTGGTGTCCTGGGTGCAGAAGTGCCACCTTTGGAAGACGTTCCGCCTACCACCATCGCCTTACCGCTACCGATGACATCCTTAGCCGGAGCTTCAGCCATTTTGGTCGCGGTGCTTTCTTGTGTCGCTTGCTCGTCGACAAGGACAAGATCCGCGGAGACACCTAGATCCACTTCCATGGCGGAAGGGCCAGATGCCACCATAGCCGGAGATCTTGTCGGTGCGGCAGCAGGCTTGACGATGGGAGTGATGGGGGCGATGGCAGGAGACGCTTGGTGCAACATATCCTTGATATTTTTAGAAGCTCCCAATATTTTGGAGGACTTCTTCAAACTTAAACTGGCCATCTTCCTGAAACGTGCAAAAGTATAAGTACAGGAATAAGACGAACAATGGAGAATGTCGGAAGGAAATAAGCTTACACAACGGTGGGTGCCTTGGTGAAAGGGATGTCGGTAATCTTTCTTTTATCCGCCTCCAGGGCGGCAGTGGACTTCTTGGAGACTCTACTCTCCGTCTTCTTATTCTTGCCTCCGTCGGCAGCGTCAGAGGTGGAGCTCTTCCGCTTTCGTGCCAATGGAACATCGTCGTCGGACACGACAGTGACTTCCTTCATCTTGGGGTCATAGATTTGGACAGCCATGCTATCCTCCTCTAGACTTTTAAGCTTTTAAGTGAAATCCCAAAGTGGTTAGATGAGATAGTAATGGCTAGACGGAAGAATTGGAGTATATGTCATACACGGAAAATAAACAGGTACCTCTAGGCACTTGCCCTCTATGAACATGTCATAGGTGATGGCGAAGCCGCGCTTCCTGTACTTCACCTTGACGATGTACTTGAGGCGGAGCTTGATGGAGTCACTCGAGAAGTTGTCCTCGGAGATGCGGAGGCTATCCTTCATCTCCTTGGTATACTGGTGCAATAGCTTCACGCGGTGCTGCAGAGGCTGGATCCGCCTGACGAACCAGCACATGGCTAGGTACAACCCGGTCAGACCCGTCTCTACGAACCACTCTATCCGCCTTATGGCGCGGGAAGCATCATTGTCGGAGGGAAGGGTGGCCTAGGATCTCCATGTCGGGGCTTCAGTGGCGGCCCCATCGACGAAGTCCGGGTATGTTCCTTCTCGTCTAGCTAGAGGGATATCTAGGCCGTAGAAGTATGTACGTTGCCAGTTCTTGCAGGACTCGTGGCCGACGATGTCGGGGAACCGCCGGCCAGACCGGATCTTAAAACTAATTCTTCCGCAATTCCTGAGCTCGTCCTTGTTTGCCCCGGCTTCCCTCTTGACGGTAAAGAAATAAATGAATAGGTCTAACCTAGGTCTAATCCCTAGATAGCCCTCACAAAGCGCTACATAGTTTCTAAGCGCCAGGATGCTATTGGGGGAGAGGTTCTGAGGTTGAACCCGATAATGGTTGAGGATAGCAAGGAAGAAGTCGGAGATCGGAAAGGAAACACCGCATACTAGTTGCGCTTTTAGGTACACCTCTCCGGCTTGGGGAGAAGGAGTGACCTCGCCGGCCGGCGCCGCTCGCCAGATGAGCCCCTCTGTCGCGGGGAGGTAAACTTCAGCGAGCAGCTCCCTCATATCACCATCGGTGATATCGGAGCCGCGCCAATCTCCCTCGTGGGAGTCGCCCTCCTCCTCCAGCGGCTCCAGCCCCGCTGGAATATGGTCGTCGCCGTTGGTTTCCACCACCGCGGACCGCGGCACCACCACGCCCTCTGGAGGCACATGGACGGAGCTTGCCGGCTTGGCCGCGCTCTCGTTAGTCGGCGCCATGGACGGAGTAGAGCTGTTTCTAGCCATTGGAGTGAGAGGAGAGAGGTGACTGGGAGATTGGGAAGAAGTTAGGGTTTTTCGCATGCGCGCGGAGAGCTCGGGGAGGTGTTCGCAGTAGGAAGACGATGACACAGGGAAGAATGAGGTGAAAACATAAAATCTGCCATGGTTGAAATTTATAACCCCTAGCGTCAAGATTCGTGCAAAGTGATCGAATGGTTGCTGCGTGGACAACGCGTGTATGCGCGTGCGCGGAAATTTTGCCACGTTCCCAACCGCCGCCGCCAATGGTTCGTATCCTTCGCGCGGGAAAAATGGACATCATTGTGTTCTCTGCATGTGTGAGTTACGAGGCATTGCTGACCTATTGTCTATGTTGCTCTAGCTGACACGGGCATGTGAGCCATCCCATCGGAAGATTCTGGCATGGACGGATCCAGTCCGGCTACGAGAAGAGTACGATGGAAGATTAAGCATTTCTCCGACTTACAAAGTTGAAAACGGAGAGCATTGTAGAGTTCTTGGGAGGACTACAAGATATTGCTTGACGATTTGCCGACATTCACATAGACGGAGCATTCAACCTGAAGAGGCAAGACGGCGAAAGATCTCGGAGTTCTCCGGGGGCTACTGTTGGGGATATGCTATATGGGTATCCTCATAGCATGTCTCTAATCCGGATAACCCGGGTGGCCCACAGTTGGTAGCATGGCCCATGGCCTGCTAGGCGGCCCAGTTATATGAATCCAGAAGGGAGGCCCATGTCGGATAAAGGAAGGCTACTGAGGAGTCACCGACGTACCCAGAGCCTTGGAGTGCAAGACACGCTAGACTAGTTGTATGCAGTGTAGGGCTCTATAACCTGTCCGGCTAGGACTTTCCCTGTAACCCTAGGATCTGGTGACTATATAAGTCGGACCTATGGGAGCCTTTAGGGCACCAATTAACTCATACCTCGCACAACTAACCGATCCCTGTAACTCGGCGTATAGCCATTATAGTGATTTATAGCATGAGTAGGATTCCGCCACCGTTGTGGGATCTGGACCTGGGTAAGCTGTGTTACCTCGTACCTGTCAACCATCCGCCTTACCCCACGTCTCTAAACATGCATTGTGAGGACCCCTCCATGGCATACTCGTTGGCAATACCACGACAAGCAACCAACTAAGGGAGCAATAATGGCCATAATCATGCAGAGCGACAAAACATTACTAATCAAAGCACATAGTGGTACTACAAGTCAAGGAATAAATGATCATAGAGGCTATGGTGACTTGTTCATAGTCATAACATGGTGTTATCATGTGCCAAGTCATCCCAAACAAAACATCAAAGGAGAATACCACAATACTATGCTTCTGTATGCTAAAACAACACATGATTCCTTCAAGGCACACTAAGCAATCCCAATTGTTTGGAACAAGTCATGCTATAGAAATAATCACTAAGCATAAGGTCAAAACAACACCTATCATGACATGCTAAAGTCTAAGTCACAGTCAATGCAAACTCCTCTTGCACTTCTCAAGCAAGAACTTTCTACTCCTTTCCAACACCAATCGACTTATTTTAAACAACACGGCGAGAACAGGGGTCAAACTACTTTATTCAAGCAAACTAAACAAACTAAGCAAAGAAAATGAAAATTAACACGCTCTGATAACAACACAACAGTGCATGAAACAATAAAAACGAAGTGTCTAGAAAGACCTGAGCTTTTTATTGATGAAGAAGGGGATGCCTTGGGCATCCCCAAGCTTTGACGCTTGTACCTCTTGGATATTTCTTGGGGTGACACCAGGGTGGCATCCCCAAGCTTGAGATTTTGTCCATTCTTCATCTCATTACATCATTCTCTCTCCACACCTGAAATTTTTCCTTCATACAAAACTTCACACAATCTTCATTAGCAACATTAGTGTATTCAAAAGATAATAGACCTTTGGGTTTAGCTTTAGAACAGCAAACCTTTTCACTAAAAACAAAATCTATTGTAGCAACTCCTTCAAAAAGCTCAATTTCCCCAAAAAGAACCCAAAAAGGAATCAATAAGAAGCAAATACAAATAACGGCAGAAATCTGTCAAAATAGACCAGCAGGTAGAAACTGATATTTTCAAAAATCTTATGTTGCTCAAATCAAAAAGTGTTGAACTAACGAAAGTTATCTAACATACTAGGGGATTTATTATTAATTTTTCATCTCAATCCGACTTACAAAGACTCCTCACGAATTTTTATGGTGGAGGACAAAAATCTGTTTCGGGACAACAACTCCCCAAATCTTACTTCCCTCTTATTAGAGGTCATTATTGGCACAAAAAGCAAACAAAAAGGATAAGGATAGGTCATTACTAAATTAATAACTTCCAAGACTCAAGGAAACTCTTGGGTTATCTCCCAACAAGTAATTTTCTTTAACGCCTTTAAGTTAGGCACAAGAAGCAAGAAATCAAGTATTTTCAAATGAGGAAGCATTAACATCAAATCTTGCTTTCAAAGGAGGAGCAAAAAGCAACTTCTCTCTCCTCATATGGAAGTGTTCAATACCTTTCTTGAATGTAAATCGATATTTAATGGTGCCTTCTTTCATATCAATGATGGCACCAATAGTTCTAAGAAAAGGTCTTCCCAAAGTAATAGGACAAGAAGCATTGTATTCAACATCCAAAACATAGAAATCAACAGGGACATAAGCATTGTTAACCATAATGAAAACATCATTAATACTCCCCATGAGTTTCTTCTTAGCATTATTATTAAGTGGGACATCCAAATAACAATCTTCTAAAGGTGGCAAATCAAGCATTTCATAAATCTTCCTAGGCATAATAGAGATACTAGAACCAAGATCACATCAAGTTTTGAGATTAAAGTCATTCACTTGCATATTAATAATGGGTTTCCAACTATGTTCTACTTTCCTAGGAATAGAAGCTTTGTGTTTTAACTTCTCTTCCTTGATCTTAACAAGAGCATCTGTAATGTGTTTGGTGAAAGCAACATGCATATCACTAGCATCAGGACTTCTAGCAAGCTTTTGCAGGAACATAATCACTTCAGAAATATTGCAACCATCAAGATAAAAGTAAAACTTAGCATCACTAGTAGTAGACTCATTGGGATTAGGAATTGTAGGAGGAGTAATAGGGACTTCTTGTGGTTTAGTGGCATCCATATTGGTGGTGGTGATGGTACACACACTATTATTTCTAGCAATTTCAGCTTCTCTTTCCCACTTAGCATGCAGTTGGGCTAACAGTCTAACATTTGCATTAATAGTAACTTGTATGGAATGAGTAGCAGAAAAGGCACTTTCATGGTTTCAGGTTTAGCAGCCATTTTATTAATCAAAGAGGACTGTGCTTCAGACAAAGAGGAAATATTTTTCTCAACATTTAAAAGCTTTTCCTCCATAGTCTTGTTGAAAGTGGTTTGTTTAATAATAAAGTCTTTGAGTATGACTTCAAGTTTAGAGGGGGCACTTCTAGCATTGTTGGAGTTTCCATAGGTATTGCCATTATTAGGAGGATAAGGCCTATAATTGTTGTTACTACCAAAATTATTCCTATAGGCATTGTTGTTGAAATTGTTGTTTCTAATGAAGTTCACATCAACTTGATCTTCATGAGCAACCAAAGAGGCTAAGGGAACATTATTAGGATCTAAAGGAGCTTTCCCATTAACAAGCATAGCCATAATAACATCAATCTTATCACTCAAAGAGGAGGTTTTTCAACAGAATTTACCTTCTTACCATGTGGAGCTCTCTCAGTGTGCCATTCAGAGTAATTAACCATCATATTATAAAGGAGTTTTGTTGAAGCACCCAAGGTGATGGTCATAAAGGTACCTCCAGTAGATGAATCCAACAGGTTTCTTGAAGAGAAGTTCAAACCTGCCAAAAAAGTCTGGCTAATCATCCAAGCAGTGAGTCCATGAGTGGGACAATTCTTAACCAAAGATTTCATTCTTTCCCAAGCTTGAGCAACATGTTCATTATCAAGTTGTTTAAATTTCATAATATCACTTATCATAGATATAATCTTAGAAGGAGGGTAGTACTTTCCAATAAAAGCATCTTTTCACTTAATCCAAGAATCAATACTATTTCTAGGCAAGGATAGCAACCATTCTTTAGCTTTTCCTCTCAAGGAGAAAGGAAACAACTTGAGCTTAATAATATCTCCATCTACATCCTTATACTTTTGCATCTCACAAAGTTGAACAAAGTTATTGAGATGGGCAGCATCATCATCAGAACTAGCACCAGAAAATTTCTCTCTCATCACAAGATTCAACAAAGCAGGCTTAATTTCATAAAAGGTAGCATCAGGAGCATGTGGAGAAATAGGAGTGCTTAGAAAATCATTGTTGTCTGTGCTAGTGAAGTCACACAACTTGGTGTTGTAAGTAGAGTTCATTTTGGCAAAAGAGCAAGCCAAAACAACAAAAATAACTAGAGCAGGAACTAATTTTTTTGTGTTTTTGATAAGGGAAAGCAAACCAAACTAAACTAATTTTTTTGGAGTTTTTGATAAAAAGAGGCAAACAAAACCAAACAAAATAAACTAATCAAACTAAAAACAAAGTAAAGAGAAATGTTGAGGAGGACTCCCCTTGTGAAGACGTCCTTAGCCTCCCCAGCAACGGCGCCAGAAAAAGGCTTGATGAGTGCAGCAACACTTCATTGGGAGACACCAAGAGGAAGGTATGATGAGCACAACAGCAAGTTTTCCCTTAGTTAGAAACCAAGGTTATCGTGTTAGGTTGATCTCCCGTTTGGTCCAACGGCCCGAAAAACTTGGTCTTGCGCCCTGATCGGGGGCGCCCAACCCTACATGGTTGGTGGGCCCCTATGGCAACGCTATAAAGAGGAGGTGGGGGGCGAGGCACGCAACACGAGGTTCGTCTGTGCCACCGCTCTCCCCACCTACACATCCCTACCGATCTAGGGTTAGCGCTAGTCACGGGAAGCTCCACCGACGCTCTGCCTAGTTTCTTTAGCCATGCTCTCGCCGTCGACCAAGATGGCCAATGGGTCATCGAGCTCCATCACCGGAGAAGGTATCCACTCTCACCTCTCTCTCTCTCTCTGCAAGATCGAACCACATAGCTAAGCCTACCGACTAGATCTCGAGCAAAGCAAAACTAACAATGGTATCAGAGCCACTACTCGTGTATGATTTCAAAGGCAAAGAATAGTTAGAGGATTAGGGTTTCTAGAAGCGCCGCCGCGAGGCTGCGCCATTCCTCTCGATCCCGACACATCGGCAAGCCGAGGTCGGGAAGAAGAACCCCCAATAGATTGAAACCCTAACCTCTAAGATCCAACCAAAACCTTTTTTCAGGAAGAAAGAGTCAAAGAAAAAACCATAGATCCCGTACTGCCCCTAGTTGTTTCCTCCCTAGTTCCTCCTGATTCGAAGCAGAAAGAAAGCAAACAAAAGGAAGGGGAACCCCAGATCCCAAAACCCCACAAAAAAGTTAGCCGGCCTCCACCAGGAAAAGGGCACCGCCTCTGGCCACTTGACGGTGACGCGTTCACCAACAGGTGCTCGCGCATGCTGGCAAAGGGCTAGGGGGCGCCGTCGACCACATGCATTTGTTGCTCTCTCTGCATCTGGTGCAAAGGGGGGTAGGAGGGATAAGGGGCTAGCAGTAGGTGGAGGGGAAAGGGGTCACAGGAGAGGGAGGGGCCCTTCGCCGACTGTGCCAGGCGCCGCCGCCTCGCCTCACGCCGCATGCCGCCAGAGAGCAACGCTCGCGAACAGAACAGAGGGTCAGGGGAGAATGGTGTTAGGGTTTTCGACGGGGCGTTAGGGGTTGTTTTGATCTGGCGAGATGAGAGTGTGACCGTCGGATGCTGGTCAGATGCATCGGACGGTCGTGATCTGCTGTGGTGGGCGGCGCCAAGGTGCCGCTGTTAGGCTGGTGGGGCAAGCGGCCGCATAGACGCTTCTTGAGCGCGTGCGCGTTAGATAGAATAGCGACATGTGCCATGGGCCTCACGTAATGGGCAAGGCTGCGCTTAGTATAGGCCCAAAAGGGCATCTTTAAGCACAGTTTTGTTCGTTTATTTATTTTCAGAAGTTGTTTTTACTGTTTTTAATAGTTTTTTCAACCTTTTTTCTATAGCAATTTTTCCAACTAAATTTTGTGTAGAAAAATAGTATATTAACACTAAAAACTATGTAAAGAAGTAAAGTTGTTGTCTTTTTATTATTCATGATATTCCGCTGCAAGTTTTAATTGCTTAGATGCAATAAAGAGATAATTATTTTTTAATAGTGATTATTTTATTTGATGACCAACGTTGTTAGTAAAAAATTCACTATGAATAGTAAGTTTTATTCATATTAGTTATATTTCTGCCCAACGGTGATGTAGTATTAATATGGAGAAGTTTCATGTTTTAATTTTACCAACGTTGAATTAACTCGTCTTGATGATATTTTGCTTTCAGGAAATCCTATGAGTTTCATCTCGGCTATTGATCCTCTCAATGGAGGGAACTACGGCTCATGGCGAGAGAAGATTGAGATGGGGCTTGCTCTGCTTGACCTCGACCTGACACTTGTTGAGACTTGTCCCAAAGAAACTGTTGACCCCGTGAGGGGCGAAAAAGAAAGTGAAGAGGAACTTCCAGGTTTCCAAGCCCCAAGGTAAACCTCAGGGGCATCCCTCTTCTTCTAGGCCGCATGGAAAGGCTCCTGAACACCAGGCACAGGAAGTGGACAAGGACACCTGCAAGTGGTGCAAACAGAAGGGCCACTACATGAGTGACTGTGTGGCTTTGCTGAAGTATCTGTGCAAGAATGGTGAGGATTTAATTAATTTTGTTGATGAATCCTTATTTTTAAGTTATGCAAAATCTACTTGGTGGATTGACTCAGGTGCGACTGTTCATGTTGCCAATTCATTACAGGGATTTCGTATGAGAAGGACCCTGCAAAGAGGAGAAAGAAGTATTAAAGTAGCAAACGGCGTTCAAGATGAAGTCGAAGCCATTGGAGATCTTCCATTAGAGTTGTCGAATGGCTTTGTACTTTTATTAGGATATGTGCTTTATGTACCCTCTTTGCATCGAAACTTAATAAGTGTATCGCGCTTAGACGATTGTGGTTTTGCTTGCCCTTTTGGCGATGGACAATGTAAGATCAAGCTTAATAATCAGATTGTTGGTCTTGCCTTCATACAAGATAAGCTTTATTTGTTATCACTTTGTGAGAATGTGAATCAAATAAGCGCTGAGAATGAGAATGCCTCCTCATCCCTGAATGGAAAGAGTAAGAGGAAAAGAATTGATGAAGTCTCATCGAAATTATGGCACTGTCGTTTAGGCCATATTTCGAGGGGGAGAATAGAACGTTTAGTAAAAGAATCAATTCTACCGCCACTAGAATTTTCAAATTTAGAGCAATGCATCGATTGCATTAAAGGAAAGTTTGTAAAGAACATTAAGAAATGCGCCAAAAGAAGCACATGAGTATTAGAAATAATTCATACAGATATATGTGGTCTGTTTCCTGTGACATCTGTGGATGGCTATGACTCTTTCATAACATTCACGGATGATTATTCGCGTTATGGTTACATTTATCCTATTAAAGAACGTACAACAGCATTGGATAAATTCAAGGCTGAAGTTGAAAATCATCATAGTTTAAAGATTAAAGTAGTAAGGTCCGACCGTGGAGGCGAATATTACGGCCGGCATACCCCATATGGCCAAGTTCCTAGACCCTTTGCAAGGTTTCTCCAGGAACATGGTATAGTCGCCCAGTATTCAACATCGGGGGAGCCTCAGCAGAATGGAGTAGCTGAAAGACGAAACCGTACCTTGATGGATATGGTTAGAAGCATGTTAAGTTATTCCACCTTACCGATTGGTTTGTGGATGGAGGCGTTAAAAACTGCCATTCACATACTTAATCGAGTTCCCAGTAAATCAGTGTCTAAAACACCATATGAGTTATGGACTAGTCGCGTACCTTCACTCAATTATTTGCGAGTGTGGGGTTGTCCATATGAGGCAAAGCTCTTCAACCCAAGCCTTGGGAAGTTAGATCCCAAGATAGTAAGTTGCCATTTCATTGGCTATCCAGACAAGTCAAAAGGTTATCGTTTCTATTGTCCAGACAGAATTACTAAGTTTGTAGAAACGAGGCATGCTGTGTTTATGGAGGATCAGATGATCAGGGGGAGCATGGTATCCCGAGAAATCAACCTTGAGGAGAAGCGGGTGCATGCACCCACTCTGATGATTCAGGAACCAGTTTTCTCGATACCTGCTGCTGCACCGACACAGGATAATGTCGATGAGACACCTGTTGTTGGTTCTCCTGTGGTAACAATGAATGAAAATGAAGACCCTATTACCACACATGAGGGAGAGCCGCAACAGCCCCACATAGAGAATGTTCCAGAAGGCGAGACCCTTAGAAGGTCTCAAAGAACTAGAAAGCCAGCTATTCCTAACGATTTTGAGATCTATGTCAGTGAAGAAGTTCAAATGGAGGGTGATCCCACCACATTTGAAGAAGCCATTAAAAGTCCTCACTCATCAAAGTGGCTTGAAGCCATGGAAGATGAGATGAGATCCATGAGTAGCAACAAAGTCTGGGATTTAGAAAAAATTGCTAAAGGAGCCAAAATGGTAGGCTGTAAATGGGTCTACAAAACCAAATGTGACTCTAGAGGGAATATTGAAAGATATAAAGCACGACTTGTTGCTAAGGGCTTCACCCAAAGAGAAGGAATAGATTAAAATGAGACATTTTCTCCAGTCTCAAGTAAGGATTCTTTCAGAATCATAATGGATTTAGTGGCACATTATAATTTAGAATTGCATCAGATGGATGTAAAGATGGCATTCCTAAATGGAGACTTGGAAGAAAATGTTTACATGGCACAGCCCAAGGGTTTTGTCGTGGAAGGAAAAGAACATATGGGATGTCGTCTGAGGAAGTCCATTTATGGATTAAAACAGGCCTCCAGGCAATGGTACTTAAAGTTCCATGAAACAATAAGAAAGTTTGGGTTCGATGAGAATGAGGAGGACAATTGCGTATATGCAAAGTTCAAGAATGGGAAATTCATTTTCCTCATCCTGTATGTGGATGATATTCTACTCGCTAGTAGTGATGTTAGTCTACTATTGGAGACGAAGAAGTTCTTGTACTCGAACTTTGATATGAAAGATCTTGGTGAAGCTTCATTCATTCTAGGAATTGAAATTCACCGAGATAGAGAAAATGGGGTTTTAGGGTTATCGCAAAAGGCATACTTAGAGAAGATTCTGAAGAAGTATAGTATGCATGCGAGTAATCCTACGCCTGCTCCTATAGTCAAGGGCGATAGATTTGGGAACTTTCAGTATCCTAGGAACCAATATGAGATCGATCAAATGAAAGCGGTTCCATATGCTTCTGCTGTCGGAAGCTTGATGTATGCTCAAGTATGTACACGCCCTGACTTAGCTTTTGTTACCGGGGTACTTGGCAGATTCCAAAGTAATCCAGGGATAGACCACTGGAAAATGGTGAAGAAGACATTGCATTATGCAAAAGGCACAAAAGGCCTCATGCTAACATACCGAAGAACTGATTCCCTTGAGATACAAGGGTATTCATATGCAGACTATGCGGGAGATGTAGATGAAAGAAAATACACGTCAGGATATGTATTTACTCTCGCAGGTGGAGTTATATCGTGGAAAAGCTCCAAGCAAACCATCACAGCATCGTCCACGATGGTAGCTGAGTATGTAGCATGTTATGAGGCCACGGGGCAGGCAAATTGGTTAAAGAAGTTTATTCCCGGGTTGAGAATGGTAGACATCATTCAAAGACCACTCAAGATGTACTGCGACAATGAGCCAGCAGTATTCTATGCTCACAACAATAAGTCAAGTGTTGCTGCCAAACACATTAACATTAAGTTTTATGTTGTGAAAGAAAGAATCCAGGATCATACCATAAGTTTGGAGCATATAAGTACAAAAGAAATGCTCGCGGATCCGCTCACAAAAGTCTTACCACCCAGTGTGTTCAGAGAACACTTAGCCGACATGGGTTTAAGGGAAAGCCTATGATACCTAGATATTAAGGGCCTAGAACAAGAATCTGTTTCAAAATAGAGAGGTGTATAGTGGTTGTTGAATCTATGGTACGTAACTGACCATTATGACGATACATGCTCTATATGTTGATCTGTGATGAAATGGGTACCAAAGTAGAAGTTTAAAGTATAAGTTGAATGAAAGATGAGATCAAGGGGGAGAATGTTAGGTTGATCTCCCATTCGGCCCAACGACCCGAACAACTTGGTCTTGCGCCCTGATCGGGGGCGCCCAACTCTACATGGTTGGTAGGACCCTATGGCAGCGCTATAAAGAGGAGGTGGGGGCCAGGGCATGCAACACGAGGTTCGTCTGTGCCGCCGCTCTCCCCACCTACACATCCCTACCGATCTAGGGTTAGCGCTAGTCAAGGGAAGATCCGCCGCCGCTCTGCCTAGTTTCCTTAGCCACGCTCTCTCTGTCAACCAAGATGGCCAACGGTTCATCGAGCTCCATCACCGGAGAAGGTATCCACTCTCCTCTCTCTCTCTCTCTCTGCAAGATCAAACCACATAGCTAAGCCTACCGACTAGATCTCGAGCAAATCAAAACTAACATATCGAACTAGTAGGAGGAAGGAAACAACTCAAAGGTGTTGCTAGCAACTTGGAGACCTGCGCAACACAAACTCAAGACTTTGCCCCAACGAACAGTGAGGTTGTCAATCTCACCGGTTTGCTGTAACAAAGGATTAACTGTATGGTGTGGAAGGTAAAAGTGGTTTGCAACAAGTAAACGCTAAACAGTGGAAGATGTATCAATGGTAAAGATTGGATCGGGGTCCATAGTTCACTAGAGGTGTTCTCCTTAGATAAACAAACATGGCATGCTGGGTAAACAAATTACAGCAGGGCAATTGACAGGACTGAGCAAGGCATAACAATGCAATACTAATCATCAAGATCCTATGAGATTCGATTAGGCAATACAACAAGATACATAGACCGCCATCCAACTGCATCTATGACTAGAAGTCCACCTTTGGGTTATCATCTGAACCCCCTCCAGTATTAAGTTGCAAGCAACAGACAACTGCTTTAAGAAAAGTGTATAACATAAACAATCCAGTTGTTCCATGAACAAGAGACCGTTGTTTTCTCCCTAGTGGCAACAACACATCTACAACCTTAGAGATTTCTGTCACTTCCCTTAGATTATATAGAGGCATGAACCCACTATCTAGCATAAATACCCCCTCTTGGAGTCACTAGCAACTACTTTTCCAAGATAGCTACTAATAACGGACAGCATGCAAGATCACAAACAACACAGACATGATAGAATCAAATAGACAAAACCATTAATCAATCTGACATAGTAATCTCAATATCCATCGGATACCCGCAAACACAACATGCATGATTACAAATAGATATCTTAATCATGAAGGAACCTCACAAGATCTAGACATGAAAACACAAAGGAGGAGATACAACCATCTAGCTACTACATGGACCCGTAGTCTAAGGTGGAACTACTCATGCTTCATACCAGAGGCTGGCATGAAGAAGAAGAAGGCCTCTGATGACCCACAAGTATAGGGGGTGTATCATAGTACTTTCAATAAATAGGAGTGTCGATCCCAATGAGGAGCAGAAGGTGTTGACTAGCGGTATGGAGCAGGAAATCTCTGTAAATACTTAGCAAACGGATTTTTAGGGGTTTTCTGATAAATCAACAAAACAAAGTGCAAGTAATAAAGACAACGACCAACTGCAGCAAGTGGCCCAATCCTTTCTTAGCAAACGACAAGCCGGTGGAAATACTTATAAGGACCAAACGTTCTCGAGGACACATGGGAATTTTGTCAAGTGATTTCGCTTCATATAGCTAAGTACTCTTCTCTGGTGTTGTTAGTGTTGTGTGGGTGAACCTGTGCTAATGTACCGCCCTTACTTGGACTAATACATACTTGTGATTAAACCCCTGCAAGCATCCGCAACTACAGGAAAGTAATTAAGATATAACCCTAACCACAACCTTAAACTCTGAGATCCTACGCTCCCTTATGCAATGGTGTCCTAACGGGGGTTCAAGTTTCTGTCACTCCGGCAACCCCACAATTAGTAGCCAAATACACAATGCATTCCCCTAGGCCCATAAATGGTGAAGTATCATGTAGGCGATGTTCACATGACACCACTAGAAGAATAGAACCACAACTTAAATACTAAACTATTGAATAATAACTCAACACAAATCCACTACTAACAACATGACTTCTCCCATGTCCTCAAGAACTAAACGAACTACTCAAGAGACATCATATGTATCAAGATAAAATATGATATGGTAATGGATAACAATCTGAACATAAACAATAATCCAATGGTTCCACTCATAAGCATCGACTACAATAGTAATCAACACCGGGAAAGTTTCCCCTAAGAACTAATGCAAGATCCAACACGATTGTTACAGCGGGACGGGGTGGTGATGATGGTGCTGGTGGAGATGATGGTGTGGATGATGATGATGATCCTGATGAAGCCTATCTTGATGACGGTGTTGATGGCGATGATCTCCCCTCTTCGGGAAGGGATTTCCCTGGCAGAAATCTGTCTGCCGGAGAGCTCTTTCTCTCTCGGTGTTTTCTGCCCCACAGATGTGGTGGAAATCTTTCTGTGGTCGCTCCCCTGGTATAAGGGTTCCGTGAGGAAGATATAGGCGAGAGGGCAGAGTCGGGAGTCGTCTAGGTGGGCCACACCTGTCCTAGGCGCGGGGCAAGGTGGGCCCATGCCTAGGGGGCGTGGGGCCCCTATGGCCCGGCTATGCCTCCCCTTCTGTCTTCCTTCGTCATCTGGGAAACTATAATTTTCCATGATTTTTCTGGTATTTTTCTGATCTTCACGAAATTGCATCAAAACACCTCTTTTTTCCATCAGAAACCTGACTCCGGCAGTTCATCCTCCAAGAATCATCCAACATGCAAAAACATAGGAAAAGACTTAAGTAATACCTCATAATAAGACATATATCAATGAATAGAGGCAAATTATGATATAGAATGGTGATGCAAATTGGACGTATCAACTCCCCCCAAGCTTAGACCTTCGCTTGTCCCCAAGCAAAAACTGAGCTTAGTAAACATGTCCACAGGTTTATGGAGTGAAGTGTCGATAAAAGAATATGGACAAGAAGCATCACACTTACCATTACACAACTCATAGAAGAAAGCAACTCACCATTATATAACTTAGCTTATAACAAGTACAGGAGTCACAATAGAGATGCATAAAGATAAATCATAATTGGAATTGGCAAACTTTTGTTCCTGGTCAGAGAACAGCTGGCAAACAGTTTCACAAAAAAGCTTTCTATAGAAGTTTTATAACAGGAGCACTCTTTGCTCAAAAAGGTTTTTCACAATGAAGGCTTTCAAAGTGATACTCAATAGATAAGAGTCTTGTTCAAACAAGTAAAATAAAGAACATGATTGAATAAATCACCATATGAATGCTTGCAACAAAACAACTCAAATGCTTGCTGGAGATAGAGAGGAAGTAGGTTTACTGACTCAACTTAGAAACAGGAGAAAGATCCCTTTATAGAGGGAAGCAGGGAATTCAAGTCATAAAGAGCTTCCAAAATATTATGGTACTTACTAGCTTTGAGCCCTCATTGCCCCTATCATAGGAATCTTGAGATGATTAAGGTTAAAGTGCACAAATATGGGTTATATGCTTGACGAAATATAAGTTGGCAATCTCATGTCCCTTGAGTACGAGGGCCGCTCCTCATGCTACTCAACTTTAGTTACTGGTAAGTTCTTGTCATTGTAAGTACATATGTATCATAAAGAACCGCCAACGGGATACCCCTTGCACATGGTACAAGAGTTATCCCATAACCAAAATGACAAGGCAAGCAGACAATGAGCATCTCAGAGATCTTTTTATTTACTATCTGCATAGCTTTTTACTGAGGATGCTTCACAGAATGCTCATTATGGTGATGCTGCAAGTTTCCACCATGATTAGTCATGACTTAGGCTAGCGGCATAGGCGTTTCTCTAACACACATACATCACTTCATGGACTTACAAGTTCCCTATTTATTTCACCCCGTCGACATCCGCAAACAAATGAGCACGATATCAACCGTGTACAACGTACAAGTGCAATGTTGAAAGCGTTCCCCATGATAGCATGGTTCTGTTAATCCCAACGTATAGATGCAAGCATATACAACTTCGATGACACAATGGTTCAAGTCTATTAGGGGCAAGAAAATAAGGTGTGCCATCAAGTTCCTGAGAGCTTTACTAACTAGTTTTCACATAAAAAAATACTTTTTAATTCGAAAGATAGATGAAGCTTGAGAATTTGCTTGGAATGGCAATAGTGCTAATAGGTAGATATGGTGGACACAAATGGCACAGGTTTTGGTTCAAAGGGGTTGGAAATATGAGAAGTATGCCTTCTCAAAACAGGTTTTTGGCTAGCAAGGCTAGGTAGCAAGCAAAAGAGTTGAAAGAAACAAGCAAACCTACAAGTGATAAAGCCAAACATGCAATCTTCCTTGAAGACACAAAAGATCTTAAATAAATAATACTAAGCTTATGAGCCAACAAGAAAGAAAATAAATGATACAAAATACCTGTAAGCTTTTTCTATTTTCCTCTCAAACCTCAAAAAGTGTTGCTACTGACCAGGGCTCGGTTTGCCAAAACCAATTTAGATTTACTTGATGCTCCCAAAGTGATGCCAATACTGATCAACAATATCCATCATAAAATAGGGATTGCAAACTAAAATAAGAAGTGCAAAAAGTAAAAGATCAAACTTCTCATTAATATTACATAAAGGCACTCACACCAAGGGATACATAGATAATCAACTAAAGGAGAGATACTTCCACATGCAAACCAACCTATAAGATAACACCTCTACCAAAAAGATATGAATCCACCAAAAAGGTAAAAGATAAAGGTGGTGATACCGCGACACTCCCCCCAACCTTGGAACAAGCCAAGGGGATGCCAAACATGATGATGAATTACTCCTTAGGTGGTGATGGTGTTCTCTTGATAAGCTCTTCAATAAGTTTCTTCAAATCCTCAATCTCAAAAGTCAGAGGACGAATCAACTCCGAATTTTTCTCAATGCGGTTCATGATCATATCAGACCGAGAACCCCAGTCCTTACTATTCTTTCCCCACTCTTCCTTATTAGTGTGTTCCTCCCCTACATGGTTAGAACGAGGCATATCCCACATCGAGGGCAAGTTCCCTTTGGGAACATGTTGGTATTTTTGCTCATGTATAAGAGTATGGAAGGGTCTCTTGGTACATGGAGGATATGACCGTGGAGAGAGGATATGACGCGGGTTTTCCCTCCTGTTGACATCAGTGCTGTCCTCTTAAGCTTGATAGGTTTTTCCACCACTCCAATGCTTGAGACAGTAGCGCAGTTATCCGAATGCTTGCCCTCCTCCATGTTTTCTTCTTCACCTACCAAAATCTCCTCCTCCTTGGTATGTTGAGGATCATCTTCCTCGGGCTTCTTACCTTTGTCGTTGGCGGAGACCATGATGCTCTAAACTTGAGAAGATTTCCTGACAGAAACAGATCGAAAAGAAAACACGACGAGAACATATATACGAACCTCAGGGGATTCGGGGGGTTAATATTATGAAGTTTCAAAGCATAAGGAAGGTGCTGATACGAAAACGAGGAAGCGTCAGAGCTCGGGGGGGTCACACCCCCTCCAGGCGCGGCCAGCTGGGGCCCGCACCTGGGGTGGGTTTGTCCACCCCGGCCTCCGGTTCCTCCTATGTTCCATCTCGTAACTTTCCTTATATAATAAAAACTTCAAAAATATAAAAAGAATTAGGCTTTCACGAACCTTCTGTTTTCACCACTTTTACCTATTCAAAGATGAACTCTACAGACTCATTTCCTCCTTCTCCTGGAAATTTCTTTTCTCACAAGGCAATACACAAAATTAAATGGCAACATTAGTGTAAGCAAAAAAATAAACCTTTAGGTACACACTTCAACTGAAATCCATCAAAACAAGGGCTTCTATAAGAGGCAAATGCAAATGATACCAGAAATCTGTCAAAACACACCAGCAGGTAAAGATTGATTTTTTAGAAAACCTTCTGTTGCTCAAATCAAAAAGTTCAAAACTAATGGAAGTTGGGTAACAACTTGGATAACAAGCACAGAAAAATACAGCTCCATATGACATACTGAGATCCCTCACGATTTTTTACAATGCAGCACAAAAATCTGTCCCAGGACAGCCACTTTTCACAACTCCTCTACTTCTCAAAAGTAGTTGAACTTGACACAAAAACCAAAACAAAAGGATAAGGAGCGGTCATTACAGAGGTAATAACTTCCAAGACTCAACCAAACTATTGGGTTATCTCCCAAGAAGTAATTTTCTTTAATGCTTTTAAGTTAGGCTTGAAACTTTCAAAGATGCTCACAAAGGAGATATATATCTAGAATGAAAGAGAGCATCAAGAAGAAAATAACCAACAAATTTGAGTCTAACCCACTTCCTATGCATGGGGGTATCATGAGAAAACAAATTGTTGAAACAAAAAGCCACTAGAATAGGAAGACAAAACAAATGCAACTTCAAAGCTTTCAAAATAAAACGGGGAAACTTAACATTATTGAAATGCATAAAACCATGTTTCCCTCTCTCAAAATAACTTTCAGTAGCACCTTGAATAAAGTTGACAATATAACTGTCACAAGAATCAAATTTATCACAAGAATGAGCATACTTACAGTCATCAAAAAGAGGCCCAAGGTCATAAACTGGGTCAATAGAAGCAAGTTGCTCCATCCTACAATCTTAATTAGGCAAGCTGTTTTCACAAGGAGCTTTAGAAAATTTGGAAAAGTTAAACTCATAAGAATCTCCATCAAACTTAGTTAAAACTTTATCCTTCTTACAATCTATAATATCTCCACAAGTGTTCAAGAAAGGTCTACCAAAAATGATAGGGCACGTTTTGCGAGCTGCTGAATTAAGCACTAGAAAATCAGTAGGATACTTAATCTTACCACAAAGAACCTCCACATCTCTTACAATACCAATAGGGCAAATGGTTTCCTTATTTGCAAGGTGAATAACCACATCAATGTCCTCAAGCTCACAAGGACCAATTTCATGCATAGTTTCCCTGTAAAGCTCATAAGGAATATCACTAGAACTAGCACCAATATCACATAAACCATAGTAGAAATGATCACCAATTTTAACAGAAAGCACAAAAACACTAGCTTTTCTAGCCTTACTAGGATAAGAAATAATATTAGAAGCGTCTTCACAGAAGACAATGTGCTCATCCTCTATATTTCTAGTGACATGGTCTTTCACAATAGCTACCACAAGTCCAATATTCAATTGCTCAACAAGCTCCATAGATTTCTTAATACCCTTGTTATTTGCACTAATCATCATAGAATACTACTTTACCTTAGCTGCGAAAGGTATTTTCTCAACATAAGATTCAGGCAAAATATGATTAGTAGTAAAAACTTCAGTACTTCTAAAAGGAACATGACTAACAACATATTTATAAGGAGCATGGTACTTATTCCACTTCTTCTTGGGAATTTCTATGTAAGAGGCAAAGGCCTTAAAACAGTTGGCAATACTTTGGGAATCAAGACCAAACTCATTGCTAATATCACGGAAGTCATCAATTCCCATAAAATATTTAATGCATTCATAATCATAGTTTATACCTGACTTTCTTCCTTTGTCATTCTCCCAAATTTCAGTGTTCTCTTGAATACGGTCTAGGAGATCCCTTTAGCTTCTTCCTTCATACGTGTGAATGATCCAACACAAGAAGCATCTAGTAAATCTTTATCATGAAGAGAAAGCCTAGCATAAAAGTTGTTGATAATAATATTGTTAGGGAGTTCATGAATAGGACATTTAAGCATTAGTAACTTCAATCTCCCCCAATCTTGAGTTGTACTCTCTCCATCACGAGGCCAAAAGTTATATATTATATTTTTATCCTTATGAATCTCACTGGGAGGATAGAATTTAGAATAAAAGAGATATGCCATTTCCTCCCATTCCATGGATTGTCTATTTTTCAGTAGCTTATACCATTCTTCAACTCTCCCTTTCAAGGATATAGAGAGTAACTTCTTCACATGTTCAATTGAGATACCTGCACACTTAAACAACCCGCATAATTCATAGATAAAAAGCAAATGATCACCAGGATGGACAGTTCCATCCCCAAAATAATAATTATCCATAACACGATCAACAATACTTGTAGGTATCTTAAAAGGATCTATCTCAACAGGTGGTGGTTCATCTACTACCCTAATAGTGATAGTAGTTTCCCCAAACAAAAAACCAAGTGGGTTATCCATATTGGAAACAAAGTAACAAACAGAAACAAAAAGAAATACTCACAGTAGAAGTTTCCTTTACCAGTTCCACTCTTCAATAGCGCTTCACTCACAGCGGCGCTTTAAAATAGTCTTGATGACCCACAAGTATAGGGGGTGTATCGTAGTACTTTTGATAAATAGGAGTGTCGGTCCCAACGAGGAGCAGAAGGTGTTGACTAGTGGTATGGAGCAGGAAATCTCTGTAAATACTTAGCAAACGGATTTTTAGGGGTTTTCGATAAAGCAACAAAACAAAGTGCAAGTAATAAATACAACGAACAACTGCAGCAAGTGGCCCAATCCTTTCTTAGCAAAGGACAAGCCGGTGGAAATACTTATAAGGACCAAACGTTCTCGAGGACACATGGGAATTCTGTCAAGTGCTTTCGTTTCATATAGCTAAGTACTCTTCTCTGGTGTTGTAAGTGTCGTGTGGGTGAACCTGTGCTAATGTGTCGCCCTTACTTGGACTAATACATACTTGTGATTAAACCCCCTACAAGCATCCACAACTACAGGAAAGTAATTAAGATATAAACCTAACCATAGCCTTAAACTCTGAGATCCTACGCTCCCTTATGCAATGGTGTCCTAACAGGGGTTCAGGTTTCTATCACTCCGGCAACCCCATAATTAGTAGCCAAATACACAATGCATTCCCCTAGGCCCATAAATGGTGAAGTATCATGTAGTCGACGTTCACATGACACCACTAGAAGAATAGCACCACAACTTAAATACTAAACCATTGAATAATAACTCAACACAAATCCACTACTAACAACATGACTTCTCCCATGTCCTCAAGAACTAAACGAACTACTCACGAGACATCATATGGATCAAGATCAAAGATGATTTGGTAATGTATAACAATTTGAACATAAACAATAATCCAATGGTTCCACTCACAAGCATCAACTACAATAGTAATCAACACCAGGAAAGTTTCCCCTAAGAACTAATGCAAGATCCAACATGATTGTTACAGTGGGACGGAGTGGTGATGATGGTGCTAGTGGAGATGATGGTGTGGATGATGATGATACCGATGAAGCCTAGCTTGATGACGGTGTTGATAGCGACGATCTCCCCTCTCCAGGAAGGGATTTCCCGCCAGAAATCTGTCTGCCGGAGAGCTCTTTCTCTCTCGGTGTTTTCCACCCCGCAGAGGCGGTGGAAATCTTTCTGTGGTCGCTCCCCTAGTATTAGGGTTCCGTGGGGAATATATAGGCGAGAGGGCGGAGTCGTGAGCCGGCCAGGTGGGCCACACCTGCCCTAGGGGTGTGGGCCCCTGTGGACCGGTTATGCCTCCCCTTCTGGCTTCCTTCGTCATCTGGGAAAATATAATTTTCCATGATTTTCTGGTATTTTTCTGATCTTCGCGAAATTGCATCAAAACACCTCTTTTTCCATCAGAAACTTGACTTCGGCAGTTCATCCTCCAAGAATCATCCAACATGCAAAAACAGAGGAAAAGACATAAGTAATACCTCATAATAAGACATATATCAATGAATAGAGGCAAATTATGATATAGAATGGTGATGCAAATTGGATGTATCAGCCTCTAGGATGATCTCCCCTCCGGCAGGGTGCCGGGAAGAGCTTAACCCCCCGGTCTAGGGACGATGCTGGTGGCGTCTACAGACGGTTTCGTGGAATATTGATTGGGTACTTAGGATTTAGGCATCGGGGGCTTCTTATAGGCGAGGCAGAGGCGTCAGGCGCACCCACTCGAGGCGTGGGATGGGCCCACCCGTGCGGCCAGGGGGTGTGCCCCCCTGGTGGGTCTCCTCCGTCTCGTATTTAGGCTTCGTGTTCCCCACGGTAAAATATTGAATTTGGCTTTTGTCCCGTCCAATTCCGAGAATATTGATTTTCTGCCTTTCTGGAACCAAAAACAGAAGAAAACAGGCAAATGGCACTGTGTCAACTTGTTAATAGGTTAGTACCAGAAAACATATAAAAACACCTCAAAGTGTAGACAAAGCAAAGCAAAGTAGATACTAAACAATCATGGAACATCAAAAGTAGATAATAAACCCGTTCTGTTGTTGAAACATGAAACATGCACAAAATTTTATCATAGAGATGATAAAGGTATTAGTACATGATGACATTAATAAGTTGCAAAGGATACACAAGGAATGGAAGTGTTCATTTCTCAGACTTAGAACTCTTCCATGAGCAAGCATACTCATAAGCACCAAGGAGTATGGTACTAATGATTGGATAATAAATGCAACTAGTTTATTTGTACTCTAGTGTAAGTGGGAGACTGAAGGAAATATGACCTAGAGTCAAGTATTAAGATGGCATATGTCATAAAGTTTATGATCAAGTTTTATATGATGCTATAACTGTATTGATAGGAAACATCGATATACGTGTGATATACAAACAAACAGTAGTTCCTGGTAAAACTCTAGTAATTGGTTCATTATTCAACTGATGATCAAAGGTTTCCTGATCATTAAGGTGCCTCGGACCCTAATTTACAATGAGGTCATTGCATTGGGGAATGAGATGGTGAACATAACCTATATATAGCATCGTATCAAGATCATGTCACGAAGTTCAGATTATGTTGTTTAGGAAACATAGTGACTCTTTCCTTAGACCGTGAGACCAGATCAAATCAGTGTTACCCGAGGATACTCTAACGGCACGCAACTTCACTCAGTGATATGGTGATTATAAAGGTGACGTTGGATATCTAGAGGAACATGTTGAAGAGACCGAGTCAAGAACATGATTTGTCCATCCGCGTGGCGGAAGATACTCTGGGCCCACTCGGATACGTTATATCCAATAGCTACGGAGTGGGTGACTAGGTCACCAGGATATTACTTATCAGAACGAGTAAAGAAGGTATTATCGATAACGAGATTGAACACTGACATAGGGATGTCACTTGATCAAACCCCGGATAATATAGTATCATATAGACAAAGGGAATAAGACACAATGTTTAAGGGTTCAACGACAAATATGTTGAGTACATAGGTGGTTAACAAGGATAGGATGTCCAGATCCCCATGTTGATCATTGGTCATAGAGGAGTCTTGGCCATGTTTGTTGTATTCATGAACTCTTGGATAGCACTCTTAAGAGCTAGATGAAGGTTCGAGATCGTTAATGGCTAGTTTCAATCACTAAAGAAGTGAGAAGAGAGAAATCAGAAAAGTTCTGGGAAGATCCAAAGTCGTTCAGAGAAAAATAAGAAAAAGGACAAAAAAGGTTTTCGGATAAATGGTTATTTAAATATAATTATTATATATTAATTATAAATTAATATATTGTAAAAGAATATTTAAATAAAGATAATTTTCGTTACGATAGGTTCGTCTCGTATTTTTATATGTAAAGAAAATCAAATCTAGAATTTTTCAAAGTTGAATATTTTTTTAAAGCAGAAAAGTAAAATAAAAGTTAAAAGAAAATAAAAGAACAAAATAAATAAGATAGAAAAAATAAAAAAGAAAGAAAATGCCAAAAAACGTAGGATAGAAAGCCATAACAGAAACTAGTAAGGAAAAGCAGTACAATAAAATAAAACCCATACGACCGCCTGGTCCAGACCCATGACAGAAATTATAAAGCATAAGCGGTTTCAGATGAGTACGGATGACGATGCTATATGCCACTTCAAGTGGCACATCCAGCACGTGCCGCCTGAAGGGTGCAGGGTGGGAGGCCGAGTTGACGCATTTTTCTTTTTTTTTCCTTTTTCTATTTTTTGCATTTTATTTTAAAGTCTGAACAATTTCATAATAATGATTTAAGAAATTAGAAACATTTTTGAATATTTATGGAGATTTTTCAAATATCATGAACATAAATTCAAAACCCATGAACAATTTTTGAAAATAATGAAAAAACTTGAAAATCATAAAGCAAAATTCTAAAATTCATGAAAAAGCATGAAGAAAATTCAAAAAATCATAAATAAATTTTGAAATTCATGAACCAAAATCCAAAAATTCATAAACCAAAATTAGAAAATTTCAATAATCATGAACCAAAATCCAGAAATCATGAACCAAAATTAAAAACCATGATAAAAATTCAAAAATCATGAACCAAAATTCGAAAAAAATATTTTCAGAAAATAATGAACATTTTTAAAAAATAATATTTTTTCCAAAAACTTAAACAAAAAGAAACAAAAAAAGAAAACTTAGAAAGAAACCAAAAAAAGGAAACAGGAAAAATAGATAAAACGAAAAAGTGAACCGTTAAAGTCTAACTTGAAGATGGCACAACGGGGTTAGGCCAACTCCAATGGGCCCTCGCATTTCGGATATCAGTTTTGTCCGATTTGATCCATTTGTAGGGGTGCAGGACAGTCCGTTCGGGTTCGGCCCAGTTGCGGTGGCATGTGGCCCCAATTGGCTACCCCATTTGCGGGCCCTCTATCCACGGGGAGCTATCAAGCTCAAGCTGACGGGAGTATCAGCGCTAATGGTGGCCAGCGATTGTCCTGAAAAACTCTAGTCCCGGCCGCTGGCCTCGGCCTTTCCCGTCTAGGTCGTGTCATTTCCCACCCGGCTCTCCATTCTCACTCGTTGTTTCCACCGAGTCCCGCGAATATAAATAGGGGCCGGCCGTCGGGATAAAGCACCAGCACCAACCCCTCCCTCGTAGTTCGACTCCGCCCTCGTTGTTCCCTCCCGCCGCCATGCGAACGACCTCCCAAAGGACCTAGGCGATCTCGGCAACCGCCCTCGCCTCCTCTCCCCCTTCCTCCGGACGCCAGTGAATCTTCGGAGGGCAACAAGGACATGAGAGAGTTAGTCTTGAGGCGGAGTTGATGGCGAAGCGCCAAGGCGGCGAGTCCGGCGAGGCGTGGCGAAGCCGATGCCGCGTACTATGTCCTAGAGAAGTACGTCCACGAGGTGTACGCGGACTTCAAGGCCAGGGAGGCCGCCAGTCGGCAACCCGCCGAGCGGGCACGACTGGAAGCTGAGGAGATGGTGAGGAAGGCGGTAGCGGCCATCGAGGACCGCGACGAGCGGGATGCGAAGGAATCGCTGGCGACCGAGAAGACCTCCCGGCTCGCCGCTAAGGCCATGCTGGAGGAGGAGCGGCAGCGACAGGACGCGCAGGAGATGGCGGAGGCTGCGGCCTTGGACACCGTCTTGTCCAAGGTTGCCGCCAAATGGGAGGAGCTGGCAGAGGTGCGTGCTGCGGTCAAACATGAGGTGCTAGCGTAGGTGCTGGCGGACGCGGCCACCTTGCATGCTGCGGTGGCGCAGGCGGCCCAACGAGCGGTGCTAGCGGCCGCCGCCAAACGGGAGGTGAGTACGACGCACAACCGCGCATGCACAACGGCGGTTAGGCTAAGGGATGTGGAGACCCTGGCGCGAAGGCAGTGGCAGGCGGCCAAGAACCAAGAACGCAACCTCCAGCGAGGACGGGGCCAATGCTTAAATAGATTTTAGTTTAGTCTATGTAATATTATTAGTAATTTTGTATGTATGACTTGCGAGCCCAGATGCTTATATAATGATAGCCAGTTATTAAGTGATTTTGTGTGTATACGTGCGGCCTAGATAAGGACATGAGCAACGTCCAAGGCCCGCAAACCAGCCCCAGATTTTGGCCCATTCACGCAAAAACAGACTGCGTCGCGCTGTCTAGTCTGTTTACGAGTGGGCGTTAGACCATGACCTCGATCCGAAAGGACGAGATCGGACGCAGGGAGCCGTTTGCGGGGCCGTTGGAGTTGGCCCGCCGGCGCTTGCCGCCCGCGTCGTCATATAGCATTCCTGGTGCGGATGGAGGCGCCGCAGTAGGCGGCAAATAGGATTTGCCATTTCCTTTTGCTAATTTTTCATTTGTGTGTGTAAACGAGGCGTTATGGCTAACGGCCCAACGCTCTGCAGGGACCGCAGCAGCAGGCCGGGGTGGCTTTTCTACCGATGGCGCAGAGCCTGGTAGACGCGGATGGGCCACGCTACGTCGTTGTTACCATGGGCGGCGATGTTGGAGCCGTCCAGGGTGTCGAGCAGAATTGGAGATGGAATGGAACATAGCTCGACAGAAACTTGGATACGCGACACTCTCTACTACTTCTTCCCAAATCCCAACTGAAAAGAAAGAGTTCAATCACCGCGCGCGACATACATCATGCTCAACGACCACTGGTCTGCCCTACCGCTGCTAGTTTTCAAGTTTCTAGCCGCGCGCCTGATCACATTACTCGGATGGATTACTGTGGGCGTGGTTGGCAAATCACCAGTCGATCAAAACGTGCCCTCGGCAACTCAACTGCCCCAGACCGAACATGATTCCATGCTCGCGTCCCTTCTTGTTTCCAGGCTTCATCAGCGGCGGCGGCCGCAGGATTTCTAGAATGTGTATTCAAAATTTAAAAGGGCATATTTTTTTTAACAGTCTAAAGCCTAGTTTTTTGCATGTATATTATGATTATAAAATCATCCAGTTCTAACTATATAATACGTATCCCTCAAAAAAGAACTATATAATACAAAGAATATATAAAATAAATTGGAACACTGGACGTGTGTATAATGTATATAAAGATTGGTGTTAAACCGTCTGTATTAAGATCCCAGTGATTTAGGCAGGCATATACAGGGCTAAGAAAGCTATATGTGCTCCTATTGTAGTTGCTAGCAATAGTAGTTCCCATCTAAAAGTATATACATATTTGTTGTTCCGTTCGTTTTTTTTAAATTTGCCCCAGATTCTTCTTGGAATGAAAATAAGATCAAATATTTCTATTGCAATTTTGCCTTTCCAGGCAGCCAAATGGGGCAGTACATAACATGATTGATAAAATTATATAAGTTCCAACTATTCGGCATAATAAAGAAGAAAAATCTAGAACATTAGAGGTCGGAAAATATTAAAATAAATAAAAAGCTTACAAGTTATAGGGTAACTTTCCGATCCTGCAAGCCTTGAAAACTAGTGATAATGTCTTCATCCTTAACTTGCAAGAAGAATTCCCTCTCAATGAATGTTACCAAGCAACCATTCAAAAACCTCTGGCCCATCTTGCTTCTTAGCTTGTTTTTGATAAAGTTCATTGAAGAAAAGACTCTCTCAACACCAGCAGTTGCAACAGGCAAAACTAGCACCAATTTCAGAAGTTTGTAAACTATGTCATATCGAAGGACCTGATCTGTTTTAACAAGCATCATAGAAAGTTGTGCCAGACTACTCAAATTTGCAAAGTTTGCATCCTTACTCACATCATTAATATAGCGGTTCAGTTGAAAAGGAAGTTGGATTTGCTCTTCAAATTCAAAATCGCGAGGATAGAATTCAACAAGCCTAACCAAATTATCAACATTGAAAGCAGAGAATGACTTGGCTGGACTAAATGATGCCATGCATCTAAGTAACTCCGTGTTTACCTCATCAAAACTGCTATTAAGCTCCTGAAGTTGCCTATCAATGACACCCAAAAACATATCAGCATGAAACCGATGGTAATTAATTGCATCTTTATAGAATCTCTTTGCTCTTTGTATATGTATGTACTTCCCATCCATGTCAACAACTTTGAGATGGTGCTTCACACAAAAAGAAGTGACTGTATCAAGAAATTCTTTCCATCCAGCATCATCTCTCAAAACATCCAATTCTACCTTTGTATCAGCAAGAAGGTCCATTGCATTCACAATATCCCGATCCCTTCTTTGCAAAGCATTACAAAATCCATTTGTGTATCCAAATATTTCATTCATCAAGTGCAACAAGAAAACAAATTCAAATGACTCAAATACTTCTAGCATAGTTTGAGCTCCTAAAGCTTCAGCCCCTTTACTTTCTTTCCCAACCCTGAAAAGAACTTTCTTGATAGCAGGATATAAATGCATAACATGCATTACAGTTCTGTGGTGAGATCCCCACCGTGTATCACCTGGCCTAGATAAGCCCATCTCTTGATTCAAACCTTGGCCACTTTCAATTTCACCCAATTTCAATGCTTGAATCATATACTCAGCTTGAGCTATGCGAAGCATGCGGATCTTTTTACAAGACATCCCAAGGACATTCAATAAATATGCTAGTTGTCCAAAGAACCATTGGCAATCAATATTCTCCTTAGCAACAGCAACAAGGGTTAGTTAAAGTTGATGGGCAAAGCAATGAACATAATAAGCTGAAGGTGAATCTGCCATAATTAATTTTTTCAAACCATTCACATGACCCTTCATGTTGCTATATCCATCATACCCCTGCCCACGAACCTTAGATAAAGGCAACTGATGTATAAGAAGTAAAGACTGAATTGCTTCTTTAAGAGTCAATGATGCAGTATCTTCAACTTGGACAAGACCAAGAAACCTCTCAACTAGCTCTCCTGATTTATTGACAAAACGCAAGCAAAGAGCCAATTGTTCTTGTTGATATGCATCACTAGACTCATCAGGAAGAATTGCAAAACACTCATCACCAAGTTCCTCGATGACAAATTTAGTTGTTTCAGTAGCACAACAAGTAATGAGTTGTTTCTGAATTTGGTGGTCTATCATCTGACAATTAAGTGGAGCATTACCTAGAACCACCTTATTTACTTCTTCAAAGTTACCTGCCAGCCATTGCAAAAGTTCCTTAAAATTCCCTTTGTTTTTTGAATCTCTCGACTCATCATGACCACGAAAAGCCAACCCCTGTCGCAAGATATATCTTATGCACTTAAGTGACCAGGTTAGGCGAGCTAGATATTGAGCCTTAAATTGCGTGGTGTGTGAGGCAATGGACTCACGGACTGATGCTTTAGGTGTTATGAACATATTATATTTCTCTTCGGCTTCAGAATAAGCACTATTGATTTCACCTGCATGCCTACAAAATCTAGCTTTCATGTTCCAATTTCTAAACCCTTCATTGATGAAACTATCTCCACCAGCAAATTTAGTGCTATCTTTGAATAAATAGCAAATAAAGCAATGTGCATCATCTCTATCTACACTATATTCAAGCCACTTGAACTCATCAAACCACTTTGGTTGGAAGCGGCGCATACCTCCACACATATGTTGGGGGTAATCCTCCTTCTTCATCTTGGGTCGACAAGGTCCCAATGCGATGTATGCCCTTCTAACCGAATCTTGGCCTTTGACATCATACCTTGATATTGGAGTCCTCAATCCAGGATCATGCTCAATGTCATAAACACCATCATCATCATATTCGTCACCATCACTTGATTCATCACCTTCTGATATTTCCCCATTCTTCGCTTCTGTGCTAGCAGCTTTCTCCGATTCCGGTGGCATACTTGTCCCACTCCCACTGCCATCTTGCCCTTGGAATATCACCAATTGGTTGCATTGATTTTCAGCTTGACTATCCGTTTGATTTTTGGACTGTTTTTTCTTTGCTGCGGCTTTTTCCAAAAAAGCCTTCAAATCAACATTAGGACCTGACTTCCTCTTCATATTTTAGAAAAACGTAACCTATACAAAATTCAAAACAAAAATAACAATGAGATGTACTGAATTTCAAGCTATTTAATTCAGATTTCAGAAACAACTGAAGGTACTCTCAATTTTTTACTATATCTCAACAACTGAACCAAAAAAACAGAGAAGAATTAAGCGGTCTAGATTACGTACCTGGTTCTGAAATCTGGTGAGCTGCTGTGATCGTGGACTTGGCTGGAGAGTGGAGAATATAAACTAAGACGCTGCGGGCAGTACGTTGCTGGCGGCGGAGTGCAGCGGCCGGTCGGAGGGAGGGACGATTTCCGCCTGTCGCGAGATCTTCGTCTACTCCGTCGCAAACTCTCGTATAAGATCCGGGGAATCAGGCGGCGATCGGAAGGAGTAGTTACAAGAACAATTTGGACTTGTACCTTTTTTTTAGATAAATCTCTACTCTGTACGTGTGGACATGTGGTGTAGATAGAGCCAATTGGGCAAAACCGCCAAGTTAGCTGGGCCACATAGTGAAATTGGCCTTTGTCACATGAATACTCTGGTCATGTCTTTCATTTTTATTTTTTATCATACGTATACCTAGTATGTAGTATATATATGTAGTTTTTAGTCAAAAAATTTAGGTATGCATATGAATACCTTTGACTTTTAATGGGCCCGCCCATCAGGGCGTCTCTGCCCTCCCTGGGTCGAGCCTGGCTAGCTAGCTTGCGCGCGCCTTTCTTCACCGCCGAATATTTCCTTCCTCCTGTTTCCCCGCTCGCGTGATCCGCTAACCAACCGACGAGAAAAAAAAAAGGTTCCTTCGACTCCTTTTTACGGTTGCCTTGCCATGCCCGGGGCCAGGTGCCTTTACGAGGAATCAAGCACGTGCGAAATGGCACAGTCACACACATCACATCACCAATACTATTACCACTGTATCCGTATCTCGCATCATATGCATAATGCATGCATGCACAGCTTCCTTTCAGATGGAAGCAATCTGCAGGCCGCAGCAGGAGCTTAATAATCAGCCAACAGTAGCATTGGTGGTGTCATTAGTCAAAGATCTGCCTCCACCCAACTAAAGCTAAGCTAGGTTCTCTGGCAGCTTCTGCACGGCTACATCTTCTATAGTCTCAGATGTGCAAATATACAAGCTAGCGTGCGCCTTTTCACAACCCGGCGTGCGTGTCGATTTCCAAGATTCCAAGCCTAACCATGGCTTAACCAAGGGCTGATTACTCACTTGCCTTCCAGAGCAAGAACACGTAATTAACTTGTGCTGCTGCCACTTGCACGAATAAAGTGCTGATCGGCCGACCGGCCTAGCTTAGCACTAAGCACGATCTGATATGATTACCTCCTCTTTTCCGGGCTTCCAGGCGCGCAAATCAGCAATTAGCATGAGGGGATAAAAAAACATATGCATAGAATCAAGGCCTGGAGACGTGCAGCGTGATCTCGTTCCATCACTTTAAAGATGCTAATCTGAGAGATCGATATATATGGATGTTTGGCTATTAGGGTGATGCATTGCATTGGTAGTCAATTCTGGAGGTGCACGTACTTATAAGCACCATGCATGTTTTGGAACCTAAAGCAGCTAGATCAACAGCAGGGAGATCTCTCCTGGTTCCAAATTTCCATGTGTACGTGGGAGAGGGAGGACAGATGCACTTAGAGAATCAATCACCGCCAATATAATAATGAGATGTTTTGTGGTACCCTTAAATAAATTACAACCGTTAATTTTCGTCCATCCAATGGGCTACAGCAAATCATACTTGTGCCAAATAGATGACAAGCATACTTCTGCCTCATTTAACCACCGAACTAAAAATAGGCAACGGGCCCGAGCCCACGAGCCCAAAGAGAGATGCGGCGACGGTCTGGCGTTGGGATTTTCTTTTCTAAACGTAATCTCTCGACCAAGTGCAGAGGCGCCACCGCCGATTCCAGTGAAATCCGACGCCGCCACGGCATAAGCGTTCGCCGCCGGACCGGCCCCTCTCCTGCGACATTCCAGCGGCGCCTACCTCCTACCTTAACCCTGGCGCCCTCCTCTCGCGCGAGCCCCGATCCACGACCCCAATGCGCCGCCCAGACGCTGTCGCCCTCTCCCACGATTAAAGATCTCACGGTGCCGGTCATGTCATCAGCGGGCAGGCGGTTCTCACTATCCGTGTCCCTGAACAAGATTGGCGATGCAGGGTGTGGTGGTCGTGTGCTGAATTTGCAGTCTAGAATCAAGCAGGACTCCGACCAGCTACATGTAAGTGGTACAAAATTCTCAGATGAATCCTGAATTTGCAGTCTAGAAAATTGAGTCTTTGTTTTTGGTTCAATGAATAATTATATCTGACACATAGGATTTTAACACGTCAAAGCTGCAGACGTGAGTTGGTTGCAATGGTTTCGTAGATTTTTATGGATGTTCAAAACGAAATATAGTGTAGTGGATATGTTCAATTCTAGTCAGTAACAAATCTGACATGAAGAAATTCACATCAACAGTATATTGTGTAGTACACGGAACATAGAAATCACCTTGTAAGCTCGAGATGCATAAACTACATTAAACATAACTTCCTCATTCAAAAAGTCGCATGCTTCCCTTAACGAAGATGCATCCCTCTTTCAAGTGGCTCCAGCTTTAGTCATATTCCAAGTACAGAAAAACAGAGCATTATAACAACTCATGAATATTCATGGTCAGATTATAGCCGCTTGGCGGCCATTGATATTAGTAAGATAAATAACTCAAGTTTCATTAAGTATTGGTAATCCATGGAATTATACCAGGATAGCCTGACAGTTCCTGAGATTAACAAGCTACGATATTTACGGCACCTTTTGAATCTTGACTTTCCATGAGACTTAACAATATAGTAACTGAGAAATTTCGTAAGAAATCTGAGTAAAACGCTACTGTCTTGTTTTCATGCTCCCTTTACAATGCATCCTGATAACTTGGCACAAAAAACACAAAATTTCTGCGTAGAAGTGTAGACAAATATGCTTCTCCACTTTCCAATCATATTCTTGCCTATGTATCCTGCGTTAATCCTCAAGACAACATATGTTCTATAGCTGAACTACTTGTTTGTAAAGAACACCACAGAACTGCCGTCCACACGCCGTGGTTCTGGTGCACACTATGGACTTTGACAACAATTGTAAGTTTATTATAAGAGCGACTTGCAACAAGAAAAGAAGGTTCAATAGTTATAACAAGGAGACAAAAGTAGATTTTTGCACCTAAAATTTCCAGTCTGTTTTTCCATTGTTTCAGGCTCACACAGATTCTTAAGGCACTAGGAATTGCTCAGAAAATAAGAGGCGGCAATATTTCAAGTAGACAACAAAACATGGAAGTGAAGCAAGCACCCAGTAACAAACTCAGGCAGAACGGTAAGTAACATATTCATGACAGCATGTATAACGGGAAAATCCTTATGCATCATCCATAGATAAAGTATAAATTGTGCTGCTTATTACAGTAATCCAATATCCATCAAACTTTAGCAAATATAGTTTATTAAAATAAACGACTAGATCTCTGAGCAGGCGTCTTCATCCTTTTTTGGTCCTTTCTTCTCCTTATTGTGAGGCGACTTTATCAGTGTGACCGCCAACTTGGGTCGAAATTGGTCGACAGAGAACTGCCATTTAGAAAGTTAATGTTATTGTCCATAAATCGTATATAAATTTGTAACAAAAGCTAAATTACCTTGTCAAATAGTTCGTTGAACCATCTCCCGTTCCAGTTCAGGATGCACATGATTAAGTATAGTCCACATGAGTTGCTGAAAAATCAAATTGAGTGGTTAATATCATCATACTAAAATTGTAAGATGGTGAGTAATTTATATGGTGCAGTCACGCACCTATCTCTTTCTGAGGTACTGATTTAATCACTTCAATGGGCCAAGATGACACATGGAAGTTTCTTTCTGGGTGCTCCGCCCATGTGCATACACCATGTCCATGATGCTTTAGTGCAAACTCTATTAGTGCCTCCATCCCCAAAGCTGCATGTAGGAAGCACGTAGTTACGTGGGAATAAAATATAAGAAAAGCTGCAACAGTTAGTATATTTGAAGTATAACAGAGAAACTCACGGTGTTTCTCAGTAAGTGAGAATGTTCATCTTCCATAATCTCATGTTGGATGGAGTTCAAAATCTGTATATGCTCTGTTGTGGTATTCACCGACACCATGAACCAAAGGTCTCTACCTTTCATATAGATTGGTAGAAATATCTGTTGCAATATAGTTAAGCATTTCAGTAGTAACTCATGGCGTCAGTAGTAAGTAATTATGTACAATATGAAAACATAGAATTCTTACGAGTTCATGAGTAATGTAGTCTAACCCCCTTCTAGAACCGCCCATTCAGAGCTTCACTGTAGAGTTTGTTCTTCCATCGTTTTCGAGGGCGAATGTGTTGATGACCCTCTCAACGAAAACGCTGCCATCCTTCCGTACATCCTTGGGGGTTGTAAGCTTGTAGTGCTCTATAAACGCATCAATAACCTTTACATTGACAACAAGTAAAATTAGTATGACATGGTAATGTATATTTAAATACTTTTGGCAAAATAATTGTGAAAAAATACCTCATCTCCCAAGTATTTGTCCTTGTCTTCCAAATATGGGTTTGTAAGACATTCTAGATGCTTCTGGCTTATTGTGAGGCTATCTATTTGGACCATCTTAGCACTAGGTGGGGTTGTGTTAACCCAGTTGCAGATTTCTTCCATCTCATCTCTTTCTGCAGTTCTCACTGGCACAATGCGGAGAGTTCCCTGCCTCTCCCTTCTGTTGTCACGTTCCGACATGGTCTCGTCATACCAGTGTGATTCTGATTGGTAGGGTTCAGAGAGTTTTGCATCGGACTGCACTTTGGCATCTGACGGGGCCTTTCCTTTGCTTTCCTTTCCTGGATAGAAAAAAATCAGCTTTTAGGCTTGGTGTCGGGCTTTCGTCCTGAAGGACCCCTCAGGCGCTGCCCAATTGTACCATACTGTTCAACAGGTGCTTTATTTTTTTTCAGGCTACGTTCAGATTTATCAGTCTGCACAGACTCCACTTCAGGTCCTTGCTTTCTTTTCATGCTGTATTGAGATTTATTAGCCTGCTCAGATTCCACTTCAGGTCCTCGCTTTCTTTTCATGCTGTATTGAGATTTGTCAGCCTGCACGTAATGGGCTCATACATGTTAGAAACAATACATAAATAGTAATGTTTGTAAAGAGTGAACATCATAATTATTTACCTGGAAGCATTTGTCAAGGTCCATACTTAAGTGGTCTCCAAACTTATCCTTCTTGGTTCCGTCATCTAACCAGGCATCTTCAATCCCGAGGTGTAACATAACAGAACGCAGGTTTAAGTCTACTCTTGTGACTGCATTTCGGTTCTTTGTCATCTCCGTTACGAGATGCTCATACTCGATTTTGGTAAAGCCTCGATTCTGTATGATTGTAGTAGAAATCTCTTCTAGCTGTTCAACTATGTGCTGGTAGTTCTACATAGCAATAACGTGGAATCAGATTTTAAATAAAGAAGTTATAAGTAAATAAGTGTGCAAAGAAAATGATACATACCTCTGATGGCATGTTGTTGTGACCTGGCATGTCTGCTGGTTTAGAGGACTTTTTTTGAGCTGCTGGTTTAAATAAAGAAGTTATAAGTAAATAAGTTGTGCAAAGAAAATCTGTATACGGTATTATTGTATGTAACTCGAACAAGAAAAAATTAAGAGTGGATTTCGTTTTCTACTGGTTGAGATGTGCTCATTTCTGGCAACGGATATGGTCCCTATGGCCATAGTAATCCATTTGTACATCGCTTTCGGAAATAGCAGAATGAAACAACAAGGCAGCCGGCCATCGTACTTTTGATCTTCATTCCGGCACTCTTCGGCTCGGAGAAATGATATTAGCCGTCACAAACATCTGCAAGATGTAAATCAAGTAGTATGTCAAACGGGGTAATCAAAGACTGGTATATCATTCGACATGTTAAACTTCTCACCAGAATATAAAAGATAGGATTATCGTACACTAAACTGGATGTTTCCTCAAATCACAAGCCGCCGCCTGGTATATGAACAAAAAGAGACAATAAATAATATGCATACTATACAAGAAATACGTTTGGGAAAACAGTATAGATAAAATTGTTTCCAGGAGCAAACAAATAATAATTTGAATACCTTTGTCTTTGGAACTCCATTTCTCATAGAATGCCTTAGGCCTCTTCTTACATGGAGCACCTCTTGGTTTAATCGGTAATGGATCTAGGACTTTGCCGGTGAAAGCTTGTTGCGAGCCTGAAAAATATGCAGACAAAGGACCAAATGTTCCCGGTTCCTTATTGTTGTCAATCTCGCCGGACTGATCATTCTCGTCATTCTCGGCCTCCTCAATCGAAATGGTCTTAAAAAAATCAATCACTCTATTTGTTTCCTCTATGCTCAATGAAGCTTTATATAAAGATGTATTAGCCATGTTGCGAAGTCCACGGTAGCGATCCATCTGTTCAGTCCAAACATGGCTATGGGAATTCCTCTCAGGTTCAAACCCATCTTTAGCTTGCATCGTCCATCTCACGGCAACACAACAACGAGGCATGTCACGCATGCCCAAGCGTTGGAGAACACGGAACACGGGTGCACATGGGATTTCCTCACGCTCCATCTTCCGACAATGGCAGTTCACACTCTGTAGAACTGTCTCGGCAAAGACACATGTCACATCATGCTGTCCCTATTCAGTGGATACAATAAACCTGATCAAAGAGACATCTTCCTGGTTCATATTACCAATCTTCCATCCCATAGATTTAATGAACTGCTCCTCCACCATCTTGAACATTTCTGGAGTATAAATACGGGCAGCGCTTTTCAAAAGTGGGTCATCGGATATTTTAGTGAAAGGCAATCGCCCGCCTCGCATCCAGCTCCGTTCATTCCTCCGGAGACGTGACACATAATCGAGAGTGCTCAAGCAAATCGACAAGTGACATCATCCTGTCTAGATGGTTATGAAGCCCAGAATTTAGACTTTCACTCCTCTGGTTGCTCCTCATTCGCAGGAAATAGCCACCTTGCGTGTACGCCGCCGACCATTTGCCTCTCGGCTCGTACATTCTGGTTAACCATGTGTCCTTTTCGGTAAACCCATAGTTATTCCTATACTCGGCCCATCTCCTCTCAAACTCATCAACTTCCATCCTCTGGTAAATGAATTGCCTGAAGTCTTTCAATTTTTCCTTGTGAATGTGCCTTAACATGTTTTGCTCAACGCGCCAGCTGCACAACCGATGAAATGCTTCCGGCATTACAACAAAGATTGCTCTAGCCATTGCATAGTCTCCATCGGTGATCAGCGACCTTGGCTGCTTCTGGCGCATCACCAAGAGAAATGTCTTAAGCAACCATATACACGAGCTAGTGGTCTCATCCGATAAGAGGGAACACGCAAACACGGTCGTGCTGCGATGGTGGTTCACTCCAACGAATGGAACAAATGGCAGATTATAGCGGTTCACACGGTACGTACTGTCAAAGATGAGGACTCCGCCAAAAGCATCATAGTCCAACCGCGACCGTGCATCTGCCCAGAATATGTTTGTCAGATGGCCTTCACTGTCGGTGTCATATTTGTAGAAAAAGTCTGCATCCTTGTCTTTCTGTGCCGCCATATAGTTCAGCACGTATTCAGCATCTCTACCTTCTATCTTTTTCTTCTTGTACTCCGCCACAAAGTTATACAAATCTCGGGGTATGAACCCAACCTTGTCAGGACCACCTGCCGCATGTTCCATAACATTCATTATCTGATGCGTGCGGAGGCCACCAATCCCATACCCAACTACATCAGCCTTTTGACCATCTGTCATCCGGCGATGAGAATACAGGTAAGCATCATCACCTTCCTTAGCGAGTTGATGGTTATGGTTGTCCACAAAATCCTTCACGAACCATTCGCCAGTAGCCGGAATAAGCTCAGTCTCTAAACGAGCTTTGCATCCGCAACGAGTAAGAGCCTTTGGGGTTCTTTTCGGGTCAGGTCTTTCAAAGTTCGCTAACGTACGGTGTCCTTCTTTAAAGCATGTTTACAGCCGTCTGAACCGCGTTTTGCTGCCTGGCAAATATTTCACCTCCTCCTTTCTAATACTGAACCCTTTGATCTTAGCATACTCGTTATAAAACTCATATCCTTCCTCCTTACATCTGAAGGTCTTGTTGACCACACGGAGGTACTCATCATGCTCCTCATGCTCCATGTATGCGAACTGCAATCAACGAAAAAAAAAGTTGATGTTACCACCCCAAGTAAATCATGTCTACATCATATAACCTGTCGGGAAAACATGGAGATAACATAGGTTAAAAGAAAAGGAAAACTGCATGATATATCTTTGTATGTCTTTCTCTTTTACATTTCTGCATCCAAGCGTACCTCCTCTACAGTTTGTCCTTTCTTTCTTGTCAACCACTAATACCTAAGTAAATATCATTTGTGGGCGCATGTGCAAACTGAAGAAATATAGCTCACCTAATGCGAAAGTATGTATGTATTTAGAATGGGCCCCAACTTGGCAATGATCTCTCGGAATGTACTCTTCAGTAAGCATGTGAAAAACATCTGCATATCACAGCTTGAATCCTTTGAGGCACTACTTGAATCTAATCAGATTGACATGAATCTATGGTTGCATCATGAAAGAAAAATCACTAATGCGTGGAAGCAAAAACTTTCTCGGATGCAAGATTATAAAGGAGCAAGATCATCACAGATGCAGCAACTCTGTGGATATGGAACTGCCTCTCACTGGCGGGCCTATATGTATTCATGGGTATAGCTGAATACCCATTATTTTTGGCAAAAAAAATTCAAAGTAGTATTCAGCCTAGTAAATTCAGCTACATCGCTTGGTCCAGCAGCAGCCTGGTGTTGGGCTGCAGATTGCGCCGGCAACAACATCAAATCCTCTAAAGGTATCTAAATCCCTACTTATTATTTTCTCGATTTAGAACTAGCAAATCAAGAATTGCTCTTCCAAGTTTGAATTAGATTATCTATTGTTTGATTAGTGACTCCATCGATCCGACGATGATCTAAGTTGTAGCAGTACTGAATTTTGTGGCGTGAAACTGAAAACACTAACCGAGAGATGAAGAAGAGTAGTGGTGATTTGAAGTTATTGTGGTAGAGAGCTTCAAAGAAAAATAAGATTTGCTTCCACCTCTAAACCAGAACAATCAAGTGTTGAAGCTGAATCTGGACCGCAAACTCAAATCATTTTTCCTTCTCGCGAGCTCCAGCTTATAGTAGTTGAAGCACAAAATGGCAGTGACAGTCAACCGGAGATAGTCACACGCACAGAAAAAAAAAAATCACCCTTTAAATTTTGATTGGATTTCTTTGTGACTATGAATACCCATTGCAAATTTTCTGTGCCCGCCCCTGCTGCCTCTCGGTCTTCCTCACAGCCCATATCATCTTCATCGTGTCTACTGGAAATGAAGAAGCTAGCTACCAGAGTACATCATGGCAGAAGGATCGAGGGAAACACAAGCAGAAGGATCGAGGGAAACACAAACCTTCCGCCGGAGATTGGGCGGAGCTGCTCAGTCGATGGGATCTCCCGACCTGAGGTGGAGGCGGGTGGCGTGGATGTGATGGCGACGGCGGGGTGGAAGCGCTGGCGCTGGTTCTATGGAGGTCGCGAGGCGGCGTCTGTCTGCTCAGCGCGTGGAGGTCGCGGAGGGCGCAGGAGGTCTCGCGAGGGCGTCTGTCCGCTCAGCCGGCGTGGAGGTCATGGCGAGGGCGATGGCGGAGGTCGCGGGCGCGTGGAGGTGACGGCGACGGCGGCGGCCAGGAGGTCGCGGCGACGCGGAGGTGACGGCACGACGGCGGCCTGGAAGAGCGGCGGCGGTGTACGCGATGTCGTGGCGGCGGTGTGTGCGGTCGGGGCCGAGTCGCTGTATGCGAACAGCGAATTGATTTCAATGTTTTTTCTCTCAGATTATTTAGGTGAACTCAAATTTAGGCCTATTGGGTCTAATCTATACCATTTAATCTCAGCCGTTAGTGTAAATCATACTTTTGATACTTATGAGGCCGGTAGAAGGTACCGTAAAACAGGCCATAATATGCCAGCATCCTCACATGAAGTACAATATATATGCCCTTAACGTTAACTAGACGACGCGATGGTATAGATGCCCAGGCGGACCGTATCGATTTCACATGATCGGATCAGATAGCACCGCGCGCAAGCATTTACTACTGGCTTAGATCAGTTACAATAGGTCACATCATCTTAACATTTCTAACTGACTTCTTATATAACCTGGAAACAAATAATATGCAAAGTTCGATGCTTGCATCGATGCCATATCAAAGCTTTAGTTTTGCTCATTCATATGTGCACTGGCATCTAGCCATCACCGGGATCTGATCTTTAAGCTGCCTGAGAAGTCTATGCCACAACCGCACATACTCTTTGCGATATGGGTGATAGAGAGGCACGCTAACAATTATTGTTGTGGGTATATGTCGGGTCAGGCACAAGCCTGTGGGCGCTTCTGTTCTGACTTACTATGCATCTACAGATCGACTACCACTAGCCAAACATAACCAAAAAAATTCTAACTAACTTCTTATATCATCTGAAAATAAATAATGTGCAAAGTTTGATGCTTTGCATCGATGCCCATATCAAAGCTTTAGTTCTCTTCATTCATATGTGCATTAGCATCTACCCATCACCAGGATCGGATCTTTAAGCTGCCTGAGAAGTCTATGCCACAGCGGCACACACTCGCTTTGCGATATTGGTGATAGAGACCCAGGCTAAAAGAACAATTATTGTTGCGGATTTATGGCGGGTCAGGCACAAGTCTGCGGGCGCTTCTATTCTGATTTCACCATGCATCTCTGTTAGATGTATATCTGTATATTGTATTTTCCCCATATGTTAGGGGGCTTCCTGCATATTGCCCTGTACTTGTACTATATATTATGGCCTTTGGCCCCAGAGGAATACAACTTGTCTATTCCTAACATGGTATCAGAGCCTTAGGGTTCGCTCCTCTTCTATCGTTGCGCCGCCGTCGCCTGCCGCGGTTCTCCGCCGCCGCGTCCGGCCGCCGCTGCCATCTCTTTCTCCTGATCCGATCACTTCTGCTTGTTTATTGGCCGTCCTCCGTCTGGCATACATACACTCCTGCCGTCCTTCATCTGGCATACATACACTCCCTGCGCCGCCCGTTCTCACCGGAAAATTAACCCGCATCGGTCGCTGGTCACTGACGCCCCTGACGCGCGGAGCCCCTGACGCGCGGAGTTCCCCTGTCGCGCGGAGCCCCTGACGCGCGGAGTTCCTCGCCCACGACGCGACGTCCCTCCACTCGGCGCTCGACGCCTCCCGCACATCGTGACACCGACGCCATCCATCGCCTGACGCTGACGCGCATACCGCTCCTTGGCCGCGTGGAGGACAGCAGGTGGGACAGCGCCAACTCCCGCGCTCACGCGCGCCGCTCCTCGGCGCCCACGCGACAGCTCCTCGCTCCGCGACTCCGGCTCTCTCCCTGCCGCGCCTCCTGACGCGCAGCTTGTCTCGATTGGATCTGGGTCCCTTTTTCCTGATTGGATCTGAGTATTGATTAAGAAAAAAAAATTGAGAGAGATGTCTTCTGCATCGGGCTACGTTGCGATTCCTTGCTGTCCGGTGATTTTCGATGACGCGAATTATTCTGATTTTGATGCCTTTATGCGCGTTCACATGCGCGGTCTCCGTCTTTGGGGTGTGCTCTCTGGCGAGGTCCCCTGTCCGCCGTGCCCCCCTGCTCCTTTGGCTCCTCTGCCTCCGACACCGATTGTGCTTGCTGCTGATGCTTCTCAGGAGGCCAATGATGCTGCTCAGAGCGCTGATGATATTGCTGTTGCTGCCTATGACCTGAAGTTCAAGCAATATTCTGCTGATCTCGAGTCCTATCGCCACGCCCTGACTACCTACACTCAATGGGTCGATGAGGATGCTCGTGCTGCTGCTGTTCTCACCTCCAGTGTTCTGCCCCAGTATGCTGTTGAGTTCATGAGTCTCCCCACTGTTGCTGCTCAGTGGGCCCATCTTCGTCGGCGCTATCAGCCGTCTGGGGATGCTCTTTACCTGTCTGTGGTTCGTCAGGAGCATGCTCTTCAGTAGGGGGATTTCACTATTGATGAGTTTTATACTCAGAGTGCTGCCATCCGCGCCGCCTTGATTCTCTCCAGTCGCTGTTTGTGGCACATGCTCGTGCTGCCAGATTGTGCGCTCGGACTTGGAGTTTCACCGCATCTATGAGTTTCTGTCTCGGCTTCGCCAGGAGTTTGAGCCCCGGCGTGCTCAGTTGAATGCTCGTGGTCGAGTTCCGCTCTCTGAGGTGTTGTCTGAGCTTCGGGCTGAGGAGACCCGTCTCCGTGGTGCTGGTCTTCTTGCGGTTCCATCTCCGCTTGCTACTCGTGGTGCTCCTTTGCTGTCTGCTCCCTCGACTCAGCCGCGGTCTCCTGTACCGCCGCCACCGATACTACCCACTCCTCCGTGTCGTGGTCAGTCGGCTTCAAGACCAAGAGCCTCGGGTCGAGTCAGCCCGGCAGCCTCGTGGTCGGTCGTCGTGGTTCTCTTCACATCCTTACTCGCAACAGGATGGTCACACTTGGGCCACCTGTTATACACGGACCCCAGTTACGTCAAGGCACCAGGCTCGTGGACACCGGCTCCCGGGTCTTCAGCAGTGGCTCTCTCTGATCAGGACATTATCAGGAGTCTTCGCGGTCTGCTTGCGGCTACAGGCTCTTCTTCGACGGGCACTGTTGGTTCTGTGACTGACTCTTCAGGCACTGTGCGACCACCACCTTCTACACAGTCAGGTACGTCTCCGTGGTATCTGGATTCTGGAGCTTCTTTTCATATGACATTTGAGTCTTCTTCTCTGTCCGCTCTTCGTTCTCTCCCTTCTCCTGTCCGTGTTTTACGGTGATGGTACCTCTCTCTGTTTCTAGTCGGGCACCCTTTCTACTTCTTCTTTTTTGTTCTGATATCTCTCATGTCCTCTTCTTAAGATGAATCTTCTCGCTAGCCAGCATCGACTCGGTTGTCGCGTCATTCTTGATGCTGATTCTTGTATTGTTCAGACCGTCCTGTGCCCTGGTTGGGCCCTCGCAGCCGTGATTCTTCCGGACTTTGGGAGTTAGGCCGGCTTCGCTTCCTTCGCTGCCACTTCATCCGCCATCCTTCTCCGGTTGTCGCCTACTACCAGCTCGTTTCAGCAGTGGCATCATCGTCTTGGTCACCTCTGTGACTCTCTTTGTCGTCCTTAGTTCATCGTGGTCTTCGGGTCTCTCGGAGATGGGTCTTTGCATTGTCGGGGCTGTAGGTTGGGTAACAGATTCAGCCCTATCCTACTAGCGCGTCTGTATCTCATCGACCTTTTGATTTAGTTCATTCAGATGTTTGGGGTCCGGCTCCTTTCGCTCGAAAGGGGGCCATCGCTACTATATTTTATTCATCGATGATTTTTCTCGGTACACTTGGTTGTATTTTATGCGCTCTCGTAGTGAGGTGCTCTCCATATATCAGCGTTTTGCGGCCATGGTCCGTACTCAATATTCTACCCCATTCGTGTGTTTCGTGCTGATTCTGTTGGTGAGTATATGTCCCAGATGTTGCGAGGTGTTCTTGCTGAGCAGGACACTCTTGCTCAGTTCTCCTGTCCTGGCGCCCATGCCGAATATGGCGTAAGCATCGCCATCTTCTTGAGACCACTCGCGCTATGATGATTGCTTCTTCTCTCCCGCCGCATTTCTGGGCTGAGGCTGTCGCTACGTCGGCTTACCTCATCAATATTCAGCCTTCTGCTGCCTTGCAGGGTGGTATCCCTCTTGAGCGCCTTTCTGGACAGTCTCCAGATTACTCCATGCTTCGCTTGTTTGGTTGTGTTTGCTATGTTCTCCTTGCTCCTCGCGAACGCACCAAACTGACCGCTCAGTCTGTTGAGTGTGTTTTCCTCGGATACAGTGATGAGCATAAGGGCTATCGCTGTTGGGACCCTGTTGGTCGTCGGATGCGTATCTCTCGTGATGTTACTTTTGATGAGACGCGTCCTTTCTATCCTCGTCCCACCGCTGGTACTTACCCGGTGGAAGATATCTCTTTTCTTCTCTTTCCTGACACACCTCCTTCTACTCCTATTGTGTCCTCTTCAGGATCTCCTCCCCCTGATGTCTCTTCTTCGACACCGTCCTCTTCTTCTCCGTCTAGTTCTCCTAGTTCTCCTCGTTCTCTGGAGTCTTTCTCTTCTATTCCCTCTTCTTCATCGTCGTCTCCTGTGTCATCTTCCTCTGATGATCTTCCCTCTACTCGCCCTGTTCGTCAGCGTCGTGCCCCCAACCGTTACTCTCCTAGTCAGTATGGTCTTTCTGTTGCCTCCGAGCCGACCTCTTATCGGGATGCTGAGCATCATCCTGAATGGCAGCTGGCCATGGCCGAGGAGATTGCTGCGCTTGAGCGCACTGGCACCTGGGATCTTGTTTCTCCTCCTCCTGGTGTTCGTCCTATCACGTGTAAGTGGGTCTATAAGATTAAGACACGCTCTGATGGATCTCTTGAGCGCTATAAAGCGCGTCTTGTGGCTCGTGGTTTCAGGGAGCATGGTCGTGACTATGATGAGACCTTTGCTCACATCGCTCATATGACCACCGTATGCATCTTCTTGTTGTTGCTTCGTCACACCGGGTCCGTGTCTCAGCTTGATGTTCGAATGCCTTTCTCAATGGTGAGTTGAGTGAGGAGGTTTATATGCAGCCTCCTCCGGCACGCTGTTCTGAGGGATGGTTTGTCGTCTTCGACGTTCTCTTTATGGCCTCAAACAGGCCCCTCATGCCTGGTTTGAGCGCTTTGCTTCTGTAGTGACTGCTGCTCGTTTCTCCCCTAGTGCTCATGATCCAGCGTTGTTTGTTTACACTTCTCCTCGTGGACGCACTCTTCTTCTCTATGTTGATGATATTATGATCATTACCGGTGATGATCCTGAGTATATCGCCTTTGTTAAGGCTCGTCTTCGTGATCAGTTTCTTATGACTGATCTTGGTCCTCTTCGATACTTTCTTGGGATTGAGGTTTCCTCCACTTCTGATGGCTTTTACATCTCTCAGGAAAAGTATATTCAGGATCGTCTTGCTCGTGCTGTTCTTGGGGATGAGCGCACTGTTGAGACCCCTATGGAGCTTAATGTTAAGCTTCAACTTACTGATGGTGATCCTCTTTCTGATCCGACGCGTTATCGTCATCTTGTTGGGAGTCTTGTTTATCTTGTTGTCACTCGTCCTGACATCTCTTATCCTGTTCATATTCTGAGTCAGTTTGTTTCTGCTCCTACCACTGTTCACTATAGTCATCTTCTTCGTGTTCTTCGTTATCTTCGTGGTACGATCACTCGTCGTCTTTTCTTTCCTCGTTCCAGCTCCCTCCAGCTCCAGTGCTATTCGGACGCTACGTGGGCGAGTGATCCTTCGGATCGCCGTTCCCTTTCTGCTTACTGTGTGTTTCTTGGTGGTTCGCTCATTGCTTGGAAGACGAAGAAACAGACAGCGGTTTCCCGTTCGAGTGTTGAGGCTGAGTTGCGTGCTATGGCCTTGTTGACTGCTGAGGTGACCTGGTTACGGTGGTTACTATGGATTTTGGGGTCTCGATTACCACACCCAGTCTGTTTTGTCGACGGTACAAGTGCTATTAGTGTTGCACGTGATCCGGTCAAGCATGAGCTTACCAAGCATATTGGTGTTGATGCTTTCTATACGTGCTCGGTGCAGGCTCAGTTGTTGCGCTTCAAGATGTGCCTTGATTCTGATTGGCGGACTTCTTCACGAAGGCCTGCACCAGGCGCAGATGATTTCTTACTCTCCAAACTCAGTGTTGTGGATCCACCATGAGTTTGAGGGGGGGGGGGGGGTGTTAGATGTATATATCTGTATATTGTATTTCCCCCATATGTTAGGGGGCTTCCTGCATATTGCCATGTACTTATATTATATATTGTGGCCTTTGGCCCCAGAGGAATACAACTTGTCTATTCCTAACAATCTCTACCACTAGCCAGACATAACAAGAAATTTAGTGTCCAATGGAAATTTATGGCTCTCGAGCTCTAGTGGTCCTGGTAATTTTAAACAAATTATATAATATTTGGAAGTTTCAAAATAAATTGAAACAAATATCCAGATGCAGCCAATGTTGTATCGCACCAATGTACAAAATATTAATCTCAAATAATAATTTGTATTAATTATGTGCTACAAAAAAAGACAAAGGTGTGAATGTGTGCATGCATATTTTCAAATCCCTAAATTTTATCAGATTTTATCATTTTTGTGTAGACCACGATACAGAGTATTCTATCTTGCTATTTTGTACATACGATTGTGGGATACGACATTTACTATGTCAAGAATTATTTTTAGATTTTTCAGAAACTTGTAAGTATGACTTGTGAATTTTTAAAAAAGAACCAGAGCTCGGGAGCCGAAACTTGTAAGTATGACTTGTGAATTTTTAAAAAAGAATAACCAGAGCTCGGGAGCAAAATAGACAGTTTCCGGCCACTGCCCCCTAAATTATGAAGTGAAGGATGCAAAACGGTACCCAAGTTTGATTTCATATGCATGATACTGCAATTCAACAATTTTTAGTAGTGAACTCCGAGTGGTCTATAGCAAGAAAACTACGACTATAGTAAGCGAACGAAGTAAGTTGATACGGAATTCTGGAGGTTAGGCGGTACTAGTTTTTTAGTGCATGCATATGCCTACTCCCTGTAGACCCCCTTTTCGTTTTTGACTTTTGTAGCAGGCTTTTGAAATGACTAATAATTCCTTAAAATGCCATGCGCAAGTTGATGGTTCCAACTGACAAAACAAGTCGACCGCTTTAGGTACAGCCATGCCACTTGTTGGAACATAGAAGCCACTGCAAGGACATGAGCACTACGTACTCGTTATGTTTGTGCATAAGATTCGTGCCTCGCGGTAGTGCAGAGAAGCCATAGTGACCTCTCCCAGCTCCAATTCTATGTCCATCTGCAAGGATACGAAATTGAGAATATTTAGCTTGCTGTCACTGCACTTGCTAGGTACAACATGAGTGTGCATGCACCCACTATGCACTAGTGCTTTAATGTCGACATTTTGATCGGCCGACCTTTGTATTGCATCAGGTACACAAATTACAAATATCTAGATGCATGCACCATTTTTTTCTAGAAACCCGCAAGAGTGCTTCCTTTCAGTTACATGAATGGAGAAAGATATGTCCGCTCTAGATTTTAGACCGTTCCCATAAAACCTCACCCCTCACACAAGGTTTTAGACAATTCCCTTAAAAACCTACCCCTAGTACATACCTTTCTCCATTCATGTAATTGAAAAGGCAACACTCTTGCGGGTTTCTGAAAAAGAATGGTGCATGCATCTATATATTGGTGCACCTTATATCTCAAAAGAAAGTGCAACCACCTCTGGCTGGGAATTGGGGGTGAAAAGTGGCAGTTCACTACTACGAGATGTTTTATAACATGTGTACATAAGATTTCTACCGTGTCACCGCTTCATATATTTCTGTTGCGATGTTAGCATTATATCCACCACTCAGAGAATCAATCGGGGGAGACATCAGCGAAGTTGTCCCGCATTGTCTCGCTTGTCCATGTTTGCACATGATTCCATATAGCAATGGAGAAGGGGCATACGTGCATTGGTGGATAATTATTTCATGGGCTCGTGGGAATAACTGGCATATTGATCATGCAACCATCCATGAATGGCAAGTATGTCGGCGGTGAGAATTCTCCATCGAAGCACCATCAATGAGAAAAGTTTGCACTCAAAGCAACAGTCGTCGACCTGATTTTCATCGTCGCGAACTCCAGGTGGGGACCTTTAAAACCGAGCCACATAAGCATACACTCATGAATACACTCCACTTCATGCCTACTTCCACGAGATGATTAGTTCCTGGTCCAGAGCCAGGAGGATTTGGGACATCAGGGTCCACATGTTGACAAACTCACACAATTGTGCAAAGGTGTGTAAGCGAAGCACAGCCCATATCCAATTGTTATCATGTGGCTCCTTTGGACCATACTAAGCTTCTTGGCACGATCTTGAAAAGACTAGGCGCATAAAGCTTAAGAGGACCTTTGTCACTAAGTCGTGCCCCAAAAGCACCTTCTCCACATTCTTGATAGTTAATAAATGCATGATTTCTCTTTGGTTTATGAGCCACAATGTTTTGAAGAAGACTAGTGAGATTACTGGATTTATTTATGCATTTCGACAACCCAATCAAACAAATGTGTATCTCGATTTCTTGTATTATCAATAAGAATATTGTATTGTATTGCGACAGGGCTATTAACATCACCCGGACACTGTGCAAGCCCTCTGGGATGCCCTTTTTTGCGGTATCAGCCGGTCACCCACAAAATGATCAACTAATGAGTATTTAGCTAGCTAGTGAGACTTTTTACCACCTTTAAAACTTGCAACCGCGATTTATTTTGCGGCCACTAGCAGGAGTCGCACATTACACATTACATTCCATCGGAAGAAATTTAGCTTCTCAAAGAAGTCACCTAGACTATGAGGATTTGGGAGCCAATAGCTAATGCTATGCTAGCTCTGCATAAAGAACACATATAAAGAGCCCTTAATCATAAGATTTGATCACAATCGGGCCAAAAGTGGATCCAAATTGGAGATTGCCAGAGTAAACTAAAAGCCATTGTCATCTAGAAAGAAGAGGAAAAGGAAACAAAAAGGCAAGATACACAGCAGTTCGATCTAGCACATATCTATATATAATAGTCATTGAAGACAAAGTAATACTAGGCACTCAGGCGCTATATGTACTGTGCCTGCATGATCGAACAATGCAGATTTGCTTCCAATTATGCAGCGCGTGCTGCAGAGATTTGGCTCCCCTCTTTTCCGAAGCCGGCCCGGCCAAAAGTTACTGCCCGCCTTTCTTTTTATTGAGGAAAATAAGAGCAGTTTTGGGCGTATGGAAATTGAAAACACTGACAAAGAATTCTGCAATCAGATCATGGACAACTTTCGGGTGTGTCTTTTCTTATAGACTAAAAGGTGTTAAGAATCAGTTGGGCGGTTGGGGCAGTGAGGCAGCTTTGTCTCCACGCATATACTGACGATCAATTAGCATTGTCATAATATCACTGTGTTCACGGTTGCATCACAAAGGTGTCAACGAAAAGTGTGCTATCAGCCGGCCCATGTTGCAGCAGGAATCGATCGAGATGTGATGTGCTAGCTGGAACCAAATCAAATCTACCCTGATCATTTCAATAATTATATTTAGCCAAGCGCGTATGGAACAAAAGACCAAAACATGGCGCTAGATACCGCAATCTAGAGCCAGAGTTTATTAAGCAAACACTCGCTCGTGACACATCATCACTTAGTGCCGTCCTGGAGAAATATATGCCCAGATTTCTTGTCATGTACTTGTTTCGTATCCAGCTAGTTAAACGATCTACTATACAGCTAGCAAGCAAGAACCGAAATCTATGTGCTATTAGCTGGATCAAGGAAATCAACTCGTTGGATTTATCCTACAGGCCGAAACGAAAAGATCGCACACATCTGACGGGTAGATTTTGCACACATCAGGTGCCGGACTGTTCCTGCAGAATTAATTATCAGTACCGCAAAATAAATAAGATGCATAGAAATAAATAAGATGCATGCAGCCGACCTGACTCTGGCATAGTGCATTCCAACAGAAAATGTTCAAATCAGCCTAAGTTTTGACAGTCGCATCTTCCCATATCACGCCCAATCACCAAACCTAGTCACTACCCATTATTATTATTTTGCTTTTTGCTTGGCAGCTAGCTCTGCGTATGTACATTGCTCTCCTCTTCTTTTTAAAAAGAAATCTGTGTGTGTTCGATCACTTTCTTTTGCCACAGTACTGCAAACCGGGGATGGGCAGCACTACCACAATATAGCCAACCCTACGAGAGTGCACTACCACAATATAGCCAACCCTCTTTGATACCTACCTACCAAATCAATCATTAAACCAGAAGCATATGTAGTGTACTTTCAACAGAAACATCCACAGATTGCAAGACCTTTTCCAAAATAAACATAATTCGAAAATGACATCTTCGAGAAGTTCGTACGGCGCCGACGTGGCAAACCGGCAAATTGCTGGGAATATGCAGACTAAACTACCACTGCTACAAACTATTTATTAGGATACTGAGTACTGGTACTTATAATATTTGATTGATTAACCTTCAGTTTTTCTTGGATCATAGCTGCTGGACTGGCTTCGAGCGAGGAAGCTTCCATGCATCTTACGCCAACAAAACGCCATGCATGTACACGTACATACTTCAGTACCGAAAGAAAATATACATGGCGAAGCAACCGAGAGGTGACACACCATCGATCGGTCGATGTTAAATGGAACGCGAGGCAAAATTCAAGTGGCTGGACGTTTTAAAGTAATGGTCGCCACGTATGATCGACTAGGATCCGTGACAGCGGGTCCACTGTGCCGTTGGGTTTTTCTCTTCGGCCTTGTCCTCCGACCCCTTGAAAAAGTGCTACCGTGCAAGGTATCGATGAATAAGCTGGCGCACTGACATGTACTTGACTAGGCAAGAACATACTCCCAAAAGGTTTTTCTTTTTGATTGATAGTTCAGTTTCACACCAATGCATGTGCTTGGACGTACGCTTCATGGGAATATAGTAAAATAAACATAAAATTTTGTTAAAAACAACAGAATTAATCAAACATAAAAAAAAGCAAATGAAAATTGCGACTATGAATAACCTAGGCATCGGTGAGCATTTCTAGCTGTTTCCACATGCTTTTTATCACCAAAAAGACACCATGCTGATTCGGCCACAATCTCATGGATTGTTGTCTTCTGATCTCAGATATTGTCACTTTGTTCACCGGCCCAATTTCGGTGTTTAGGTTTAGGTTTGCAATTGCAGTGATGCACTCTTCTGTGCTCTCGGTCTTCTTCTCTAATAGTACAATAAAGAAGTAACGATTCAACCAACTGCCTTGTAAGGGGTGTGCTCCCGGCTGTACTGTATTCAACGATCTTAGGTTCTCATCCCTTAAGGTAGATGATTGTGGTGGCTCTTCAAAACCTTTGAGATTAGTCCAATTAGTGTAAGTTTGGTGTTAGAAAATTTCTTCTTTGGATGCGGAAGTTAGAGCATGTGACGATGACATTGAAGCTTGAAATAACTTTCGGTCTTATGGGTCTTTTGTTCTACGCCTTTGTTTCAATTTGTTTAAAGTGATGTACTTTGTTCATTTAGTCAATACAGTCGGATTGTTTAGCAGAGAAAATTACAAGTATGAAGTGCATTCCTCTATATGAACAAATTAGGTTATGCCCCATCAATGGCCTCGTATGGTTAACTTCACAAAAAGATGAACACATACACAAACGTATGTGATCACACGACATCGCCAATGGAATTCATGGGTGGGTCAACATGTGGACTAGTGTGACCGTGAGCGCCCACATGCACAGCGAACCGAACATATTAAGACGCTGGAGATAAATGTTGAGCCCATGCACCAATTAACTTATATAAAGTGCATCATGGCATCCAAGAGTAAAACTGTCAAAGAACTACATGTCCTGTAGTGAACCCGTGTCAACTTTAATCTAGCTGTGTCGGTAATATCTTAAGCTTTATTATATACACTAAATGCATGTTTATAAAATAGAACTCACTAAAGGCTTGTAGTATTGTAATACTATCTAAACATGGTGCTACATAATATATCATGTGAAAAAGCCATTATTTGATTGGTTATTTATTATTATCTGAACCAGTATTAATATGTGCCATGTCTCTTTTCTTTATTATTTGTATTTATTATCAACAATGGCATGTTTTATACATCGCTAATGCCGTTCCATTAGCACTATTCTAAGCTATAGCAAGCAATGAGTCTTCCTTTTAAAATAATAATGTCATTAATTGCGTACGAAGATGGACAAAGATTAATATATGAAGGGGATATATTTACTTAGCCTGTCCTCTCACTATCTTACAAATCTATGAATCAGATAATATATTTGTTGTGTGAATGCTTAATTAAGTTGTACCTAGGTGTAATGGTGTTGCTTCCTAACTTGTTTAGAGTAATATACAATATTAGTTGGCTTGTCTATGGTGATCTCTAATTTAAAACTCCACGTAAGGAATACTATAAGATATGCACATCGTTGTTCAACTTTCCTTGTTGATTGTCGTGTTTTTATTCTCCTTGCAAATGTTGGCATGTATATGAACTGGAATATATGTACTTGGACTTTTTTTATTACTAGTGATAAACACATGCATTTGTGTTCGGTCTAATTAGGGACTGTTTATGTTATATAAAATAGAAAACATAACAATAGTAAAGGTAGTATTGAGGTGTCACATGTTGTAAAGTTCTACACATGATTTGAAATAGGGAAAATATGCAAGGTGCTCTCTTTTGGTGCGTGCACATGAAATAAAACACATGAACTTTTGAGGATCGGAAAGGAAGGGTAGAGCTTAGAGAGAGAAAAATGTGTTAGAACCACTTCTAAAGACCAAATAAATTGAGTTATGCGCTCAATCTTCTGGTGTTTTTGTTAAATCAAAGGGCATATAAATGCACCCCATAGCACTTTGGCAACCCACCACTTGGGATCTAGAGGGCTCTTGTAATAAAAAAAATTAAGTAGATGAATCCTTCAAACTGTTGACGATACTCGGAATTGGTTTACACCATTCATTTGGAACACAGAAGCAAATACATGGCTGTTACTAGGCTTCTTGGATTCACATGGGTCCAAGATGTAATTAACCCAAATAGTAATTATTCCTAAGGATTTCTATTCCTTCACATTTTTAAAAACATCCTTTGCCTTTTTGTGCTAACCTTAGCAGGTGTTTTGGGCATGCAAAGATCAAAGTAGTTTCTCGAAGAAAAGACAAAAGTTAAGAAATGGACACTTTTTGTTGCTTATTGTTGATTACCTTCTATGTCCTAGGCATACTACTATGCTTTGCTCTTATGAAGATCTAATTTGTTGGCGGTATGTCCATCTCTTTTTTTGGAAAGGAGTATATATTAATATCGCGATGATATCAATTACATCCAGTTTCTGCAACAACACATTACCCTATTGGCATTACAGATGCACACCGCTGAAAATAAGAAGAAAAATTACAAAAATAAAAGTCCTACTACAACGATAAGACTTAGTAGCAGCAACACTAACCCCACCAGAACAACACTAGAAGTCCAACATATCCAATAGCGACGCTTTCAAGAAGGAAACAGAGCACAAGCACCATCGTCATCCAATCAAAGATTATATGTTTTCACCCTAGAGAAAGTCCTTGCTCACAAAACAATGCCTTCAACAAGGTCATTTCCAAACACAACCAATTAAGGCCAGACCTTGGATTTTCACCCTGCAAGGTAAGACTGTGAACTGCTCCTATGTTGCCGTACCACCTTACGATGCCGCTGCTACAAGTCACGAATCACCAAGCCAATTTCTCATCGCCACCAGGACTCGACCCACCATTGCTAGTCCACAAATCTTGGCTTCCATGACATTCTCCGCACACTGAATTCACCTCTAAAGACATGTTCCACGATGGCAACAGACTGCAGAGTATCGTCTCGCTCCCTCTGAAACCAAAAGGTCAGGCAAAACGGTTGTGCGCGACCATGTCCTATCCGTTCTAGGAATCTCCACGCATGAATCGCCCATGGAAGTTCGTCGGCGGAGCCTTTTGGAACTCGACACTGCCACCAGATCAATGGAAACAAGGTGAAGGCAGATATTTTTCTTGGAATGAGAGAAACCCCAGGACTGTGCCCTTTCCAGCAGATGCGACCCACGCCGCCATCCGCCAAGGGAGGACCGCCATCAAATCCCGAGGCCACCGTCTGGGTTCCATACCCCACCGTCATTAGATTGCCATCGGGGTAACAACCTTCGAGCGCCCAAGGGGCTACCTGCGGGGAAGAGGCCACCACGCGAGGAAGCATCCCTGCCGCCACCGTCGATAGGCCAGACTTTGCCCACCGGCGTCCTCCGGTGGTAGCGGGGGGGGGAAGGGGGGAAGCAGGAGGAGGAGTCGGGGGCGATGATGGCTTAGGGTTACGCCCGTGCCCCCCTCCCAAGAGCGACGAGTTGGTATCAATTCTACGAAGAACGTCAGGATATTTTATTTTTGAATTTAAATGCGGAATTCCATTCAACTGACACGGCTAAATTGTTTTCCAAAATACTAGCGATACAAACGGGAGGAGAAGCATCCCAGAAGGAGTCAGAAGACTCAGAGGTTGCTCCCAGATTTGCAAGATCATGAGTTCTGGCGACAAAAAGAGAAACTAAAAGAGTTGAAGTTCAGGATACAAAGGCTTCTAGCCTCTACAACCAACACTCTGATAGTTGATTTGTCATAGTCTTTGCTCTTCAGACTCTCGACCAAATTTGAGGCATCAAATTCAAAGACGGCCAAACAGGCCACAACCTTCGAGTGCAGATCACTCAACAGGTTCTTCAACTTGCCCACACCAGTAGCAACGAAAGTGCCCTCCTGATCGCGGATGACATAGCCCCATCCTCCGTTGCCAGAGTCAACATTAAAGGAGCCGTCAAAGTTGATCTTGACATAATCAATAGGAGTTTTGGACCACTTGTGAGTGTCGGGTGGTTTTGCTGGCGTCTCTGGCTTTCAAAGAGACATGAAGTAAATCATAAGGCGCTCCACCCAAGAGCAAACAGCAGTAGGATCCGGGCTTCCCTTGCTGGCATTGGCCTTATTACGTTGGTTCCACCACTCCCACATAAGGGTGACTGCACGTGCCTGAGTAGACTCGTCGCAATTCCAGAGTTCCTCTAGAAGCTCGCATGGGGAGGAGCAGGAGAGAAGCTTCACACGGAGCTCATCCATCCCTAGAATGCTCCAGCAAATACTGTCCTTCTTGCACTTCAAAAAAACATGGCCACCATCCTCGTTTAACATGTTGCACACCAGACATTTGGTGTCCAGCTCGATACCCAGCTTGTGAATCTTCATGCGGTTGGCAAGGCTGTTGTGAACAAGGCGCCAAGTAAACATCTTGATCTTCCCCGAAACATTAAGCTTCCATATGTGATTCCAATCAAAATAAGGCCCCGAAGTTACAGAAGAGCCAGAAGGCGCAGCATCTCTACCAAAAGGACGATCCCTCCCCATGGCCGCAACTTTGTATGCGTATTTTACCGAGAAGAGACCTCTCGGGTCGAAATTCCAGGCAAGGTGATCCTCCATGCCATCCGCAAGGTTAATGGAGAGAATAGCTTTAACATCTTTAGGCTAGAAGAGACTTCGAATAATTTCCACATCCCAGTCTCCGGTGCAGGGACTGATCAGATCAGCTACAAGAGAGACAGGAGTACGACCTCTCAAAGAACGAGGCATGCGAGTGTCGCCAGTAGGGATCCAGGGGTCTCTCCACACCTTAATGTTGGTGCCATTTCCCACACGCTAGATCAGGCCCTCTTTGAGCAAAGAAACCCCTTTCAGAAAACTTCTCCAGGTGTAAGATATGGCAGGAGTGGCCACTGCATTGGGAATGGAGCCACCAGGAAAGTACTTTGCACAGAGGACCCTTGCATAGAGGGACTCAGGTTCTTAGAGCAGACGCCACCCTTGCTTCGCAAGCATTGCCATGTTGAAGAGATGCAAGTCACGTAGCCCCAAACCACCCTCATACTTGTCCTTTTATAGACAATTCCATCCAAGCCAATGGTGTCTCTCCTCTTCATGGTTATTCCACCAGTACCGGCAAACCATCGAGCTGATATCATCGCAAAAGGTCTTGGCGATGTCAAGACATGACATGGCATAAGTGGGGATAACCTGGGCCACGACTTTGATAAGGATTTCTTTCCCCACTCTCAAAAGGAATTTCTCCTTCCAACCTTGGATCTTCTTCCAGATTCTTTCCTTGAGGTAGTCAAAAGCCAGAGTGATAGACCTGCCCAAATGGACCGGCAGGCCTAGATAACGATCCGAGAAAGCTTCATCCACAATGTTTAGGATCCCTTTGAACTTTCTTTTTGCAGCAGCAGTGGTGCCCTTGCTGAACATAATGCTGACTTCTCCTTGTTCACCATCTGGACCAAGGCATCCTCATACAGAGCTAGAATGTCCCGGAGTTTTTTTACACTAGATTTGTTTACCTTTAGGAGAATGAGGGAGTCGTCCGCGAAAAACAGGCGGTTAATACGTGGATCAGCAGGACATACCTGCACCCCATTCATCGAGCCATCCTCCTCGGCCTGCTTGAAAAGGGCAGAGAGCCCCTCGGCACACATGATGAAGAGATAAGGGGAGAGGGGGTAGCCCTGGCGCAGACCATGTTGCGGGATGATGACTTCAGTCAGATTCTTTTTCACCTTGACTCTGTAAGTTACAAAGGTGATACAACTCATCACCAACTGCAGCCATTGTGGATTGAAACCTGATGAGTGCATATTTGCATCATGTTTTATATTATTATTTTGCATTGTAGTGGTAGGATCTTGGTATTTTACAGCGTTCGCAGCACCTTTTATGTTTATTTTCACCAGGATCAGATCAGATGATGGATACTATGGACATAATTCTTGGACCAGTTATATTGGAGTGAAAAGGATCCAAAAACAACGTAAATTTCTTATTTGGGAAATATTAATAACACTAGAAGAAAACCCGAAGCGATTGGAGGATATAGAAGGTTTAATGACCAACTATACGGCGGGAATAAATTTTTCGACCGTATAGTTGGCACCAACACCGCTTCCTCAAATATTTTCAGCCCGTGCAACTGGATCGGGGAGACGACATACAGAACAACAAGAAATCGCTGAAACCTCACCTTCGGAAGGCATCTCGAGGGGAAACTCATCCACCGGGGATCCATCTTTGCCCTACATAGATCCAGGAGGCCAAGGCATCGATCTTAATCATCAACCGCTGCATCACCACCATCTACATCCATCCCATCTACAAGTACTATTCATCTATGATAGATTCCATTGTCTTTGCCATGATGTTGATTGCCTCCATGTCTGAGTAGATCATTAGTTCTTGGGGAGATGGAGAAACCCTAGTATGATATTGAAATAAGATAAAGTTTATTATGATATTCATCACTGTGACCATGTGTTAGATTGTCTTCATCTTGATGTTGGGAGAAGTCGACCTCTCAATATTTGTCTCTTGTGGGGACTTGATGGAGGGAATTACTTGTTGGTAGACGGAGGTGTGTTAGCACTTACAGTGACTATAAAGCTTTTGGCACTCCTTACGTATCAACTTGGGAATCGAGGAAACTCACAAAACACTATCCATGCCATGGGATACATCCTACGGGATTAATTCCCTTGATAGCGCGGTAACTTAATTGATGTTTATTGTTGTCTGTTGTGGTTATGAGGATAATGTGCGCAGTGGTTGCTACCTATTTGTCCAAATTTGGAGTTCCTCCCACACATACATAGTTAAGAATGTTCACGATAATAATCTTTACCTTAGCCCTTTATAAATGCTAGAGGTGTATCTGCTACTCCTTAAGAACTGATACGTCCAAAACATATCTACTTCCCCGAACACTTTTGCTATTGTTTCTCCTCTAAACTTGTGTGATTTGGATACAACTAACACGGACTGATGCTGTTTTCAGCAGAATTACCTTGGTGTCTAGTTTTTGTGTAGAAAATCAACTATCAGGAAAAATCCCGGAAAATATGCCAAAAATCCTATTTCACCAGAAGATCCACGGAGCCAGAATACGAGACGGAGGGGATCCCTGGGTGGCCCACACCCCCTGCCGTGCGGGTGGGCCCACCCTGTGCCTGGGAGGGGTGTGGCCATCCTAGGCACCCCTCGGCCTCACTCTTCGCCTATAAGATGCCTTCTGACCTAAAAACTCAGGGGGTTCGACGTTTTTCCAGAAAGAGTTCCGTTGCACCGCCACCACCAGAAACCAAGATTCGGATCCAGAAACTCCGTTCTGGCACCCTGCCGGGATGGGGAATTTGGAGAGGATCATCGCCATCGTCATCACCAATGCCTCTCCATCAACCATCAATGTTTCCCTCATCCATGAGTGAGTAACCCCCGCTGTAGGCTATGGGGATGGTAGGGATTGGATGAGTTCTATCATGTAATCGAATATGTTAGGGCATGGTGGCTAGTATCTCTTTTAGTGCTATTTGACTTTGTTGCAACTTGTTGTTCTTAATGCTTGTCACTAAGGCCCGAGTGCCATGATATCAGATCTGAACTTATTATTAAATCATTATGATAGTATTGTTTGTGATCTTATCTGCAAGTTGTGTACACATATCATTATCCGGATCCAAAGTCCCCGAAGTGACAGAAATTGGGACAACCGGAGGGGATGGCTGTGATGTGAGGATCACGTGTGTTCACGGAGTGTTAATGCTTTGCTTCGTTGCTCTATTAGAAGGAGCACCTTAATTGCCAGTAGTTCCCTTGAGGCCCCGCTGCAACGGGCTGGCAGTACAAAAAATGTTGTGCAAGTTCTCATTGCGAGCATGCGTGACTATATATGGAGCACATGCCTATGATTGTTTAGTACTTGGATGCTTATTCTTATTTATCTGTAATTGCCCTAGATCTTGAAGTTACATGTTTAGACTCGTTCATGCAACGCCCGTCTATCCATCCCTATGCCTATCGCGCTCATATCCTACTGTTTGCTACTACTGTTACTATTGCTCCTATTTTGCCGCTGCTGTTGCTTTGCTATTGCTACTACAAACTATTACTATTGATAAACTTCTGTGAGCAAGAACTATTTCCAGGTGCAGCTGAATTGACAACTCAGTTGTTAAGGCTTGCAAGTATTCTTTGGCTCCCCTTGTGTCAAATCAATAAATTGGATAATACTACCCTCGAAGACTGTTGCGATCCCCTATACTTGTGGGTCATCAAGACTATTTTCTGGCGCCGTTGCCGGGGAGCATAGCTTTATTTGTAAGTTCACTTGTATCTATTATTATTCACTTCTACTCCTTTCATCATGGGGAAGTCTCATGATGGAAAGTTTCCTATTTTACCATCCACTATAAGAAGAGGTACAGTCCTAAACACCTCTGCTGCTCTTGATTCACCGTCTGTTATAAGTAAGATTGTTACACCACCACCACATACTCATGCTACACACACTGCTACTACTGCTGAATCTGAAAATGCTTTTGATACTCATGATGTTACTTCTACTGTGCTTGATGCGAGTGGTTCATTAGGTCCTTTCCTAGATGCTACTATGGCTAGTCTAGGAAATACTGAAACTCCTAGTGAATACACTGTTACACCTGTTAGCTCACTTGAGTCTAGAGAGAGATAAGATATCAATGATGGTTACATTGAGTTTACTGATGAATTTGTTGAAGAGTGTCGAAACACACATGGTGATAGTGCTATTAAGAGTCTCCTTATAAGATGTACCATTATTCCTAAATTGTCTTCTGATCCTAAGTTTGCCACCTCTCCCATAGATATTAAAGATAAAGATTATGATTTCTCTCTTGATTTATCCTATTTGGACATTGTTGAGAAAGAACCTTTTTGTGGGACTAAAAATGAGAGTGATGTGGCACATATGAATGAGCTTTCTACTATGAGTGCTTTGTTCTCTGATGATTTTAAGATGCGCAAGTACTTTGTTACTAAGATATTCCCTTTTTCACTAAAGGGAGAAGCTAGGGCTTGGTTTAATAGATTACCTCCTGGTTCCATTGATAGTCCTAATTGCTTGATTGCTTCTTTCTTTCAGAAATATTTTCCTCCCAGTGCTAGACATGCTGCTTTGCAGAGACTTTTTTTATTTTAAACAGGGTGAAGAAGACAAATTGACTGAGTCATGGACAAGGTTCTATGCCTTGATTCATGCACATCCTAGATGTCCATTACCTAAAAATGAGCTTCTTGATATTTATTATAATGGACTAACTGATGATTCTAGGACATACCTAGATAGTTTTGCTGATTGTGTTTTCAGGAAAAGAACTTCTACAGATGATGAAGAATTGATGTCTAAAATAAGCAAGAATTATGATGATTGGACTTCAACTGAGCTAAATACACCTGAGACTATTACTCCTGAACTAGGTGTGCCTGAACCAGTTCCAACACCAACACCAAAGAAGAGGGGAGTTATTGCATTAAATGATGAAGTGATGAAGGAAGCTAAGAAATGTCTAAAGGAGAAAGGTATTAGAGCTGAAGATGTGAAGAATCTACCTCCTATAGAAGAATTATGTAAGCCAATTCCCCACTCATCCACCATTGAGGTACACTCTCTCCACTTTGATGAAGGTGATATTCCCTATGGTAAGCCTCCTGATCAATGCTTAGAGGAACTTGACACATTTATTGTTAAACAAGGTAATTTTGATAAACAAGTTCAGAATCATTTATTGGAAAACTCTAGAGCTATTAATGAGTTGAAAGATATTGTGGAAAGAACTTCTAATGATATTAAAATGCTTTGTAAACACTTTCAAATGGTTCAAACCCAAATTGATCAACTTGCTAAGGTACAAAAAGATATGCTAGTTAATGCCTCAGGAGATAAACATGCTTACGAAATTAGAACTAGGAGTGGTATAGCTACTCAAGATCCTTTATATCCCGAAGGACTGATACGCCCAATTTGCATCACCATTCTATATCATAATTTACCTCTATTCATTGATATTTGTCTTATTATGAGGTATTACTTATGGCTTTTCATCTGTTTATGGATGTTGGAGGATGGACTGCCGGAGTATGGATTCTGATGGAAAAGGAGGCGTTTCGGTGCAATTTCGCGAATCAGAAAAATACCAGAAAAATATGGAAACATATTATTTTACCAGAAGACGAAGGATGCCAGAAGGAGGGACGGAGATGGGCCTTTGGGGGCCCACACCCCCTAGGCGCGGGCCCACCTGACCCCGCGCCTAGGGTAGGTGTGGCCCATCTGCCCGGCCTCCGACTTTGCTCATTCGCCTATATCTTCCCTTCGAAACCCTAAGGCTAAGGGAGAGACCACGGATATATTTTCGCCGCCTCTGGGGGCGGAAAACACCGAGAGAGAAAGATCTCTCCGGCAGACAGATTTCTGCCGGGGGAATTCCTTCCTGAAGAGGGGAGACCGTCGCCATCAACACCATCATCAAGCTAGGCTTCATTGGGATCATCATCATCCTCACCATCATCTCCACCAGCACCATCATGACCACTCCGTCCCGCTGTAACAATTGTGTTGGATATTGCTTTAGTTCATTAGGGGAAACTTTCCGGGTGTTGATTACTATTGTAGTTGATGCTTGCGAGTGGAACCATTGGATTATTATCCATTACCATATCATCTTTGATCTTGATCCATATGATGTCTTGTGAGTAGTTCGTTTAGTTCTTGAGGACATGGGATAAGTCATGTTGTTAGTAGTGAATCTGTGATGAGTTATTATTCAATGGTTTAGTATTTAAGTTGTGGTGCTATTCTTCTAGTGGTGTCATGTGAATGTCGAATACATGATACTTCACCATTTATGGGCCTAGGGGAATGCATTGTGTATTTGGCTACTAATCGTGGGGTTGCTGGAGTGACAGAAACCTGAACCCTTGTTAGGACACCTTTGCACAAGGGAGTGTAGGATCTCAGAGTTTAAGGCTGTGGTTAGATTTATATCTTAATTACTTTCCTCTAGTTACGGATGTTTGTAGGGGGTTTAATCACAAGTATGTATTAGTCCTAGGAAGGGCGGCATGTTAGCACATGTTCACCCACACAACACTTACAAATACCAGAGAAGAGTACTCAGCTATTTGAAGCGAAAGTACTTGACAAAATTCCCATGTGTCCTCGAGAATGTTTGGTCCTTGTAAGTATTTCCACCGGCTTGTACTTTGCTAAGAAAGGATTGGGCCACTTTCTTCGTTTGTTCGTTACTTCTGTTACTTGCTCCTTGTTTTGTTGCCTTGTCAAAAACCCACTAAAAATCCGTTTGCTAAGTATTCACAGGGACTTCCTGCTCCATGCCACTGTTCAGCACCTTCTGCTCCTTGTTGGGATCGACACTCCTATTTATCGGAAGTACTATGATACACCCCCTATACTTGTGGGTCATCAAGGACACCCTAAAAGAATTGAGCAGGATTATCAAAAAGGTGAGAGTAGTGGTAGTCCTCGTAAGATAAAGAAAAAGAAACATAAAATAGTTGAGGAACCACTTGAACCTACTATAGATCCTAATAGTATAGCTGTCTCTGATGCTGAAACTGAGAGTGGTAATGATTAAAATGATGCTCCTGATAAGGAGGAAGTTAAAGAAGAACCTGAGAAGCACACTAAGAACACTAGGTACACTAAGGAAGATTTTATTGCTAAGAAACATGGTAGTGAGAGAGAACTTTGGGTGCAGAAACCTATGCCTTTTCTAGGTACGAAACACAAGTCAAAGGAGGAAGAACACTACAACAAGTTTTATGAGTGTATGAAACCTTTGTTTTTGCAAATTCCTTTGACTGATACTATTAAGTTGCCTCCTTATTCAAAGTATATGAAATATATTGTCTCTAATAAAAGGAAGATTCCTAATGAGGAAATTTCTACTCTGCTTGCTAATTATTCCTTCAATGGTAAGGTTCCAAAGAAACTTGGTGATCTAGGTATACGAACTATTCCTTGCTGTATTAAGAATAATTACGTTAGAACTGCTTTATGTGATTTGGGAGACGGAGTTAGTGTTATGCCTTTTTCTCTCTACAAGAGACTCCATCTAGAAAAGTTGATACCAACTGATATATCTTTGCAAATGGCTGATAAGTCTACTACTATTCCTGTTGGTATATGTGAGGGTGTTCCTGTTCAGGTGGCTCATAATTGCTTGGTTTTAACTCATTTTGTTGTGCTTGAAATGCCTGAAGATGATAATATGTCTATTATTCTTGGGAGACCCTTTCTTAATACTGCAGGTGCTGTCATCAATTGTAATCAAGGGAAAGTAACATTCAATATTAATGACAAAGAGCATACTGTTTATTTCCCCAAGAAGGTTGCTAAAAGCTATTGCCTGAATTCCATTGAAAATTTTGAGAGCATCATGGTTGGAGAAATATATTGTCCCATTCCACAAGAAAAATTTGAAACTGTTATGATTGGGACCATTGCTATCAAGTTTGAGGTAACATCATCACCTTGTGGAATGCAAAGTTTTGTTTCATATAAGATTGTTTTGGTAACAAGACTTGATCAACCTTGTTAACAAAAGGATTTTAATGAACAAAACAATGCTTTCACTATGGTTATTCTTGTTTACTTTTACTTTTATCCCTCCTTATCTTTGCCTTTTCTCTTGTTAGCTTGGGTTTTGCTAGTTGTTTGCTTGTTTAGAGTGTCTTAGAACTTCTGTAGTTTTGGTTTTGGTTTGCTTTTGCTTCTTCTAAAAAAATCTTTTTTGTGAGAAAATCAATTTTCATACCCTGAAAATTGGCCAAAAATAAAGTTTCCCAAAAAATCCTAGAAAATTCAAAATAATTTTTTCCTCGAAAAAGGGGCAGAGGGACACCTGGAGTGACCCAGGGGGCCACCCCAAGCCAGCAGACCCCTGGGTGGTGTGGCTAGCCCCCAGGTGGCGCCTGGCAGGGGTGTGGCCCTCCAAAGTGCCTCCTCCTAGCCATCTTCTTTCTCTCTCTCGAAAAACACCAGAAAACTTTCTCAAGCTCGAGTTCGTGCTCTTCTTGTTCCCGATTTTCGATATCTTTTCTCATCCCATCTTTGTTGCTTATTTTTGGAGGAATTGCTCCTTGGTATGTGCCTCCTCCGCTTGTCCAATTAGATTTGTGATTGGTAGATTGTATCTTGAGTATTTTGCTGCTATAGGTGACAGGTTGTGTGAGTTTGCATGCTTGTTCTATGCTTAGAGATTTCATTTTGATGCATGTGTATCCCTCTAGTAAGTTCCTATAGTAGTTCATCATCATTTATCAACTTGGAAATCACTTGGTTTGATGTTTGTCTAAAAATTTCAGAAAGGAAGGTGAGTGCATACCCACTGAATCAATATGATTTGATGGTACCTGAGCCAATGAAAGTCCATCGTGATGAAGGAGTTTTCCCTTCCATATATCCATGCCATGAAATTATGAGAGCCGCGGGAATCTTCCAGGATTTTCAAACTATGATTACCAATGCAGGGTTGGAACACTTTGTTAAAGGTGAACCTTTTCAATATGTTAAGCTAACCATGGCTGTGGTGAAGGACTTCTAGTTTACTTGGTCTTCATCTAATCCCATGGTCCATTATAAAATATACAATCTAGCTGTCGACCTACGTTTTGCTGATTTCTATGCAGCAATTAGAGTACCTCATTGGGGATCTTGTGAGAATATCAAGGAGAGGGCCTAAGCCACTTATGGATTTATATGCTGAAATTTGCCAAGGTTTCGACTTCTCAAAGGAAACTGGTAAAATTAGGAACATTCAGTTCCCATCTATTAGATATTTTTCCTATTTCATTACCAAGTGTGTTCTTGCTAGAAAGATTGCTAGAAAGTTATCTTCTTTTGATCTAGCTTTTATCTCAGCTGCTTTGAATAGATATAGATATTATAACCTGGGTGCTTTGATATCTTACCGTCTTACCACTAACCGCGAGAAGGGTGGAATTTGTGGAGGTCTTATCGCCTCTAGGTTGCTATCTTTCCATGGTTTAGAGCCTCACCATTCAGATTATTTGTTCCCCATAGAGAGGCTTGATCTTGGTTCCATGGATCAGCATAACTTTGTTTCTCTAGGGGCTACTGTGAGAGGTTTACCGTACGAATTATCCTTTATCAAGCGTGGTTGGAGAGGGGTAGGACAGAGAAAGTAGTTTATTTGCCTGTACCTTCTTTGTTTAATTTTGATAACATGCAAGGATGGTTGCTCATGGAGGAGGAGTTTGACACGTACATGGAAGAACTCTCCCAGCAAGAGAATGTTGTAGAGGATGTCTAAGATGATTTGGTTCAGCCCTCCAACTTGGGAGAGTCTTCATACCAGCAGCCCTCTTATGATTGGGGCGCGTCTTCTTCTTCATCGCAAGCGCCTAACTATGATTATTCCTATGATGACCCACCAGCTTGGGGTTTCTACCGCGCTATTGAGCCCCACTTAGGCCAAAAGCCTAAGCTAGGGGGGGTATACCGACATAACACTCATCTATATATCATGCTTCATCGGTTCTTTGTATATCCGTTGTTTCGCTTTCTTTTTGGTTCTTGTTTCTGCTTTCCCAAAACACAAAAATACCAAAAATATTTTCGTTGTTTCTCTTGGTTTATTTATTTGTTTTCTAGCTTTGGTTTGCCTTAAAGAAAAAATCCAAAAAGATTTTACTTTGTTTGGTTTTGTTTGCTTGTTTTAAAAAATCGAAAACATCAAAAATATTTGTTGTTCTTCTTTGGTTTTGTGAGTTCTTTGCAGGGTTCAGCCGTCCTTAGTGGAGTTTGGTTTCATGTTATTATTCAAGTCACACAAGTGAAGGGCAATAATGAAGATTAAGACAACTTGAGGTATGGTAAGAGGCTGGTAACGAACTCTATTTGTTTTCATTTTTGTACATATACTCATCATGGTGAGCATGCTTAGTCTGTTCATGTAAGGTTTATGTTATTTATGGATGCTTAGTAGTTCTTGCTTTCTTGTTATTAGCTCCATCTTGCTAATAGTTTGTAGCATGTCATATGAATGTTTGCTTGCATTGTTTTATTCATATTTTGGTATGATATTGTGGTATCCTCCTCTGAAAGTTTCATGTGAATCGACTTGGCACATGCTCACACATGCATATGACTATACAATAGTCAGTAAGCCTCGATGATTTATTTTGCCTTGGAGTTCTTGTATCACTTTCATGCCATAATTAGTCCTGTTTTGTTGCAAGCATGATTATGACAATTATTGCTCTCTCGTTTGTTGCCACCTCTCTATTGCTAGCCTTCACTTGCACTGAGTATGAGCTCTACTTGTGCATCCAACTCCCCAAAGCCAATATTGCCAACAGTGTCCACCATACCAACCTATTAGCATCATTTGCTAGTTAGTGCATATTTATTATGCCTTGTTTTCTTCCAAATAAAATGTTTGGCTGTTTTGAGAAAGTTAGTTAGTAAAGCTCTCACGAAGTTGATGGCACACTCTATTTCTTGTGCTTAATAAACCTGAACCATTGTGACATGTCCATGAAAGTTATATGCTTGCAACTTATAGGTTGGGAGTTAGCAGAATTGTGCTGTCATGGGGAACTCTTTCAACACTTATGAATACATATCCAGTTGATACCATGCTCTTTTGTTTGCGGATGTCGTCGGTGTGAAATAAAAATGGAGCTTGTGAGTTCATGGAGTTATATATATATATGTGTGTTAGAGAAACGCCTGGGACGCTAGCCTAAGCCATGCCTAATCATGGTGGAAACTTGCAGCATCACCAATAATGAGCATCTGTGAAGCATACTCAATAAAAACCTATGCAAATAGTAAATAAAAAGATCGCTGAGATGCTCATTGTCTACTTGCCTTGTCATTTTGAT